>OY979716.1:105949638-106549638 GCA_963855995.1 Muricea muricata
AAACTATCATGTTATGGTATAAACCTACATGTTCCGTACTTAATAACGCCGATGTAGGATCTAGATATTCTGCTGAAGGACAATTTTCTCCAACAAAATGAAGATTACATATATAACTGTATTTGGTGCACACAAACCCATCGCCTCAGCGACACGCTTGTATCCACCGTCTCCGTTTCTCGCCATGGTAATTGGCGCCAAGAAAATGAAGAAAAAAAATTTCATCTTCGTTAGCATTTTTCTTTAAGAGATGAGGAAATCTATTCCATGTTCCCCAAGCGCACCTTTTGGTGGCAGCGGCCGCCAATAAGCAAACGCCTCTTGTTCTTGAACAATAGTGACCATGCTGTTGGGCCCTGATAGTGATATGACATGCCAAGCGCCCTTTCAAGACCCAATGCCAGATGTTACAGAGATCAGATATAATGCTGTTACCCAAACATGCATAACTATAGAACATATATCTTGCTATACTGAAAGCCTGATGAATTCGCAAGAGATGAGAAATAGAACGCTTTTAAATATCGTGATTGCGCTATACTAGCTATAAGCCTACAACTGATATTTGCCCTACTTTTCCAATTAGCACATTCACAATACCCCCCAGTCATATGAATATTCATTCGAGACTCAAAACCTACTTGCTTGTGGGCGAGGAATTGCTCATTTGAAACAGCATGCCTCGCAGTTTGTGACGACTGCTATATCGCCGTTCACGCTGCTAAATCAACAATCCCGCCTTTTGCACAAATTATTCCGATTATGGACTAAGTCTTGACCTCAGCAAGAAGAAGAAAATCTATATCAGCGAAGCTGAAAGAGCATGATAAAATTACTGAAATCTACATCTTGGTTGCGAAATCTAAAATTCGGAAAATGAAGCCTTGCTAAATTTGCGCAGCCAAATTTTGTACTTTCACTAATTTTAATACTCGCCCCACATAAAAATCTACAGTTTGTAATGGGCTATCTATTGGTATAGAACAAGCCTGTTACAGCATCATATCCAATAACAATGCGCGTATAGTTTAATGAGATGCATTACAAGCACTCGACTGACGCAAGCTGGCCAGCAATGAGTAGACGAAATCGCCTGCAACCCTCAACCCTGTTATCTATTGGTCGCATAGAGCATCCTTGTGTATTTTTCTTGATGGACTACAAGTTAAACCAGCAGAATTTCGAGACATGCAAGTTTTGATGATCATATTTAGAAGGGATGAACATGCAGGCGCCGTCAACATAGCCTGATTTTAAAAGATCCTTAACCAGTTGACATCATTAATAGGCATAAGACAGCAATGCCAATGGCTAATTTAATCATGCAATGCTAAATTCAGCTAAGGCAAGCCTCGTAAGAACTGCTTTCTAAATTCTAGCATTTCAGTACTGAAATATTTATATCAAATTTGTCATTAAGGTACTAACAAATTCCGCAGCTATTAAATGCATCAAATTTTAAAGGTTCGCACGCCCTATTTTCACATACTGTTCTTTCCAGAATAATGGCAGAATTAGCTGGTAAAGCTTTTCTAACACGTTCACAATATTTCGGCACTGTAAATGCAGCTCCAATGAACATGCATTATGAAAAATATCAGAATAATATTCATGCGTGGATAAACACTTGTGGCAAGAATCGGGGATTTTCTCCTTCTCACGTATGTGAACGATTATGTGAACAAACTATGTGCAGAACAAATATTAGATTGCTTTTGGTATAGAATTCACTCAATCGCATTGGCCAAAAGAAGCTGTGCCCGAATCTCACAAGTGTGAACCAGGCTTAGTATCAATATGCAGCGCATACAAGCGCTATTCATGTAAGTGAGATTAGTTCACAATATTTTGACATTGCAAACGCGCGGTGCCAGGATTATGAAAACAATATACATGTACTAATAAAAAGAATATTTTCGCACTACAAACGTAGCGTGCAACCTGGAACAACAGTTCACAAAATAATCTGTTGTGTTGTGGTATAATTTTCACACATTATATTTTGAGCTTGGTTTCAGTTTAAAACTATTTATACTATTTACGAAATACAAGATAGATACTAGCTATTTATCAAATAAGAAGAAAGCATACCAAATGTGTTGTTGATTTTAGACAAGCCAATATGTTGGGCCGTGATGAATAAGGTTACCAAAATATCAACAATTCCTCACAGGGTTCGAGATGCGTTTACGTACAAAAGGACGAGAGCAACAGGGGTAAAGGAGCCTTAAGCGTCTGAATAAATTGCGTGCCTGGGGTTGTGCACATGCGTAATTGTGATGTAAAGGATGAGGATAGGGGCGGAATAGTGTTGGTGTCAGTTGATGATAGTTAGGGGTAGGTTTGTTGTAAGCTGTGAGGGACTTCATGTAAGGTATGTGGAATGGATGCGCTGTCGTAAATGTTGTTACAAGATAAGCTTGCATGTACGAGGTTGTAGATATTATGGACATAGTATAATGATCGCAGGCAGGATATGGGATGGCTACGAGGAGGAAAAACTGACAATACGCTGAGTGATGAACCAGCCAGATAGATGTTTATTCTTAAAAATTTAGTCAGTATAATACTGTAAAGAATGTGCAGGTGAATAGTCAATCTAATTTATATACAACGTTTGTAGAAAGTCGATCTCATTTATATCAAACGTTTATGGAATATGCACTGAATCTCGTTTATAGAATATGTACTGAATATCATTATTTGTACGATCAGTGGAATCTCCAGGGTAAGTTAGTGTTGTGTATGTCAACAGTGTATGCTAAACCGATCCTATTTGCAAGGTAATACACAGTAAGGATACATAAGTTTCAGCATGATATTCATAAATATGTGTAATGTATATGGTCGACTATTCCTAGTAAAATACTCAGCTATGATTAAGTATAGTTATATGTGTGTAAAAGTATTCCAAATAGCAATAACCTGAGTTTCACTGTATTTGAAATATCATAGTGACTAGCTTATAGTTTTTCTCATTTACTTCTTAATCCATGCTCAGTCGAGACATTCATAATGGCCGTGTTTTCAAAGTTGGCAGTGATGCCTATATGTTCTAATTGGTGGGTCAATTAAGGCAGGTAGTTGTTCTCATCCACTTCTTAAAGGGAAATGGCAACAAAATTTTTTATTGTCTCATTTGAAAGAGACTCCAAAACAATATATAGAAGTCTATTACAGAATTTTTATATCTGCCTTGTTTGGTGAGATATTTTGACTTGAAATCTTTAGTTGTGCGCCATCTTGGATATTTGTGGATATGCACGATACGTCACAACTGGGATCACGCGATTTTTTTTTTGTTACGACACAATGATTAATATGCTCTCATAACCGCATGTACGGCAAGTGTTTCGGATTTCAGCATGGACTAAGAGGATTTCAAACAATATTTGATTGTTAGTAGGTATTTAGGAGGATTTTCGACAGGCTTATCCCTGTTGTGACGTCATCAAAACATTGTTAATGAGGTGAAAAATTAGTCCAAGATGGCGGGCAGTTCGTTGATTTAGGTGAGAATATCTCCCGAAGTAAAACAGATATAAGAATTTTGCAATAGACTTCTATTTATTGTTTTATAGTCTCTTTGAAATGAGACAATAAAATTTTTTGTTGCCATTTCCCTTTAATCCATGCTTAGTCGAGACAATCATAATAGTTGTGATTTCAAAGTTCGTAGTTATGCATGTATGTTCTGATTTGTGGGTCATGGCAGGTGGTTTTAGGGGGAAAGGGCCAGGACGGGGGAAAGTTGTAGAAGGAAGTGAAGTCTGTTCTTCTTGTGGGCGGATGGGTGGCTGGATGTTATTCTCATAATTGATGTTTGCTTGTTTTAGGTTTGTCTTAATAGTAGGTCAGTTCATGTATGGGGTACAAGAAGGTCATCTTAAGTAGAGGTATCTGTCTTAAGAGTCCAGCTCAAAAAGCTTGATAAATATAATCTTTACTTGGTTTGTCGGTCCGTTGTCTGCGTCTGTAGATCCTAAGAATTTCTTGTTTCAGGAACCCTTCCAATAGTTTATCGCGAATTTGTCTTACATTTTCTCAATAACTTCTCTAGGGATTGGTTCGCTTTTTACTGTACCAGATTGACCGCCACATAGCCCGTCACAGGTTTCAACAACAACAAAAAGATTCCATGTAATAAATTCTTGATTGAACATTTTTTACCAGCTGATGAAAACCATTTCTTTTTACTGCCACATATATACGAAAACCTTAAGAATAAATTGTCTTGAATTAAAAAGGAACTCCTGTTAACTGCAGTCAATTCTAGATAATTTACATATTGCCACAGGTTATGTCTGTCCTGTCCACGAAAGCAGACTTAACCTGAAATACAAGCATTACTGTTTTTGAATAAAAAAATATTTTGAGTGATATAATAGTTAAACACAAATGCTAGTTACTTAAGGGTTAGAGACTGTTGTGAGTGTTTTGTTGACAAATACACGCACGAGCTTAATGTTCAATGAACGAAAAATTTTGAGTTGAGTATACAAAATTTTGAGTTCATTGTACATTCAGCAAGTGCGTGTATTTGTAAACAAAACACGAACTTAACAGTCTCTAACACATTTAATATATGATCTGAGTTCACTGGTCGTGCTCGAAAACAAAAGCCGTACGCTTTCGCTACCAAAACAAAATAAGACAAATCCGATTTTAAAAACATTATACGTGAAAAAAGTACAACAAATTTGAAGAATTGTAGCGAGCAACGTTTACAAGCTGAGTCATGCAAGGAAATAAACACAACGATACGTCAAAAAATAGCCTGTTAAATGAGCTTTCATGCGAGAGTTCACAAACGAAAAAATGAGAATAATTGGTGTGTACTAAGTTTAATTACCTCTGACGATAGAAATTCTCAAGATTGTTTTCCTTTTTGGTCTTTATAGTATAACTTTGTGTATACCCGCTGACCTTGTCAACCGCAGCTGATTTCCAGGGGGGGGGGGGGGCGCGTGGCAGAAAATAACTTTACATGAGGAATAATATAGGCCATTCACAAAAGAATTATATAAGTCTAAGACATAGGAAAGTTTTAGATTATTTACAGGTAAATGACTACAAGTTTTTACGCACTGATATGAGCAGCGATTCTATTTCGAAAGGAAGAAAGTGACTTGCTTTCCCTAATTTCTTTTGGTATAGAATTCACAAGGTGTGCACCGTCGTACATAAAACTTTTTTCATGTTATTTGTACGTGGTTTGGGTAAACATAGACCACTTGAAGTGTCCCGAAGGTGATAATTAGTTTTCTCACTCTTATACGAATGAATACGAAAATAAATTTGCGAGTGATTTGGGACCCGTTTTGTTTAATACTTTGTACAACATCTTTGCTTTAACTTTTTTCCTTTCTGTTTGGAGTGGCTCCCAACCCAAAGCATGTAAAGCAATCGTATGATGTACGTCATTGCTTAAATTCAGAATATTTCTAGCTGCTCTATTTAGCAGTTTTTGGAGCCGGTTTGATTGAGTTTCGCTAAATACATCCCATACTTCACAGCAGTAGTCAAAGTACGGACGAACAATTGCGTTATATATTAAAACAAGTGTATCTTGATCAACAAAGGGTTTTATGCGACGAATAGCAGAGACTCCGGCTGCTACTTTTTAATTTGCAAATTTTGTCAGTATTACGTTTCCAAGATAAATGCTGGCCAATTGTTACTCCACGAGTTTACCTTCGTTTACTTGTTTAATTTGTTGATTTTCGATGAAAACATTTGAATGAGAAGCAGTAATCAACCTAAACTCTGTTTTTGCTACATTGAGGATAAGTTTATTGGCTATTAATCATTCTCTATGGTTCTCTAAATAAGAATTTGCCGCAGCCTCTAGGTCAGTCAAAGAATTTGCTGAAGCAGTCAGGTTTGTGTCATCAGCAAGCATCCGTGGCTTTGTTTTGTTTAGACAGTGAGGCAAATCGTTGATGTACAACAAAAAGAATAATGGCCCTAAGATAGAGCCTTGTGGTGCACCACATTTGATTAGGCACTCAGATGAAAAGGAGTTCTTTATTTGGCACTTCTGATTTCGGTTAGTGAGATACGATCGGAGCAAAGTTAAAGCTTGTCCCCTTATTCCATAAAGCTCCAAATTTCTCAACAAAATTTGGTACAGTATCAAACTACAGTACAGTACAGTACAAACAGTATCAAAGGCTTTTTTAGATCAATTAAACTACCAGGTTAAGCATTTTTCTGTCTAGATTCACATACCATTCATTAGTACAGTCTAACAAAGCACTCGCTGTGGAGTGAAATTTTCGAAATCCAAATTGGGAATCACTGAGAAGCTCAAATTTTGTTAAATAGCTATAAAGTTGATCATATTTTCATCAACTTGTTGGTTTTATCCACTTGTAAATGCAGTTTTCTTGACGTGTTACTCCTGGCCATTTTCAATACTGCACCCTTTTCGTGCGTTATTATGATAACGTACTCAAACGACTCGTTGTTGTCAGGTAACCAAAACACACGTGATCGATTTTGACTAATCGCGTGCGCGGATTTTGAACAGTGAACGAAGATCATATATTAATATGAAATACATTTATTGTGATAGCTTTATTAAGAATTTATTGCCAATAACGACACCCATAATTGCATCAACCACAATTCAAATGTCAATAAAATCTTTATACACCTACTGCATAGTGACTTGTAAATACTACGTAATACGAAACAAATAGGCAAATGTCACTGCAAATACTTGGCCTGGATGATAATAACTTTAATAGAGCTCTAAAACTAGCTAGCGTGCTTTCAGAATTCATACTGAGGCTGGCTATAGAATACTTATTAACAATACTGCATGACATGGTTGGCGCGATGAAATGAGCATAAGCGCAAGTGCACACCGTATGGTTAAGTACAAGATAAGCATAGAATAAGCATAAGTGTAACCTATACAAAAGGAAAACTTCTTTTCCTAGTGCTTGTGCTTGCGCTTATGCTTGTTTCATCGTGTGAATCAGTCCTTGGAGAAGCCAATATAAATCTACTGTATAATTAACCATGCACTGCACAGAAAAAATAGTAATATATCGCTCTAAGTTCATAATTTGTGAACACATTTTATGCCAAAGCTTTTCACAAATATTAGATACAAATGAAAGGCTAAAAGTCATATATACCATCTTCGCTTATCGTAAGATATTTCCAATATATTCACATAACAGATTTTCACATAATACACTAAATCACACAAAATCTTCCGTTGTCAAGTTACATATAAAAGTTCAAATTCCAAATTTAACACGCATGGGACGCATGTCAATCGAGTACGCTTATCAATGGGCATGGTCGGAAAACTCGCGCATAACATGCACAATAGCGTTTCTGACAATTGCCTCAAATGACAAACTATTTACCTGCGGATTATTCAAAATTAAACACATTTCAACACGACAGGTGTTTAAGATCTAGCAAAGGTTTGCAATTAGAGATACCATTGACTAGCAACATCCACACAACAAGATCAAGCTTCGCATGTTTTAATTTATTGCCTGAAGATATGAGAAACTGCCCAGATGTTACCACCTTTTGTAGTAAGACTAGGGATATTATTTACACCAGGGCATTAGAACGTCTTAATTAGATTCCATCTTAATTGTATATAGCTAGTTGTGCATGTCTAAATCTTTAAATTTTTTATCATAATTATATAATTTGTTATATTGTGAGCAAGTGAAGAGCCACCCTGTGGATATATTGTTCAATAAATCATTATTATTATTATTATTATTGTTATTATTATTGTTACTGTTACTGTTACTGTTACTGTTACTGTTACTGTTACTGTTACTGTTACTGTTACTGTTACTGTTACTGTTACTGTTACTGTTACTGTTACTGTTACTGTTACTGTTACTGTTACTGTTACTGTTACTGTTACTGTTACTGTTACTGTTACTGTTACTGTTACTGTTACTGTTACTGTTACTGTTACTGTTACTGTTACTGTTACTGTTACTGTTACTGTTACTGTTACTGTTACTGTTACTGTTACTGTTACTGTTACTGTTACTGTTACTGTTACTGTTACTGTTACTGTTACTGTTACTGTTACTGTTACTGTTACTGTTACTGTTACTGTTACTGTTACTGTTACTGTTACTGTTACTGTTACTGTTACTGTTACTGTTACTGTTACTGTTACTGTTACTGTTACTGTTACTGTTACTGTTACTGTTACTGTTACTGTTACTGTTACTGTTACTGTTACTGTTACTGTTACTGTTACTGTTACTGTTACTGTTACTGTTACTGTTACTGTTACTGTTACTGTTACTGTTACTGTTACTGTTACTGTTACTGTTACTGTTACTGTTACTGTTAGTAGTATTAAATAAATGATATAATTGGTGCTCTGGTAGAACGTAGGATTATGTATTTTGTATTTGGCTTTGTAGCTTGTAGAAAAGACCTGCGCGTGCGTATCAACTTACTATAAGAAAGATATTCCTATTTTTTTAATTATCTGGATCATTTTCAATCAGCAAATTTTTCTGACCTTTTAGCAGTTATCGTCAATATTATCTTGATCTATTGTTTCAGTATGATTAACTTCATTGCCATGCATGTTTTAGTTTATTCAAATTCCAGAGTGCTGTGCTGTATTATAAGAACTTGATAGGTACTAGAGCTGTAATATTTTAATCATTTTTTGAGGACAGCACGTCAGTGTGGCTTTGTCACCTGTTTTACATGCAAATATGTAAAGTGCCAAGGTTGGCGCTGTAAATGCATTGCCAAAGTTGGCGCTGTAAATGCAGTGCGAGAGTTGGCGCTGCAAATGCAGTGCCAAAGTTGGCGCTGCAATTGTAGTGCCAAAGTTGGCGCTGCAACACAATTGCAGTGCCAGCTAAAGTTGGCGCTGAAATGCTGTGCCAAAGTTGGTGCTGCAATTGCTGTGCAAAAGTTGGTGCTGCAAATGCAGTGCCAAAGTTGGCACTGTAAATGCAGTGCCAATGTTGGCCCAGTAAATGCAATGCCAAAGTTAGCGCTGTAAATGCAGTGCTAAAGTTGGCGCTGTAAATGCAGTGCCAAAGTTGGTGGTGTAAATGCAGTGCCAAAGTTGGCGCTGTAAGTGCGATGCCAAAGTTGGCGCTGTAAATGCAGTGCCAATTAAAGTTGGCACTGCAAATGCAGTGCCAATGTTGGCGCTGCAAATGACGAGAAATGCCGTTTTGTTAGCTAGGAATGACGTTTTAGCAACTATTTTTGTCGTGATCCAAGAAGTAAATGCTACATGTAGATATAGCAATGACAAAATGGAATATTTCACTTTGCTCTGGAACGTAATCTGTCGACCAGCCGGTTGTGTAGTTTCATTACTACTGGAACCCTTTCCTCGTATGAAAAGTGTAATAAGTCAAACATCGTGGGTTTTCTCCGGTTTCCTCCTATAAGGAAAGTAGATAGTTTTGTGGTGACCTTGCCCTTGTGTCGAAGCTCAATAAAGAAAATTAATGCGTAATATCTCGCATAATTCTGCCCGGTGACGTCATGAGCAGGGGGCTTAATTTACTACACAACATTGTATACATGCAATGGGCGAGCAAAAACAGAAATTAAAATATCAAACTAAAAAAATAACGCTGTATATTCTGTATCGATCATGTTTGACAGTTTAAAGTGAATACCAATAGGTTGGTCAGGTTTCGACATTCTACAGAACAATCATGACATTGCTTTGACCATATTTGTAACTTTTAGAAATAATTTTCTTCCCGGTAAACGGGATGTATCTCACTTCTTTACACCCAGATCTCCGCAACTGGGCCAGCCCGCTTGTGCATATAAACGTTAACGCACGGTAATCTTTATCAGGAAAACAATAGACCATGTCGCCTTCTCGCGTTTCAAGTTTTAAAACTGATGCCATAATGAACTGGATAGACCGTATAAAACCCATTTCAGCGGGATTTGGGGCAAGTCTACTATAAAAATGACCTTCGTCGCTTCATTTTACCAGTACTTGAAACATGCTTCAATTCATGTAAATTTTGGTTTATAATTTGTTTGATAGGGACGGCTATTTTGGGAATTTTTACGATAGTTTTGCCTCAAATCGAGAAGAGATTCAGCTTAACATCCACAGAAATCGGATTGATAGCTGGTGCAAATGACATTGCAGCAGTATTCTTTGGAATATTCATCAGCTACTATGGGGATTTTGGAAACAAGATACGGTGGATATCATTTGGTGGAATTGTGACAGGTAACCATATCTCTTGCATTAAATTGTTTATTATATGGATAGGGGTTTTTATTGGGAAACTAAAACATTCGTAATATTCGTACGCCACTACATCCGGGAGATGACTGACGTATGTCACACTTCAGAGTGACACAACAATTCCCTCCTTTTTTCAATGTTTTGCAAATGTCTTCTAGTTCATGGTTTCTGGGTTCAATCCTTTCTCTGTAGCCCATAATTGTTGTTTCTTTATTGTTGTTGTTAACATTACTAATTTTAAAGCAATATGGCAGCAATATGGTTGTGTTATAAAATATTTTATTTATTATTCTTCTAATACAAGTACTAGTTAGTGTATATTTATTATGTCATCACCGTTGATAAATCCT
Organism: Muricea muricata; assembly: GCA_963855995.1. Lineage (NCBI taxonomy): Eukaryota > Metazoa > Cnidaria > Anthozoa > Malacalcyonacea > Plexauridae > Muricea > Muricea muricata. The sequence goes on from OY979716.1 coordinate 105,960,244, forward strand.
TATAAAAACAGAACATTTCACAGTGGCGCAGTTATATGGATTTTTTGTTTTCGTGGCAAAAATAATATCACACTCATTCGCTACGCTCACTCGGGAGATACTGTTCTTGCCACTCGAACATAAAAGCCATATCTCTACGGCACTGCGCAACGTACCAAAGTAGCATACACTAAGTGTGCTGACTGTAATACACATCTCTTAAAAACAAAAATTAATGCTTTCATACCTGTACGTCAGGCAAACGCATGCATGAATTAGAAATTTCCATTTGATAAGCATTTCTTCTTTTCAGCAATTGGTATGTTCCTGTTCACGTTGCCACATTACATCGCCGGTCGCTATCATCCTCCATCCGCTGTTGATACTAGTATTAAAATGTGTTCTTTGAACAGTACCGAAAATAACGACTGTCCAGAAGGCTCAGCTGTTGATTGGTATTATATGGCCATATTTTGCATCTCTCAGTTCATTGCTGGTGCAGGAATATTACCGATGCATTCCATGGTGCCTGCATATTTTGAAGAGAATGTTAACAAGAAATTGTCCCCGATTTATATTGCATTTTGGGATATGTCAATATATGTTGGACCTCTGATTGGGTTTGGATTATCTGACTCTCTTACCAGTCTATATGTTGACATTACGCTGGTGAGTCATAATAATTTTATATTCGTTATATATCATTTAGTACATCAACAGAAAGCAAGAAGGGAGAGAAATACAATTTCTTTCAGCACATGCACTAGTTATAGGTATGTTTAATAAGAAACATTAATTGGACGCTTAACCTTTTATCGATAACAACACCATTTTAAACGGATACTGCATTGTGGTCCAGCCATAGTAAACTTAAAAGCTGCATTGTCGTTACAAAAGGGATACGTCAATTGCTTTTAAGATTTTGCTCTATTATTTTGCACGTATGTATTGCGTAATGTGTTTTAAAGATTATTCAGTTGGAATTATTTTTGCATTTTCCATGAAAATAGAAATACTAAAAAAACATATTCCGAAAAAAATGCGTCCTGTAAATTCACTGCTCGAGTTAAAAACAATCGACGTTTGAAACTGTAATATTTCGGTTTCATTTCAAAACAATCGTCAGACAGATGGCAGTTGCATAAGTTTGCCAAGGTAAGGTATGCTTCGTTTTTCACTATGTCGCATAATTTGTTTTATCTTGCTCAATTCTTTGTATTTAAGTCTGAAACCTTGCAAAAGTGTCGAAACTTTTTCGCATGTCAGGAAAGTGACAGCGCTTCTTTGAATGGTACAAAAGGAATATCGCCGACCAAAAGTAAAAAGATATTTGAAGTAGTTTTATACAGACATATATAAACAGTTTAGAATCATACAAACAAATCGCTCATTACCGAAGTAGAGCAGGTATGAATACGTTTTGAATAAGCTTTGGAATAATGTAGACAAAGCTACCAAGGTTCATTTGATATATTTTGAGGATTGTACGACGTAACATAGCAAAGCTATTGTGATGAATATATTATACATGTATTTATACTATAGTTGATATTATAGCTGTGTTTGATTTTGAGGTTTGGTTCTTCTCAAGGAGAAAAATCCATTTTTCTTCATAGTACAAAAATAAAGCACTAGCAAAGACTGAGATATCTTGTAATACCGGTTAAAATGGAGATTTTTGTCATGGAAATACCCCTCGCTTTGGTAATCTACTCCTACAAACCTACAGAGGACCACAAGTGGCAGTACGCATGAATATTCGAGATTCCGAGGGTCTGACAACACTGTTTATATAAAAATCCAAATTGCAAAGATTCTTTGAAACTTTGCACTAGAAAGGCTGTTTATATTTAAAAACACATTTATTTCAATACGTATGGCTAGCAATGCCTAAAGATGCACAAAAACTTGTGTTTCGTTTTTTATAGTACGTTGTGAAGCATACTTTAAGGCATATCTTTTTGGAACACTATATTATTTTTTCGACATGATAAATCCTTTCTTTTTAACTTAGAAAGAAAAAAATTAGGCGGCAAAACCATAAGTCCGAATTTTTTCTGTCTACTGACTGATCTCGTAAAAGTGCTAAATCTGTAGAAACTTACTGCAAGGTCGACACCTATATCTCTTGCCCTTGGCTATGCAGCATTTCGATAATTTATTTTTTGTAGACTGCGAATGAGCTAATAGAGAATATTGAGCGATTGAACTTTACCAAATCTGCCAACACCTTTTTGTTTAAGGAATATATTTATTATATACTATGTGCTTGCATACTATGTGCTTGTATACTTGTTCGTATTGGTCAAAAGCGTATCGCATGGAAGCGAACAAATTCGATTGTTATATAGCTAGTGGCAAAATTCAGTTTTTTCTGTATTGCGATTGGACAAAAGCGTATCACGTGCCGGTCCGCAAAAACACCGTGTTCACTCGATTGCCTTGGCAACAAGGCAACTGCTCCATAACAAAACACTTATTGACCGGTCAACAGCAGAATAGGTGAACTGCCCATCAGTGGCGGATCTAGCGTAGGTCAAAATACATTACTAGAGCTCATTCTTGGATATATTTACATTTTAAAATACCTTCAAAGCAATTTCATTGGTTAGATTTTCTTCTTTTGAAATTCATAACCTATGACATTGTTATAAAGTTGTTTTGAATTTAAAATTGGGCAGCTATAATTTATTCTGACCTACGCTGGATCCGCCACTGCTGCCCATGTGCGTCAACTGCGAAGTTCCAAATTCCATTCTTGGTTTTTTATTAAAGTGTTTATGAAACGAAATTTTGTCCAACATTTTGTTGGTTTTATTGGGAAGATGAGATCAAATAACAACATAACTTCTTTGGCAGAATTTTTGTAACTCTGTTCTTTGTCAAGATATCCAACTTTATAGGATATGCAAATAACACAACCACCGACGTCATACTGCATAATGAATGACTGTTAAATTGCTTATTTTGTAGCGTATAATAGCGAAAAAATAACTAAAACTACACTTACATGTGTGTAGGCTATGTTTAACATCCAGAGCTGGGTATTGAGTGTTATATCTTGAGTACTTTTTAAATTAATTCAGCTTGTTTGAAAAGTGATTATGCACAATGACGTCACTGGTTGTGTAATTTTCAATTCAAATAAAATTAAATATCTCGAAAAGTAAGGCAGTTACAAAAATTCTATCAAAGAAGTTATACCGTGATTTTAACTGATCTTTCCAATGCAATAAAAAAATTGAGGGAGAAAATTTCGTTTCATAAACACTTTAAACACTTACCACTTTCCAAATATCAAGTTTTATTTTAAGTTGACTCCAACAGCCGGTGAATTATTCATACTTTGACAACTATATGACAAAATACGTATTTACTGGAACCTCGGGAAGGCCCTTCGAGTCTGCTCTCAGGCTCTCTGGGCCACAAAACTCACTGTTTCCCTTGGTACCAGTGAAAAAGTGATAATTATTATATACCAATCGCCAAAGTTCTCCTTTCAATATGTTTCATTGTTGGAGCGCGTGTCACGTCGGAGTGATAAAATTAGACTCTCCTCTTTGCATCATGGAGACTATTCGTAATTCACCGGTGAATAACGCCTCTATTCTTCTCCTCGAGAAACATGGCTAGTCTATAGCTGGATATCCATTCACAGCAATTTGGCGAGCGCGCGTATTCTGTGCGATTGCTTTCTTTTGGCACGTGTTTTGTCAAGTAGAACGAATTTCGATATAGATATTGCTGACTGATTAATTTTTTTAAAGATAACGATCGCAAAAAATCCGCACGCTCGGCAAACTGTACTGAATGGAAATCAGCCTTAAGGATTGATGTATTATATTATAATGTTACATACATTATTCTTCAAAAGCTGAGCTTCAATTTATGCATGGACAAAAATCTTTTAAGTATTCACAGACGACTTAGTCATTCCGGTTTATGTCTGTGAATAGGCTAGCAGTCTCTGGGCAGCAAAACATACTGTTTCCCTTCGGGACAGTCAATAAGTGCTAACTCAGTTGTTAACCAGCCTAGCGGTATGTTAGTTAATTTAGTGAATTTAATCATTCATTCATTTAGCCCAAGCTCTTTTCGTAATCTGGTACCCAAACACTTAAAAACAATTAAGGGGCACAATTACTTTTTTCTACTACTGTACACAAAAACAAAAAACACACCAGTGCAAGTAGGAAATGTGCGTGTAAACTATTTTTATCAGCCTCCAGGTTTGAATAATCTCACACCTGAAGACCCGAGATGGATTGGAAATTGGTGGATTGGATTCTTGGTATGTGCTGGCTTGCTGTCCGTAATCTCAGTGATTTTGCTTGGTTTTCCAACGCATTTCCAAACAGATAAAAGAAAACTCGAAAAAAAGATCCAGAATAGCCCTAAACGATCAAAACTACACACTTTTTTCACCCGCTTTAAAGAATTCTTGGTGGCTGGAAAAGAGCTGTTGCTAAATCCTGTATTTGTATGCCATTGTCTGGCAGTAAATATACCACGGTTTGTAGTAGACGGAACGTCGCCATTTGCTGTTAAAATTCTTCTCGCGAAGTATGGTATCTCAGCAACTAAAGTTGGTCTAGCACTGGCTGCTTCAGGAGCTCCTGGAATAATCCGTAAGAAATGGGGTTTTTGGTTCTTTGTACAGCGGAATTAGATATCAAAATTGAGATAATCTAATCTTCGCGCCTCGCGCCTCGCGCCTTTTTTTCGCGCCTTTTTTCGCGCCTTACTTTTCATGCTTTTTTTTCGTGCCTTTTTTCTGCCGTTTTTCCCGCGCCTTATTCCCGGCCTCGCGTTTTTTTCGCTAAAAGTTCATTAAATTATTCTTAAAAATTACCATCATCATCTTTTAATGTATAGGGAGAAAGAAACTTCCTAAACAAGTGACTCTACTATTATTCATTAACTGGAACGATAACTCCGCAATAAAGCCGTTTTTTCACTGGCAAATTTTTGTTGCGCAAATCTTGTATCTTATAAGCTCTCAACTAGGACAAATTAGATTCTTAATTAATAGTTCATTTCAATTTGAGTAGAACCGTACACATGTCACATCGCGCGAAAATAATCGCCAGCAAAAAATCGGCTTATGAATAGTGTGTATTACTTATGAATACTGTCCAATGTCATATGTCATTAGTCAAATGTCTGAAAATAACATAGAATAGATGAGTACAAAATTAGGGGGGGCCACCCCTGATTAATTAAAGTCTGATTATGAACAGTTATATGATTATTTTGTTTCAAATAATTTGCTATCCGATCATCAATTTGGTTTTAGACAGTTTCACTCCACAGCATCAACCCTTTTAGATAGCACAAATGAGTGGCTCAGTTAATATGGACCGTGGTAAAATTAATATTGCAGTATTTCTAGACTTACAAAAAGCTTTTGATACGATAAATCACGATTTTCTTTTAAAGAAACTTGAAAGGTATGGCATGGGATCACCAGTGTTGAATCTTTTAAGAAATTACCTAACAGACAGAACTTAGATGTGCTCAGTAAATGGCGTATTGTCCTGTTCAAAAACAGTTGCGTGTGGTGTTCCTCAAGGCTCGATTCTTGGTCCACCTCTATTCTTAATTTATATAAACGATTTACCAGGTAGTTTGTTTACCAGGTAGAGTTTTCGTCGGCAAGAATGTTTGCTGATGATACCACATTAACTGCCTCTGGTGAATCAGTTCTAGATGCTGAGGTGGCCATCAATCATGACCTTGCAAATATCAAACAATGGCTCTCAGCAAATAAATTATCACTACATCTTGTCAAATCTGAGTATTTATTAATCAGATCAAGGCATAACATAAATAATTTATTTCATGCTCCCAAAGTGCATGTTGGTGACATGCCAATCAAAAGGGTGAAAGAAACAAAGGCACTTGGGGTCTATATTGATGAATATTTATCTTGGAATAAGCACATTGAAATATTTCGAAAAAAATCTCATCCGGCATCGGGGCGGTCAGGAAACTAAAGCCTCATGTTGATCATAATATGTTAATATGTGCTTACAATGCACTAGTTTTACCGCACTTCGATTATTGTTGTGAAGTTTGGGACACTATTAATTTTACACTTTGCAATCGCTTGCAGAAATTACAAAATAGGGCTGCTAGAATAATCGTGAGCCGTATAGACGAACATGGACAGTCTGAACTTGCTCTGGCTGAACTCAACTGGAAGGACCTTAAGTGAAAGAAGAGCTCAGTTTGTTGCAAGCCAGATGTATAAAATAACCCACGATCTAGCACCAAAACGATTATCCAATATTTTTCATGAAGCGCCTTCCTCTCAACATTACAATCTGAGAGGTTCTTCCACTAAACTTTGTTTGCCAACCTAAGACTGATTATCTAAAAAAGAGTTTTAGTTATAGAGGGGGAAAACTGTGGAACAGCCTCTCAGATGATATACGAAGTAACGAATCACTTGTTGCCTTTAAAACCAGCATTCGTGCACCTGGCCAATTTCTTAAAATTTTTTAATCTATTTACATATTTAATGTGAGTTCAAAATTTCTATTTATGAGTAATTCCAAATATTCCATGTAATAACGTGCTGTCTGTATGTTGTAATTGCTTAATATTTATATGTGTATAATACATTTATATGTGTACAATATATGTATGTAATATGATTTTTAAACTACGCGCCTCTTGGAAATCAGCTCTTGCTGAATGGTCAGCGTAGTAAAATAAAGTTTTACCTAACTACCTGCCTTCTTATTAGTTGAACTCAAACTATAGTAGGTTGAGTTAAATCCGGGTTTATATGAATTAAAATTCACTGACGGGCTAATCTTATATGCCCAAAGTGAACGTCAGTAAGTGGTAGTAAATAATTTAATGAACTTTTAGCGTAAAGGACGCGAGGCGGGAAAAACGGCAGAAAAAAAGGCACGAAAAAAAAGCATGAAAAAAGGCATGAAAAAAAGGCGCGAGAAAAAGGCGCGAGAAAAAGGCGCGAAGAAAAGGCGCGAGGCGCGAAGAAAAGGCGCAAGGCGCGAAGAAAAGGCGCGAGGCGCGAACTATCTCATCAAAATTCCATTAGAAGAATTACTGTTTTATGATTAGCAATTTTCTTGACAGCTAACCTTAACACGATTGCTAAGCAAGAGCAAATTATTCATAGGTGCTTTCTATACAACTATGTTTCGTTTTGAAGACACGTCGTCGAATCGATTTTGGTATAGCAAGGGTCATCACTTACGAGACCAGTGCAGACTGTTCGAAGCACGGTTTGCGATAACGCTTGCTTAACTTATAACGCTGGCTTAATTATGCTGGCTTAAGTCTTAGCATATGTCTATACGTATCTGCGTACGTGAAACTTCACGTTGCTTTCGAAAGAAATTTTATGAATAAACCAGGTTAAGCTAACCGGTTTTTGAATAACAGGTCCCAAAAGTATATACATTAAGTGTTGTTATTTCCATAAGCCGGCTGCAAAAAATTCTGACCACATACTACATGCAAATAATTATATGTATATACTTTCGACAGACAAAACTGTCAATTAACAAACCGTTGTAAAAACGGTCGTTTCGCGGTTGGGAACAATAATAGAGACGACCTGGCTTGTCATCACGCTGTCCTTGGAATTTTAATGCTCTTTATGAAATTTTTTCTGTGTTTCATGAGTAAAACGTAAAAAGCAATTCTTTTTAGAACTTGTCTTCTTAAACACAAAAGTTTGTTTATATATTTCAGTTGGTTCGCTTCTTGGAGGATTTATCGTTAGCAAGTTTAACCTTAAAAAGTCATTGAAAAAATCCGCATTTTGTTGCATTGTTGGTTCAATTTTGGTCTTCGTTGTTCCCCTGGCATATTTATTACCGGGTTGCGGAAATGTTAACTTGGCAGGCTTGGTTGTGGACTATGGAGAAACGTGAGTTATCTGGTGTTTTCCTTTGTTTCCCGTTGTTGCCTACCACTATAAACACGGTTGCATTGATTTCTACGGCCATTTTTTTATTTTCTAAATTTACGAAAACCTTTACCAAATATTTGTTGATGGCTTTAAAAATTCGCAGCCTACGTTGCAGACGGTATATGTGACTATTCGAAAACGACAAGTGAAGACTTTTATTATAGCCAGGAAATTTCATTTTTACAGTTTTTTCATTTTTCATTTTGTGAGAATTTGAAATGTGTATAAATTTCCCATGTTATATTTCATCAGGAAATATATATCACTTCCTGGATCTGTTTTTGTTAAGCGCTTCATCAATGCGAAATATCCATGCTTTCCATAATGAAGAAAAAAAGATATTGATTGTTAACATTAAAAAAATTAGATATTTCCGACAGGCATGCTACGTACGTCGCAACCATTGTCACACGAATGGGCAATGCTGATCTTAAGGCCGCTTTCCACTTTAACCGTATCGTAGCGAAACGTAGCGTATTCTATTGTGTCCATATCATTCATTAGTTCTGCCTGAGTGTTCACAAAACAATGAAATACGCTACGTTTCACTATGATACGGTTGAAGTGGAAAACGGCCTATACAACCAAGATTATACGTTTGTCAAAGCTTATCCGTGATGCCATCCAAAATGGGAGGCAGTCTAGTTTATTCCAGTTTTAAAATATTTTACTATACAAAAATAATTGAGATTTAAAAATGAATAAAGAAGTTTACGATGTAATCTTCAAAATTCTATTAAATAAATCAATTTTTTTTGCTACTTTGTATTATTAATTTAAAATAATTTATATATTCATTCTTTTTTAACTAATATAAAGATTAGTAACCTTTGAAGATCACACCGTGAATGATTCTAGTTTCAAATTAACTCACCAGATTACATAATGGAAGTACGTTGGAATTTTCAAAGAACGACAAATTTCTTCAATCATCATGCAATAACAAATGTGGCTGTACGCTTCAAGAATTTTTTCCTCTCTGTGGATCAGACAACATAAGCTATCTGGACCCGTGTCATGCTGGGTGTACTGCAGTTACGTCATCCGAGGTGAGGCTGGTAGCGCCAAAACTACATTTTTTGCCCAATTCAAAGGCCTGAAACAAAAATCCTATATGTTTGATTTTGAAGGAATTATTATGTATTTATTATTTCTGCCTTTTTCCGTAAAATAGAGATTTTTGATGAATGTAAACCAATTATCAGTGGTCATGCTCGTCAATCTCATTCCTGGGGTCTTTTAGAGCGGCCCAGGCACCGACTGGCTTTTAAGAGAACACGGCCTATAAATTAGCGCGATAACTGCATATGCGAAGTATATAAAAAAATGGGCGACCCATCGAAGTGTTTTGAAAACGTAGTGAAGTGGTTTAGTAAGACGTTAAATGTTGGAAGTTTTACTGGTATCCATTTCTCCACGCAAATATACGGATGTACGGTTTTTATACGGATAGACCAACGAAATTGCAGAAAATAGCAGCCAGTGCATGCCAGGGCCTTTCCCTCCCTCTATTTTAGAAATGGCCCTGGGAACGAGATTGCACGCTCGTGTTAATAATTACGGTTCCAGATTACTAAAAATCCGCATTCGAATTGGAAATGTGTAATTCGTGTTGTTTCTTTTATAATTTGTTCAAGCTGAAACATGTTGACAAATAACATGGTTTTGAAGTCCCAATACAAACTACATCTCTTTATTTTCATGATCCATCTTTTGCCACAAGTGTTTATTAATTTACAAGCACATCAATAGACGTAATCTGAAATCTGCATACTAGCTATGTCATCAAAAGAAGCGTTTTTGCCTTTTGTTTGGTTACTCCAACTATGATTGTCTTAAAATACTCTACTTATGTTAACTGACCCAATTTTATCACTAATCGTACAAATTTACTAAAATAGTATAATGGATTCTTGATGAAATAATCCTGGGCCCAGTTGCTCAAAGCTGGGTTGCCAAAACAACAAAAAACACGCTAATATTGATCCATACAAGATTTTTGAAAAAGAATTTCCAAGTTTATCAACAAAGCAGCTGTCAAATTTCCTTTTAATTTTATGTTAACTTAGGGTTAAGATAACCGGCTTTTAACAACTGACCCGATAAGATTATTTTTAATTCTGTATTTTATATACGATTCTTTTTAGCCACCCGTGTTCAATAACTGTTCCTGCATTTCGCCTTCTACATCACCTCATGGTGGAAGCGCAACGCTTGGATTTTGCCCACAAGGTTGCCATAACTGGGAATGGTTTCTCTTTCTTATTGCACTTGACACTTTATTTTTCTTCCTGATATTTGTACCGAGTAGAATTGTCGTGTTGAGGTGTGTATCTTATAAAAAGTAAAACTTTTCTTAGTAGCTACATGATTCATTAAAGAGTTATCGACGGTTTTTTGAGAGAAGTGTAACGTTTTTTTGAGAAAGAGTGCTTTAAATTAGCAGTGGCTAATCACACTGCAAACTAATAAATGCTTACTATAGCGATGCAGTTTGTTTCAGGTAATAGCATGGCTTCGAGTGCGATTTTGGAATTACATGCACAAGTGAGTTTTCAATTGCAATTGTCATTGAAAAACTCACGAGGAAATGCTCGAGATAAGAATACCCCCAATACAACTGTACTTGCGACGCGATCGCTCCCCTTCACGTTTTCTTTTAAAAATTTACGCCCATAACGTCATGACAAACGCGTGTAAAGTAGTCGGAACTTCTCTGTAGTGATGTATTTAATTAAAATAGATTCAATTGCTTTCAAATCTCACCAGCCATGTTTGTTTGTTTTGTTAAGGAAATTTCAACTCCCGTTTTCCTGCGTCAAATTTGATTGGTTCCTCTGTTATTACAGACTTTCGCACTCCCGTTTGGGATTAGCTGCACTGAAATAGACCAATCACGGCCGAGATACCTTTCTTTGTATATTATTAGATCTGGAAAAGCGTGATTATCGATTCTATTGTTGTTTTGGTGCTTATAAATGAACGCAGTTCCTACCCGAATTTCCTTGTAAAGAGCGTCTTATAATTTATGTATGATCGACATTGTAGTAATTATCAATTAGTTGCCAAAGACCATTTGTATAAAACTATTAATCACTTTTTTAATCACTGTTTTGTAAAAATAGTGAATTAAGTACAAAATACGTTGTTCTGATTGGTTGACGTTTCCACTAATCATAGTTTAATTCAAACTTTAATTACTTTTTTATACAACCGGCATTAGGTGATTACAAGCTTGCTTAAAATCTTAAAACTACAAAACTACTTGCTTAAAAACCATTAGTTACTACAGAAGCTATGTTTAGTCGTACACATCTTAGAGAAGTGTATTAAGACACACAGGATTATTAGTCCATCCATTCGCTGTTTGCTATACTCAATCGATTAAAAATATTGGGAGTGCTCAAGATGTTCAATATTTAAAATATAGAAATAATCTTTTTCATAGTTCAAAGATTATGGGCATTTAGCGTTTGCGTGGTTATGATTTCGATCTCATGTTTGATTATGCCAACACTAGACGACAATTTAAGATAATAAAGTAAAAATACATAATTGCCAAAGGAAAACAACTTGATAACCCAAGATATGGATTAATAATTAACAAGACGCGAATTTAAATGGTTATGTTTCGATATTACGGAATCATCAACAGACCAACTAGGTGATTTACTAACGGTTACCATGCGAGCTACTTTTATGTTTAAGGAGGAAACGGGGGCTTTATTTAGGTTGCTTACCTGAAATTTATTTTTGTGTTGGCAGGCTGTTTCTGATCTTTTATTAAACAAGCAATTGTTTTTTCCTTTCAAAATACCAGTGGCTGATCCAGCGTAGGTCAAAATAAATTATAGCAGCCCAATTTTAAATCCAAAATAACTTTATAACAATGTCATTGGTTATAAATTTAAAAAGAATAAAATCTTACCAATGAAATTGCTTTGAAGGTGTTTTAAAATGTAAATATATCCAAGAATGAGCTGTATTAATTTATTTTGACCTACGTTAGATCCGCCACTGCAAAATACTGGGTTTTTCCTCCGAAAATAATATACATCTTTTGGCTCCTCCCGTATAAGACATATACCTTTTTATTGACCATTTTATTGTGAAAACGTTTTTCGAAAGTTCCGTTTCATTTGAATATTTTTTGTGTGTGATTTGCTCTTTTTTAATGTGCTTCAAGCAGGGTTGGTAGATTTAATGAATAAGTAGACTAGACCGTCATTAGTACCATGAAAATAACAAAGAGAACAAAAGGCAAATATAGAGCAAATCGATGAGCAATGTTAAAAATTTGGCTGATTTTATGCAGGCAATCTTAACAACCTGGCTACAATGATGCAAAGTAGTGCTTTGTGTCCTGTGCGTTTCCTGTATCAATTATAATTATCTTTTATTACTTAGATGTGTCCCGGAAAACAGACAGGCCTTCGCTACTGGTATGCACTACTTTAGTTTAGAGATAATGGCAAACATACCTGGACCTATAGTCATGGGGAAAATAATTGATGGCAGTTGTAAAGTCTGGCAACATCTCTGTGGTAAATCCGGTTCATGCTCTGTTTATGACATCGATAAAATGACCATGTCAATAGTTCTGGCTGTGGTTATTAGCTTTGGTATGTAAAGTTTTTAATGGTAAAGAGGCAACAAGGGGTTTCACCTCAAAAAGTAGGCCTTTTGAAATCCAAAATTTCATACAAACTATACTGTATTGATTTGAAACCTCAAAGTGCTTCGAACTGGTGATCGGCAAAAACACAATATCATTAGTAGAAGATATCATGCCTGCATATTATATTAGATATAAATTTTTTTTTATATCTTTTTTTTATATTTTTATAATAATAAACGATCCCATTTGCTGCGGTCATTCTTTAATATTTCTTTCATCCCTCGAACGAAAAAATTGTATCTTCCCAACGCCACGTAATATGCTCTACGTAATGAGAATGCAAACAGCGTTTCAAAACAGTAGAAGATCCAGGGTTTTTAGCCGTAAATTTAGTATCTGGGTTAAGCTGCACAATAGCAGTGTGCGCCATGTTCCTCAAACTTCCTTCACTTCATACATGAGCGTGTGAGGTGTATTTCAGCCGCTTTTCCCACTGAATAAACAACGGTAAGATGTTTCTATTATCTTTCAAATTGCTTATTAAAGCCCGCCGCACACGAGTGCACTTGTCGCGCGTACTTGTTATTCGTGACAAGTTGGATCGACAAAGTTTCCTCGTGTGCGGGCAACATTTACGGCATTTTCGTCATTCGTGACATGTAAACCAAATATCAAACATGTTTGATATTTTTCGTCATTCGTAACAAAAAAATCCTCGAGTGCGGCGACCAAACGACAAGTGCGCTTGAACAGGACAATGTGGGCATGCGTGCAACTAGCAGAATAATTAAAAACAACACGGCGGATCAAAACACAGATCAAAATCACGAAGACGATTCTGAAGACGAAAAAATATTGCTTTTAGTCCTTCTTTTACGAAGACGTCGGAGGCGTTTAAGGGCAGTTAGGGCCCCAACTTTTCCCTAAAATCTCTATTTTTAAAACCACTCGAGCGTACGTCATACAAGCATGGGTGCTGAGGCCACGTATCGACAAGATGATCTTCAAATAAGACATCAGAAACGAGCTCGTGGGTTTGATTTTGATCCACCATGTTGTTTTTAATTGTTCTGCTAGTTGCACGCATGCCCACATTGTCCTGTTCAAGCGCATTTGTCGTTTGGTCGCCGCACACGAGGATTTTTTTGTCACGAATGACGAAAAATATCAAACATGTTTGATATTTGGTTTACATGTCACGAATGACGAAAATGCCGTAAATGTTGCCCGCACACGAGGAAGCTTTGTCGGTCCAACTTGTCATGAATAACAAGTACGCGCGACAAGTGCACTCGTGTGCGGCGGGCTTAAACGAAATTTTTGCAACTATTTATTGATTCCGCATGCATTGCAAAGATCGCTTTAAATGACAGTTAAATTTCTTTGGTACAATTCCTCAGGCTCTCTTCCTTCTCGAGATATTCAATTTTATTCGATATGTAAATTACACAACTTATGACATTACTACTGTGCATAGTAAATATCTTTGAGATTGCTAATTTTGTAGCTTATGACAATAAGAATCAACTGAAATTGTGCGTCTGTAAACTACGATTTGAAACTTAGTTCTGCACTTTTGTGCGGAATACTTCTATCACGTTGCAAATTACTAAATACTAATGATTTTTGAAAAGTGATTAATATGCACTATGACATCATAAGTTGTGTAATTTGTACATCGAATAATTTTGAGTATGTCGAGGAGTAAAAGTTCAACCAACAAGTTACATTGTGATTTGAAGTACAGTATATCCAATCCGAGTTGGTGTTTTAGACGTGGTTTCTAACTCCAAGGCTATGAACAATGGCGAGGCGAAGCCTCGTCATTGTTCATGGCACTAGGGATTTGGGAGCCAAGTCAAAAACACCACGAAGGATTGGATATGGCTTCTCACACAGAAGATTATTCTCACACATTAGATATTCGTGGCAATGAGGCATGGAATCATTACGATTACATATTGATAAAAAATAGATCTGGGACAATAAAGAGTGCACACTGAAGTGGAACTAATGACTTCAATACAAAAGAAAATGCTAGGACACGTTACGATATGGTTGAGGTGAAAAACAAATTTACCAATTACATTTGCATGAAATTTTGCATGCATGAAGTGAAGCGAAGTGTTTACTTCGGCTTAGGTTCTTCGTGAATAGATCAATTGTGTTGGGAAGAGAGCATGGCATCTTCTTTTACGAAAAAACGGTTTCGAGAGTCGGAAAGTGTTGAGTGAATTTGATAATCATGCACAGCGAAATATTGCTCCAGAACAGATGATGTTGTCCAGCAATACTTTCAAGAATTGTAGTGTTAACATTTGTTTTAACACAAAATAACTAGTTGTGTTTAAAGGGATATTTAAAGCGTGTTTACAGTGTGTATTTGTGTCATAAATAAGTTAAATTGCAACATGCTAACACCGTCCAAAGTTTTTTATCCAGGAGATATTCTCGAAAAACAGTAAAGTGTATTTAGAACAAAATTCAAAATACAGTAAACTGTATTTAGAATTTATTTCTAAATACAGCAATTAAGTTTAATTGCATAATCTTTTGTTTACCCCTCAATTTCCCTCAGCTTCAAAGTCCTTCCCACTTGAATATATTAAGAGACTGACCTAGACTGGGTTTTCATGTACAGACACGTGATGTGAATGAGTAAGCTTCATTGGCCGAATTGCTATGAATATCTAATGATGTGTGAGAAGTGATCTTTGCAATGCGATCATTGAATAGTTAATTGCAAAAAATTATTTTCATAGGCACTTTAAATAATATGAATGTGCACGACATCGGTGTGAATTTTGTCCTTTGAGCCCCGAGTGTTGCTTGCAAAAACACAATTATACTGCTTTGTTCCTAGTTCTTGGCACCGTGCTATTTATAATTTCTTGGTGGTATTGTGACACAGAAGACAGCAATTACGAAGTGAACGCCGTAACGGTGGAAACAAACGATCACCCTTCTACTTAACGTGGTTGAAATCCAATGGGAAAGGCAGAATTGTCACAGGTAGAATCTAGAAAAACATTTGTTTGGTCATTGCAAATTTATTTTGATTTGCAGTTCCGTCTGTATACGTATTCGGTTTAATTGTGTTTATAATTATATAATTAATTTCTTAACTGAACTCTGTAAGTGTTGGAACGATAACAGACGCCCCATGCTTGGGTGAAGGCAAGATGATAATGTGGTTTTAAAAACAGTTCGCATACAACTTTTCCAAGCTATCTTTTAAAATGATTGTATCAAAAACCAAATTCACAAAAGAGAACATTTTTTAAGCCATGAAATGTGAAAACATTACATCTCGTTAGACTCTTTGCAAACGGCGTCCACAAAAACAATAGAAAGTAACTGGCACTTGGTGCCAAAAATGACCGCAACTCGTACCCGAGGATTCTTGACGACTGTGGGACCATAAGCCATGGAAAAAACCAAAACCGGAACTCAAATCTGTAGTTTCCCAAGTCTTCTAAATCACTCGCAAAACTCGGTCCTACTAAGCACCGTCCGCGAACGTCCGCGAGTTCTATTTAGGTTAACGTTTGTTAGTCAATTTGAAGCACACACGGAGGCGAAACTAGTCAAAACATATTACGAAACAAATAGAGGACACGGAACCGTATCTACTCATATCAAAATACACTATATAGCGTGCTTTCCGCGTGCTTATAGCATATAGTTTATAGCAGGTGGTAATGACTGTTTAACCTCAACCAATGAAAGAACTTAGTACTTCACAAAACTGTTGACCACATTTGAAGTCCAAGATGAACACTACTATACCAAATTTTAATATAAATTATTTAATACATTACTTAGTACTGCATCTGTTGTATGTGTTGTCATTTAATTTATAATTACCATTTACAACTAGTCAATCCGCAGTAATATACAGCATGACGATAAAGCAACGCTCTTAATTACTCTTGGAACACAATCATGCAATGATACTCTTGTGTGTGATTGAAAATTATGTTTATTTATCATTTGTAATGATTAATGAACAAGAATTTGGTATATTGTTCTGCCTAAATTTCAAATTTTTAAGCATTATTATTTGAATTTGTTTTAAAATTCTCCTCTTTTTTGTTTTTATTCCTTTTGTTCGCAATTGAATTGAAATTCTTTTCTATTCCTTCGTAGGCATTCGCATACACTCCTTGAAGCATCAAAATTGTTCGGACATCGGCCGGTTAATGATTAGTATGCTCTACAGGCACTTCCAAATGCGTTGAACTGAACAATCAGAACAATTTTGTCACTGCATATATGGTTTTTTCCAGAGCTTTTTTTGCCACGCAGTCGCTAAGAAGCTCTGTGTACGGGGTTGCAATGACAGTGAAATTAGTGTCCCAATATCAGTAGCGAAGCCAGCCCGACAATTTGGTCATGCTATGCAAATTTAACTCATCATCATTATTCATTTCTTTGGAAATTGATTCCTTATACGGTTTATAAACACTGAAAAATTTGCATTTGCATGACCAAATGTCGGACTGGCTTCGCCACTGCCCAATATATAATACATTCATGTCCACTGTATCTTTCTGTAGTTTTGTAGCTGAACTGTAGGTTATTAGGTAAGATATTAGGTATATGGTCACTGTATGTTGAACAAGATATAATCAAATATATGCTTACTGTTGAGAGACAATTAATAGTAAAAACAACCCGTGTTGATCTAAAGAGACTGCTTGAAAACTTAACTGCGTAAGAAGACTGACTTGGCTTATATAACTGCAGCCGAATTTCAAAAATAGCGTTCTTTAACGGCTCGAACTTAGCACGCTGTAACAGACAAATGAGTACATTCATGTTAAACGTAAAAAAACTAAAAAAATATGTGGCTAGCTAGCGCTATATTCTGGTCACGTGATTCTCAGAATGTGAGATTTTTTAGAAAAAATCATTAAGGGTGGGCACGTAAGAAGGTTTGCTCATCAAATATTCATTGCAATAGTAATTGACTGTAAAGTGAATGGAAAATATAGCGCAAAATAGCCCCACAAAAATGGCGGGAATAATATACAGAACACCATTTCCTCAGTGGATAAGATCAAATCACAATACTTGAGCATGTGAGAAGTTTCAAAGGTCATTTTGTGCGGTATGGCTTCGAAGGAAACACTTAAAAAAGTTTATACAGGTTGTCCCAAAAAAAATGCCTCCCCCCGTTAAACTGTGGAAGATAGTTATTTAAGCAATGACTCAGTTTGTAAATTGATACCCTCCAGAGAAAGTTTAACATCATATTGTCCTGAGTCCAAATTTTCAGATCAAAATGTTTAAATGTGTTATTTTTGCAGCAATTCAAAGAGGCAGAGTCAAAATTCTGACTTGTCCAAGTTTTGCATAATTTGTTAATATTAAAAATTCCAAGAGGTTACTGTATAGTGTGAAATTGTTTGACAACGCATTTAATTGACAAGGTTTACAATTAACGAAATGAAACGTAAAATAGCGTAAATGCCATATCATCAATTTCGTCTTTCAACGTGTCCACCTTCAAGTTCCACACGCATTTTATTGCTCTTGTTCCCATGTCTCTCAGGGGTCGTCGAGCCATCCCCCTTCGTCGTAGTGCTATGAATCGTTTGCGATTCACTCTCGTAGATCGTCAACGTTAGGGACTTGTCAGAAATTAACAGGGGGGAGGGGGGTGGAAATATTGAGCTTAAGGTTGGAAATCAGGTGACCCATCTAAGTAATAGGAACGAAATTTCCTTACCCTCCCTTGGGCCTAGCATGAAACACCATGACCCTCCCCTCTATCATCAGGTGATTTAATACAAAAGTTCAGTTTTATAATTCCCCGAGCCAACGCGAAGCGCTGTTCCGGGCGTAAGCCCGGGGTGAGGGTTACTAATTTTGCACTAGCGAAGTTCAAAGTCACTGTTCATGGGTGATGGAGGGCGATTGGGATGAGATTTTTTTGGTAGGTCATGACGTCATGCTCACACTGATCTCAACAATATGGCGGACTATCATGAATGGCTAACACTGATTGGCAAGATTTAAAATTTATTGTTGATTGATTAATCACGTATTCAACTGATCATCATGACAGCAAATATCTAAATTTACTTTTTGCACTACAATATTTCGTATTTTTGCAAAAACATTTGGCAACTTTCACAATCAACGATGGGTGGTCATTTCTGATCTCAGGAATATGGCGGACTATCAGGAGTAGCAAACACTTAAGGCATCCAAAAAGGCGAGAAATAAGACGAAAACGACTGCCACAAGACTCTTGAAGATAGATTAATTTGGGGTAAATACAGAGAAGCGCCAAGAATTGACTATGACGTGAAACACAAGGCAAGTTTGTTGATAATGCGCATTTATACTTGTGTTTTAATGCTTTATAAAGGCCGGCGTAGCCGTGCTCATCCAGTCTATTCACTGTTTAAATTCCAGAGTAAGTTTATGTTTGAGACCTCACACGTTAATAAATTAGGCGAAAATTGGACAAGTTAGGATTTTGACCCTGCTTCTTTGAATTGCTGCAAAAATAACACATTGATCTTAATTTGATCTTAAAATTTGCACTCAAAAAGATATGATCGATGTTAAACTTACGCTAGAGAGTAACAATTTACAAACTAGCCTGTTGCTTAAATAACTAAGCACCAAAGTTTAACGGGGGCATTCTTTTGGGACACCCTGTAGAGCCTAGCTTCTTGCCGGCAATATATCGATCCAGCATCTTGTCGACTTTGTCGTTCTGTGGGTGAACGTAGTCATCGCAAAGATCTTTTTAGACCAGCAAATCGGACTTTGTTAAAGATTGCTGAACAATTGTGTGGCTAAAGTATTGCTCCGGATCCAAGTCTTCCCCATCAAGTGTGTAGACCATGTGAGCGCAGACTTAAAAACAGTCTGGAATTCTAAAAGATTATCGTAGAAACACAAGATGCAATCTAACAAAGTCAACCAGCAAGATTTAAGCGATGTATCGATGTCTCGCCATTGATTTCAAGACCGCTAAGGTTATGTTCGACGAAACCTTCCAGCGCAAAAACTTCTTTGAGCTCGGCTTTTGGAGTCTGTGCTGATACAGAGGTATTTATTTTCATTACATTGCAATTAATATCATATTGTAGTGAACTGTTCTTTCTTAATTTTTTATATCACTATTACGAATCTTTATAGTTTATAGTTCATATTCCATAAAATATTTGCGTGGGGTATGCTAAATTGTGGATAGACTTTATTAATATTCAATATGCAAATACTGTAACTCATTGTCCTGTTTCTAAATTAGGTTTCAATATTTCAACAAATAATAACATCGTTTGCGTATCGTTTAGCGCTTTACCTAATAAAATATTGTGTAAAATATTGACTATAAAGCTAACTGGAAAAGTGGCAGAGGCAAAAATATTGAATAGATTTTTTGCAGGAGAACAGAAACAAAGATATTATAGGATGCACTTAATGGGGGGTAATAAAACAGATAAAGCCATTGACAAAGTAAGCACAGCTGCAGGGGGGGGGTGCGCAAGATTGTTGACGTTTTTGAAGACCAGGCATCAATGAAACCAAAATCTTCTGCCCACTCACACAAGGCATCTACTGAAGATGAGAAGAAAATTCTTGCAGATTTGTGGAAGGTTAAGCCTTTTTCTCCAACACTTGGAAGATTTCACAAGTCCTTTGTGGGAATTTCATCTGACCCACTTGACAATTCAGATGAGGGAAAGTTCTGTGCATGGTTGCAAATACACCAAAAATATTGCAGTGCACTTTCCAACACAGGATGATTCAGATAGTGGTGATGAAGAGGATGATGATGATCTATAGAACAAAGTAGCGACGCCGCGGATTTAGAATCCGTAGACAGTCGGTAGCATCTTTAATATTCAGTAGCATAATTGAACTCGTTCCCAGATTCCTCTGGTCTCGATTAGACGAAGTTTTATTCTAAATAGAAATTTTTTGACGGTTTTCAGCTAGCTTGTCGTTAGCTCAGTCGCTTAGGCGTGTGATTTCTAATAGAATGGGCAGGGGTTCGAATCCCACCCGAGGCTTTGTTATTTTTAAAGTTCGTCAAACTTTTTTCTTATATTCTTTCCCTTTTATACGATTTCTGTAAGGGTTAGGTTTAGGGCTTGGGTCAGGGATTGGATAAGATTATTTAAAATTTTAGAAAGAAAAATCTATTAGTTTATCAAAGACACAGGCTTGAGATCGAGATCAATGATGCTACCGACCATTAAAGATGCTACCGACTGTCTACGGATTCCAAATCCGTAGCGACGCCAGACGCCCGACGTTTTGTCATGAAAATGCGAGTTTTTCAACATCTAAAGGCTGTAAGAAATGAATTTCGAAATAAATAAATAATGATATTGCTTCAAATTTGGATTTGCATGACTAAATGTCGGGCTGTCGCTGCTGCAAATTTCGATTCCGTAGATGGTCGGACACCACCAAAATGGCCGAGTACCTCATTGATCTCGTTTCCAAGCCTTTGTGTCTTATAAAACTAATAAATTTTTCTTTCTAAAATTTTAAATAATCTAATCCCTGACCCAAACCCTAAACCCAACCCTTACAAAAATCGTATAAAAGTAAAAAATATAAGAAAAAAAGTTTGACGAACTTAAAAAATAAAAAAACCTCGGATGGGATTCGAACCTCTGCCTAATCTATTTGAAGTCGCATGCCCCGGCGACTGAGCTAACAACGAGCTTGCTAGAAACGATAGAAACAATTTGTATTTATCATTATACAACTTCGTTTAACGCGACATGTCGGCCATTTTATTACACTTGGCTACATCACCCCGGTTGAATTGAAAGTCACATTTAGTCGCGATTATTTACATCTAATAACTACAAATAGTACCAATCGATTCCTCATTCGATAGGCTTTTTATTGAGCCTATATTTGCCGCCTAAGTATGTAGATTAATTCAAAATCAAAGCTTATGACGTTGAACAAAACATAACTTGCCTTATAAACATGATGAACTCATTGGCCAATATCTCCTAATGTATTTGACAGTTTCATTCCAAAAGAGAAACAAAATCTTCCTTATGCTGCGTGTTATGATTCTTACAAGTTTAGTTGAAATTCGAGCATTTGTTTATCTGTGGCAGTCGTTTACGTAAGTCTCTTCGTATTTTCCCGTGCTCTCGAGCACGTGCGCTAACCTGCGAGAGCGGACGATCTGGCGATTGCGTTGGGGTAAATTCACGGGGGAAAAATGCCGTATTGTAAACTTTGACCTGTAGAATCGATTTCCGTTGTCTCTGGTTGTCTAGGTAACACGCTTTCTTCAAAATAAAGCATCAAACATCTCACTTCCGGTTGGGAATGTTTTGCTGTCGGATTACGCGGCCGCTTAGAATTATATTTTCCTTATAATTTTCTTGTCTTTCTCTATATTGAGCTAAAACTTGGTGACTAAATAGTATTTTCAAAGGGCTATACAGTGGTGTAAAGATAAAAAATAGCCGAGAAGCGAAGGCGATATTACGAGCCGTAAAACTTGGAGACATATAAAATTTCAGACAGACATAATATATTCATACGCAATTCTCACTTCCAGACAAGAATTTGCTTCAAATACCACAAAAATGTTTTCAAAATGCAAGTAAATATGCACTAAGTAGACAAACTTAATGCTGCGGATCTAATGGTGGTATTTTCATCGAAAAATCTCAACCACAAGTGAAGATATATGAATTTAAAAGTCGGGTCGACATCGACCACGGCGCCTGGGACCTGTCGTGAAAGAGTTTATGAACCAGAGCAGTCTGGGAACGAGATAATGAGGTGCTGGACCATCTGGGAGGTGTCCGACCGTCTACGGAATCGAAATAAGCGGCGCTGCTACTGATGAAACATAGCCATTTATAGTATTCTGTGCTAACTCATTAGGACAAGTTTAAAGTTTGCTATAAAAATTTAAAAATAGAAACTTTGGGGTATCTTGCAGCATTTTAAATAGTGCTGGTACATTTAGTTATGGTAACAAGCCACATTGCTTGTTTTTCTAGCATCATTGCATTTTTTCTTGCATCATGAAAATGCATCTTGGTCTAGTATATTGCTATGCTGACCAACAATTAAAAATCTTTCATTGTTGCATCTTTTGAGTTGCAATTATCTAAAATTATTTATGCATCAGCTGAACATGTATTGAATTGTAATATAACTGTAATATATTTTTGTAGTATACACAGTAATTGTAATATATATTTTATTTGTATGAACTTTTTTTTGCAAAATATGTAGGAATTTTATACAGTATAGTAAACATATGACAACAAAAAATACATAAAACCTAAAAAATGGTGTGCATAGAATATACAACTTTGTAGTGTGATAGAAATTGTACATGCTATAATTATAGTTTGAACTACTTAGTACAAGAGTGGCAGTCACATTCTAACTTTCCAACACCACTGCAAAATTTGGTTGGGAGAGACGAGTAGAAAATGGTGTTTTTTGTCTGTGTCCAATAGTGACAGCAAAAGTTGTCTAAGACATTCATCTTGGCTTTGGCAAAAACGTATGATATCATCTTGCATGCCAGGTTTGTTTTTAGCAGTGCCACCATTGTTATAATAAAAAACAGCACTTGAGGGTTGCAATTGTCCATCTCTGATCTCTGCCAGCTTTACCAGTTTCTTGAAAACATGCTTGGATGCTATACGGTGGGTTAATGTGTATAACATGTCGTATGCCCTTAATGTCAACACCCATTCCCAAGGCAACTGTGGCAAAAATTACTCTGACTCCGTTTTGTCGGCCCAACTGTTCCAAACTTTTACTGCCCATTTTGTCGATCTTCTAGTATTATCAAGAACACGTTTAATATTCATTCTCTTTAACTCACTTTCGCTCACGACTTTATGAAATCTGCTACTCCCTCATCGTATATAGACACCAAATTGTCAATAGACAAACCATCTACCTGTTCTGCAATGACCAGGTCTTGGGTTTGGAAATCAACCAAGTCTTCACTAAGAGACGCCATTTTTAATCTGAACTTCGCTAGTTTAGGCACTAGTGTGAATAACTTGTTTTCCGACGCACATTATTTTTAAACAGCCACGTGCTTACAAAGGATTACTTTTGAAAAAAATACATGGCCATTACACTCAACTTTAATCCGTTATTGTGTTGTCCAATGTGTCATAGAGAATTTCGACTCTGTCATGCGATGAAATGGTTCGGCTCCGAGTGGCTGTTAAGCAGCATGAGCGATGTTAAATCCCAAAGCCCACGTGGGACCATTATTTAACCCATACTTCTCTGCGTCATCAGCCCCCCGAATGTTCATTTGTACATAATGAATTCTATTTCCGCTTTCATTCTTAGTGGTATAGCATTGTTAGCATCATCTAAGTCAAGGCGGCTTTGGACAAGAATGGAGTGTGAAAATAACATTGAAGACTCAGCCAAAATCAAAGATTTTCGTTCAGTCGATGTCGAAGATGAATGTCTCAAATTTGGTTATGCTCGTTTCAGACCAGCATTTCTCCAACGCGTAAACCAACCTTGGTGTTTTCTTGTTGTGTTAATGTTGTTTTGTATGGTTCAAGGTATGTTTAACCATATTGCAATTAATGAAGAACGTGCCGCAGAAAAAACCTTCTTTAAACTATCATTACTTTTTATATCAAACTAGTTAAAGTAAAAGTGATTGTTTGTTGGCTCAAGCGATCAATTCTACAGTCAGACACGATAACCGCTAGGTAAAGTGCGAACAGCTGATTCGAACATTTACGAGCCAATGTCATAAATACATATCTCCAGGGTACACAGACGTAGAAAAGGTGGCAAATTATTACTTATTAGGCGGATTGAGTCAATAATCATTTTACCATTCTCTTACAAAATTTCATTTTCAACACTTATTTACTGGACGCGAGAGAAACAGTATGTTTTATGATCATGAGCCTGGCGTAACCTGGTGCTGCCTGGCGCAGCCTGGTGCGCAGTCAACTCAAGTGACCCTACTGTTGATGTCTATTTTTTGGTGCAAGTTGGTTATCGCCCTGAAGAGTTTTACTTCGAAGGCCTTTTCTCCGGTTTCCTCCCATAAGGAAAGTGGATACTTGTGTGGTGACCTTGCCCTTGTGTCAAAGCTCAATAAAGTACTCTTCAGTGTGTAGGGGTGTGCAGAAGATCCAACTCGAAATTAAGTGTCGCTTACCCCATCCCCATTTTCCCCTATGACAATAGACTTCCCATCCAAGATGGGATAGTCTGGTATACTTTCGCTGTATATCAGACTATCCCATCTTCCCCTATGACAATAGACTTGCTCCAAGTCCCGCTCGAATGGGTTTTACAGAACCTAACCAGTTTATTATTAGATTAGTTCTGAACTTGAAACGGAAAGGGAGACTTTTTTATAACTCGGCATAATTCTGCCGGTTATGTCATTAGCAGGGGGCTGAGTTCACTACACAACATCGTATACTTGCAGTGGGCGAGCAAAAACAGAGGAATATTAAGCTATGAAAATAAGGCTATGTATTCTGATAAATCGATCATGTTGGGTAGTTTAAAGTGAATACCAATAGATTGTCTCATTTCTTTTATTTCGACAGGATCAGTTCAGGAAAAAGATCCTCTGTCGATCAGTCTTTTACTTTCGCTGTATATCAGTCATTTACCTTCGCTATATATCAGTTTACTTTTGCTTATAGAGCATTTCAGCTGCTTTGAATAATGCGCACGTATAATAAAAAAATTGGGAAATTGTAATATCGAACCAACAAATAGCAAGATTCTTGTTATGAGGCCACTTATATCATTCATACGTGACCAAAAGAACAAACTATAGAGTATAAATTATGCCGACGGCATTTCGACAACAAGAAAACATCGACATTGAATAGTTTAAAGTATTGCTCAGTAATTCCAACATCACCCAAAGCCGTGCTGAACAAAAACAGTAATTTGATCTGGCGTAAAGAAAATAGAAAAAGCATTAATGCTTGGCTGTTGATTGTGATCATGAGCCTGACGCAGCCTGGCACAGACAACTCAAGTGACCCTACTGTTTACTTTTATTTTGCGGTGCAAGTTGGTTATTGCCCAGAAGTGTTTCACGTTGTATGTTGGTATGTTCAGACGAAATTGCTCCCGTACTGTAGTTTTCCTCGACGGATGATCCGTCTTTGCTTGCCCGCGTTTATACACAGACGAATTCAGGGGAACTATCTTTTTACGTAATTTGTCTGGACTGTACGGTGGTCAATATGTGCTACTGAATAAACTAGTTTCAAGACATATTACCTAGCAACATTCTCGCTACACATTTCAAAATTCTCGTTTCACATTTCAATATTCTCGCCACAAATTTCAAAATTTTTGCTACACATTTCAAAATTCTAATATTGAAAGAATATTGAAATGTGTAGCGAGAATATTGAGATAGTAGCGAGAGTTTTGAAATGTGTTGCGATAATTTTGAAATTTGTAGCAAAAATATTGAAATTTGTAGCAAAAATATCGAAATGTGTAAGGAAAATTTTGAAATGTGGGGCGGGAATT
Organism: Muricea muricata; assembly: GCA_963855995.1. Taxonomy (NCBI): domain Eukaryota; kingdom Metazoa; phylum Cnidaria; class Anthozoa; order Malacalcyonacea; family Plexauridae; genus Muricea; species Muricea muricata. The sequence continues at coordinate 105,986,322 of OY979716.1, forward strand.
TTGAAATTTCTAGCGAAAATATCGAAATGTGCAGCTAGAATTTTAAAATTTATAGCGAGAGTGTTGCTAGTTTTATTAGATTTTGGTAATATGTTTTGAAACTTGTGTACAGTGACAAGCAATGTTTTTTTTTATATAATTTTTAAACCAAGACAAGAATTTTTCTTTTTGTTGGATACTACAATTTTTTGAATTCTTTGTTTCTCTATAGCCTTACTTTTGTGTTTTGGTGTTTCTCTGGTTTTTGCTCGCCTATTGCAAATATATAATATTCTATAATGCACTCACCCAAGCTAGTTAATTGCGTATGACGTCACGGAACAGAATTCTGTCCAGTGAATACTAATGAGTGTCGAGTTTTGCAAGTCTCGCTTGCTCTCCGTTTCAAGTTTTAAAACTGATCTTATAATAAATTGGATAGATCGTTTAAACCCCATTTTAGCGAGATTTGGGGCAAGTCTACTAGGAAAATGACCTTCGTTGCTTCATTTTTCAAGTACTAGAAAAATGTTTCAATTCATCTAAATTTTGGTTTATAATTTGTTTGATAGGAACGGCTATATTGGGAATTTTCACGATAGTTTTGCCGCAAATCGAAAAGAGATTTAGCTTAACATCGACAGAAATCGGATTGATAGCTGGTGCAAATGACATTGCAGCAGTATTCTTTGGAATATTTATTAGTTACTATGGTGATTTTGGAAACAAAATACGGTGGATATCATTTGGTGGAATTGTGACAGGTAATAATCAAGCCATTTTGTCCGGGTACTCCGGTTTCCTCCCATAGGAAAAGTTGACAGGGTGGAAGAGGTTTAGCAGGCCCACAGTAATTGGCTCACGCTGTTGTGGTGACCATATCCCTGTGGCAAAGCTAAATGAAAAAATCTCAAAAAGAAAACGATTGGCCATTCACGGTAATACACCATCTCTTAAATAGGCCGTTTGCCGTGACCCGATAACGTGCACTTTCATTAAGCATGTCGTAGAACTGAGGAAACTTGACAGAACATAACTTTTTCAAACACGGGGAGTTCGAATCTGAAAAGTTCCCGCTCCTCCGACCCGCAGTTTTTTCATAAAATCCATTTTAATTCTCACTCTTTCGACACGCTTCAAATAATCTCCCGCCATTTTGAATTCTTCAATATTCCGTTTGCAATCGCTCAGAATGGTGATTATTCCGTCCCAGATCCCTCAACTCGCGGTAAATTGTCATCCTAAACGATGGAATTGCTAAAATCATTAATTTTTTAACTCCTGTTTGTATATGTGAAGCAGTGTGAAGTCCATTTCCACGGCAAAGATGAAGAAATTAGAAGGGATATTAGCAAAAAATTTTAAGACATAATACAGCAGTGCTTACATACGTCTTTATCATAAACAGAACTCGCAGACGTCTACTATTCAGACAAGTTTACTATAGTACAAGTAACCTTTAATGAGAGAGCTAAAACCATCCTTGCCAATGCTGGACGAAAACGTTTGTAATAGGAAAGCAACGGGCAAATAGAAGATAATCTAAATTCAGGGAAAGTCGATCACCCAAACTGCACGCCATTCTACTACCAGTTCTGAAAAGGTAATGGATTAATTGTCCTTATCCATCTTTTCCCAAAATTTGCTCAATCTGAAAAAGACCTTGGGCTTTAGACATATATGTGAGATATGACAGTTCCATCTGGCTTTTTTTTCAATCTGGGTTACCTTGAATGGAAGTTGTCACAATGCAACATAGTATCTCAAACACTAACTATTAAAAGCGATTTCTGATTTTGGGTATAACATAATGATAAAAGTATAACAATAGCATGCTTTTCATAGCCAGCATAGAACTGTAGAGCTGCTACTGTTTTTTTCTGATACAAAAAAACTCGATTATTTTGATAAACAGGAACAAGACTCCTGCTAGGGCTTTCACTTTGCCTGCCAAGAGTAGAAGAAAATGCACACAAGGGGTACCAACAATTCCCTTTTAAAATCAGTTGTTATTAGGGTCAATTGTATATGTGGTTCTAATGTAACACATAGGTTGGAAACACCTCACACTTCTAGATACCTTTCAGGAAATTTTAATTAGCCATTGGTTTGAGAGATACCCCTTTTGCAACTTGTAACTGGGGGGTATTACCCCACCAGTGATATCGCAACTGCTGCAATAACACTCCATTGTAAAAACAATATTTGGTGCACTATTTTGTCACCTTGTTTATATATATTGAACAGGCATTGTTTATATATATTGAGCAGCCTCTTAGTGAAATTAATGGTCACTTGATGAGCTATAAATTGTGTCTCTTTTATGGAGGTTTGGTTGAAAACCCCTTTAGTGAAGATTGTTCTATCGGTTTATTTTCAACTTAGGTTGATCAGTGTTTTAGTGCATGTTACTGTTAGTGTTTCAGACCTCATGTTTCTTGTGTGCTAAAGGAAGTGGACACATTAATATTAAAGACAATATATATTTTATTTGTAGTTCTAATAATATTATTGGAAAGTGAGGAACAAAACATTAAAAACAGAAGTTTCAAGCGTTAAACTTTAATGAATACTTGAAAACAATTCTTGCAAACGTCTCTGATACTTTAAAATTTTTAACTAATTATTTATCCTAGGAGGTTATGTACAATTAATGAATGCATGATGAAGGTGGACTATTATTGATTTTACCTATTTTTGGTCAAAGGCAACATTTTTGCTGGAATTATACTTGGCTCTCAAGCACAACACTGCTGATAACTTATTATTAGTTATAGTGTTTTGGTTGGCCGATGCTTTCCTCTGACAAACGATTTCGACCAGCATTGGCAAGGGTGGTTTTAGGTCTCTCAAGTTTACTTATATTACCTGAATCGTCGACTTCTGTGGGTGTTCTATATGATAAAAATAGGTTTAAGCACTGTTTTCTTATGTCTCAATAATGTTTGCTAATATATCCCTTTTAGTAGCTCTTTTATTTCTGCATTTGCCGTGAAAATGGACTTCACAGTTCACACACACAAACATGACTAGCAGCTTTGTAAGGAGCCATGTGTTTACAAAATTAATGATTTTAGCAATTTCATCGGTTAGAATGACAATTTACCGCGAGTTGAGGGATCTGGGACGGAATAATCACCATTCTGAGCAATCTCGTTCCCCGAGCCTGCGATCCCTTGGGAAGGAAACGGAGGCTCTGGGATAATCCGTGATCGACATACAAAAAACTGTATGTCGCCCGTACTACGCATGCGTAGGAAATAAGCCACAAAAGCATTTTTCTAAAGTTTTTTGGAACAGTATTTGTTCTATTTTGTTTGTAATGTCAGTGGAAAATATTATTTTATTTCATTCTGTGTTGAACGACTGGGTAAGAAGAATCTCAAATTGAAGGAGTGTCAATACGAAGCGGTGAAGGCTGTTGTTGTCGACCGGAAAGATACGATTTGTATATTGCCTATTTGTCATGGAAAGTCAGTTATATACCAGCTTCTTCCCTATTGCGGCTAATTGAATCTATTTATTTGCAACGCATGCGCAGTACGGGCGACATACAGTTTTTTGTATGTCGATCACGGATTATCCCAGAGCCTCCGTTTCCTTCCCAAGGGATCGCAGGCTCGGGGAACGAGATTGCATTCTGAGCGATTGCAAACGGAATATTGAAGAATTCAAAATGGCGGGAGATTATTTGAACGAGTGAGAATTAAAATGGATTTTATGAAAAAACTGCGGGTCAGAGGAGCGGGAACTTTTCAGATTCGAACTCCCCGTGTTTGAAAAAGTTATGTTCTGCAAAGTTACCTCAGTTCTACGACATGCTTAATGAAATTTGTTTTCTAGCCACATTTTCGAACTACGGCAAACGGCCTAAAAGACAAATTAATGCTTTCATACCTGTACATCAGGCAAACACATGCATGTAGAAATTTCTATTTGATAAGCATTTCCTTTTTTTCAGCAATTGGTATGTTCCTGTTCACGTTGCCACATTACATCGCCGGTCGCTATCATCCTCCATCCACTGTTGATACTAGTATTAAAATGTGTTCTTTGAACAGTACCGAAAATAACGACTGTCCAGAAGGCTCAGCTGTTGATTGGTATTATATGGCCATATTTTGCATCTCTCAGTTCATTGCTGGTGCAGGAATATTACCAATGCATTCCATGGTGCCTGCGTATTTTGAAGAGAATGTTAACAAGAAATTGTCCCCGATTTATATTGCATTTTGGGATATGTCTATATATATTGGACCTCTGATTGGGTTTGGATTATCTGACTCTTTTACCAGTTTATATGTTGACATTACGCTGGTGAGTCAAAGTAATTCCATGCTCGTTATATCATTTAGTTCACCAACAGAAAGCAAGAATTAGGGAGAGAAATACAAACAATTTCTTTCAACACGTGCACTAGTTAGATATGTTTAATAAGAAACATTTCTTTAATTGGACGCTTAACCTTTTATCAATAACGACACCGTCTTAGAAGGATACATTCATCCCCGAGCCAACGGCGCGAAGCGCCGTTCTGGGCGTAAGCCCGGGGCTAGGGTTACTAATTTCGTACTAGCGGAGCTCAAAGTCGTTGCTCGTGGTAGTTAGGTAGTAAGATTGGTATGCCATAACGTCATCCTCACTGATCTCAACAATATGACGGACTATCATGAATGGCTAACACTGATTGGCCAGATTTAAAATCTATTGTTTATTGATTAATCACGAATTCAACTGACAGCAAATATCTAAATTTGCTTTTTGAACTACAATATGGCAATATTTTCAGTATTTTTGCAAAAAGATTTGGCAACTTTCACAACCAACGAAGGGTGGTCATTTCTGATCTAAGGAATATGGCGGACTATCAGGAGTAGCAAACACTTAAGGCATCCAAAAAGGCGAGAACTAAGACGAAAACGACTACCACAAGACTCTTGAAGAGAGATTAATTCTGGGAAAATACAGAGAAGCGCCAAGAATGCACTATGGCGTGAAACACAAGGCAAGTTTGTTGATAATGCGTATTTATACTTGTGTTTTCATGTTTTATAAAGGCCGGCGTAACCGTACTCCTCCAGTCTATTCACTGTTTAAATTACAGAGCATAAGTTTATGTTTTGTAAATACAAGACTGTCTTCTTATTTCTGCATTTCAAAATATTGACGAACTTTACATGTAAAAGAATATAAGCGAAGATACAAAATTGGCTTGAAATGGTTTTATCTCAAACTCAAAGTTTATGTAGATAAAAATATAAACATTTAGTTTCACAAATATTTCAAAACGTCTAATGTAATTAATAGGTCGTATTTTATACTAAATTTAAGCTTACATTAGGCGTAATGACATACCGATGACAAATGTTGTGCAATTTTGAAAAAATTGTCAATAAAGCAAGAATTGAAAACTGATATTTTGTCATTTTGAAAAAATATACAGAAGGAATAACAATTGCCGTGTTGTTATCACAACAACCTATGCAAGTACTTCATGCAATTTCGAAAATATAGTTGCATGCTCTTAATTAGTGACGAGGGGTTGCTGCATGCATGCATGTTTTCTAGTTACATTGTGGTCTAGCCAAGGTAAACTTAAAAAGCTGCATTATTGTCGTTAGAAAAGAGATACGTCAGATAAGATTTTGCTCTAATATTTTGCAGGTATGTATTGCGTAATGTGTTTCAAATATTATTCAGTTGGAATTATTTTCCCAATGGAAATAATTTTTTTGCATTTTCCATGAAAATCAAAATACTAAAAAAATATTCCGAAAAAATGCATCATGTAAACTCACTGCTCGAGTTTAAAACAATCGACGTTTGAAACTGTAATATTTCGGTTCCATTTCAAAACTTATAGTCAGACAGATTGAAGTCACATAAGTTAGTCAAGGTAAGGTTAGCTTTGTTTTTCACTATGTCAAATAATTCGTTTTATCTTGTTCAGTTCTTGTATTTAGGTTTGAAACTTGGCAAAAGTGTCGATATTTTTGAATGTCAAGAAAATGGCAGCGCTTCATTCAGTAGTACAAATAAGAATATCGCCGACCAAACGTAAAAAAATATTTTGAAGTAAATTTATACAAACATACAGTTTAGAATCATACAAACAAATCGCACGTTACCGAAGTGGAGCGGGTATGAATAATTTTTTTCGTAGGAAGCTTTCACAAAATGTAGGCAAAGCTACAACGGTTCATTTGGTGTATTTTGAGGATATACCACGGAGCATAGCGAAATAATTGGGATGTTTATAATTATATGTTACTTTATACCATAGTTGATATTCTAGCTGTGCTTGATTTTGGGGTTTGATTCTTCTCAAGGCAAAAATCCCTTTTTATTCATAGTACACAAATAAACCACTCGCAAAGACTGAGATATCTTGTAATAACGGTTAAAATAGAGATTTTTGTGATGCATGGAAATATCCCTAGCTTTGGTAATCTACTCCTATACAGACCTATAGAGGACCACAAGCGGCCGTACACATGAATATGTTGAGATTCCGAGGGTCTGGCAGCACTGTTTATATAAAAATGCAATACAACGATTTGTGTAATTAGGTGCTATAGCTCTAATTTAGCTCTTTTTATATACGTACGGGCAACATGTACTAGTGTGTAACAAAATTACACCATGACTGACTCGCTGACTGATGTGAACTTTTGCCACTCATCAAAACTGCAAAGATTTTTTGAAACGTTGCACTAGAAAGGCTGTATATATTTAAAAACAGATCTATTTCAATACGTATAGTTAGAAAAGCCAAAAGATGCCCAAAAACTGTGATTCGTTTTAGTGCGTAGTTAAGCATATTTTGAGGCATATCTTTTTGAAATTATTCTTCCGACCTGACAAATCCTTTCTTTTTAACTTAGAAAGAGATATTTAGGTGGCAAAAACCATTAGTCGATGTTTTTTATTTTACTGACTGATCTCGGAAAAGAACTGAATCTGTAGGAACAAATCTTACTTCAAGGTTGGCACCCCTATACTCTAAGCTATGCAGCACAACGATTATTTATTTTTTGTTAACTGCGCGCGAATGAGCCAATAGAGAGTATTGAGCGATTGTACTTTGCCGAATCCTGCCAACACTTTTTTGTTTAGTATACTATGTGTTTAAGTTTAATTATAATCAGTGGCGGATCTAGCGTAAGTCAAAATAAATTACCACAGCTCATTCTAGGATATATTTACATTTTAAAATACCTTCAAAGCAGCTTCATTGGTTAGATTTTATTCTTTTGAAATTCATATAGCCTATGACATTGTTATAAAGTTATTTTGAACTTAAAATTGAGCTGTTATAATTTATTTTGACTTACCCTGGATCCGCCACTGATTACACTTGTTCTTATTGGTCAACAGCGTATCGCGTCGTAGCGAAGAAATTCGATTGTTAGATAGTTAGTTTCAAAGTTCAGTTTTTCTGTATTACGATTGGACAAAAGCGTACCACGCACCGGTCCCAAAACGCCGTGTTCACTCGATTGCCTTGGCAAGAAGGCTGCCGGTCCATAACAAAACATTTATTGACCGGTTAGCAACGGAATGGGTAAACTGCGCATGCATGTGTGTCAACCGCGAGGTTCCAAAGTCAATTCTTGTTTTTTTTTAAACATTTACCAAGTTCCAATTAACTAGTTATATTTTCAAAGTCGACTCCAATAGCCGTTACTTTGACCATATAACTATATAACAAAACACTCGATCCTGTTATCAGGCTCTCTCGGCCACAAAACTCACTGTTTCCCTCGGCACAAGTAAAAAAGTGATAATTATTATAATATCTGTGCATGATATAACTTATATAACACATGCTGCCACAAATGAAACGTTTCTTGATAAACTATTTCAGGCCTGATGTCTGTTAGTGCAGGTCAGCATACACAGGTCTCAATTTTCTTCAATAGGTGCTAACCCAAAATCTCAGAAATAAGATATGATAAACATTAATTTATACAATACATACATATCACAACAATTGTAAATATGACTTTATATGATTAATTGTTTGGAATATTAACTTAATCCGTTTATAATTAGTTGACATGTATTTATAATTGACGCTTATATTTACCAATTTGTAATTGGTTAAACAAGTAGCCAAATTACTGTTTGTGACCAACAAAAATTGGTTTAATTAAATCACGAGTGAGATATTTGAGACATGTGATCTATATGTGATTGCCCTGTAAAACACGTGTGATTTCCATGTGTTTTTTTCGTCGCGGGCTCTCAAAGCCGTCTTGGCTTTGAAACACTGGCCCCAGACGATTTACTTCATCAAGGGGATATATATGCTAGTATGTAATGAAATTTCTCTTCAAAGAAAATTGAATTCATGCTGAAACAGTTTCATGAACTTCTACAGATATACTTTTTTTTGTATCATGCTTTTTAATATTCGTAATTACAGAATTATTTTTATTCAAGAAAAAATTCTTGATTTAAAAAACAAATTTCTTAAAATGTTTTCTCAATTTAAGAAAATAATTTCTTCGAAATCGAATATTTCTTATTTTAAGAATATTTTTCCGATTAAGAAAATGATTTTCTTATTTGCAGAATTCTTTCCTTAAATTAAGAAAATTTTTTCCTAATAAGAAAATGATTTATATACCAATCGCCAAAGTTCTCCTTTCAATGTGTTTTGCTGTTGTAGCGCGTATCACGTCAGAGTGATAAAATTAGACTATTCTTTGCATCATGCAGCGCGAGAGGGAGACTATTCGTAATTCACCGGTGAATAACGCATCTTCTCCTCGAGAAACATGGCTTGTCTGTTAGCCTGTTCACAAATCGCGCGTGCACGGATTTCATTTTAGATATGGCTGACTGCATGATCATATTTTTTAAAGATAATGATTGAAAAAAATCCGCACGCTCACCAATTTGTACTTGATGGAAATCAGCCTTCAGGATTGATGTATTATAATCTTACATAAATTAATTCTTCAAAACCTGAGATGTAATTTATACATGGACAAAAATCTTTTAAGTATTCACAGACGATTTAGTCATTCCGGTTTATGCCTGTGAACACGCTAGCAGTCTGTGGGCAACAAAACATACTGTTTCCCTTGGGGACAGTCAATAAGTGTTAACTCAGTTGTTAACCAGTCCAGCGGTATGTTAGTTAATTTAGTGAATTTAATCATTCATTCATTTAGCCCAAGCTCTTTTCCTAATTTGGTACCCAAACACTTGAAAACAAGGATCACAATTACTTTTTCGCGCGTGTACTACACAAAAACAAGAAACACACCAGCGCAAGTAGGAAATATACGTGTAAATTATTTTTATCCCATCAGCCTCCAGGTTTGAATAATCTCACACCTAAAGACCCGAGATGGATTGGAAATTGGTGGCTTGGATTCTTGGTATGCGCTGGCCTGATGTTCGTAAACTCAGTAATTTTGCTTGGTTTTCCGACGCATTTTCAAGCAGATGAAAGAAAACTCAAAAAAAAGATGCAGAATAGCCCCAAACAATCAAAATTACACGCTTTTCTCACCCGTTTTGAAGAATTCTTGGTGGCTGGAAAAGAGCTGATGCAAAATCCTGTATTTGTATGCCACTGTCTGGCAGTAAATATACCACGGTTTGTAGTAGATGGAACGTCGCCATTTGCTGTTAAAATTCTTCTCGCGAAGTATGGTATCTCAGCAACTAAAGTTGGTCTAGCACTGGCTGCTTCAGGAACTCCTGGAATAATCCGTAAGAAATGGGTTTTTTGGTTCTTTGTACAGCGGAATTAGATATCAAAATTCCATTTGAAGAATTACTGCAATAAACCAGGTTAAGCTAACAGGTTTTCGAACAACAAGCCCCAGAAGTATTTACAGTAAATATATGTTGTTGTTTCCAAAAGACCAGCTGCAAGAAATTCTGACCACATACTATTTGCAAACATGTACTTGGGATAGACAAAACTGTCAATTACAATCCGTCGTAAAAAACGGTCGCTTTGTGGTTGGGAACAATGATAAAGGCGACCTGGCTTGTCATCACTCTTTCCTATTAATTTTGATTCTCTTTATGAAATGTTTTATGTGTTTCATGATCATGAGCAAGACATAAATAGAGATTACTTCATGGTTGGTGAGTGCGTACGATTTTTATTCACGAGTTGTGAAGGATCGTTAAACGAACGAGTGAGCGCAGCGAACGAGTGAGTTTAGCGATCCTTCACAACGAGTGAATAATAAAAATCGTACAAACGAACCAACCATGAAGTAATTTGTTTATTATATGAGTATAAAGATGAGTGTATAAAGATACGGATATATCTTACTGACAAAAACAAATACTCAAGCAAAATATTAAAATGGAATTTCTTACCATTTATGGCTTTGTTTTCTTGCTGAAAATGAAACCATGAGGTTTATTTCAAGTTAATGAGGCCACGAATGTCATCGTTATGATTTTAGGTGGTTGTTTTATCAGTGAAATTGTCTTAAATCTCTCTTTTCGGTGAGTTAAAAAAATACTTGTAAAATCAGACTCCATGTTTACACTAGCCTGCGAGCAGGTGTTGCACGCTCGGGTCAGCCAATCAGAGCACTGAACGATAAATTTTCACTGGTGAAAAAACATCGTTCGTCCAATCAAAGGCCGTGATCATGAACGATGATTTTTCACCGAGTGAAATTTTATCGTTCCTGATGCCGATTGGCTATTGCTAATTTGGAACAATTATTACGCACAGCCATATCGATGAATAAATCTCTATACTCATGTAATAAAAGGCAATTCTTTTTCGAAATTGTCTTTTTAAACACAAAAGTTTGTTTATATATTTCAGTTGGTCCGCTTGTTGGAGGATTTATTGTTAGCAAGTTTAACCTTAAAAAGTCATTGAAGAAATCCGCATTTTGTTGCATTGTTGGTCAAATTTTGGTTTTCGTTGTGCCACTGGCATATTTATTACCGGGTTGCGGAAATGTTAACTTGGCAGGCTTGGTTGTAGACTATGGAGAAACGTGAGTTATTTGTGTATTCTTTTGTTTCTCGTTGTTGCCTATGACTATAAACACGGTTGTATTGATTTGTACGGCCAACTCTTTTTTTTTGTATTCTAAATCTACGAAAGCCTTCACCAAATATTTATTGATAGTTTTTTGTCGTGAGCTTTCTGCAGCCTGCGTTGCAGACGGTACGTATGTTTTTGACTACTCGAACAAGACAAGTGATGACGATTATTATAGCCAGGAAGTTTCATTTTTTCAGTAGTCAGAACTTTTGAAATGCTATGATTGGAGGTGAACTTTTTGTGTATAAACCTCCTGTGTTATATTTCATCACGATATATATATATATATATATCACTTCCTGAACCTGTTTTTGTCAACCGCTTTATCAATGCCAAATATTCATCTTTCCATAATGAATTAAAAAAAGATATTGATTGTTATCATAAAAAAATAGATATTTCCGATAGGCATGCTACGTACGTCGCAACCATTGTCACACGAATGGGCAATGCTGATTATGCGACTAAAATTACAGAATTGTCAAAACCTATCTGTAACGCCATCCAGAATGGGAGGATGTCTACTTTATTCAGGTTTTAAAATATTTTACTATTCGACAATAATTGATATTTGAAAGCGAATAAAGAAGTTTACGATGTAATTTTCAAAATTCTATTAAATAAATTAATTTTTATTGCCACTGTGTATTATTAATTTGAAATACATATTAATTTTTTTTTTGACTAATTTAAAGATTAGTAACCTCTGAAGACCATACCGTGAATTATTCTAGTTTCAAATTAACTCACCAGGTTACATAATGGAAGTACGTTAGAGTTTTCAAAGAACAACAAATTTCTTCAATCATCCTGCAATGACAAATGTGGCTGTACGCTTCAAGAATTTTTTCCTCTCTGTGGATCAGACAACATAAGCTATCTGGACCCGTGTCATGCTGGGTGTACAGCAATTGCGTCATCCGAGGTGAGGCTGGTAACGCCAAATCTTCATTTTTTGCACAATAAAAGGCCTAAAACAAAAATCCTATCTTTGAGTTTGAATGACTTATTATGTATTTATCATTTTAGCTTTTTAGGGCAAAAATAGAGATTTTTGATGAACTTAAACCAATTATCAATGGTCAAGCTCGTCAACGGCATTGCCTGGGTCTTTCAGAGCGAAGGAAAAGACCCTGGCACTGGCTGCCTTTTTTACACGTATTTTCTCTCCACGCAAATATACGGATAGCCGGTTTTATACGGATAGACCAATGAAATTCTAGAAAATAGCAGCCAGTGCCAGGGCCTTTCTTCCCTCCATTTTACAAAAGGCCCTGAGAATGGGCTTGCACGCTCGTGGAAATAATTGCGGCTCAAAATTGCTAAAAATCTGCATTCAAATTGGACGCCTAATTCCAGCTTTTTCTTTAATAATTTGTTCAAGCTGAAACATGTTGTCAAATCACATAGTTTGTTTGGTTTCGCTTTTTTTGGAGAGAACCAATCAGATCACAATACAAACTATATCTCTTAGCACATCAACAGACATAATCTTAAATCTATATATTAGCTATGTCATCAAATGAAGCGTTTTAGCCTTTAGTTTAATTGGCTACTCCAACTGTGATTGTCTCCAAATACTCTACCTTTGATAACTGACCCGATTTTCTAACTAATCGTACGAATTCATAAAAATAGTATTACGGATTGCTGATAAAAAAATAATCTTAGGCCCAGTTGTACAAAGCTGGGTTGCCAAAACATCAAAAACCAAGCTAATATTGATCAAGACAAGATTTTTTGAAAAAGTGTTTCCAAGTTTATAAACAACCGGTGGTAAAATTTGCTTTTAATTTTATGTTAACCTATACAGTGTGTATAAAAAAAAGGTAATCGCACTTTGCAGTGCTTTATCGCATTCATTATACAATCTACAGAAATCATTCTTTCGTAGGCGGAAAGACCAGGCTTTTAGCTTTCGATTGTCATCATTTTTGTGACATTTGAAGAAAGATTGGGCAAATACGAATCAAATGAAAATAGCCGGTCGAAGTCGCATATTTTCACCTCTGAGTATTATTAGGGCAGCGAATAAGAAAAGAAAATTTCATTAATCATTTATCTGTCACGAGAAACAATTAACATGACTAATAAAATGCCAGAAGTTTACTACCTAAGCTAAAATTGGTCAATTAATTTTGCACTTTAATTCCCTAATGGCATTAAATTTCAACAGATTTTCAATAAACTCCCAATGGTGAAAAAATGCGATTTTGACCTGCAATTTTTATCGCATTTGTATTTGCTTGATTTTTCTTCAAATTTTATAAAAACAATGGCAATTAAAAGCTAAAAGCCTGGTTTTTCTAACTACGTAAGAATTATTTCTGTATGTTAAATATTGAACACCCTAGAGCACATCAAAGTTCGATTACCTTTTTTTTGATACACCCTGCATAGGGTCAAAATAACCGGTTTTTAACAACTAACCCGATAAGATTATTTCTAATTCTGTATTTAATATACGATTCTTTTTAGCCACCTGTGTTCAATAACTGTTCCTGCATTTCGCCTTCTACATCACCTCATGGCGGAAGCGCTACGCTTGGATTTTGCCCACAAGGTTGCCATAACTGGGAATGGTTTCTTTTTCTTATTGCACTTGACACTTTATTTTTCTTCCTGATATTCGTACCAAGTAGAATTGTCGTGTTGAGGTGTGTATCTTATATAAAATAAAACTTTCTTAGCACACGACTCCTTAAAAAATTATCGACGTTTTCTTAAAAAAGATAGCCTCAAATTATTAGCGGCTAATCACACTGCAAACTGATAATGCCTACTATAGCAGGACAGTTTGTATAGGTAATATAATGGTTTCCAGTGCGATTTTGGAATTACATGCACGACTGAATTTTTCGCTCCCCTTAATGTTTTCTTTAAAAAATACTGTTACCATTACTATTTCTATTCTTATTTCTATTTCTATTTCTATTTCTAGTAATATTATACCTCAAATTAAAATTCTCCAATCAAAATATCGTATTCCTACCACGTGATGAGGTGATTTCTCACTGTATCTCACTTTTAAAGTGAGATACCACTGAATCTCACTTTTAAAGTCAGATACAGTAAATATCTCACGCTGTCGTGGCAACGCTTGTACACGCAAGCACAGATTGGCAAGTTTTCGTAAACAAAAATGGCGGAATGTGCGAAAAGTTTGACAAATATTAAAATATTCTGTGATGATATTTCCCTCGGGGTCGGGCTAAAGCCCTCGGGAAATATCATCACTTCAGGAAATATTTCACTGAATTCCCCTCGCTCCGGGTATATAAATGATAATTATCACATCGAGCAGACCGCTTAAATGCGCTCTGTGCATGTGTATAGTTTTATCGATATTATTCTTACATACACCACACATAAGTTTATAAAATTTGTTGCATAATAATTTCTAATAATGGTTCGTTCAAGTTTCATGGTTATGTTCCTGATATTCGCTGTATGTTCATTCTGTGGTAAAGATTTTACTTCACTTGGCTGGCACTCATGGCGTTGTAAACAACGAGTTAATCCAACTAAGCAAACTGCCTCTGAAAACCCGACAAGGGAAATGCCTGACACCACTTTACGAAAAAGTTATCTCAAGCTGAACTGTTGTTAAATGCTGTTGTGGGAAAATTTGTAAAGGAAATAAGGGACTTAAGATGCACCAACGTAGCTGTCAAGTCATACATGGGCTTAATAACGAACTGTGTGAGGACCTTGAAGAAAATATGGAAAATAATGACACGGAAATTTCTACAGATGACGAAGTAAACACAAATTCAAATATGGTTGATAGTTGATTGATAGCGAAGCATTTCCAGTGCTAAAGAAAGGCGTAAATTTACCTAAAAAAGATTCCGAATGGGCAACGGCCAACGATTATTTCAAATCTGCTTTGTTTTTAAACGGGCCAATTACATCTCACGATTTAAGTACAAGTATACAAAGTTTAAATGACACGATTTATAATTATACTTTCCTACTAATTTCGGATGTACAGAAACGGTTCCAGAAGAAAACGTCATAAACAAATATAAAGATCTCACAGTAAAGGATTTAAAAAAGGCTTTACGAAATTTAAAATCGACGAACTCTGACCTTACGGAAACAAGACATGTCTCGCGTATTTTGCGTGATAAGCTACGCAATGATAACATTGGTGTAGACGCATGCCAGGAAGGTAAACTGCGACACGCAAGGAGATTTCCTTTTAATTTTATATCATTAATAATTCTGAAATCACAAATTTACATAGATTATGGATAACGCATTCCAATCATATTTTTACAATAGCAAAGATTAATATATAAGAAAATTGGCTAGAATCACTAATACAATAAATTAACACTAAGAATTGCTGACGGAACTATAAAACATTAAGCTTATACCTGAAGGGTAGATCTCCTTACGCTCGAACTTCTTTGAAATCAATATTTCGCGACTCTGCGTACGCGTGTCCTCTCTGTTTACTAAAATGTAATTACTAAAAGCGCAAATAAGACCGCTTACTGTCGCAACAGTTTCAAATTACGCACCGTTCAACATCAACTACAATAACTAACTAAACTAAAATAACATAACGTAACGAGTAAAATATTAATTAAGCTAAAATGTCATAGAATAGTTAATTGTTTTAAACATACCCTCCGGGGGCACCACTGGTAGTCGAATATTATCTTACTCCGACTCAAGAAGTATACAGCATTTCTGGACTGATCTTTTCAGCTCTCCATTCTTGGTCTTCAAGAGCACGTTTCTTGCTATACCGTCTTTCCCTGGAAAGACTTCAACTACTCGTCCAAGATTCCACTTTCCTCGCGGAACATTATTTTCAACGATGAGTACAACATCACCTTTCTTCATATCGTACTTCCTCTTTTGCCATTTTTGCCTGCCGATTGCTATCATCTTTGGAATGTATTCTTCAATAAACCGTCTCCAAAAATTGTTCGCCATAGTTTGAACATATTGAAAGCGCTTGTGGGTGTTCCTCGTATCCTCGTATGGACCATGTGGGATGTCTGCAGACGCTCGGCCTAATAACAGGTGGTTGGGGGTCAGCGGACGTAGGTCGTTTGGATCATCTGACATGTACGTTAAAGGACGGCTGTTGAGGATTGACTTTACTTCAGCAAAAACTGTAGCCATTTCATTCCACGAAAGGATTTGTTCTCCAGTGCTTACGCGTAATGCTCGTTTCGCAACTTTAATAAGGCTTTCGTACATTCCTCCTTGATGAGGGCTGAGGGGTGTGATAAATTTCCAACGGATCTTGTGCAAGATTGCAAAGTCTGTTAACCGTTTTCTTCCTTCGATTACCAACTTTCGCAATTCTATCTCTGCTCCAACGAACGAACCTCCATTGTCCGAGATGATTGTCTCTGGCCAACCGTGGTGCGATGCAAATCGTCGAAGTGCTTGTAGAAAGGCTTCGGCTGAGGCATTCTCCACTATTTCTAAGTGCACGGCTCTTGTAGTTGCACACGTGAAGATGGCTCCCCAGGCTTTACTTGATTTGTTCCTACCGTATTTGAGGTGAAAGGGTCCAAACAGGTCCACTCCAGTTACTGAAAACGGGGGTGATTGTACTTTAACTCGGTCTTGTGGCAGGTTTCCCATCAATGTCGTGTGTGGTGGTTGACGTTCTTTTTTGCACGTTACACAATTCTTCGTGCAGTTCTTGGCAAGTTTCCTGCCTCCAACAATCCAGTACTTGGTTCTTGACTCCGATAGTGTTCTTTCGCGACCGGCGTGCTTCACCTTTTCATGGGCACTTCGCATTATCAGGGTGGATATGTGGTGTTGTTTGGGGAGAAGAACTGGGTTGACTTGTTCATATGGCAGCTCTGACTTGCTCAAACGACTTCCGACGCGAATCAATTCATGTTCAATGAAAGGGGATAGATTGTGGTATTCTTCTATTTTCAGATTGCGCTGAGCTTCTCTGATCCAGTATCTCTCGGCGTCTTCACATTCTTCTGGCTTTAGTTCTCCTCCTCTCATCTTCGTAGGATCTTTCTTCTTTTGTATAAAGTTGTTGGCAAATCGTTGACAATAGGCGGTGACTCGTATTAGTTTTTCCCAACTTGAAAAACGCTCAGGATCTATTAACGGTTGAGGTCTCAGGACTGCTGCAACGGTATTCGAGGACTTCCGTTTCTCGGGGTCTTCGGTTTGCTCTGTCAATTCTTTCTTGTTTTCACTTGGCCATTCTGCCTTTGATCTCGACAGAAACGGAGGACCATTCATCCAACGACCTTGGCACATTTCTCGTACTGTTATCCCACGACTTAAATCATCAGCCGGGTTATCATCGGACGGGACGTATCGCCACAAACACGAACTCCAAGTTGCTTGAATCTCGGCCACGCGAACTCCGACAAAGGGCTTAAAGGAAGCAGACTCCGAGCGTAACCAGTTAAGAACGATCGTAGAATCAGACCAAAAGGTTACAGTTGAGGGTTTAATTTTGAATTCTTCGAAGATACTGTGAGCGAGTCTGGATGCGACAATTGCAGCCATCAGCTCTAGCCTCGGGATGGTGGTGTGACGAAGTGGCGCTACCCTGGCTTTAGCGGAAACGAGATTGACGTGTGGACCTTGAGGAGTTTCCCAAACCAAATATGCTACGGCACCATAGGCTGCTTGGCTTGCATCTGCAAACACATGTAACTCGGAAGGACCGGATACTTCTTCCGGTTTGAGGCATCTTGGAAACTCAACGTTCTTGAGGCTTTCTATTTCTCTGAACAATTGCTTCCATGTATCGCTCATTTCATCTGGAAGAGGATCGTCCCAGTCAAATTGTTTTGCCTTCCAAATGTTCTGTAGGGCAATTCTAGCTTTAATTGTGACTGCAGACGCTAGACCTAACGGATCGTAGAGCTTCGATACGTTTGACAGGACTGATCTCTTCGTAAAGCTTTCGATTTTAATCTCCCTTGCTGCAAATCCGATTATATCTCTCTTAGGGTTCCAAGCTACACCGAGTGTTTTATTCTCCTCCTCACCGTCCAAATTCACGATTTGTGTAGCGGGTGCGACGCTGCTAACGTTTTCTGGTTTCTGCTGATCGGTTTGGTCTGTACTCTCGATTGCCGACGAACACAGCCACTCCTTTACTTTAAAACTTCCCGTCGCTAGAACTTCGTCTACTTCTTTCATGCTCTTTACTGCCTGATTTGTGTCTGCGCACGAATGAATGAGATCATCCACATACCTGTCTCGTTTCAAGATTGTTGCTGCTCGTGGAAATTCTTTCTCGTTTTCGTCGGCCATCTTAAGCATCACGAAGCTTGCCATATCAGGAGAGGGCTTGTCTCCGAACGTGACTCTTTGTAGAGCGTATGTTGTTGGTTCTTTCGCTGTGTCCAGGTTTCTCCAAAGAAAACGGTGGACATGGGTGTCTTCTTCTGGTAACAGGATCTGAAGGAACATCTTGGATATGTCTCCACTGAAAGCTACTTGTTCCTCACGAAAACGTAACAAAACTCCAAGTAAATTTCCGATCAGACCTGGACCTTTGTGCAGCAGAGAATTCAGGGATATGCCGTGGAATGGGCTGGCAGGATCGAAAACTACTCGAAGAGGGGTGCTTTTCTTGTCTGGACGGTAAACTTCATGGTGTGGAAGGTAATATACTGGCTTAGTATCCGACATAAGGTCTTTTTCATCGAGAGGAATCGCCCAATCGTTTTCCACGTACTGCATTATTGCTTCGTTGTACATTCTCGCTTTGTCTGGATTCCTTTTTAAACTCTTTTCCAGCGAACGAAGCCGTGTTTCTGCAAGGACACGATTATCTGGCAGCAGGGTCTTGTCTTTTTTCCATGGGAGACCAATGACATAACGATTATCCACACGCTTACAGGAATTTTCCATGAGGCTCATCGCTTTCTTATCGTCGAGTGACATAGCTATTTTGGGACATGAACAATTTGCTGCTTGTACTCCGAGCGTCTCAAAGTCGTAAAACTTTTCTATGTCAATCCTTTTCACAAAGTTGATGGAACAAACTTCTGACGATGTTCGCTTCCCCTTCGCTCCCATCACATACTATCCGAGTTTTGTTCTCTTCGCTACCGGTTGAAACGCACGCCCTTGCCGAATTTCTTCTTCTACATGAAGGTGGGTGTAATGAACTCCAAGAATGAGATCTATTGGACCTGAGGTATGATGGAACTCTATATCTTCAAGGTGTGGAAAGGACTTGAGCCACTTTCTGTCCAATTCAGGGACATTAAGGATGGTTTTCTCGATCTCGTGTGCTTCTATCTTGAACTCTTCACCGCCATGTATTCCTGAGATCCAAAAGTTGACTCTTCTACTGTATGGTTGCTCCAGCTTTTCTCCGCCAACTACTTCTAGATCTATTCGTTCTCTTTTCCCATTCAGTCCAAGGTCTTTGGCGAATTGCTTTCGTATCACTGTTGTCCCTGCACCGCTGTCGATCAATACATTTCCTTCACGAACTCTTCCGTTCGGTGCTCTAAATCTAACTCTGATAACGGGCATCATGCTTGTCTTGTCAAGAACTGAGGCTGCTTCGGATTGTACTGGCTTGATTGACGTAATATGTCCGACTGGAGATGGATTCGAGTGCAAAAGAGGATGATGAAAGAAAGGACAAGAATCACCCTTTTCACATTTTTTTCTCGAGCGACAATCGTTCTTTAAATGTCCACGGTTCAAACATGAGAAACATAATCTCGCCTTTTTTGCTAGATCCAATCGTTCTGGAACTGAAGCTTTCGCCATAACTAGGCAGTCAATCACACGATGATCTTCTTCACACACGTAGCATTTCAATGGTAACTTGTTAGAATCACGATTTGCCGCATAGATTCCCCTTTTCGACTGACCATGTTCGTTACGTGGGTTTCTCGAATCTCGTTGTAGATCGCCAAAATCTGGATCGAACTCGGCTTTGACTTTCTTTCTTACGAATTCGCTAATGTGGACACACTTGGTACTTGACCATTCTCTCGAATACTGGCCACAACGACTCTCCATTTCTCAATCATTTGGTCGGGTAGGCGCATGATAATTCTTCTCAAGTTTTCGTTAGCATTGATGTCCGCAGAATATCCTATTCGTTTCATCGTAGCCATGCAGTTGAGCAGATCGATTGAAAATTCACGTAATTTGCGTCTGTCACTTCTGCCGATTTTCTCTCCTTTGGTGAGATTGTTGATAACTGTGCGAGCGATTGCGCTTGGCTGTCCAAACTGTTCTTTAATCGTCTTCAAGGCTGTCGCGTACATTATGCCCTTGGAGCCTAAACCCGAGATTGCGTTTTCTACGTCGCCGGTAATATGCATCTTTAACTGAATCATTCTCGTATCATCGTTCAGGTGCGCTTTGTCGTGTATGTGAGTCTTGAAACGATCGATGTAGTCTACATACTCCAATGGATTTCCAGAAAACTTGGTCAGCGTAATATTGGGCACGTCCCTTCTTGCTTCCAGCTTCAGAAGCGCTTCTGCGATCGACAATTGAGACCCATCGACTTGTGGCGTTGCTATTTTAGTCTCTTCGAATTCCGTTAACTCGTCAATCCAGGCGTCGAATGATTTCGGGGTAGATGTTGTAATTGCTTCAGCATTAGTCGATGGAATTCCTTGTGTTTCCTGTTGAGATCCAGACTCACTAGCTTGAGTTCCAGACACACTGGCTTGAGTCCCAGACGCGGTAGGTTCCGGTGTTGACACGTGTGATGATGACTGACTTGTTTCCGGAGGCGCGTGCAGTGCTTGACTCTGCGGGAGATCACTAGACGGATTTGAAATATTTCGCATATATTCCTCGACTTTTTCTTCAATACCGTACACGTCGTTCGTCAAATCGTCTTCCCATTTATCCAGAACATTGTTGTCTACGTCCGACGAATCGTATAGCTGGCTGTGTAATTCGAGCGCGATTTCAAAGTCCTTGCGCAATTGTTCCATTTCCTTTTGAAACCGCCGTATGTTTTTGTCCTCGTTCATGACTTCCTCATTTAATCGCTTTATACAACGAGTAATCTTTGCTCGAACTTGCTTTCGTTTTTTCTTTGACTCGACTCCGTCTTTTGTCGATGTCTCACTCGTTCCTTCCTGCATGGTGCTTGCCAAAATATAGAATAATCGATCGTCTGTCGCTTCGTTCGCCTGCTAGATCGGCACTAAACTCTTTAAACCTTCAGAAGTTGGTGTAGACGCAAGCCAGGAAGATAAACTGCGACACGCAAGGAGATTTCTTTTTAATTTTATATCATTAATAATTCTGAAATCACAAATTTACATAGATTCTGGATAACGCATTCCAATCATATTTTTACAATAGCAAAGATTAATATATAAGAAAATTGGCTAGAATCACTAATACAATAAACTAACACTAAGAATTGCTGACGGAACTATAAAACATTAAGCTTATACCTGAAGGGTAGATCTCCTTACGCTCGAACTTCTTTGAAATCAATATTTCGCGACTCTGCGTACGCGTGTCCTCTCTGTTTACTAAAATGTAATTACTAAAAGCGCAAATAAGACCGCTTACTGTCGCAACAGTTTCAAATTACGCACCGTTCAACATCAACTACAATAACTAACTAAACTAAAATAACATAACGTAACGAGTAAAATATTAATTAAGCTAAAATGTCATAGAATAGTTAATTGTTTTAAACAAACATCACTAAGTCTGCCTAAAACAAGACGTGCGGATAAATCACGAAAATATTTTCAACGTAATTTCTGGGGTGATGTGAAAAATGTTTTTGAAAAGAAACGAAGTGTATTACCAACCTTTACCTTGTTAGAATGTTTTAATTATTTTAAAAAGACATTCGCAGCCGTTTAACCGACAAAACTGTTTCCATTTCCAAGTTGGATTCCTACATTGTGTAATCCTGAAATTCCGTTTAACCTTGACCCGCCAACCTTTCAACAAGTCACCTCTGCAATACGCAAAATGCATATGAAAGCATCTGGCTCTCCTTGTCCCTTGGACCAGTTCTCAATAAAATGTTTTAAACGCTGTCCTTTCCTTATAGTCGGGGAGGCAGAGGTACAAAAATATATGTTTACTTACCATAGCGAGGGACAATTTCATTTTATGTTTATATTGTACCTTTAGGTCTAATAAATGTATATTTCTGCATGTTGAACGCGATAAAATTTCTTGTGGGCTCCAGCCAACACGTTTTTCCCGAAATTTTCTATAAAATTATATTATTGCTGAGAAAGACGAAATTTCAGATTTTTTTCTAGGAAAAACCACTTACTTTATCAAAAAGGTAATAAAAAATTAGATATAACACATTATTATGGTTACTTTTATTTTTACATTTTTGTTGAGTTATGAGCGTTTGAAAACTTATTTTCCGACTAGTGCCCAGGAAATTAGTGGGACTTTAGGACACTTTTCCATTTTGAAGCAGCAATAACTCAGAAACGGCTTGAAAAACAAGGGTGCCCGTAATTATGTCTTATATGTTGTTTTTTATAAGCTTTCTTATAATACAAGTTATTTTTCAAATGAGCGAATTTGACCGCATAATAGTTTAATCCCCAAGCCAACGGCGCGAAGCGACGGGCGCGGGTTACTAATCGTGCATAATCGAAGTTCAAAGTCGCTGTTCATGGGCGATGGGGGTGAGATTTTTTGGGTAGGTCATGACGTCATGCTCACACTGATCTCAACAATATGGCGGACTATCATGAATGGCTAACACTTATTGGTCAGATTTAAAATTTGCTGTTGATCAACTTAATCACGAATTCAAGTTATTCAACTGTCAGCAAATATTTAACTTTAGTTAGCTTTTTGCACTATAATATTTTGTATTTTGCAAAAAGTTTTAGGAACTTTAACAACAATTTATTGTTGTAAAAATTAAAGTGCTTATGAAACGAAATTTTCTCCAACAATTTTCGTATTGCATTGGAAAGATCAGTTAAAATCACTGTATAACTTCTTTGATAGAATTTTTGTAACTGCCTTACTTTTCGAGACATTCAATTTTATTTGATTTGAAAATTACCTAACCAGTGACGTCATACTGCATAATCACTTTTCAAAAAAGCTGAATTAATTTAAAAAGTACTCAAGATATAACACCTAAATACCCAGGTCTGGATGTTAAACATAGCCTACACACATGTTAGTGTAGTTTTAGTTATTTTCCACTATTATATGCTACAAAATAAGCAATTTAACAGTCGCTCATTATGCAGTATAACGTCACTGGTTAGGTAATTTTCAAATCAAATAAAATTGAATATCTCGAAAAGTAAGGCAGTTACAAAAATTCTATCAAAAAAGTTATACAGTGATTTTAACTGATCTTTCCAATGCAATACGAAAATTGTTGGAGAAAATTTCGTTTCATAAGCACTTTAAATAAAAAGCATTTATCAGGTCAACAAATATGGAGTCAAGCAAGCAGCGAAAGGAAAACGAGGAAGCAGAACGTTTAGCAAGGCGAAACGAGCGTAGAGGACGACAAAGGCTCGAGGAGACTGCCGAAGGAGATTGAAGAGAGACTAATTCGGGAAAAATACAGAGAAGTGCCAACAATTGACTATGGCGTGAAACACAAGGCAAGTTTGTTGGTAATGCGTATTTATACTCGTGTTTTAATGCTTTATAAAGGCCGGCGTAGCCTTACTCATCCAGTCTATTCACTGTTTAAATTCCAGAGTAAGTTTATGTTTTGTAAATGCAAGACTGTCTTCTTATTATTAATGTAATTAATAGGTCGTATTTTATACCAAATTTAAACTTACATTAGGCGTAATAACATATCGATGACAAATGTTGTGCCATTTAAAAAAATTGGCAACAAAACAAGGATTAAAAACTCAATATTTTGTCATTTTGAGAAAATATACAGAAAGAATAACAATTGCCGTGTTGCTATGACAACAACCTATCGGAGTACTTCATGTAATTCCGAAAATTTAGTTGCATGCTCTTAGTTAGTGGCGAGGGGTTGCTGCATGTATGTATTTCTAGTAATAAAACTGAAGAAAAACGTGTTGATCGAAGCCCACAAGATAAATTGGGCCAAACAACATTCAGAATTGTGATATTAGGCATCCAACGGACAATTTAAGAGCAAAATTGATTTGTCCCTCGAGAAGGTAGGTAAAATTACCTCTTCCTCCCTGACTATTAGGACCCATCTTACTGAACTTTTACGCTTAATTGTCTGGCTATCTGGATCTGTACCTGCTGAATGGAAAAAAGCTTGCACTATTTTCATCCATAAAAAAGACGATGCAATCATGCAAACAAACCCTCTAATTTTAGATCGATCACACTTGAGACTGTACCTTTAAAAGTACTTTCAACACTTAGTAATGTCTATCTAACCAGTAACAAATTTGGCGTTAACATTATCCCACCATCAACTAAATTTATACAATGTCAAACAACTATTCGGTCTACTTTAAAATCATCCTCTAATGAATCTATAACCCATCTCTGGAAATTGACCAAAAATCATACGAACATCCAATATGATCAATACAGTGCGATGAAGGAAGTAATTAAATCATTCCGTGACAATCAAGGAAATAAATTAACGAACCAACTAACGTCTCAAGGCTCATTCTTCACCAGAATATCAAGATTCTCTCTGCCTCAAGTAAATACGATCTGGTCAACTTGTTAATCCAAACTCCCTAAAAACATTTTCAACTTCACCACACGTTATATAAACAATTCGCTACCAACAGAAACTTGCAGAAATGCGGACTCACATCGTCTTATGAATGCTCATTCTGTGTTAGCGCTAAATCTCTGTTACACATTGCTGCTGGGTGCTGCAGTTCCTACTTAAACCGTTTTACTTGGAGGCAGGATTAAATCAGAACATTTATGCTGATTTGCCATCATTCCCTAATCCTTCCGTTATTACTGGTGATGATTATCGCCCTGACCTACTACAATCTTGACTAAAGACAATTGTCTGTATATCTTGGAGCTTACCATTGGATACGAAAGTAACCTCAGAAATAATATAAACCGCAAACGTTTGAAATATGAGAAACTAATTATGGATCAAAGGAAAAAATTCAACTGTGTAAAATTTATAAACCTTTCCATCAGTGCACTTGGCGTCTTCGACAATGAATCTGCTGCTTTCATGAAGACGCTGGGAGACATGCATTTAGACAAGAGTCATACTAAATATCTAATTATTAAAGAATAATTAATATTGCTGTAAGATCGACGTATTAAATTTTCTGTTGTAGAAATAAGGAATGGAAGAAACCAGGTTTATTGAAATTCTAAAGCCATATCGTATGTGTATATAGTCATGGATTGTATTGTAATGTATATTATATGTGTTTTTATAATTGCTATTTTACCTAATATATCTAGTAGCCGACTGTAAATTACGTTTTTAAAGTGAGATTTACTGTTGTAAATGTATAGAAAAATTGAATAAAGTTTTCATTATTTATATTATTGTTATTATTATTATATTATTATTATTATGCAATAGTATTATTATTATATTTAGTCGGCCGGCCAAGTTTTGAAATACATCGTTTGATGGCAACTTTGTGTTAGAAAAGTACATTCGCGATATTTGTCTTTGTATTGCTTGTGTGATATAGGTTTGGGGTGTTACTAAGTCTAATTCGGGATTTGTATGGGAAAAATC
The DNA here is from genome assembly GCA_963855995.1 of Muricea muricata. Lineage (NCBI taxonomy): Eukaryota > Metazoa > Cnidaria > Anthozoa > Malacalcyonacea > Plexauridae > Muricea > Muricea muricata. Next base: position 106,011,998 of record OY979716.1, read on the forward strand.
GAGAGACTGTGGCTATCTACTATTAAATTGTATTACAGCAAAAAATGTAAAATTTTATATTAAACAATAGTAAAAACGACTGCTAGCGTCAGAAAGATCAGACAAAACTGCATATAAGACTCTTAAACTGTTTTTTTATGCTCCGAATAGTTCTCAAGTTATTTGTTCTCAAACCCTCATTTTTAAGCTAGTTCCCACTTTTTATTGCGCGATTTCGGGTCAATTTTCCCCTTTAAAACACAAATAACACGAAAACTATTTGAAGGATAAAAAAACTGTTTAAGAGTCTTATATGCAGGTTTTTGTCCTCTTTCTGATGATGCCAGTCGTTTTTTCTTATCGTTGAGCACGAAATTTCATATTTTTTACTGTAATACAATTTAATAGTAGATAGTCACAATGGATTTCCCCCACAAAAATCCCGAGTCAGCCTTGGTAACAACCCAAACCTTGCTAACTAGACTATAACCTATATCTTTCCACTTGTTACCGGCTTCTAACACGAAGTTGCCATCAAGCTATTTTAGAAGCACTTTTTGATATCGTGGCCGGCCGACTAATTATACTTTTTACCATTTGTAATATAATACTTAGCGCTATCATGTATATATAGATACAGCTTATGTTTATTCATTAAAATAGCTCTGGTGACGTTGCGATGTAGCGACGAAACGTTAGCAAATTAGATTTAATATAAACTTGAATTGTTTAACATGTATGCATCTAGAATTACTTGCTGGTCATTAATATTCATGTTCAGATTACATCTTTTGGCTCCTCCCGTGTAAGAAATAGACTTTTTTTATGGACCACTTTATTGTGAAAGTGCCAAACGTGTTTCGAAAGTTCCGTTTCATCTGAATATTTTTTGTGCGTGAAAGATTTAATATGATTCATCCATAGCCAAGCAGGGTTGGTAGATTTTATGAATAAATAAACCGACGGTCATTAGTACCATCAAAATAACAAAGCGAACAAAAGGCAAATACAAAGGAAAACTTCAAGTGAAGTAGTGCATGCTTTGTGTCTTGTGCGTTGCCTGCATCAATATTGTAATTATCTTTGATCACTTAGATGTGTCCCAGAAAACAGACGGGCTTTCGCTACTGGTATGCACTATTTTAGTTTACAAATAATGGCAAATATACCTGGACCTATAGTCATGGGGAAAATAATTGATGGTAGTTGTGAAGTCTGGCAACATCTCTGTGGTAAATCCGGTTCATGCTCTGTTTATGACATCGATAAAATGACCATGTCAATAGTTCTGGCTGTGGTTATTAGCTTTGGTATGTAAAGTTTTTAATGGTATACAGGTCCAAGGGGTGTCACTTCAAAAAGTAGGCCTTTTGAAATCCAAAATTTGCTACAAACTATACCGTATTGATTTAAATGCTCAAAGCGCTTCGAATTAATGATCGGCAAAAACACAATATCGTGAACGCCACGTAATATGCTCTATGTAATGAGAATGCAGACAGCGTTTCTAGCAGTAGAAGATCCTGGGCACTTGAAATAACATGATTGTGCATGACATTGGTGTGCATTTTGTCCTTCGAGCCCTGAGTGTTCCTTTCCAAACACAATTGTACTTTTTTGTTCCTAGTTCTTGGCGCCGTGCTATTTATAATTTCTTGGTGGTATTGTGACACAGAAGACAGCAAATACGAAGTGAACGCTGCAACAGTGGAAACAAACAATCACCCTTCTACTTAGCGTAGTTGAAATGCAATGGGGAAGGCAGAATTGTCACAGGTAGAATCTAGAAAAACATTTTTTTGGTCATTGCAAACTTATTTTGATTTGCAATTCTGTCTGTATTACTATTCGGTTTAATTGTGCTTTTATATCATTAATTTCTTAACTGAACTCTGTAAGTGTTGGAACGATAACAGACGCCCCATGCTTGGGTGAAGACAAGATGATAATGTAATATTAAAAAACAGCTCGCATACAATTTTTCCAAGCTATCTTTTAAAACGATTGTATTGAAAACCAAATTCACAAAAGAAAACATTTTTTAAATCATGAAATGTGAAAACATTACATCTCGTTAGACTCCTAGCAATCCGCGTCCACAAAAACAATAGAAAGTAACTGGCACGTGGTGGCACATAAAAAATGATGGCAGCCTCGTGCCTGAGGATTCTTGACTGCGTGACCATAAGTCATGGAAAAAACCAAAACCAGAACTCAAATCTGTAGTTTCCCAAGTCTTCTAAATCACTCAAAAAACTTGGTTCTACTAAACACCGCCCGCGAACGTCCGTGAACGTCCACAAACTCTATTTAGGTTAACGTTTGTTAGTCAATTTGAAGCACACATTGAGCTGGATTTCAACACCTAAGCCGTAAGCCTGGGGCGAGGGTTACTAATTTCGTATTAGCGGAATTCAAAGTCGGTTACTCGTGATAGGTAGGTAGTAAAAGTGGTATGTCATGACGTCATCCTCACTGATCTCAACAATATAACGGACTATCATGAATGGCTATCACTGATTGGCCAGATTTAAAATTTATTGTTGATTGATTAATCACGAATTCAACTAACAGCAAATATCTAAATTTGCGTTTTGCTCTACAATATTTTGTATTTTTGCAAAAAGATTTGGCGACTTTCACAACCAACGAAGGGTGGTCATTTATGATCTCAAGAATACGGCGGAATATCAGGAGTAGCAAACACTTAAGGCATCTAAAAAGGCGAGAACTGAGACGAAAACGACTGCGATAAGACTCTTGAAGAGAGATTAATTCTGGGAAAATACAGAGAAGCGCCAAGAATTGACTACGACGCGAAACACAAGGCAAGTTTGTTGATAATTTATACTTGTGTTTTAATGCTTTATAAAGGCCGGCGTACTCCTCCAGTCTATTCACTGTTTAGGCGCGTTTACACGAGGCGACATGTCGCATGCGATTGTCATTCTGGCGTATGAAAACGACTGCCGAAGCCATTATTTCTACTTATTAGCTACAGCCTACAACAAAGTGTGACATCTTTACACAAACATTTACTCAATCCCATACACCAAAATCAGAATCGCATGCGACATGTCGCATCGTGTAAACCGGCCTTTTAAATTCCTGAGTAAGTTTATGTTTTGTAAATGCAAGACTGTCTTCTTATTGCTGTATTTCAGAATATTGACGGACTTTACATGCAAAAGAATATGAGCGAAGAAAGAAAATTGGCTTGAAACGGTTTTATTTCAAACTCAAAGTTTATGTCGATAAAAATTTAGTTTCATAAATATTTCAAAACGTCTAATATATGTAATTAATAGGTCGTATTTTATACCAAATTTAAGCTTACATTAGGCGTAATAGCATACCGATGATAAATGTTGTGCCATCTTAAAAATTGTCAATAAAACAAGGCTAAAAACTCAATATTTTGTCATTTTGAAAAAATATATACAGAAAAAATAACAATTGCCGTGTTGCTATGACAACAACCTATAGCTGAACTACTTCATGTAATTCCGAAAATATAGTTGCATGCTCTTAGTGGCGAGGGGTTGCTGCATGCATGTATTTCTAGTTAAGTACTGTTAGGCGGGCAACGTTTTCTTTTCGATAGAATTAAGTTTGATAGTGTAGATACACATGATGGTCAGAAGGTGGATATTTGTATAAACTGGATCGAGTCGACAAAGTATGCGTGTGGCTTTAGCTCGAGTAATTATATTGATATTCTGCAGACAAAGATATATCTTTTTATATATCTTAATATATTAAGAACGTATACGTTCGTGATTTTACCGTTGAACGCTTTGCGTCAAATCGGCAATAGCATGCTGGAACGATTGTATTCAAAAATCAAATACGTGCTTCATTACTTAATATGGGGACTAGTCGATATTTAATCATATTTTACTGTACGTGCAATGCTTTTAGAGTGGTAAAATGAGGATATATACCAGCGAGGCAGGGATCTGTGGAGGTTTTATTAATAGAAAGTGGTTGAAAATATCGGGTAACATTTTGTTCGCTCTTTTTGCAGCTTTGGGTCAACCTTGCCCCCACGGATCTTGCCTATGGAGTCGTACAAAATAAATGTGTTTGGGGAAAATTCTGCCCTCTCAAAAATTAACGTTGAGAGCTTGCTAATAAAGATTGATCAATTGAAAACAGTACACGAAGTACACGTGATTGGAGTACACGAAAAATTTTGTTTGATATATACAATAATAAATAAAGAATAAAATTTGTTCAATAATAGTAATGTGTGTACTGTGATTTTGAGTCAGAGCAAAAAATAGATGAATGAGGACATTTAAAGACTTTTTATTAAAAAAAATCATCACACATACAGTATTTAGTTTAAGTAACAATACATAGTTCAGTTTTGCGGCATTATTAGCGAACACCACTGATCTCATAGTAGACTGGATATAGCTTCTATGGATATCAAAAGTGAAGCTTAATTTTACATGCAAATTTCACTTCCGGGGACCACAGAGCCCGTGTGATACAAATTTGAAAAGGAATACTTGGTGGGAAAAGAGCAAGAACGTACAATTTTGTAATATTTTAAGCACTCTGCAATTATTTATCAACATTGTTGCAGTAAACAAAGTTGTTTGTGACAAGTTTACATCAAAAGTGGTCCCCGGAAGTGAATTTTGTATTGTATAATTAGGCTTCACTTTTGATATCCACAGAAGCTATATCCAGTCTATCATGAGATCAGTGGCGAACACCCATGTTTGTTGTTGCTAAGAAATATCCAGCCATATTGCTAACTTTTACTGACCAATATATATGGTTTCTGTAATCTGAATCTCTCAAATCATAAATATTTTGTGGTTTTATTCACAGCAATAATTCACAAAGATTTCGCATTAATAAGTTTTGCGCACTACACTCATGAAAGAACATAACAAATGAAACTCAACAACTTATGGTGGCAATTAACTTGTGTAAATCTTAACAGCTATAGAATTTTCGATTCATTTTAGAAGACAATTGCAATAGTTTTTTTTGTGTTTGTGCCCATATGCCCATTGAAAAAAATATTATTACTAAGGATCTGTAACTGATGACCAATTTTTTCAGTCAGGTTTGCTGACGTACATTATATTGAGCAATGGAGGTCATACATCTACACAGCAGAAAAAAGTTTCTTGACAAGAGAATAACTCTTAACATAAGAAATTATTTTTTAACATAGGAAAATATTTCTTGTGCCAGGCAAGGCACGAAATATTTTCTTGAGGCAAGTAATATTTTCTTATGTATTAAACATTTTTTTTGGTAAGAATTTTCTCTGAAAGTGAGAATTTGTTTCTAACCATAAGAAATAACTTTCAGAAAGAGTTAATTGATTTATGCTAAACCGAAAATTAAAGACATCTTGTACTTGTGTAAAGACATCTTGAGTTTTTACAAGATGTCTTTGATTTTCGGTTTAGTTTTTGTTTAATATTAATTCATTTATTATATTGTAGGTATTAAACGTAAACTTTTTTTCAGTCTTGAGATTTCAACTCAAAATTTTGTGACTAAGCTTATTGCGTTTATACTTATCCTAAACCCAAAATGCTGCATTAAGAAGCGAAGTACAAAAAAAAACCCCAAGATTCTTCTATTTTAAAAAAATACAGTCTACAGGATAGTTGCAAATGAACTTGATAGTATTAAATTCCTTCTCAGGACCAGCAGCAGATTGTCTGACATGTGCATCATGACAAAGAGCTAGCTAACCTTTCGTGGGAAATTTAATAAATTATTTGGTAATAAAAGATAAGGTCACCATGCAGAGCTTGTCAAGAGAATTTTAGGAATGTAGGTTCCAGCCATTGTACACGTTTTCTTGTCTTACTCTCATTCCCTAGATGGCAGGTTTACACAATATTTATCATTGAGCAAGAATTTGCTACATTGTTCTGCCTAAACTTCAAATTTTTAAGCATTTTTTTTTATTCCTTTTGCTCGCGGTTGAATTGCAATTCTTTTCTATTCCTTTGAAGGCATTCGCATACACTCGTCCGGACATCACCCGGTTAATTATTAATATGCTCTACAGGTACTTCTAAATGTGTTGAACGGAACAATAAGAACAATTCTGTCACTACATGTTTTTTCCAGGGCTTTTTTCCAGAACACTAGTAGCAACTAAAAAATAAAAAAAATCCATAGAAATGCGTACAACGTGTACGTAGGAATACTGAAAAAATCTGTCTGGATCTCCTTATTTTGAGTTTTTAATCGGTTCTTGGTTTTTCAACGAAATATGGTTTTACGCACATGAGATTTGTATAGTTAATATCATGATTTCAGGTGCGATTTAGAAATAATGTGCACGAGAGAGTTTTTCACAGGACGTGGGCAAATTGGTGTCGTTTTTCAATGACTCAAGAGGGCATGTGATTTTGCTTTTAAAATTCATCCACAATATTTGTTTGCTTGCATTCCCTTGTCTTAAATTTGACTAGTTCTTCTGTTGTCACAGATTTTTGCACTGATGGTGCAAATTTTTGCACTGTTGTTACTGATTTTTACACTCTGGTTAATGATTTTTGCATTGTTGTTTTGGGATTAACTGCAGTGAAATTGGCTAATCACAGTCCAGAAACATTTCCTTGCATATTATTATTAGAATAACATTAATATAATAATGCATTACCACTGCGTAGCTACCCACAAAAACAACAAATGAGAAAGCGAGTCTTATCATTATGAAATGTTTAAATTGCAGATTTACAGTTGATGATAATTCGATATTGCACAGTGTTTGAACTTTTTCTACTGCTTCGTATTAGCTACGCTTCCAAAACAAGGAAAAAGCCGTTGCAATAATTTGTTAATTGTTGGAAAAAAAGAAGAAACCACAAAGTCTAAAAAGCATATCAACATAAAACTGCAGTATTTCATATGAAAACTTTATTTATCAAGTTAATCAAGATTATAAATGTTTAAGATTCGAATCAAAAATAGAATCAAAGTTTTACTTAAGAAAAAAAAAGCAAATACAAGACTGCTGCAATTAGCAGTTTGTAAAAAGTGACATGACACAACGTAGGCAAAAACTGTTTGTGGAAATCAGCAGGAATCTTGTACTTGCAATCCCCACTTTGAGCCTCTCAACGTGTACTCTGGGTCCTGAAGGTAGTAGGAGGCCACGGGCTGTATCATCTCGTTTATCTTTATGCTTCTCACGCACCCATTAAAACTTTCTCGAGAGGATGGTCCTCCAAACACGTACATTTTTGCAGTAGTACTACGTTCACCACGGGAAAGCTGAGTTAAATTCCCCCAAAACTGACCAATCACTACAAAGCCAGAGTAATTTTGTTACTGGTCAATACAGGTATATATAGTAAAAACTCAAAGAATTAATGTTTTGCAATATTCACATTATTTCAAGCACAATAGATTTTAGACCCCTGGGAATTCAGAATAGTCGAAATAAGTATGCATGTTGGCCGTTGAAGTTTAATAATGTTTGCATGGAAATTGAGAAAAATCATTGTTCAAATAAAAAGGCAATATTTCTGTGATGCGTCGATGTGTCAACCTAGCAAATAGTGACATTTCACTGAGACAGGCTGTAGTATACTAATCATATTTAGTAGAATTATACTAGCATACTAATGCAACGCTGTAATTTGATTGGCTTCTCTACTCGCTGTCTATTGTTCGATAAATAGCGAGTAGCAAAACAATAAGTTTTCTGGTGCATTTTTTTCCAATTAAAAGACATTTTGAAATTGCTGTGTTTAGCAAAATTTCTTAAAAATTGATTATTTATCTCAGACTTTACTGAAACAATTCAGATTACTCGCTTACAATTTCTACGCGTTGATAGTTGATTCGGGTTTCGCCTTATCAATTACTACCAACATAGAAACCTCGAGCTCGTAATCTAATTGTTAATTAACTCAGTGCATCCTTAGGTCACCTGATTATTGGTACATCCGTAATCGCAATCGAGGTCACGTGATATTATGTAATCGTAAGAAAAACCTACCTGGAGAATTCTGATCCACTTGGATGCTGATATTTTGTCCACGCCTTTGTATAGAAACGCTATGCCAATTATCATCGTTCACTCTATTTGCTGTGTCAGTTACCGTAAGGTTCGCTGAAATTATAACATTTACACATAAAACAGAATAAACACACGCATGATTAAAAGTGATATGTCATTGCAAACATTTCTAAAGGTAGCTGTCCCTATAGTTGGATATTGTATGGGAAGGTAAGCACTATCAAACCTTGATGAAGACCACGATGCCCACAGAACTACTGTAAAATTACTTCTTGGATAGACTATAACTATACGATGTCAGTTAGAGGTGTATTATTTTATCGTTTATTCTTCCGCGCAAATCAACAAGCTCTTATATAGCTGGTTCCAAATTACGACCGGACACTACTGTTGGGAAATATTAGTAAAATGCGTTTTTCTATGTCATGAAGAATGGCCTTCGTGTTCACTAATTTCCATAAACATTTTATAGATGATAAAAGTTTTTACAAAAATAGCATCCATGTTGTAAAAATTTAATTGAGTACAATATGCGAGTTATAGATTCGATTTCTGGCATTAGATCCTACTATGCTGAAATGTTTCAATGCTCTTTGAAATAACAGTTATCAATTTCTCTGATTTCACGAGGCAGTTTATGCAACTGTATCGGCCCATTAAAGTAGTCTAACTTTTGGGATTTTAGCACTGTTCGATTGTTACAAGTGTCTTTCCGTGATGTAATAATGGTTTGAAGTAATTCATAAGATTTCCTTAGATACTGCCTTTCCAGTAGACAGGTTTGAAAATATGCAAAGCACATTATGTCTAAGATGTGCATCTGTAATACTGGATTTTAAAATTCTCGTAGCTCTATCTTGGAGGTTTTGAACACTAGAAATCCGTGAGGGCTTTAGGTTAAAATTTAAAGTGCTTGAGTATGTTATTAAAGGCATTTATAAATGGATTTTGCAGAGTCTAAAGTTAGCGTAGGTCGTATCTCTTTCAAAAACCATATTTTTCCAGACGCTTTTTTGGAAGCCAGACAAAAATGCCCCTAAACTTAGTCTGATCTATCACGAATCAAAGATGCTTGCACTTGGTTGTAAAGTTTATCAGATTATCATTGATATAAATCTTTAAACATTTATTTAGGATTTCTGACTACCTCCCAACAACATCTATTCTGTTTTGCCTTTGTCCAGGTTTAGAATGAATCCAAATTAGGACAGAATAACGACTATCCACGGTAGATCGGTTTTGTTAGGAGTCCAAAAACGTGAATCAATATTTTTCGATTACACCGAATGACAGACATCCATATTTCGGACAAAATGCATCATTAAATTGAAAGAAAAACGTTTATCTGAATTTTGAAGCTTATTGATGAATTTTGCACATTTGTACTTGTAATTAAAGGCGTCAGAATATACACCATTTTCCCTTCATTAAGCGAGAAAAGAATGTCATTAAGATTGTTTTGCAGCTTCACGAGTACAAATCAGAATTTCAATGACACATTGTGTGCAAGTCAATAAGCGTGAAGGGATGTTCAATAGCAACAATTGACGCAAGTATGCATAAAAATTGAAAGCCATTAATCAAAGGTGGAAATTCAATAAGAATACAAAGAACATTCAAAAACACTAAAGAAGTTCTTGTTTGAATACAAGAAACGTTCAATTGTAGATAAAAATGTATGTTCAATGAAGTTGTCATGTGAACACCAACATGCTCAAAGAAAAGAAAGGGGCTATTTGAAAAATATTTTTTATTCCGGCAAAGATAATTGGCTTTGCTGAATTGTTTTGAAAGTTTTTGAATGACATGAAATGTTACAAAGGTGTCTAAACAAAATGAAATATCACAGTGTACCACTGTACAAAGCAAGCAAGGCTTGGGACAGGATGGGTGGCAAGCTGTAAAACGATCTTAATGACATTCTTTTCTCGCTTAATGAGAAGCAAATGTGTAAAACGACATTTTAGTGAGAAGTTTATTAAAAGACACACGTTTCAATTCCATACCTGTTGCATAGTTAACCTTAAAGACAAGTTTTCCTTTCAACATTTTTAAAGTGATCTGTTCATTTGGGCCTCCTGTAACAAGTAACAGTAGACCTGTTCGCCGTGAGTACGTTTTCAAGCGTAAAGTGATGTCGTCTTTTAAACGTCGAAAATCAATCACATCCGACATCTTGACTGTTTTCTCTAAGTAACTCTTACGACCACCAACGCTGATGCAGTCTGAAATAGATAAACTTGTAACATAAGTTTCATATATTTCACTTAGACAACTCTCAGACCATTACAATTATGGAGATTTTTTTAACAAGGCATAAACATTGCATGAAAGCTCTGCAGACGTTTAAAATCACCTACATGATTGCAAGTGTTGACTTGGTCAAAGTTATAGTACTTGGTTCTGATCGATGCTAACAAAATCTGTTTACGAATTGATATCTTTTAGAGGTAATTCTACACACAGAATAAAATTAAGTTCATTTTCATAAACACTTGGGCTGCTTCTCCCGCTACAGTTTGCTTGATAGTCAAATTCAACATTACGAAATGACATATCAGCATATACAAAACATTATAATTAGGTAGTCGATTCACCGTCAATTTAAAACTTTGTTTTTCATACTTTCAAAAGAAATCATTGGCCATAACCTCGCTGACTGTTAACATTGCTTGCTCATTTGTTGTCTCTGGAGTAAAATTAAATCCTTAGAATGCAAATTTTTCCATAAATTGAATTTTCCTCTGCTCATTGCTCAAACCTTGTCAATTTGGCTAAATGCCTCGGTTCTCGGTAATTAACTCTTACGTAAATTTTTGGGTTTTTTCTTCTTGATATTAAGTCTCAATCAATTAGTATACCTTTCTAATTTCGTTAGACATTACTGTAAATCCTTCTTAGATTCTGACAAAAGCACAAAATCATCAGCATAAAATGAACAGTTTAAGTTGAGTCATCAAATAAGTTAGGTACAACATGGTCGGGCTGCGATTGCCGCCTTGCTTTACGCCAATAAAGGAGTTAGAAAAAGGGGTAGGTTATCGTATCTTCTAGTTTGACTGAATATCTAACAGACGAATACATGCCCAAAATATAATTTAAGCATGATTTCCTACAACCGCATAATAATACTTTGTAAAAAAGTTCTCCACATACACTATCATAGGCCCTCTTAAAGCCAGTAAAACAAAAAAAAAGGTTTTGCTTCAGCTTGATAACAATCGATTATACTGTTTAATACCGACAAATTGTCCGCTGTCCAATGTCAACTTTTCTGCGAAAGCGTATTTGGCATTTATTTATAATATTATTTTTTTCATGCAGAAAATCATTCAAGCGTGCATTCATTATATACAGAAAAGCTTTCCTAACCCACTAATAATGCAAATCTCTATAATTATTCGGGTCCATAATTATTGGTACCATAAAATAGACTTGCAGAATAGGAGGGTAACGTTATGACAGCTATATTAATAATTTCGTTTGATAGGAAGTCATTAGCTGAGGCTTTTTATTCTTAAGTATTTTTATTGTGTAAAGATCTCTTGAGGTGTAATAGCCTATTAAGTTTATCGTTCTTGAAATTGCTTATTAAATGAATGTATAATTTGCTTACGAGTTGCTGAAAATCGTGTATTGATTGAGCTTAGACAAGAACGCTATAACAATGATAATATTTCCTTAGATTTAAGCACTAGTGACGTGTCAATCTTGACTTATTACATGACATAAGTTTTCAAGACTACTTACGATAACGAACGCGATCCCTAAGAAAATAGGTCAGCAGGAAACCTCTTCCAGGAGCAGTTCCGTCGCTTTGGAAATCAATCGTGATTACACCTTTCGTATATTTCCTTGGGTTGCCAGGAGAAAATGAAGTGCCACATTGCTTGGAATAGCTCCAATGACCCCGAATAGTTAGAGATTCATTACATGGTCTGCTAAAATCTATAAGCCAAACATGATATCGCATTATCTGGTGATCGACAAACGAAGATAGTGTACCAGTATATGGGAGACAGCTTAACCTGACGCAGTCGAATGCTTTCTAATAACAGCGCCTCTAGATGCTATCACTACATGTATCCCTGTTACGTACCAGAGCGGCATGATCGAAAACGCTTGTACGGGTAGCGGGTTCCGGATAGCGGGTAGCTTTTTTTACGAGTTATCACGCAGTTAGTATATTTCTATTTTAAGGTTTTATATTAACGAGACATTTGGGATTGGTTTATATTTTCTAAAGTCCAATTAGCTTATAAGAACCAATCATTTAAGATTGTTCATGATTCACCACTGTGATGAAACATAGTAAAGACCGTTTTCAATGTTTTTAACATGTATTTTAATTTATTATAAATGCGGCGCCAGCAGCATCAATTACTCATATATAAACAATATAGCCAAACTGAGGGTAATATTGTAGACGCTTCAGTTATATACCCCGCAGTTCTTAATTAGATAGCGTTGTATGTGTATGATTTGGATGTCAGCCGATTGGATCACCCAATAAAGTTACTGGCTACAGCGTTTGATAATTCCAAAACTTGTTGAAATTGTCATTCCATACATATAAAATGAGCCCTCACCCAAACCCCATCCCTACCGTAATGTTCCAAATAATTAATTGAATACAATAATCTGTTTGTAATCTTGCCGGGTTACAACGACATGCTTGTCACCAAATTTCAACCACTGCAAAGTCCGATTTCAAATGAGGCCAAGCTCAATTGAAAATTACTTCAAAAGCCCTTGCATGTAGCTTTTATGATTCGCTGGTGCCTCAGCAATATATTTTAACTGCGAAAAACAGGAATAGAGCAAATCTTGATAATATAACTACAAACAAAAATTCGAGTAAACTATCATTAAATTAAGACTGCACTATGTGCGGATAATCTAATTCGGAGAAACATGTGCTACTTTGCAGTTTTAGGACAACATAATGAAATTTATATTAATACTGCGTTTGTGAAAAAAGTTGATTCAACTTTTGGACGTTTGTTCCAACTGGGTTTTTTTCTTAGATTTCTTAAGAGTTCCAAACATTCCATCATTTTTATTCATCTACACTCATACTGCACATGTATGATAAAGTTTGCCTGATGTATTTATAGTTCATTAGGTAACAATACACAACACATTTATATCTATCAGATATTACCTAAACAGTCAAAGTAATATAGTTTGTTTCCCTTGTTTCGGACTTTTGGCTCTCAAACACATACATGTTGAATAAAGAAAATTTCTGCAAACTATTAACTTTTTCACTGTATCTATATGTCTCAGTTGTTGCTATTCAAGACAAAGACCGTTTACGCCAGAGTTACTCTTCATTTGAAGCAAAATTGCCTCATATAACGCATAGAATTTGGAAGTTTTATTTTTTGCTAAAAACTAGTGGCTGTACATTTTAAATTTTTGTTTACCGTAAGTAGTTATTAAATACATTTATAAAATGTTAATTAAAAATTTCCAGCTATTATTCTACTTGTTTGTGGCGCATGTATAGCTGTTTTATGTGTACGGCCATGAGCATTTTTAGACGGCACTTTAATGTAAAACTTACTTATATTTTTATCAGGACATGTGTTGAGTGAGTTAGACAAGTTATTACTTATCATATATCAATAATAATATTTTCATAAAAGAACATGTCTAATGTTAGAAGCCTGAATTATTTTTCCAAAAAGGCTATTTCTTACGCTATTTAACTAGCTAAATTATTGTCACACATGTATGTGTGCAGTTTGAGTGTGAGAGTGTACAAATTTCGAGGGTTGGGGGTACACGTCGTGGTCAAGAGTAAAGTCGAAGGTCTTAAAATGTCCTTAAAATTACTGATGGATATAACTCACCAGTGATGGTATAGAAAGATCTTTAAAACCAATAATGTTTTGAAACTCCTGACGAATTACTTACAATTTAAAAGAACGTTATCTCTTCGAAGCACTAACTCCTTAACCAAAGGTATCTTCAAGACAAGTGTGCAATTCAGTTGTACGCCATGATTTGCTACAGGAAACCCAGGTGAGCTGATGCGACCAACCAAATCTGGATTCACCTGCCTGCTTGGGCAAACGCTGATCGGTGCCGGTAGATCAGTGACTATAGAAAGAAGTTCAATTCAGAGTCAAACCAATATGCATGTCTGGATCGAGTGAAATATTCATCATGGGTATTGACCTTGTGCTTGGTAGAACGTATTTACAATTTAACAAAATTAAATGTTCTTCTTTTTACAAGACACAAAGAGGCAATATGTGTAAAATTGACCTGGAAGCGCTGCCCTGTGCAAAAGTATTGAGTAAAACCCAGGTCATTAATAAAATGTATACAGTTTTAACAAATTACCATATTTGGTACCGTCCCAAATTTTCTCTTTGGTGGTTGTATATTCGATTCTAAATCCACTCCTTGCTATCGAACTATTTGATTTAAATCTAATTGTGGCAATGTTAATATCTGGTCTATACAGATATCCATTCGAACAAAATTTTTCAGGTCTTATTCCGCTTCCTGCAAGCTGAACGTAATCGTGACAGTTAAAGTTGGTATTTATGTCTATAATAAAATAAAGAAATAATTATTAACTGGGGCAAATGTACAGTTTTTGTGTGGTCCAAAACATATAGAATCTACGGCCGGCAGACAGTTTAAGGAAATACAAAACAAAACAAGTTCGGAAAAAAGACATCTTGTATTCTTGATCTTGAAAAAAGAAAAAAAAAAACGACGGAGTATATTTCGCCTTTATTCCAAAGATTGACAATGTCTTTGAGACAAAGAGGAAATATCACCGACTCCGTCGTTTTCTTGTTGTTCTTTTTTTATTTATTTTGAAAAGATGTAGAACAAGAGCTTTTTATAAGCGCGAATACTAGATGTCTATTCTCTGAAGTTGTTTTATTTTGAAAAGATATAGGCCTAGAGCATTTCATAAGCGCGTGAACTGTTGAAAATTAAGTTTGCTGGTGTAAAGCTTTTGTAAATTGTCTTGGTGCTTGAAATTTCAACTCACTAGTAAGATGCTTTATTGGATGCGCTCAACTGAAATCATATCAAAATATTTCTAGACTTAGAATTGATTTAGATCAAGTTCGTAATAACGGCTTTATTCACTTTCCGTAGACGTCATCCGTGTTGAAAAAAAACGTCACTTCATGATGATATTCTTTCTTCATGCACGTTTATAAGGCTTCTATTTTGATCTAATGCCGGGTGTTTGGACTAACTATATCACATTATTATGCTGTAGTGGTATAAAAATAAATGAAATGCTAAAATATATTGACTATATTTTGACAATTACCTCCACCCAGATCGAGATGGGGGAATTTGAATAAAATTTTTCTGTTCAGCGGTTGTTTGATGGTCAGAGTGCAATCGCTGTTTGGTGGGTACTTTTGGGGGTAATTTGGTGAAGTGATTATTCCACTTGACGCTGTGATCTCTCTTGTTGGGCAAACGTCAATGCCTGTTGTAAACAAAATGACAGGATAATGAAAGTTAAAATGGTTATACCAAACACAAGAGAATGCCCCTCTTAGAGAAAATCCTAGCATAAGCTCCTCATCCGAATTTACTAAATCAGTAAATTGCCTCTAAATTTACTGATATGATAAATTTACGACAAGCCTAACCTTAATCCTAACCGTTCACCTAATCCTGTATGTATTCCTGTACGACTCACAGACCCTCGCCAAACATTGACGCAGACAGCCATGCTACAGACTAATGTAAAACAAAAAAATGACAATTTAAACAGATTGCTCACCTAAAGCTGCACGACAGGCCAGCAGAATTACCAATATAGTGCGAAACATTTTTTCTCTAAAGAATGAATTTCGAAAACCAGTTACTCCATGTTTTTGCAGTTTTTGTCTGACCATAGTCAGTCAAAGGACTGGACTGGAAGCGCGCGCAAGCTTATTAAAAGCGCCAATTTTGCTAGATTTTGCAATGTATTTGCATAACAGAATATCCAAGAAACTATAGCGTTCTCTAAACTTTGGTCAAGGTGTATACGCAGGCTAAAAATCACAATTGAATATTTTCGTAAAACGTGTTAAGCATCATCAAAGCAATAATTTTCGGCATTTAAAAAGAAAGAAAACATTAAACGCCATGTTTTAGCTTTTTTACACCAAAAAGTCGTTAATTCCATACACATCGCTGTCTTTTCTCAAAACATGAAAAGGCAATGTATTGCAATGGATGAAGTGAAGTTACTGTGTTCGAAGGAAATTGAAGCGAGTCAGTTCGCATCAGAGGCGCAGCAAGAGCAGTGATTGGGCCGGGGGCGAGTAGGGTGTTTATTCATGCATTTGCGTTCTGCCTGACAAAATTTTTTTCAAAATCCAATTAATTGCAAAAAGAAGACAGAACAAGAATATATAAATAAAGACCCTCTCTTGCCAATTAACACTGTAGTGTCGACGGTGGGACGTGTCAGGGATGTCGCACTGCCATCATTAGCGCCTTTCGCTCGCGTTTCTATAGTCCATTCCTTTGATTGTCTACGTCCAAACGGCATATATATTATACATTTGAAAATGCATGAAACGAAAAAAAGTTTATAGAAACCGAGCTTTTGCATTACGACGGACGAGAAAAAAATTGAATCGGTATCGAAGTAATCGATACAAATCGATACAAATGAGCTACACCTTAGCAAAAATTCCTGAAATTGCGAAGCCACTTTTCCTACCTTAATAATCTTTCCAGGTAAAATGGGCAAAATAAACACACGAAATAACTGGAAACTGAAGCGTTTGAAGAATCCGAAATAAAAGCAACCAGGAATAAAGCTTTTGAAACTGCCCCAGAAATGGATATTTTTGTAATCGTAGCTATCATATATGTTATATGTAAATTAATAGTTAGCGTTGCACGCGTATTGTTCTTTTTTTCGCAATATTGCAAATGCACGCATGTCATAGTGATTATAATTATTAGCATTTTGATTATGATCATTGTCATTATTATTCCAAAATTCAACTATATAGTTGTTTTATATATATTGCACGCGATGAAATCATAAAACTGCGGTTTTTAACATTATTATTCGTGGTTTTACCATTGCATATTTTGCCGTTTTATCTCAGACTTTTAATTTTCAAAGTAACAGCGGCTCACCATAGTGTATGGACGTCTATAGGATATAAGCCGTATGAAACTACAACTTAGTGAACTTACCAGTGCACTAAGAAAAGATTTTGACAACACATGCAAACATTACATTGTAAGGCTTTTTCTTTGTTACCGGTAGGCAATCTCTTCTTAATTGCTGTTGTGTAGCATAAATACTTTATTGAATTATTATGTCTTGTATTATACTGCATTTAGATTCCGCGCCACATGAGCATATACTGACCAGACTGTTTGCTGCCTATTGTGATACGATATTCTAGATGTAGATTTGACGTTAAAGTTCTCCACTGTCTATTAATTAGTTTTAAAAAAGCTAGACTCTTTAAAAATATTAATTTCAATACAAACATTTTTCAAGCCTTGTGTTTAAAACTTTACGTTAAAACCATATATACCGAGTTTAAACAAGAGAAAACGAGCCACGTCTTAACTAATTCGAGTCTATTAAGTCTACACACTCGTACGCGTATAAATGGTTAATTTCTGTTAAATCGTTACTTATTTTGCAACAGTATAGCAATCCATGTACCTACGTTAGTCAGCTCGCGACTGACGCTTTGCAATGAACAAATTGGCCATTTATGCAAGCGTATTCGTGACCTAAACCTGGGAAGTTGCCACTTAACTTTCTCGTGTAAATAGACCTGTTGTGGGTATAAAACCATCATGCTCTGGATTTAAATAAACGAGAATTTTTGCTAATGCTGTGGAAATATTGATATTTTATGGCCATGATGGCTCCTTAAAGAAACTACTTGTCACTATGTATATCGCCAACCTGGATTATTGCTTTGTAAAGAGTTGGCCAGTTCTTTTTGCTTTCTGGAGTCTGTCTTGGTTTTGCGACTATATATGCAAGTAAACTATTCATATCCAAAAGGATTCCCAAATGAAAAAAAGTCCAGTTAGTATTTAAGATTAAGCGATTCAGATTACGATTAGAAAACCACGTTGGTTAGCAAAAGTTATAAATACTGGAAGTAAGGGTGAAGCTATAATTATGTCAATGATTTATGGATTTGTCAATGATTTATGGATTTGTCAATGGGAAAGTTTTTCTACCCTTTGAGATAGCCTCAAAATTTTACCCATATAATTTTCCAATTGAAAACTCGATCGATGTTGCCCTACCTAAACAATGGAACACGACAATATAAATATAAATAGACTGGAGGAGTACGCCGGCCTTTATAAAGCATTAAAACACAAGTATATATACGCATTATCAACAAACTTGCCTTGTGTTTCACGCTATAGTCAATTCCTGGCGCTTCTCTGTATTTTCCCCGAATTAATATCTCTTCAAGAGTCTTGTGGCAGTCGTTTTCGTCTTATTTCTCGCCTTTTTGGATGCCTTAAGTGTTTGCTACTCCTGATAGTCCGCCATATTCCTGAGAGCAGAAATGACCACCCTTCGTTGGTGGTGAAAGTTGCCAAATCTTTTTGCAAAAACACGAAATATTGTAGTGCAATATAGTCCGCCATATTTTTGAGATCAGTGATGACCACCCACTCCCACTCACCGCCACCCTTGAACCACACGCCCGCGATATTTGATGAACTTCAGACTTCGCTATGCTTTCCTTTTCCCGGGTGTAAATAGCCGAGCGGAATTAGTACCCTCGCCCCGGGCTAACGCCCGGAACGGCGCATCGCGACGTTGGCTCGGGGATAAATATGTGTGATGAATTTTTATTTTTCAAGTAAAAATTTGTTATTCAAGTAAATTATCCTCATTTTACTTTGCTCAGTTCACACACACACACATTGTTATTGTTGAATAATTTTCCGTGTACTTATTACTCAATTGACCAATCCTCATTGGCCAGCTCACAACCTTAATTTTTTATATGGAGAATCAAAATCGTACCCAGAGCCAACATCTCTGAGCACTAGGTATATCACTATATCACTATAGCTATATCACTATAATAATGTAAATGAGCAACTCGAGTCTACTCATTAGGCGTATAAAAAACTAGTGTATGCTTTCACTTGTCCTGTCGGCGAAGATTTTCGCTGTAAACGACTTGTGAATCGAAATTTCACCATTTCCGCATAAATTCAGTTGGGCGTGCTGTTTGTGGATCGACGTCGATCGTTTTAATATTAGCGATTTAAGACTGGCAACATACCATTGGTTCTGTGTTTTTAAATAGGCAACTCAAGGTTTAATAAGTTATAAACAAAGATATTGTGTTTAGTTTATTTACGGAGAAATTAAAGTGAGGCGCAAGTCAATCGACAGTCAATGTATCAAGAACTTTTTATCGCGAAAAATTAAAACATATTCAAAACACGATCTTTATTCTTCAACGATAAACTACGTATTATTTAAAACAATTGGCTTGTCTCTAGCGCATTTTGTTCTCTCTACAGCCCTTACAGAAGTGATGTCGTGCTAGTATACTGCCCTTTCCGCGGTAAGCGTGGGCTTTCTCCTGTGTTCCAGTTTATTTATAGACGAGTTCATATAATACTAATACAGTAAAAAATAAATCACAATTTCATTTGGACAAACCTTTTATCCAGAGCTGCTCGCGAATATTTGGTACTCTTCTCTATGGACAACAAAGTTACGAATGAGTAACAAAGCAAGCCTCAACTGAGAAATTGCTGCTTCGCTGTTGCTCTTATATATCACAAAATCAGGAAACGGCATGCAGTGATGTAATTAACAGCTTTCATCAACTGTTATATACATCCCTAAACGGCGTTTCGTACCCAAGATATATGATTATACGTGAACATAACATACAGAAGTTAGAGTAATTTCTACAAAAAATTCACACACGAACCAGGCCATGCGGCTGAAATTGAAAGACGGGAGTGTGTAAATCATAAATGAAATGCAGATTGCCATCGTGGTGCCTGAATAATAACGGACGTTGTTGAAAGGCTCGCTGAAGCACGCTGCGTGCTAGGTCATAAACAATAGAGTGGGATTAGATTATACTATTCGACGACAAGCGCAGTCAGGGATCACATTATAGCTTTGCTTATTTTTGGACATACTGCATTGTAGTCATTTAGTAGGAAAATTATTATTCTTAGTGCAACGTTCATTCAAGGCCAGTGAGATGGCAATTTAACCGGGAATCCAAAAGTTAATTGTTATAACGGTTATAATGACTGTTTAGCATTAAATTATAATGGCTGATGACAACGCAATCTTGACGATGTTGCTTTAGTGTCAAAATCTGCGCAACAGACTTATATTACTGAGTTTTGACAGCAAACACACCAGAGAAGAGCTATGGGATACCGATTGTAAAGTTATTATTTCACGCGAATATTGTCATTTTTCAATGCTTTATTTGGTGACATGAAATAACCCTTACATGCAGTGGTTGACTCGCAAAGTGGTTCGATCAAATGACCAAAACAATTGCTTTATAAAAATGTTTATACTAAACAATCAAATGATTTCTTTAGTATACTCGGCGAACGTCACTTAATGAATAATAACTTCTTCACACTCGATGAAATTCGCTTTAAATAATGAAAATACAATTTATTCACACTCGACGAAGAACGGCAGCGTGATGCGTAAGTCTGTGGCAGAATATCGAATCATGAAAGCATTTGGATTCATTTACAAACATTTAAAATTCAACTGTTTTCTCTTTCTATTACTCCTCTCTCTCTCCCTTTCTCTCTCTCTCTCTCTAGAAGAATGGCTATATAGCAACAAAGAGAAGCACTAAGGTTTAATGTATGTACAGCAAGAGACGTGCAAGTTGCAACAATTATAGTCTCCTCCGTGCAGGCTTGTTATTTTACCTTGCTCCGGCTTGATGATATTACGTTGTAAAATTCATGAATCATTAATAAGCTAATCACCCAATAAATGAACCATATTTATGTCACATGATATCTTTTTAAACCCTAATACAGGTCAACAATTTGATAAAGCTATGTCCTGTGTAATTAGTATTCTTAACTTTGATACAGCTGAATCCTAATTAGCACGCATTTATTAACTTTGTTAAAAAATGTTCCTGATTAATATTCATATACAGGGTGAGTCAAAAAAAACTGATGCCCTTTCAAATTCAAATTAGCCGCGAATTTCATTACGGAACTTTAAGTATTCCCATAGGTTTACAGAGAACAGATCGTGACTAAGTACACAGTCAGTGCAAGATGAGTAAAAAATCTGATACTATTGAAATTCAAACTAGCCGCATTGATTCTTGCAATTTGACAAACGTTGATCTGAAACAAAATCTAATTCCCAGTGGAATTTTAGCCGTGCAAGAATTGTCAGAATTGGTTTACGTACTGTGTACTAAATCACGATCTGTTCACTCTAAACCCATAGACCTTTTCTGAACTACAAAGCATGGTGCATTGTGGTTTAGATTCAGTACAAAATAATTAATTTATCATACCTTATATGGAATTGCTTGTACTGAAGCTATACCAGCATGCATCTTGTTCTCTTATTTCAGAAAAGGCCTATGGGAATGCACCGTCATGAAATTCGCAGCTAATTTGAATTTGAAAGAACATCAGTTTTTTTTTACTCACCCTGTATTGGACGCGCAGGAAACAAAGCTAATGACATTCAACATTCATTACCTATTGTTTCATTTCTCAAGTACGATAAAATACTCGCGGCAGATCCCCATACAGATCTGCCGCTCGTATTTATCTATATAAAAGGTTGCTGCAAAAATAGGCTTGACCAAGTTGCATCGAGTCTGACGAAAATTGATGAAGACAGCAAGCTTGATGCAACTTGATAACATTTAACTGTATACAGGGAATTCTAAAATAAAATTGCTGGATGGAAATCTATTCATGTCTCAAAACGCTGTTACATAAGAAGATTTCCGGCTTGCTTGTGCATTTCAAATAATCAAAACGAGATTTAAAAAATGCATTGCGTAGAAGTTAAATCTGTTACGTATTTTAAACTCAGGAAATGATTTAAACAATCGCACCCTTAATATACAGCTGGCAAATAAACACCTGTGATGGCTGTGAAAAGAATATTGGATCATGCTGAGTTTATTAAGGGAATGTGGTAAAAACTTCCTCTAAATTCCAGCCTAGGCTGCAGCTGACATTGCACATTTATAGAAAAGTGATAAAACAAACTTACTATGAATTCCTGCTTGACTCACGTTGCACATCTGCTGCAACGAGTAAAAACACCTATTTGCTCTTGCAATTCTTCCCAAATGTGAACCCGTGAGGTAGCCAGCTCGAATATTTTGGGGGTAGGGAGGAGTGTCATGTTCACATAACTTTGTCTGTTCACATGAATATATAAATATGAGCCTTCTCTTGTCTCCACATCTTTCCGGCGAAGATAATTTTCTTGATATTTTTCCTCTGTGTTTAGGTGAAAACATCATCTAGCTAGAAAAAGTTTGGCAAGAATAATTTTGATGTTTGAGGTGTCATTCTAAGTTTATATCCAAACCGGGCAAGCTGAAAGTATACCTAACCATGGCGGGGATTGAGCCTGCGATCTTTGGAATGCTAACCATTACTCTACCATCTAAACTACGCGTTCAGGACGGTTCAAAAGTGAATAGCAGATAAACCGAACTGCTTAAACACTTTATACAGGTATCATATTTCAATGATAAATTGCAATATGTACTTGGTAATATATCAAGTTGATACATTTCTTTAAAAACAACTGAAGCTTTCGATGAGTTTGACACCAAAGGAGTTAGAAGAAAACGAAAGACAAGGACTCACGCTAATCTTAGTATCCCACGATAGAAACTCGCAATGACCAGAATTAAATAATCGCAAAGCTGTACGTAGTGTTCGTAAACAAAACAGCGCTGACCTATCGACTATCGGACCGTATCTTCGAGATTTTGGTATTTTTATAAAAGTAATGTGGAAAATAAAACTATTTTAAATTTTATGACATTAATTTCTTTTTCTCGTGCACATCATCGACGTCTCTGTTTGGCTTTCCATGGTTCTCATGGCATGTCTATTAAGTCCTTGTTAATTTGTCGCTGTGGAGAAAACTTGTGAGCGATCATTTCTCTAATCGTTATGAAACACACAATTTAAAATTGGTCTTATGTGTACAACATCCAACTTTGCATAACCATATTTTTTCAAATGTGCAAAACCTGGACAATTTAGATTTTGGCATTTGCAGGCCCATGCCTCTACTTACCTCTAAGTTTGAACTCCTCTGGTAATTAGAGATTCTAATATTTTTGTCGTAAAACTCGGCACATTAAAGGCGAGGATATTCCGTGCTTTTGGAAGGTAAAAAATTTTTTCGGCTTGTGTTTGATTTGCAAGAAAAAGGTATAATGTAAAGTTTTGCAGAGGAACTTTGGAGATATATAGACAAAATCAGAAATTCAGAGCATAATTTAAAATTAAAATTTGCATATCAACGAGAAAGGGCACCGTTGAAACTAATTTTTTTTAATGCTCTGTGATAATTTAGGCATAACAAATTTCTATGAAGGCACTTGTAAGTTCTATTTTGTTATATGACCAAAAAGAATTAAACTCTAGCTCATCTAAAGCTTCGATCATCAATGATGCAATAGGGGAATATCAAATCATCCAGACAGTGAAATCAAGGTGTCAGGGATTTGCCTCACGTATACATCACAGTAAGGTACTGATGAAAGAAATAAAATGTAAAAATTTCGTGTCTTTAGCGCTCAGACTGCAGGGAGTGTGACCAGCTAAAAAACCGCTGGCATCAGCATTTTTTCCAAAAAAAAGGACGTGTCATAGATAGGAAGTCATTTTTCATTATATTTTCGGCTGCAATGGCCATGAGTTGACGAAAAGTTGATATTTACCATTTTGAGTGACGCAGAATTTAAAAATGGTAACAAAAAATTGGATGTTGTAATGCCAAGCATTTATTTGCATGCTTACAAATACAGGACAAACTTATGTTATCCTGTGATTAGTGCACGTGGCCAACTTGGCCAACTACTAGTGTACTTCACACGTGCAATATCATAAAGGCCGTTGATTCTCGTTCATTTTTATTGAGGATGGATGAATTGTTTCACAAAACTGCCCCAGGTGTAGAACTTTGAATTGCTGTACCACTTATTTTGCGCAGAGATTCGTAAAGGCCAGCCTCATTGTTCTTAAAGTATCCGTCAGTGCAAGACATTGTCCGACCCAGCCGTAAAATTGTTCGAAGTAAATAAAAGAAGATTGACGGTTGTCTTGTTACAAGGTGTTAGTCTGTAAACTGTGAGTCTAGTTAAATCTACTGACGTCATAGTTATATGATCTAATAACGTGCAGTAGGAATTTTGTTAATGTTTAATTGAGATAGCAAACAGTGCATGCATATAACAGAGTGTATCAGAGTATACGAGAGGGTTAGTTTTACGCTATTGAAGAGAGAGCACCTCAGAGCACGAAGTCAGATGAATATATGTAAATTGTATAACCTAAGAGTTCAATGACTACAGTAAATAAAAGTTTGAAGTCTATAACGATCTATCTATATTGGCAGTCCCTCGCAAGTGTATGGTACGGGGTAACAGTCTCACCTATCAGTGGAATGTAACACAAATTTAGGTTATGTTAAAATACCCACCGGTCGTAGATACTTCTGCTATTTGCAGGCAAAGTCCAGTTTTGGACTGGAAACTAATTTTTAAACAAAATGCTAACATCAACCTCGACATAATTTAAACATTAGAGATTTTGCACCGAAACAAAGAAAACTTGGGCATCGGACATAATTTTAAAAATGTCTAACCGATTGTGAAAGGCACCGAGCATTTTGAAAACAAGTAGTACAGCAATTCAATGTCTACAGCTGTGGCAGTCTTTGAAACAATTCATCTATCCTCAATAAAATTAAACGAGAATCAACGGCCTTTATGATATTACACATGTGAAGTACATTAGTAGTTAACCACGTGCACTAATCACAGACCAAACATAGGTGTTTCCTGTAAGTGTTGCAATCTAAATTGTATTGAAATAAATGCTTGGCATTACAAGATCCAATTTTTATGATAACATTTTCGGATTCTGCGTCATTCAAAATGGTAAATATCAACTTTTCGTCAACTCATGGCCATTGCAGCTGAAAATATAATGAAATGAAATATGACTACAGTCTGCCTACACTACTACAATACTACCTACAGTCTGAACGCTAAAAACGCGAAATTTTGACATTTTGTTTATTTTATAAGTACCTTACTGTGATGCAAACGTGAGGCAAATCCCTGACACCTTGATTTCACCGTCTGGATGATTTGACGTGGAATTACCCAATAGTTGAAATGTATCAAACACATATTTTAACAAATATGATAACAAAATATGATCGATAGCAAAAGGTGGCTATATATAGGTTATGTTGTCTCTCTATTAAAGTGCATATGTCATAATCACCATTTTTTTCCCCAAAAATTCACCGTGACGAGACGATTCGAATGAAATATACCATTCTTCGAACAGATAAATACTTCCAGAGATATTTGGGTTCAAAGTTGAGCTTTTGAAATCATGGCCGGGAGAAAAGAGGCTGGGTCGAATTAGCTCTGTGACGTCATACCGGGAACACGTCTCAATACCGCATATAAAAACAATACAAAAATATAGTCATGTTCGAGGCGAAAAATAGCCAAAAATAATTACTTTTGGGGGATATTTGTTTTTATATGAACTTGTACATTCAAGGCGACTGAAAACCCATCATTGTACCTTGGAAACTGAAGGAAATAGCTCAAATTGAGAGATTTGAGTCAAATGCAACGTTAGCATTAGTTAGGCGTCATGTGTCACATAACTCGTCCGTTTACAAATGGAATTCTTCGCTTTGGAGCTGTAAAAGCACATTGGACAAGGTGATATACAGGCATGAATACACAGAACACAAGGATATTAAATCGCTAGCTGAGTAGGCGCATGAAAAAGTTAATTGGCGCAAGTATCATAACAATTTTGACTGTGCTTATGTTAATGACCACGAATATTTGGGATATATACTTCTGCTAATCGTGTAAACGTTGTCTGGTTAAAATATTCATTTCTCACAAGCTTTTGACTGGCAATGCAGTCTGCAGTCTTCGATGGGTAAATTAAATTCGAATGCTTGCAACAATGAATCTTTATGTGTTTTATACATTGGATATATTATTTATCACTGTATCTCTCTCTATATATAGCAAATTCTGAGAGTAGAGTAAATATCAGCATTTAGATGAGCTTTTTATTTTCCTGTATCACATGCATCATTGTGCAGCTGCTTAATCTAACTGTAGTGTTTCTCAATATTTTTTACCTTTAGGTTTAGGTTTATTACTATATTCGTAAATAAGGTGGTTGTAGAAGCCTAATATGGCCCGACAGTATACTTTTCAATGTCTTTCTATACCTCACGCAGTCATAATAATAAAGTATTACATACATAAAAATAACACGTATTCAGCATCCAATGTGGCAATTTGATAAAGCTGTGCGTGTAGATTTATATGGGCAAGATGATGTGTGCACAAATACTGCAAACAACATAAGAAGTATGGTCTTTACGGTAACTACATCAACGAAGAAAACACGAGTGCTTGCGACTTTTTCACGCGTCTACTCAGCTAGCGATTCAATATCCTTGTGTTCTATGTATTCATGCCTGTATATCACCTTGTCCGGTGCTTTTACAGCTTCAAGGCGAAGAATTCCTTTGTAAACAGACGCGTTATGTGACACATGACGCCTAACTAATGCCAACGTTGGATTTGACTCAATTCTCTCAATTTCAGCTGTTTCCTTCAGTTTCCAAGATACAATGATGAGTTTTCAGTCACCTTGAATGTACAAGTTCATATACAAACAAATATCCCCCAAAAGTAATTATTTTTGGCTATTTTTGCTTCGCATATGACAATATGTTTGTATTGTTTTTATATGCAGTATTGAGACGTGTTCCCGGTTTGACGTCACATAGCTAATTCGACCCAGCCTCTTTTCTCCCGGCCATAATTTCAAAAACCCAATTTTTGGCGTGTTTGAAGCCGAATATCTCTGGAAGTATTTATCCGTTCGAAGAATGGTATACAGCATTCGAATCGTGTTGTTATGGCGGGTTTTTGGAAAAAGAATAGTGATTATGCCATATGCACTTTAAACTCCTGTGTTTTCACCGCAACACTAGCCTCGTCCCCGGCGCTTTGATGTCCTAAGGCGGATACACACACGTGGGAGATAATGAGAAAATTGTTGGGGAAGCGCCTTCGCAGAAACCGTACTCAAGATGGCGGATGTACAAATAAATAAATGAACAAAAATGCTTTATTAAAACAATTCGATTTTGCAACCTACACAGTTGAAATACATCCATAGTCACATTAATGCATATTTAGTATTAACATGTAAATTATTTGTTAAATATGATACACTCCAAGTGAAGAGCGGATGTTGTTAAAAACCGATGTTATTAACGGCCAAAAGTGGCAGATATGCTAGTTTCATTTTGTAATTTTGTATTTTTTCGTAAACAAAAAACTAAAAACTTATCGGCATTTGAAGTGCGGTATGTGTGTAAAAAAGCATAGCAGGAAAATAAAATTTAGTTCTTTATTACATTCATTTTGAAATCAATGGTATTTCTAGCATTCTGATTGGTCAAAAATAGTGCGATTAATCCCTAAATCGCATCATTTTGGGTGCGATTAAAGAATTGCTCATTAATCGCATCTTTTTTGGTCCCAATTGCATATGGCTGCTGAGTCTAGCCAACAAAACAAATCAAACTGCATGCATTCAATTTACCAAATAAATTTTAAAAACACCTGATCACGGTGACAAAAGAGCAAAATATATTTCATATCACCTATACTATTTTCTCAGGCAGTCAAAGGCTAGTACACAAGCACTGAAAAACAGATAAAACACTAGCTAAGTTGCTAAACAAATCAAACAATTCTACACATTACAGAAATAAAACCTTTGTGAATAACATTGAATAACTAGTACAAGCTCGAAATGCAATATGGCAGCGACAAGTAAGTCCAAATAAATTTAATATGTTTTAGCTCAAAAATCTGTTGTTGAATCCTGTTAAATCACGAATAAAGCTGATAGAATGTTCAAACTAACCTTGCTATTCCTTTGGCCAAGATTTTATGCACAAACAAGTTCATTATCTTCCGTTTTTGTTAAATACCTGTACAAATATGTCCTTCGATTTTGTTCGCTTGTTGCTATGCTACCGCGCCGAAGAAGAACCGGAAGGAAGGCGGGAGGTGTGTCTTGTTTTAGATTTCAAAATGAATGTAATAAAGTGGAAATTGCACTTCGTGTCGTGCAATTTTGTCCTGAAATCAAACTTGTGATTACAAATCGCACTCCCGCTTCGCGGTCGTGCGATTTTGTAATCACGCGTTTGATTTCAGACCAAATTGCACTCCATTCAGTGCAATTACCATTATTTATGGGCACTATTGTATGCTGATTCGAACGGTTGTACTTTTATCGCTACAGCATGAACTGAAACAAAAATATGCGAATGTCAAAAGTCCTATTTCAGTTAAATTTATAACGTAAACAAAACAAAAATACAAGTATACAAGACATTATAGAAGTTTGACAACATAAAAGATTATATTTTCTGTACCTTGTGCTTTAGTATTTGACTTTATCTTTATTCTCTGCTAGTTTCAGAAGTTGAAATGGTTTTTTGTGGGCAATTCTAAGCCCGTAACAAGCTCGTAAAATGCGAAGCGATGTCAACTTTCAAATTTCCCGTGCAGGATTGTCTCATCCTGCACTGGTATTGACCAATCAGATTGCGTGTTTTACTGTAGTTATTATATAAAGCATCTTACACAACACTGGTTCCTGAGTCCCAGTCCCCCCAGCGCCACTGATTTTTTTTGCAATTACCATGTTTGAGGCGCACTATCCTGGAAACTATTGAGTTAAATAAAAAAAATTGAGAGCTTATTAAGTAGTTTTTGCGCTCTTTTTCTGAAATCGGTATAAATCTCACAGGTCATATAGGCACTTTAACCCATATCTTTTTGTAACTGTGTTCTTTGTTGAGAATAATCAACTTGATTGTTTGTGCAAATAACGTGACATTTCCTGTTTCGTATAATATTAAAATAGAGAGGAATTCTGTACTGGAATGCTCATTAGTTGAAACTAACACCAAAGGTCAACAGGATCACCAAGATAGTGCGGCACATTTTATTTCTAAATAATGAAAACCAGTTACTTCATATATTTCTGCAGTTGTGTGTCCAACCATAGACAATCAAAGGAATGGATTAAACACGCGTTACTGCGGCAATGGTTACTGCTGAGACTGCTCTGGGTAGCAATTATTGCTTTTGCAGAAAAAATGGCTGAAAATCTTGAGAATCGTTTGCTAAAATTTCTGAAGCTGATATAGAAAATATAAAAGCCTCTGCCATTCCTTCAAAAACAAGGGAGGCCACAAAATATGATGTTAAATTATCTGAAATAAGAAAAACGCTCCTTTACGTGTATTCGACAATTTACTTTACAAATAAAAACTTGTAAAAACAGTGAGGAGCGACACAATAAAATTTAAATGTTTTGAACTGATTTTTCAACAGAACGGTTTTTACAACAAAACGAATTTACTACGGAATTCGAGAACATGGAAATTTCTGAGGTGAACAAATATCTGTCAAAGTTTAACGTTCTTGCCAGAAAAAAAGACAGCGCAAACTTCAAAAAAACAAGCTTGATGTCAGTCCGAGCAGCCTTCGATCCCCATCTTCGATCAGAGCCGCACAACAAAACATTTTCAATTTCACGACGCTGCCGTGTTTAATGAAGCAAATAAAACACTTCACGCCTAACTGAAGCATATATCTTGTCGGAAGTGGCAAAATTGCTGGAACAGTGCAAAAAAATCCACTGACTGCTGAAGCCGTACAACAGCTCTTCGATAAAGATTAACTAACCAGCGTTGAAACAAGTAATCAACGCAGTTTGCTTTAAAGAGTTTGGTTTTATATGTCCATGTATTTTGGCAAACGAAGCCGTGAAAACCAGAGTGTCATGAAGAAATCCATGATACGAATTTGCATAACAAGTGGTGGAGACGAATACTTTGAGCTAAACAAAGATGAACCAGAGACAATACTTTCCAGCAAGAATCACACCGGCAGCTTCGAAGGAACTGAAGACCACTCGGACGGGAATATTTTGGCCATGACAAATTCGCCAAAATGCCCAGTTAAGACTATCAGAACGTCCATCAGTCATCTCAACCCAAGTACTGATCGTCTATTTTAGCGACCAAAGGATGTCACGGCCAAGTTAAATCCTAACCAGGCGATGATATGGTACGAGCAGAAGGCGCTTGGCCACTACACGCTTGCCACAACATGTCAAGAAATATGTGTGAAGGGGCTGAGATCTGGCGTATTATACTAACCACTTGCTTTGAGCCACTACAGCCACTATCCTATCATCTAACAACGTCAAAATGCGCAAAATTAAAACCGTGACTGCCACAGAAGCAACACAAGTATCCAATGTTATTGCGGAAGACCTACTTTGAATCATGCAATTCAAACACATGTCGTCAGCGCTCAGCTCTTTTGTTCATGGCGAAGAAAGCACAACAACGATCTCATCCTTGTTCAAGTCTTCATCAATCATCCCTTTAACAGTTCCACCAGCACAAAGCCATCCATCTGCTGAAAACAGCTCAATCTCCTTCAGAAGGAATGAAGCAACCATCCTTTAAACGCATGGCGTGAGTCCCTCAATCAATCTTTCCAGTGGCACTTTCCACGGATGTTCCTTTACCTTTAACATTAGCAGGGCGACACAACTATTTCAATCGTTTTGTGCTAAACTCTTCGTATTAATGCATGATTACTGATAAAATCTGAGCCATTGTAGCGATTTGATCGTGTTGTTGTTGACTCGAAGACTTTAAAGAAACGATTTTTAGATCATGTGATCATAGATCACGAATGCAAATTATTCATACAAAATAATTCATTAAATAACAAAGTTGTGTATATAGTTGTGCATGTACTTGTATAAATTAAACGTTTTCAGTACTAAAATTATACTAAAACAATTAGGCCCCGTCCACACGTACCCGTGTAAATTTAAAACCGGGTAAATATTTTCACGGTTACGAAAAGTACCGCGTCCACACGTAACCGTGTTCAAATCGTTTTCGCCCGTCCACACGTACCCGGGTAAATTTGAACACGCTCATGAAAAACGATCTGAGCATGCGCTGGAGAAAAGACGAGCCCGCAAAAACCTGCACGCAGTTTGTTTTTCTTTTCGTAAGATCACGTGTGGCTAGTGTTTGGACTGTTTAAAACGCCAGATTTCAATTTATTACTTTTGAAATTGCTAAAAAAATGCCAAATTCAGAATGGCAGTCCTCAAAAGCCAGGAAGAGCAAGTCTGACAATTTTGTCTGGTCTGACGACGAAGTCGAGTTGCTACTAAACGTTGTTCTTAAATACAAAACACACGAACGGCGGAGAATGTTGACTTTCCTCACGATCTTTGAAACAGATTGTCAAGAGATTCCAAACGCATTTGCTGTCTTTCGCATGTGACCTTCGTCACTGAGGTAGTACAACGTGATTGCAACTTGCTTCAAAACGTCGACTGAAGATCTAATGATGATGTCTTTTCCTTCGATGTAAAGTCTTAGTTCCTCGGCTAATCTTTTCATTTTGTGGTTTTGGTTTGTGTGGGCGATTTACCCGGTTACGTGTGGACGGTAAGCGTAACCGTGAAAATATTTACCCGGTTTTAAATTTACACGGTACGTGTGGACGGGGCCTTAGTCGCCTCAGGCTTGATGATTCCAAGCCTATAGTCACATCGCCTTTCGCTCAGTGATTATAGGCTTAACTCGCCTTCGACGAGTAATTGTTAAATAGTACTACAGCGATTACACTTCTAATAATTATTGCATTTTCTAATAGTTATTGTGTGTGACTTTGAGCATGGCATTTTTTTTAATGTAAGACAATTTCTCAATTCAGCTGGTATATAAGCGCTCTTGTGCACTAATAATACTTAATATATGATCTTCGTTCACTGCTCAAAATCCGCGCACGCGATTGGTCAAAATCGATCACGTGTGTTTTGGTTACCTGGCAACAACGAGTCGTTTGAGTGTGTTGTCACCACTGAGCTTTACTAATATATCTGGAGGAGCGGCTCCTATACTTGCTTCAGTTATCGGAGTGTCGCCAAAAACATGGCGGATTTCGGCCTCTGCTGACGTCAGATCCACGCCATATGGTTCCTCAGCCTAAAGGTATTTGCCACTGACTGGGCTCAATTGTAATACAGGCTCATCTTTCACACCCCCCTTTTGGTTTTTTTTTCAAAAATTTTTTTGTCTTTTAGTTTTCGCTGCAAATTTTGGGGGTTTTGAAAACTTTTTTCACGTTTGCTGGACGCTTCACCAACTTTTGAAAAACTTATGCGCAAGTTTTACAAGTTATCGCGGACAGGAAAGGACAAAAAACCTCGAAATATATTGGTAAAAACAATATTTCAAGGGACGATTGGATTGGTATAAAACCAAAAAATTTGCAGTTCTCATTCACGAGCAAAAAGCAAAAAATTGCAGCTAAAATTGTTGAGCTCGAGTATAACGTATTTTTAGCAAGGAGTATTTTTGTCTTTTAAGTCCGCTTTGTTGTACATCAACATTTGTTATATGGTTATGTTTGTATACCTGGTTTTTACAATCATGCTTTAATGTTTTTCAAATTGCATACATTCATCGGCATCTTGTTTTCATGTGAACGTTGTATACATGAAGCCTTTTTGTTTCTTAACTGTCTTGAATGTTTATAGTTTACTGTAGATAGTAGAACTGAAAGTCTTGCATTTTACAAATATTTTGCAATTTACATACACGTTTTTGTGTCTCCTATAGTATTTTTTGCCAATAGTATTGTATATAATTTTGCTCACAACGTTCAAGCATGTAGTTCAAGTATGCTTGCTTGAGTCAAGCTTTCTCTCTCTTTCCCCCTATGTTTAAGCTTGTGTTTTCTTGAATAACCAGTATATAATCTGACTATTATACTTGTTTACCTCAAAACCATTCCATAACAATACAGCTGAAAGATGTATTATTTGTTTAAACTATTTGAATTAACTGAGGTATAATTTTTCACTACCAACATTCCACAGAGATAAATACTCCACACAAGAAATGAGTACTACCTGTAATATGTATGATATGGAGTGAGGGAATTGACTGCTGACAATAAAAGTACAGTATTAAGATGCCTAATCTAAATCCCCAATTGGGTGGAAAAGATGAAGCTCTCATCTCTCCTTTATCCATCTTGTGCATTTCCCCTCCTTTTCTCTTTATGATTTCTACTAATTTTGAATTTTGTTAACAACTTATTAAATAATGTATTCTTGTTTACTACAAAACTAATCCACAGTGACACACTTCTTAGTTATATTAAAGTTTATATTCAAAGTGAAAAAATTCAAGGTTTAGTAATTATTAAACAAACAATGAGTCATTGAAGAAAAACACCAACTCCACATTTAGCAAGAGTAATCCTAACTCCACTTGAGCAATGTATGCTCCCTGTAGTGGCATGAGGATATTATATTATGCTGATACTATAGTAAAAATGCTAAATCATCTGATGGTTGAGAGGATGACATGAATCTCCCATCTCTGCAATGGGGGTGCAGATGTTTTCTGAAATTACAATAATTCCTAAAACTACATTGTATACTATTATGACTATGACATAACTATCATTGTGTTGTCCAAATGGGCTTTTACTTCTGATCACTTCTCAATTTTGATGTGGTATTGATAATAGATTGTTAGTGCAACACTTGAAGAAAACAATTGTACTGCACAAAATATTACACATAATATGACATGTATCCATGTTGACAGTACATGGTAGAACACATAATAAGTTAGGGTGGGAGTGTTTTGCTCTAGTTCTTGGTACATTTCATTAAAATCTGCAATAAAATGAGAAACAAATTTACCACCTTGTTTGTGTTTAATTGATAATAGAAACATGCAAGGCAATAATTAAAACCACTAAGTGTGCAGCACTCCCCATGATGAATAACCATCAGCTGTTGGACAGTAAAATAAGAAATGAGGTTCATAATGCATCTGACCAAACACATTATTCAAAAAAAGGGAAAAAATGCCTAGGCATGACCCAAAATGTTATCTTATGCACCACTGACACTACATTGCATTTCAAAAACAAGCTGAGTTAATTGCCTGTTTATCTACACTTCAATCTAAAATTACTATGCAAACAGAGGTCACAGAGGCATGGATGTTTTTATCAGGCACAGAGAGATTGTTCCACACTGTCAAGTGATATAATTTACTTCAGTATCAAACTGCAAATGGGCAAATATTAAATCATGGATACATGACCATAAGCATTCATCAAGGAAAACTTGTTGTCTATATAAATGATATCAAAAACAGCTCTATTAAAGTACAAGTCAGTGCCTGATGCTGAAGACAGAAATTTTTATACCGATATACCCAATAAATAAACAGACTTTGCATCAGCGTTTGACGAAAAATTTTTACGCACTTCTGTAAACTTCAGGAATCAAAATGCAAACTTTAGCCAGTAAAACGGTATAAAATTGAAAGTTTCGAGATTCTTACCTGCTAGAAGAAACATTTCCACATTATTTTTACAAATCCTTGCGTCCACGAGCGAAAAAAAACCTATTTATCTTTGATTTTTTTCCCGAAAAGAACCAAGCCATAAACGTTTTTTGCAAAAAACAGGGGGGCGAAGGTCTTTTTAAAAGCTCGGGATCGCGGTTGGTCAGTGGTAGATGCCTGTAGGCTGAGGAACCATATGGCGTCAGCAAAGGCCAAAATCCGCCATGTTTTTGGCGACACTTTTTCATGCCGAGCCGCTCCTCCAGATATATTAGTAAAGCTCAGTGGTTATCACAATAATGCACGAAAAGTGTGCAGTATTGAAAATGGCCAGGAGTAAAACGTCGAAAAAACTGTATTTACAAGTGGATAAAGCTAACAAGTTGATGAAAATATCGATGAATTCTACTATAAAGACCAAAAAGGAAAACAATCTTGAGAATTTCTATCGTCAGAGGTAATTAACCGATTATTCTCATTTTTTCGTCTGTGAACTCTTGCATGAAAGCTCATTTAACAGGCTATTTTTTGACGTATCGTTGTGTTTATTTGCTTGACTCAGCTTGTAAAGGTTGTTCGCTACAATTCTTCAAATTTGTTGTACTTTTTTCACGTATGATGTTTTTAAAATCGGATTTGCTTTACTTTGTTTTGGTAGCGAAAGCGCACGGCTTTTGCTTGCGAGCACAACCACTGAACTCAGATCAAATATTAAATGTGTTAGAGACTGTTAAGTTCGTGTTTTGTTTACAAATACACGCACTTGCTGAATGTGCAATGAACTCAAAATTTTGTATACTGCAAATTTTTCGTTCATTGTACATTCAGCTCGTGCGTGTATTTGTAAACAAAACACTCACAACAGTCTCTAACCCTTAAATATATTACTGCGAATCGCAGCTGAGTCAATATTTTCATATTTTCTTGTTGAATTGCTTTAAAAATGTTGAATGTATTTTAATTAATATTTGTGGGAAAAAAGTAGAGCTCTAATATTAAAAAGACAAAATAGGAATTTGGACAGGCAGCTGCACAAGTTAGAAGCTCAAAATCATGTTATTTAAGGGAATAAAAAATAAATTCCTAAAGAATAATTTCGGAAGGAAGAATGTAATATAATTTTGTGAAAATCATGAACTGTAATAAGTATTACACACATGTAGGAAAAAACATGAACCGATATTTATAGAATTTTAATTATTTTAATCAAAAATTCTTACATTGAAAAATCGATCTGATATTGACAAAATTTTTGCCCTTTTTATTGTTTTATTCAAAGGATGTTTTAACGGCATTTATAATGGAGAGGATAGAGTAGCGATTTATCGCAAGTAGTATATTCTTCTATGATCATTAATAGGTAAATATGGCAATCAGCTCTTGTAAACTCTTTATTGAATATATATATATATATATTCGTCCTTACTCGATACCTTTGAAATTTTGTTTGTGTGAATATAGGCTCCCTTGTAGTAGAACTACTGTATACACCATATTAAAATGTATGCATTGTGCCAGATTGGGTCCAGAAAGTCCATTGACTGGACATGTATAAACATTTTGAAACATATTAATTTAATAACATCCATTTTCTGTCTTTTAATGACTCTCCTCATAATTTCAATACTATGGATTCTTGACTATTTTTCAGGGCATGCCATACATTTCCAAAGCTTGTTTAGCACGCAGATTTTCTACTAGCAAAATCCGGTATCTGTTCTTCTTCGGCAATACAGCAAATAAAATGTTTTGCGATAGTTTGGCAAACGTAGAATGTAAATTAATGGATTCACTGCGAAATTTGAATAAAATAGCAAACGAGATGTTGTAAAAACAACCTCATAGACTAATTTATCTTTTGAGAGCCCCAGAGAGTAATAGCTGAGATAAAATAATAAATGAAAAACTACACAACTAAAAGAGACACCAGCTATAATGATAATTGTGTTTAAAAATCGCCTTTCCTTTAGGATTCGTACTTTTTCCGCACGAGTTTCATTGGAATTTTGCAAAACTATGTTCTTTGACTGTTTTTTTAACTTGTGATATGTAGACGAGTACATAATTGCTGCCAATGTTACAGCAAACATGCTAAGAGTGCTGATGATAGTGGTTCTATTGATACGCTCTTGTAACACTAATAATGGAATCGCAACACTTATTACTGTCCATATTGCTGCAATCCACGGGATTATAGTTTTACCGCTCATCAAAGTGCGATGTTTTATCGGATAGGCAACCATTAAGAAGCGATCAATAGATATTGAAGTTATCGATAGGAATGAGACACCTCCAAAATAATATGTTATGAAACGGAGAATCAAACGCAAATCGTTTGCGGTAATCTTCGTGAAAATGAACAGAACAGTAACACAGCATAGACAATCGGAAACTGAAAGGTTCATTACAAGATATGTTCCTGAATTTCTGAAGCATTTTAGAGGATTCTTAATGAAAGCAAGCAAAAGTAATGCATTGGAAGCCGCTCCAAGAATACAGATTATTATAAGCGGTATGGTACTGTACCGCGTAAATTCGTAGCTGATGCTGCTCGTAGTGCTATTTTCTGCCATAATGTCGTAAACAAACCTTCACTGATGCACTTTAGGCGGATGCCAGCAGTTTTTTTTTTAGTTTTAACGGCCTATACCACTCGGTATCCTGGAATACCTGTACTTGTTCTCGTCTCTGCTTCAGTCATTCTCAATGAGTACACTCTGTTCGTACATAACTGTGGATAAATGAAGGCTGTGTCATATTTTTCTGTTAATTACTTAGAAATATATTAAACTTTTAAAATTAAATTTTATTACTTTTTTCGTACTTAATTTTGCGCGCACTTCATTTGGCGGTTTTGTCAAAGCCAAAATCTATTTCAGTTGCAATTTTGATAGGCAAAAAATGAAAAATGCAATTAACTCAGCGAGATATTTCTGAGCAACGTTTAATTTTCTGTAAAAAATCGAGAGCTTCGGTTATCAATTTATGTTTCGGTAACTAAGGCAACGGTTAGGGGTAGAAGAGGTTAGGGTTAGGCTTTTGATTAAGGTTAAGGGTTAGGGTTAGGGGATACTTGGGGATAGAATCATATTAGTGCCTGAAACATAAACTGATTGCCAGAGCTTCCCAGCGGGCACACAACGGCTTTACGACGTCGAAATTTGGTTGATATTACGTCGATCATGATGTCAACAACGTGATGTCAACGTTATTATGACGTTGTGTTACAAACGTTAGCTCATACTGTAAAAACAGATTGCTTAAAATGACCAAATTTTTAGTTTGCAACCAATGTCAAGTGGTCATTTACACCAGTCACAACTGGTTATACGAACAATTGAATATTGTAACCTTTTACCAATAAATTAGATGGTAAATATTTCTAACCAAATAAAAATTGGTAAAATATGTAATATCTATTTTTCAAATATCCTTGTATGATCTGCGATTCACTGGTATCATCTAGTGAGATGTGGATTATTAACAAAAACCTTCTTAAAAGGTTAGTTTCTTTTGTTTTCTGGATGAATTGAGTATTTTGATGTCTCCATGCGTCAGCAATAGCTTCCTCCTTATAAGTATGATTTCTTCATAAAATCCCATTTCCTCATCACGTTGTTGTGACAGTTATGCATTGGTTGATTTTCAGCTTCAATGACAATATCTTCAGGTATAGCAGAACTGAGATTGATGTGACTGTGTTTGCGCCTCAGGTGACTTTTATATTAATGCAGCTACAATAAAGAGCTGAGATGGCTGGGAATGGGTTATTTTGGCAGAAACGAAGGTGTATTAGGATAAATAGGATGTCTCAAAGGAATTTCAGTTTTTGATACATAAGGTGCAGGAAGAAACACCTAAATTTGAAACTTAAAATTTTAATAGAAACATTATATTAGTCTTTGATGTGACATACATGTATTTCTAAATTCTACTGGCAAATCTAATGTTGTACAAGTACAATAAGTAAATCAAACTTACAATAAATAAATATGAGCATGTAGGAAATGTGTCTCAGTGATAGAAATTAGTTAGCATATTATAAAAAAATTCGTAGAATGCCATTCTTAGTGAAGGCTACAAGGCAATGAGAAACTTCACGTGCTCATATGCAATCCTGGACCGGATCGTGTCGATGCACTTGAAGAAGACCCGTCACACAATCTCAATAACAGAGTAGAATCAAGGTCGACGTTGCTTCAAGGTCGATTCAATGTTGAAGTATGGCTGATGAGTTTGAGTATGTATATACCGCTATTTCAATTAAGGTTCTCTTTTGAAGGACAACCTTAATTTATTGAAACAAGACGCCTACTAAGGCGTTTATTCCGCCTGCCTGGAGACGTAAAA
Organism: Muricea muricata; assembly: GCA_963855995.1. Taxonomy (NCBI): domain Eukaryota; kingdom Metazoa; phylum Cnidaria; class Anthozoa; order Malacalcyonacea; family Plexauridae; genus Muricea; species Muricea muricata. Next base: position 106,051,144 of record OY979716.1, read on the forward strand.
AGCTGTTCATCGTAGCTCCTAATTAAATTATAAACTTAAGAGTATCAAACTTTAAACTTAAGAGGAATATGTGGCACCAATGTGGTAAAAACCGGGAGGACCTACTATATGGAATTAAATTGGCAATTTTCCCAAGAAAGGCCAGCGAACCTACCAGGAAGTGCTTCCTTCCCTCCCCATGGCTACACCACACAATGTGTATACGTCCATCTACATTGTTGCTAATGTCCTGTATAACTGCACTATCAGGTGTCAGGTGTCTGTAGCTGGTACATTTACACAATATAACCAAATTAAATGTGTATTGCACATTCTACAATAGTAGATTTTGATGTTTGCGTAGCTCCATACATTTATACAAATCCATAATTTTAATGTTTCATTATACACCAGAGTCTTCTAGTGTAATGCCAAAGGCACATAACGAAGTACAATTAACAATCTAGCGTGCATTGTGATGCTGTTTTCTATTCTATGAATTTTCAAAACTCAAGGTTTTTTACCCTGACGGATTTAATGCGATACAACTATTTGCACCAGGAACTTCACTCATACTTTGTATTAATTTTATGTTCAAGAAAAATAATCGCATTTTGTGAAACAATTATCTTCAATTTCTGTAACGAAAATTCAGTACATCAAAACTAAGAACATTCATTACAATACTTACTCAAAACAATATGCGTGCGATCCCTACTCATATGCAAGTTCGAATATGTATATTAACAATAATGTCAATATTCACGATAAATTCGTCGTTTTAATAAACATTTTGATTGCGTGTTTTTGCAAGAAGAGCCTTGCTGCTGATTTTTAATTTTACTTTCACGTACATGTTAAAATGTGTGTTTTGCTAAGATATTACGCTCGAAAATGAGTAAAATGTTGTGTTTATTTCGTCGACGACGCGATGCATACGTAGAATTTTTCGCATTCGAATGTGACGTGAAATGTTTTGAAACAGTTTGATGTGATTTTTTTGCTCGGAAAACCTCCTTGCCGTTTAGAAACTTCATATTAAATTCATGTTAAATGAGAATTCATGTTAAAATTTGTAGTTTGTTAAGATATTGTGATAGAAAATTTGTTTAAGATGCGTTGGTAATTGGTATCAGAGATGGTCTCAGATCCCACTCCCAGTCAGCAGCATCACCTATGAGCGGTGACCAAAACATCAAAAACCAGATATAACATCGAAAACCGATGTACCATCGAAAAAAACAGAAACATGGCGAATTCAAAACTCCGCCACGCCAAAGTCAATCAACATATCCTCTGGGGACAAGACCAACGCTTTAAATCTATCTTTTTGTTCGTGTATGTGCTGACTTGTGCACAGTGAAGACAATGGATTTTTTGGAAACCATGCCTGGACTGGATTAACTATGGCACGCCTACTATGGCCACGCCAGATAGAGTAATAACTGTATAATCACAACGTCGTTTCAATGTCGTCAGAAAATAGCGTTAAATAATTTACATTTACAATAGATTTCAATGTTGACTACGACTAGTAAATTGGCACACATTTTATCAGTAGCTGGTTTTGGCTTATCAAGATTCATTCCTAAATATGATGGTGGCTCCTTCTTCGGCTGAATGGCTGCATGTATCACATCCGTTGCTTCGGTGAGTTAAATGGATCCTCTTTTTGATTTAGTATGCTAATCTTTTCATTGCGCACCGTAGTTCCAACTTCTTGAAACGCAATACCGTGGGAGTCGTAAATCGATCCAGATCCTGACGTAGTTTCCCATTCCGATCAAAATTGTCGCACCAAAATACGGTTGATACCTAAAAAGATGATTGAACTATTGAAATTACATAACCAAATTATACTAGTTTGAAGTATTCTGTATTTATTTGCAAGTTAGAACATATTAAAGTATATTCATGCATTAGTCCATAACTAAAAATCACTAACAGTATCCACTGTATATTTATTTTGCAGCAAAATGTTGGCTGTAAAAGCAGATTAAGGCCAGTTTACCGATTGAAAACGTTGCAAAAGTTCGGCTATGGCTGTCTTGATTTGGTTAACTTGATCATACGTGATGGAGTGCCCTAACCATAGTAGTGATTGGAATTTTCATACCGGTTATGCTGTGAAGGCCAAGGCCAATAGACGCATGTTTTGCTGACGTGACGTCTTGGCTGAATGAATCAGCTGATCTTCAAACTCTGTCTGAAACTTTGTGATGCAACTCTGGCTTACATAACAAGTGGATAAAGAACAATTTTGAAAGTTCAGGGATTTTACTTCTCTCATTCAGACTTTCAACAGTTGGCGGCCAAGGTTTATCAGTGACATCTTCAATAAACTTAACTGCTACTCCTCTCAGAGCGAATTAAGCTTTCTTCACAACATAATCGTTTTTAAACTGAAGTGTTTTTGACAAAGTTTGTCTTCGTAGGCATTCTTTTCTAATAACTACAGCTGGTGAATAATAATCTTGGGAGAAAAATATTATCCTATCCGGAAATGTCTTTTGTAATCTGAACTTCAACTTGTGTGACTTTGGCGAGACCCAACACCAATCCCATACGCAGTTTGCAATGTTTCCATCAAAATATACTGCTGTCCTTCTAAAATGTTTTCCCTTACGATAGAAACTACAGCATCATGGTCATCAAGCGTTTCTTCCAACTCCTCGACTTAGAGATGACCCACACTCAAATATATGACATCACATGAAAGCCAAGATTTTTGAATACTAAACAATTAAGCAGACATCTCCTTCGCAAAACATGCAAATACACAATGCACATGAAGCAAAAGAGCATGTCGAGACACAATGCATTTTTTTATAGATCCCAAATTGTAAATAGTGACAAAATTAAACGTGGAACGAAATCATAATTTTGTCATCGTCAATGGTTGGTGTTAATAAGTTCTTTAGTGAAGTCTGTAGAGTTAGTGACTGAGTAACCGTTGTGATTTTTTAGAGGTGACAAAATATGTGCAAGGTGTTTAGATATGTTGTAAAGTGCGGTGTTCCTACATGTTACAATGGGGCGCAATGGATTGCCTGGTTTGTGATGACTGATTGACCTGCGGATAGCGGGGGTATGCCGTCAGTTAAATGTAGTTTTTTGTACAAGTTTTTGCTGTCGTTTGAGTTCGAGTAATTGGGAGTTTAATTCACGTTCAATTCTTTTAAAGGGAGGTTTCGTTATTTTGCTGTATGTGTTTGGGTCAGACAGGAGAACTTGCTTGCATCTTCTCGTCATACTCTTTCTTGTCCACGACCAAAAAGCAGTTGCTTTTATCCGCTTTCATCACGACGCCGTCTTGTCTTTCTTTAACCTTCCAAGTGCTTATATATATATATATATATACACACAGCTAATTCAATTAAGGTTGACATTGACAATAGTCAAATGTGCAATATGATCGATCGAGTGCCAAAAGAATGATTCTTTACATGCGAATGTAAAAGATATCATTATATACATACTACATTTATAATCCAGCAAGGCTGCTGATGTGTTGATCTTATTTAAAACTATATTATTACCATCATTTTTTTATGCTCATGCATATTGCACATTTGCCATTTGACTATTGTTGATGTCAACCTTATTTGAATTAGCTGTATATATATATATATATATTACACATTGTTGAACGTAACCAAGGTTGTGCTACTTCTTGTTCTGTACGTGCAGCTAGCTCGCATTTCATCAGCAATAATGTCAGTCTAGGTCCTGTATAGGGTTTTGTATGCGTTTCATTTCCCAGAGAAATTCTCAACTGTTTTAGGGTAAAATGACCCTGTTGGTCAACATAGCATAATTATGTGCCAAAACCCGAATCCGGGACGAAAGTCCTCAAAATGACCCCGCCCTGAAACGGCAGTGTCGACATAGCTCTAACTTCAGACCAATGCAAACAACAGCATTTCTGAAGTGCCTATAGTGTTTAGAAGGGCTGCTTATAGGGGTGGTTATTAGAAGCAAAACATTGCCTAACTATGATATATTCTACGAAAATCATCATTCAACTTGCCAGGTCAGCAGCTAATTATGTATAAAATCACTAAAATCGCTGGCAGAAATTAAATTTTCTTATTTCCAAAAAAAATTATTATAACATGAAAAACCATGTTCAATTGAGTCCAATTCTTGCAGATTTGAAAAGGATTGACATTATTTTGTTGATATATAAGGCATTGTATTTCACTTACCCTCCGCAAAAACACGATTTCAGCCATATTTTCCATCTTGTTTGCTTTTTTATCGCCGAGTAGCCGAAGTCTCATACAATTCTTGTACTTTTCCATAATCACAGATGACTAAACAACAACTCAGCTCATTTTTGACTTGTTTTGAGACTGTGCCATCTACTTTACCTCCGATTTTGTATTCTCGACAATTAGGCCAAGTAAAAAAACATATGTTTCTCGTCCCCGCCCGCTTCCATTTTCTTGGCCGCTTCCTCTTTTTTTTCTTAATTTCCTCTAAAAATTTCACTTCATGATTTTTCAAGTATATATTTGAGAACATGAAGTATCATAAGCTTGAAACTACTGTGGCTCATCCAAGTAGCTATCCGCTGACCGAAACACGAATCACTTTCTAAAATCATATAAAATGTACATGTTTTGTTTCGCTTTGCAATAAAAAATATATGCAAATTTTATGGTATAATATACTTCATATTATTAGACTTTCGTTAAAATTCACGTTTCATTGCATGTTTTTCTCGCCTAAGTACTTGAAAGCTTCTTACTTTGGCTAACAAAAAAAAGAAAAAATGCCCCGCTTCCCTGCTTTTTGGCCAACGTCCGGACGAGAAACATTTTTTTTTACTTGGCCTTGCCAAAATTGCCGCCATTACGAAGTGTTGCCGCTTTTGTGTCCGATAAATGTGACTTCTTTGTCTTCATGTGTATTTATATTATGTAATCCAACAATACTTTATACTATTGAATTTGTAAAGGTGATTTTGTAAACTTCTATCAAATTTCAATATAGAAATCCACCCACATAAAATCGAGTGTCTTCGAGCTTCAAAATAATTTGAAAGTCACGCGTAATCGTCACGAAAACTCCTGTTAGGCGACCATACCGGGGGGAGTGAATATTTTCACGAATGCGTTTGCTTTTTTCAAACAATACGCAAATACAAACAAGCAAACGCATTCGTGAAAATATTCACTCCCCCTGGAGTTTTCGTGACGATTGCGCGTGACTTTCAAATTATTTTGAAGCTTGAAGACACTCACTCGATTTTATGTGGGTAGATTTCTATATTGAAATTTGATAGAAGTTTACAAAATCACCTTTAGAAATTCAATAGTATAAAGTATTGTTGGATTACATAATATGAATACACATGAAGACGAAGAAGTCACATTTATCGGATACAAAAGCGGCAAGACTTCGTAATGGCGGCAATTTTGGCAAATTGTTGAGAATACAAAATCGAAGATAAAGTAGACGGCACAGTCTCAGAACAAGTCAAAAATGGGCTGAGTTGTTGTTTAGTCATCTGTGATTATGGAAAAGTACAAGAATTGTATGAGACTTCGGCTACTCGGCGATAAAAAAGCAAACAAGATGGAAAATATGGCTGAAATCGTGTTTTTGCGGGGGGTAAGTGAAATACAATGCCTTATATATCACCAAAATAATGTCAATCCTTTTCAAATCTGCAAGAATTGGATTCAATTGAACATGGTTTTTCATGTTATAATAATTTTTTTTTAAATATGGAAGTTTAATTTCTGCCAGCGATTTTAGTGATTTTATGCATAATTAGCTGCTGACCTGGCATGTTGAGTGATGATTTTCGTGGAATATATTATAGTTAGGCAATGTTTTGTTTCTAATAACCACCCCTATAAGCAACCCTTCTAAACACTATAGGCACTTCAGAAATGCTGTTGTTTGCATTGGTCTGAAGTTAGGGCTATGTCGACACTGCCGTTTCAGGGCGGGGTCATTTTGAGGATTTTCGTCCAGGATTCGGGTTTTGGCACATATGTTATGTTGACCGACATGGTCATTTTACCCTAAAACAGTTGAGATTTTCTCTGGGAAATGAAACGCATACAAAACCCTATACAGGACCTGGACTATGTGCAAATAGTTGCCAAATTTGTTATCTTTTTTTCGTTTTTTTTTGTAAATATATTCGTCCGTAAATCACAACTGCATCAAGCAACTATTGGTTTGCACGCATCAGACGTTGGTATAACCATAGACAGCCCAAAAAGTGCGTGTAAAATTTGTCGCGAGCCGCAGGCGCAATTCATGAAAGTCATTGTATATATCATAAATACATGAATTTATGTATTTATGATAATATATAGAATGACTTTCATGAATGGCGATTGCGGCTGGCGACAAATTTCACACGCACTTTTTTGGCTGCCTAAGGTATAACTCAGCTGATAAATCGATTAACTTCCGTAAACAATCACAAGTGTGCGTCAAAAAAAATTTCCAATTGAGACAATGATTTTATCAAATTTATTGATGTCTACGCCTGCGAGGTATCGTGGGCGCGAAACTAACTTGCATGCTCCCACACATTAAAAACTTAACGAAAACCCTAGGGCAAATCAATATGATGAAGCAATTTTATTTTTAAGCAATGGAAAATATCGACATTTTTTTGCTACACAAATAAATCGATAACTAAATTTCATATTCTAGTATACGTTAATTTTTAGCCAATAACTAATGGAAGTATCATATTGCATAAATGGGTTTTTGTTATCATTTTATCCATGTTTCATACGTGATGACAAACTATATATAGTTGAATATTAATAAGTTTCCAGTAGCTACAGAAACGCTGATAGGTTTATCGTAGCAGAGACACAAACATAGTATGAATATTAACAACCTTTATTTCAGAATTGAACAGCTGCTTGGCCGATTGTTCTAATTTTTATCCTGAACTTAACTTATAGAATTCTCTCATTTTTATGTTAAAGAGATGTTTCTAAACTGAAATTTTATCACCTAGTATATTGCTAGAGGAAATACTTGGAAGAAAATACCAAGTATTTGAGGCAAAGATGATAATTTAATGTGATCATTTGAGACAGTTAATGAATAACGTTATATGCAAATTTTGGGGAAGTAAAGATTTGCGAGGCGACAAACTGTTAAAATATTTAAGAGGGAAAATATCGCATTTAAGTGAAAGACTTCCAGAAGGAATACACCCGGAGAGATAAAGTCTTTTTTTCTGAAGAAGACTACGAACGCCTGTCTGTGAATTTGAACATCTCAAAGATGTCATTAGCGACAGAAATACAAAGAAGAGCGTCACGGGCCTTCACGAAGGTAAAACACTGTCGTTATTGTGAAGTTACAAACTTCTATTTTATTTTCAAACATAATACATCACTGGTACGGCTGATAGCTGAACTATACGCCATAAAAGACTTGTGTACATGAGTGTGCTGTACTACCACTTCAAAACCACTATCACTGCTTATACGTTGTATAGCTACAGAACTTCCTGCTTGGACGGCTAAGAACTTGAAAAGATTAAATCACTCTTCATCATGACAAAGTTTAGTTAATATGGCAATTTGGAAAACTAGATCCGTTAGAGTTTAGGTAGTTTTGGTTTTAATGTATGTATTGCAAAATATCATATATTTATGTTTCCATTTAGACATTATTTTGGTGTCTAGACGACCGAATCGTTACTGTGATAAATAAGAATTCATTTCAATGCGTGCATGCCAGCTAATATAATAGTCTCCAAATTACAAAATTTGAAAACTGGAATTGACAGTGCATGTAATTTGCGGCCAACGGAATTTGTCACAGAAGAAATTTGTTATTTCACCGCTTATTGTTTGCTTGATCGAAATATGTCCCACAAATATTAGGTAAACGATTATCGTAATATAAGTGTCATTTGGTGCCGTACCGCAGAAATAACAAGCATATGTAACAGGAATAAAAATTGCCATTAAAATGATCAAAATTTCCTGTGTACACAGGTCTCAGTAATAGCTAGGTACTTCGATCGATGAACTATATTATCATAGCAATTCTCAGCAATAAAGCTATCTCTAGCTTTTTCTTGTCGTTCTGACAAAATATGTACACAGTGAAGAGAGATTTGTAACATGGTTTCAAATAACCTGTCTTTTCTAACCTCTATATAGTATGTCTTGATTACATTTTCATTCTCCAAATGGACGATGTATTTTTTAACGTAGCGATCTATAGCGGATTCTTCAAACGTAGCCACAGGGAGAACAATTTTGGATCGGAGTGTAGTCGAAACACAAGGCAGCATAAAAAATGCAGAGACTCAAAAGCTAAATTGAAATCAACGACACAACCTAGTGTTCTGCAAATCATCAGGTTAAAGTAAACTAGTATGATAGGGTTACGTGCAAGTCAAAGAAGCTGAGGGTCTGGAAAACATTCGATAACAATAATGCATTAGCGTTTTATACTACTTTCACACTGTGCATGCTGTTGTTCATTTTTAAATGAGCTCCTTTTACACGACCAAACTTCCGTTCACAAATTTCATGCAAATTTGGCAAATTTGTCAAAAATTCCTAGTTTACACGGCTAAAAAGCATTTGAAGCATAAAATTTATTCAAGAAAATTTGGTCGCATAAATAGCTATATTTATGGGATATCATCGTGACCTATGGTCGCATGAGATCTCTAAAGTTAATTAATATTTGTTATGGCTAAAGTTATATGAATTGGAGCATAGCAGGGTTGATAGCGGTCGTACTTGATTTGAAAACTGGGTTTTGTCAAAGAAAACTTACTTAAACTAGATTGAACGATTGAACTATTAATAAAATGCGCACGAAAAACACGTCCTAGCTGTGATTTTTGTTGCCAAATCTCTCAAATGAATTATATTCAAATCTGCCATTAAGATTGCATGAGAATGGTCTGCAAATTCTGCAAACAAGAATACGGATGAGACCTTTAACATCCCAGTTTTAAAAGGCACTTTTGCAAATCATGAACATATATAGCATGAATTTAAGATATTATTTCAATGCCTTTGAATTTAACACATTCTTTGATCATTTCAGGCTGATTTGGGTTTTGTTTCTACTTACGACACACCGAAAACACGGCCTGTCATTTTCGTTGGCCCATCTCTCAAAGGATATGAGGTTCGTTGTATTATGCTGTTGATCATGGCAAGAAATCTCAGTCATACATGGCACTGTTTCTACTGTTAGTTTAACTGCTCTCTTTTCTATGATTAGATCGAAGTCCAATTTTGTCTTATCTGCCCACGCGTGAGGTATTTTAAGCGTACGAGGCAGTTGGATTTGCAAATAGAATTGTTGGATAATAATCAATGTATATTTCCATAAAGTCGATAACGCCTTGCGTGCGAACACCTCGTTGCTATAGGAACACCCCGCTACGAATAAGGACACTTTGTAAATCGTCGTATATTCCTAGCAAAAGTAATCATCACACAAAACATTAACTAGAAACTGGAAAAAATTCAACATTTTAAGACAAAAAGCATCACTGTTGTACTGAAAATATTCATCATGAAATTAGGCAATTTTGTTTGCCCTGCCATACTGTGGATCCGCATGCACTCCTCAATGCATAAATTTGCATTCAGTAGCTAACGTTTTCCTCTGTTTTGCAAAATGTAAGGAAAACGGAAAAAAGTACAAAGTATATTTATCTAGATAACATTACTAATACGTCCTTGAAGTATTCGCCGACGCTTGAGCGGATAACACTGTCTATTATATTTCCAGAAATAACTAGAGAAAATATTTTGGGAAACAAATTATTTTGTTAATTGTGTGGTTGATTTAGTTGCAATGATCTCAAATAAAAAAAAGTAGCAAAATATGAGTTTATTCATCAGAAATAATTTGAAATTTTTAAGACCATATTTTCGTAAAACTAGATTCATAATAATCTGACACGGCAGAGAACAGTGAAAAATTCGTTGTCTCGAGCGAGATTTGAAGGCGCATCTTCGGGGTTCTAGGCCGCCGCTTTATCCATTGATCAACTATCGAGTCAACTGAGATTACTAGCGAATCTTTTCCCGCTCGAGACAATGAATTTCTTGATGTTATCTGCAGTGTCAGATTAATGTGAATCTTGTTTTTCATATTTCCCAGTTGACTCAATAGCTCAATTGGTAAGTCTATACAGAAACGCGAAAATGCGAGTTCAAATGCAGCTGGATACAAAAAATTTTCTGAAGGTTCTGAAGTAAACTATATCTTTGTATGTAGGGATATATCACTACTATTATATTTGCTCGTTTGTTTATAATAATACTACTTACCTTGAAAAAGTAATGCTAGTAATTTTTGTGACTGCCACTTTGTTTTTATCCGAAGGTGAACAGAGCAATAATAATTAAATAATAACCGAGCTATAAAAATATTAATCGAGATCAAATTGCAGAAAACACTTATTTTATCTCCCTACCTATAGGTTGTTGGTCATGGCTAAAGGGGATAGACGAGAGGTAGGTTTTCAAGATGGCAGCTGTTTTTCAAGATTCTTAAAACGAGAACGGATCAACAACCTAACATTTATATCATTCCCAAGCCTCCTCCTAACCATACCCTAAACCTAATCCCAATTTAGGAGTGCTATAAACGTCTGGTTGTTGATTTGTTCTCGCTTTAAAAATTTTAAAAAACATCCGCCATCATGAAAACCTACCTCTCGTCCATCCCTTTTAGCCATGACCATAGGTTGTTATGCTAATTTTTGCACGACATGCGCGACCCAGCCTCGTACCAAGGCGTCCTTATGCATAGTAAAGCGCACATATTAATTAGGCAATTTGCTGTAACTGATTTGCATATATGACACTGGATTAACTGATGATATTTTAAAAGCGCCTAGGTACGAGGCTGTGCGCGACCCCTTAATATTCTTATCTGCTGCTTCTAAAAGGTTTTAATTAATTCCTTTTAAGGTGACAGATATGATGCACAAAGCTTTATTGCATTACCTCAAAGGACGTTTTGAAGGAAGGTAAGTACATATCACACGCACGCATAAGGAGAACTTCGCTGGCTACAATGACAAAATGTCCAATAAAGTTCATAGACAAGTTTTTATTTATTAAGCAATGCTGTAAAAAGTAAATTGGTTGCCACAGAAGAATACATCTCACCAATGTTCTATTTTGGTTTAAGCAACAAAAAAATAGGTACTTCAAAAAATGTGCGTCTGCGAAAATCTCAAACTGGTCATTTAAACAAATTTCTCACTTGATTTAATTAATAAATCACTTTGCTGGATAGAAATTAAATACATAACAGCATCTATCATAACTAAATAGATAAATCGAATATATACAATACGTACGTGACCTCACGCTGCAACATATAACTTTTTTAAAACAGCATAAATGGAAAATAGTCAAGAAACAAAAAGCATGCAGATGTACTGACCATGAGTATTTCAAAATGCAAACGTGCTGATCATGAGTATTTCAAAATGCAGACGTGCTGATCATGAGTATTTCAAAAGGCTTCTGATTTCTTATTATAATTATTTAACCGAATTTAGCAAACGTCTCTGAGCATAGACAGAAAACTACATATAAATAAGGTTTATATTACTACCTTTTGTGGCCTACATTTTAACAATAAAAGTACCAAAGCAGTCCCCGACTTATATAAATTATTATGCCCTTGCCTGATTAACCACGGGCGTTTAAAAAAGACATGGTGCATTTTCTCGTAGGCTTGCTGCTCGTGGGCAGACCTTATGCCAGGCATTTGCGAGTCTCATTAACGTTTAAATCTGCACATGTAGGCTAATCATTCATCGCTGCGAATCTGACATCAGTTTGGCAAAAAGAAAACCACTGGTTGGTCTTGGCTCGTTTGCGCCTGAAAGATTTGGGAATTCTTTGTCAGTGGCTCCATTCAGGACCCCAAGTCCTCCAAAGTCACAAAGTAACCTCAAGAATGGTATGATAAGTTTGATAATATCTTAAAATAAAACGTTTTTAAAAAAATGCATTCCACAAAATGCCTGTTGTAAGTTTGGATTGGAGCGATAAATCAGCTGCAGGTCATCACTAGCTTTAGTATAATTTCTTTAGTAAATAATGGTTTTCAAGCATTTTGATTGGTTGCCTGACCAGTAGATATCAGGCATTATTTACTATTTGGCATTTTTTTCAAAATGGCCGCTAATGAAAGTCATAATTTTGATGTCTTACACTTTTGCCAAAATAAAAAAATAGAGAAAAATTCCATGTAATACCAATTCAAAGAAAATAAACAAACGTTGATGTTAAATTTTCGTAAGGTAATGATCGTCTTCAAATAACTTATCCAATACTTTTTTCACTATTTAAAAATTACAAATAAAATCCAAATGAGATTCCGAAGTAAACTGCATTCATAAAAAAGTGTATTTTATACATGTTCTACTAAAGAAATTATACTAAACAATTTTTTGCCTCAGGCTCAGTGATTATGGTGAATATTCACCAATAATCACTTCGCATTCGGCGAATAATTGTTGAATATTAGGCTTTAAATAATTTGAATAATACGAGGGAGGGGAAGGGGACCCAGAGAGGGACCAGAAGGATGGGGGAAGAGGGACCAGACTTGCTTCAGCATTAGTCATAAGACTCCTAGACTATACATGGAACCCATTTTTATTAACTTTTTAAGGCTATGTAGCTGCTGCTGCAGGGAGCAGTCATTAAATATCAAAATTTCTGTTTTAAAGATACTCTAAATTTAATCTAAACGTAAACTGGTTAAAAGACATGTCGAATCAGGCATAAAAATATTTGAAATAAGAATAAGTATATGCATGGTCTATTTCAAACTCTTCAACTTTAGCATAACGTTTAAATCATCTTATAGATGAAGTGAAAGAAGAATTAGATGTTATATTTAGTTTATTAAATGAGAAAAAACACTTGGTGGTGTTAGACTGCAAATCAGTAAATTATCCTTCACAAATAAGTGAGAGTGCTCTCACTCCTATCGTGGTCTACATCAAAATAATACCAAAGGTGAGTGCAAGGGGATGTTTATTAATCCTGGTTTCGATATGATTTAAACGTCTCGTAAATTAGGGCAGAGTGTAGTAGCGTAAAAGTCAAATAATAGACAAACCCCTGTGTTTTAACTAAAACAGAATAGTTCGATGCAGATTAGATCAAAGTGGCATGGCCTGGATTTTCACAGGGTGGGGGACAAAACCTGGGTGGGGGAGGGGAGATTTTCTTCAGAAATTTCTATTTTTCTTGCACCTTAATTTCAAGAATTAGCTGCGGAGGCATGTGTGGTTGCATGAAATAACGAAATAATTATGCACTTGTGAAACCAAGATATAAGGCCTTTAATTTTTTGGTTAGTGGGTCTACTTTTGTACCATGGCTTGTTTCATTAGATCTTTGAACAGTTACGAGGACAAAGACAATTGCAAGGACATCATTGACCGGTTTTGATCAAGCAGCGCTAAAGAACTGCAAAATCCTTGGGAAGGATATTCACCTCCCCCCCCCCCTCCAAAAAAAAACAAACAAAAACTGAGGAAACCCAAAAAACAGCCCCCAACAACAACCTTTCTCCCCCCCCCCCTCAAAAAAAAGTCTCGTGGCGTTCTTTAGGTGAAACTAAAAACTAAGGTGCAGGCTTATACTATGATTTTGTTACTGAAATTTTAGTGATGGGAAGAAATGTACTCTGAAAAACATACATTTTTCTGTTCAAGAGCGAAGTGTATAATTCCTACCGTAGCCAGCCCGACGATTTGATCAAGCTATTCAAATATTTTGTGTTTAATGTCTCTGAAAACAACTAATTTCTAAACAATGAATAATGATATGAAATACTACAGTGGCCCGGAAGGGACACCACTACGTCATGTACGAAAAATATTTTCTTCTTTTTAATGATAATTATCTATATAGGTGGTAGAAAAATTAATGAAACTCAGGGGACAGAAAGCATCAAAGAATTCAAGTACTCAGATATTTGCTGCTAATAAACTGGTCCAAGCTGATGCAGTACGTATTAATTTAAATTAGCATTCCTATTACTTTTTTGCTATAATATCTAGTTTAAAGTGCAAGTACCCCAAATAAAGCAATTAGGTTTGCACAAGTTATCATAAACGTCAGTATATTTTCCCCTACTCCCACGGGTGTGCAACGATCTTGAACTTTAGTTAAGTAAAAGTGCTTATGACACAATTTTACCTATGGTTCTAATGATTTCATTTAAAATATGATTTAAAACTACCAAGTAAAGTATTATACTGAAAATTATTTATAAAGCATTAAACAAGTAAATCTAGTAAGTATAACTATTTCGGAAAAATATTTCAACAAACGTAACTGATTCAGAGAAATTAATTCAAACAAAAGCACTGCATGTAATACGAACTAAATCGGCGATTAAAGACTGGTTTAAAGAAAATAATTACGATGTTGACGTTAAAAATTGTCCTTCACAAGAGCTGGATAAAACCCCTCAATTAAAACTACCAAGTAAATTATTATACTGAAAATTATTTATAAAGAATTAAACAAGTAAATCTAGCAAGTATAATTATTTCAGAAAAATATTTCAACAAACTGAACTTTTCCAGAGAAATTAATTCAAACAAAAGCACTGCATGTAATACGAACTAAATCAGAGATCAAAGACCGGTTGAAAGAAAATAATTATGATGTTGACGTTAAAAATTGTACTTCACAAGAGCTGGATAAAACCCCTCAAAAGCTTTTCATACGTTGTGGTGTGCATTCTTGTCATGTTAATGATAAAGAAAATAATAAGGCGCTGTTCCTCGTATAATTTGGGATTAATATTGCTGGTGCAGCATGCTTAGAAATTTTGCCAAAATGCACTTGTCTAATTTTAGCAAAATTATCGAGATATCACTCGTACTATTAATCCCAAATTGCGCTCGCCATTGCATGACTAGCTGTACTAATCATGAAGTTAAATATACGCAGGACATGATGGACGTCATCCTTGATGAGCCTCGTCTGGAGGAAGCATGTGAACATCTTGGAGACTTCCTGGAACAATACTGGAGTGATATCACCAGATATGATTGAATATCTTCTCCTTATTCATGCTGTGTGATGAATTGTGTGGCGGCGGGTTTGAGAACTGTTTTAACAAATGCTATTGTTTTGCATTACCGAATGCAGAATAAAGTGGCGAAAATATTGATGAATACGCGACATTACCAAAGACTTCAATGTATTATACTCAATTTTTCTTCAGTGATCTTACTGATTTGGCTAAACCGTACATGGGTAGAGTGAAAACCCAATGAATAGCTTTACTGTGATTTTATGTTGCTGGCATATAGTCTCACTTGATGACCAGTTGTAGAAGATAACATAGGCTAGCATTAATATTGAAAATGCACATACTACAAACTGCGTATACCTATAGCTGGCCTTACTACAAGTTTGAAAATAAGAATGGTGGTTACCACGCACTGATTGTAAATATAATAGACTTTTACTGATTTATTCTTGCACAAAATAAAATATTCCAGTGTGTATAGTATATTGTTATACAATTATGAGAGTTCACGAAAGTTCATTCAGAGTTTTTTACTCGTCGAGACATGCGTGCTATTATAGCACACACGCACAAATGACGTTAAGCAATGACGTCATTTTTACTTAAGTCATGAAGTGGTCATTACAACATACTAAAACTAAGGTCTGATTGCATTTCAGACTAGCTTTTTTTCCTAGTAGACCCCTTAACTGCATTACAATAGCTCTGACTTCAACTACCACTACCGCTACTTTTTCTCGATTTTACTGATAATCGGATTGCTGTAGTATATGTACCAACAATCGCTTGATTCAGCTGCACCACTTTACGAGGATACACTACAGTAATTTTCCAAGCAAATTGCAATAGCCAAACCAAAAAGAAAACGCGAAAGGAATATCATCTGGTTTAACCCGCCCTTCAGTAAAACAGTGAAGACGAATGTAGCCCGAAATTTCCTGCATCTATTCGACCAGCATTTTCCTCCTTCAAACCCACTTCACAAGATATTTAATCGAAATACATTCACACAGAGCAAAATGTATAATTGTGCAAAACACCTCAAAAACTTACACCTACATTCTGTGTCATCCAGAAGAAATCTTCAGGTGGTAGACAAATTTCGAAAACAGGCGAGCTTAAGGCGGAAACGTGGGCATGTGGGTGTTCAAATATGCATTACTTTCTTTGTTGAAGTTGTTTACCTGAAATCTGGTTTTGTGTTGGCAGGCCCAGAAACTATTTACGAAATTAAATTACTTACACTAGTTATGTATCTTATATGTACTGTAAATTATTACGATGACACTGGTGGTTGATTAAGGTCATTAGATTTTGCTACGTGATGGTTTGACACAGTAGGATGGGCAGTATCTCCGACGCGTTCAGTATTTGCTTCCTAAATGAAACATAACAAATTACTGTAATTATCGTTGATATATGTCTCCAAGTTTACCACAAAACGTAATGTTTACTATTATCAGCGTTTCATTTTAGGAGAAACGATCTTTCCAGTCAAAGCTCACAAGTGACATGCTACATTAGGAATACTTTTAACCAGCAACATTTAGAACTTTACTTCACCAAAAAAACAGATCTCCCAGGCACGCTTCGTGCGAGGGTTATCACTGCATTGATTTTATTACTGGTTTATTTTCTTAACATAACTTTGTGTACATACAGAAGTATTATAAACTTATATCTGCGCACAAGTATATTACCTTTGTCTTGTTAAATTTACAATACAACTTCTCCACAAGAAATCCAATAAAAGAGTGAAGCATACCTGCAATGTATAAGACAAATACAGCAGCATTACACGTTAAGTCTATCTGTTTCTTAATTTAATTCCCAAACGATACTTCACAAAGATATACTGTATTTTTGGTGCAGCTGAGAGGCAAAACGTTACAGTACAAATATTGCTGTATACCGCGCAAATTTCGTAAGTGCGGAATGGAAACGTAATTACTGAGATTGCAGACTAACTCTTTAAAAACTTTTATATAAAAGTTCAAATTAATCGTGAAACGTTTGCAAACAAAGTCGATTAAACATGTCGGAATGAAACGGGGGAGATTAACGACGCTTTCCCAGAGAAGCAGGAATCATTCTTTTGAAAACTCAAATAAATTTCTAAATAAATTTGCAGGAAAAGGTACTAAATAGTTTGCAACAGATAATTAAGAACTTGAACGTATAGGTTAATAGCAAAAAATAGACATCTTACAAATTACTGCAGTTTTTCTCGCATTGCCCGCCTCTTTATTACTATGCAAGGTACTATGGTAGTTAGGAAACACTTTCACAATTTTATCATTAGAGCAACATCGCTTAAATTTCAGATTACTGTTTCCATGGTGTAACAAAATCGGCAGCAAAACAATAAGGCAGAATGATGTTTGTGATCTTACCAGACGTCGCGAAAATTCCGCCCACAATCCCGCACATTCTAACCAAGAACTGCCAAAATGGTCGATGAACTTCCTTCACGCGGACCAAAATTGACGAGAAATCATATTTGAAAAATATTCCTACATGCAAACATAGATTTCTGAACTCAAACGTCAACGTTTTCATAAACGTCATCGGTCAATGACCAGTCAGTTCATGTCACGCTGCTGTGACAGGTGCGGATCAATATCACGCTCCAACTTTTGCAGAACGAAACAAAGCACAAAACCTGTGTGTTCTCATTTGTCAGTAATGACAATTGTCGGTGATTACTCATGAATAGTTTACAGTGCAGTTTTCCTTAAATGTATGATTGCTGCCAATTGTTCGCTGATCCCGGGGAAGAGTGGGGCATAAGAGAGACTAAGACACAATCATTTTCGTTCTGCGATATTTACAGGTACTTACCAGAAACTCCATGACTTCCACCAACATGATCTATTTTCCGTGACTAAAAAGAAAATAGCAAAGTGATTATAAAATACGTGCAAGGTGGCATACATACACAGACAGCAAACAATAGAGGGAGTTACAATATGAAACGCTTCCGCGCTCCGACCACCCAGCTGTTGCATTGCCACTCAGATGTCATGAAACATCATACATCATAGAACAATGGCATGTTTTTCTCGCAAAAAAAGAGCATCAACTAACACAAACACCCACCCTTTGTGTAACGGAGTACTGATTTGTCTTCAATTCCTTTCGCCAGCTCAGCATTTTAATACATGTTGGGACGATCTACAAAACACGCAAATACAAAATTATAATAACATGTTCTCTGTTCAGTGATCTTGTTGGAAATACAATGCATTTTTTTAATTTCTCCTTGCCATAGAGCTTTTTGATTGAGCCACACAAGGTTATGCCAATTACAGAATGTCACTTACTATATAAGAATATCTATAACGTATCGTTGCCCTTCGGACAGCATATGCAACATTGAACTTACTGTAATAGAATTAGTGAGGTTTACCTTGATATAGTAATTGTAAGTGTGCAAATCTAAATTGAAAATAAACAAGAAATAAAGAGATAAACAAGTGTCAGGGCCTGCGTGCCTGTTGACATCTGTACTATCAAGTATACCACGTGACGACAATAAACTAATGTGTCACGTGACGATAATCAACTAATGTATCACGTTACTATAATCAACTAATGATCTGAATTCGGCGGGGAGTCAACGATCTGAATTTAACGGCCTATTATACAGGGTGTATAAAAAGTAGACAATTGAAACGGCCCTCAACCTTGCTATGCGCCTTGAAGTGTAAAGTTTTTTTATTAATTTTCATTGCTTAGGTATTTAGGATGTGGAATTAACCAAAGTATTCTGATATTAAAATGCTTCAAGCCCGACTGCGCATTTTCAAACACATGAAAGAAGGTTGCGCACGAAATTTGAATGCTTAAAAGTAATTTTGAGTTCGACAATAACACGTTACTGTAGGTGTTTTATTGCTGTTGAAAATTTCAAGAAATTTGAATGAGTTTAAGCCCTTTAGACGTTGAGCGAACGTATATTTTTCTGAATAAGAATCGTTTTTTTCTAATTTTAATTAAATGTCCCCATGGGAGTTGTATGCAAATTAGGTAAATGTATAAATTAAGCATGCACAATGTTGATTTTGCTAAAAATATGGAAGTTTGCGGGATGTTTTGAACGGCTTAGATGTTTAAATTTTCTGAAATCTTGTACAGAAATACACCACCCGACAAGCCAATCCAACTTCCATCTACCAGGTCAAAATTACATTTAAGCCTTTAAGTTTTGTGCGCAAGGCATATCAAACTTGTCGTAAAAGACACAACTCTTTCACAACTCCTCCCCCTTTCAAATTTATCTGTTTATTCTACATTATAACTACCAAAACGATCCATTTAAAAAAACAGCGTACATTGGGGCGCTTTCCGAAATAGAGAGCGATTTCAGATTTGTGTACTTTTTTGATACACCATGTAATAATACAAATAAAGTTAAATACGAACGAACAGTACAATATTGTATATCTAGCATGGATGTTGTATAGATGTGTTGATATTAAATGTCACCTGTATGTGTAGACACTATATTACTCATTATATTTCTAGTAAGACTAACTGTTTGGCGTGACTTGTATATCTCCATCAAGAGCACTGATAAGCCCAGGAACTCGAGGTCCAAATGAAAGATGATCAATACGATGGGTAAAATTGTACTCTAAATGAGGGGGGGATAAAAAAAGTCAAATGAATTCAACAAATGCTTGACTAACTACATACATATATAGCGTGAACGTTTACCGCAAATATAGTGAAGAGGGAAAACCCTTTAATGTCTTTGAAAGCTGTCATTTTCAAAGGAATGGAGCAGCAGGCTTACTGGAATGCATACTACAGTATAGCTACATGAAACACGGTGAAAAGCATGGAGCATGTTCGTTTAATTGCACGATGACTCACAATTTCTAATATGCAAAGCATGCTACAGTACATCTACCGCATTAAATACAGAATTAAAACGAGATACTGTACAGAAGCTTGCGGACAATACAGTAGTTAAAGTATTTGTGGATTGTGTCAAATGGAGATTTAGTGCTTGTTGGAAAGAAAATAGAATTTGCATAATAGGTGAAAACATAGTAGGGGAGACGTCTGTCCCATTTTTGTCAGCATTGATATTATCAAAAAATTTAAAATAGTTACCATTTGGCGTGCTCCCCCCACCCGCCCCCACGCTAATTCAATTTTCCTATGTTTGGTTCTACGCGCATTTTGCTGACTACACTCATGCAGACAAAGTGTTTGCCATATATATATATATATATATATGTTCTGCAACATTTATTTTGTAACATAATGTATCCGCTTCGTAAATTATGCCTTGAAATACATGTTTTATTTTATACCTTCCATATCACGGTTTTCTAGATATACTGGATATGTAGAATGTTTAGTCTTTAGAGTATTTATTGATTTTATCTTAGAGTACTTATTGTTACGTCAAAAAATATTAATTGCAAATCAGTTTTCTTTAGCTTGACTGGGACAAAATTCTGTTTTTAATATCATAAATCTATATTTTTAGTACAAATCAGTGCTCTCACAATCTAAGGAAATTTCCTCAGATTTATGCTGTTTCTGTTGGGGTGGTATTAGTCATAATAAGGATGCATTATTTTCAAAAGTTTATTGTACCCTCATTGTTAACTACCCTACCCCTATAGAAATATGGATATGGAAACTAGTTGTGAGAGCACTGGTACAAATATATTGCAAATTTTCAAACACCTTTCTGAACTTCAAGCTACCGCTGAACAGCGGCAGCATCTGAAGCGATGATATATGCACTTCAATGTGCCTACATTAATTTTTTGTTCCAGTTCTATTTGATCAAGCTAACTGCCTTTCTAGTTTCTCCCCGCCAGGGTCTTCACTAGAAACGTCAATATGCAATTAGATAGCCTCAGTATACTTACGGTTTGCTGGTACAAATGCACTTAAATGCGCGTGCCCTCGAGGATGTGGTATTGACCTAAATTAAAATGACACATTTAAACCCAATTTTGAAATATTAGTTTGCAGTTTAATACTTCGAATACAAAATCAATATATCCAGTGGCACGCAAGTAATTTTTAAAGAGTAAATCGAGTGGAAAAACATGCAAATGTCAAAATTATAACCAGGATACCCCAAAAAATGCGTATAAATCGTCCACTACCACCCGAAATACACGCTTTCTTTTGTCAGATGTAGGTTCGATTCCTGCCAGAGGACCTGTGTAGTTGATGATGTATTTTGGTTAGAGCTTTTTCAGATCCGTCAGAGCACCTAGCACCACTTTTGTGCATTAATTTATTTAGCGCCAATATAAAATGTTTTGTTTTTGAATGGACCAGCGATTGCTCGAATAGCGCAGGAACGAAGACATGAGGGTGTTGATTCAAGCTTTATGTTGCGGGTTCGAATCCCGCGTTGACTTTTTCTCTATTATTTTTTTATTAACTTATTTTTTCTCCACTTCTAGGGTTAGGGTTGGCCTTTAAGGTTAGAGTTAGGATTTCGATTAGAGTTAGGATTTGGGTAGGGGTTATTTTATCAGTTAAGAAAATTCACGGACAAGTCCTGGTAACTAGGTGCTCTAGAGGATCTGAAATACATAGCCCTGACCATGTATTTTTGCGTCTACGTTGCTATAGCAATGTAACACAAGCGCCAAAATTCTAGCCACCTGGGTGAGTTTGGACAAAATCAATCTGAATATGGTCTGGAGACTCGGCCAACGTCTTTGTTCTATCTTTTTGTTCGTATTTACGCTGACTTGTGCAGAGTGAAGCCAACTCAATATAAAATCGTAGCTCATTATAAAAGCTTTGAAGTTCTTCGGATTTCCAGACCATGTCTGCATTGACTATGGTTTGGTCAACGAGTATGACGTATTTTGACATCACAAGATAAAATGCAACACTTAAACGCCTTTAATTAAATGTGGAAGATGATGTTCCGACAAACTGCGCCAAAGCAAATTTTGACGTATGTTGCATATCGCTGTTGCATATATAATTCGCTATGAATTATTGCGTGTTTACATCGCGCACAAATCGTGGACTGTTCGAATCCGAATTAAAAATCAGTTCTATTCTTTACTTTTCTGGGATCTTGTTAAGGTATGTGCTCATCATTTTAGATATAGGTTGATCCATTCTATACTCATTACAGAAATTTGTTACGCAAAATGCGAATATAGTCACGGAGGAAAATACAAATATGCTGTTTCTTACGTTACGCGCTCGTGCTGTCGTCACTATGAATTCAACAAGATAACTTTTGTCATTAATGCAGTGTTCAGAGAGTTGTTGGGATTGAATAGTTGTACTATTTGCTGTTGGTTACTCAGTGCTCTTTTAAAATATGTATTTGAATATTTTAATGAATTAATTATATTTTGCTTGCAATCAATCAACTGGTTAGAACTATGGACTGTAGTTTTGTAATGTTTATGAGAAAACTATTACTTAATTCAAATTCTTGAATGTGCTGATCCTTTTGAAACTGTGTAGTTAAGTGATTATACTAATATAGTACCGTGATGCAGCGTGTTAATAGCAATTACAACGTAGATGCATGTACGCATTGCTCTTGGCTTGGATTTTGACAGGTGTATCATTTTCACTCGACTGAAAATACACCCTTAAGTTTATTCTCAGCAGGGCAAGCCCTCTTTGTGGTGTTTACATGGAAAATTTCATGCCTTGGTAGGCGCACAGATCTCGCCTTGTCAATAGCAACACCACGCCTATAGTAGGGCCGGTCCTTTTTTTAGTAAACTCTCCCGTTTTTTATTCACCGTTTTAAAACATGCAAATAGCTTGTGATGTCATCTACACTCACGCATACTAAATACAAAACAGATTACACAAACCAGATATATTTTCGAAACCAAGAAATAGAATGTCTTCAAACTTTATAAAAGGATGCTAATGTTGTACTGTAGTTGCATAATCGTGCAAATTCTACCTTCTTTTGTTAGAGAAATTCTTTTTTTGGAAAATCTCATTTCGAATGCCTGAGTAGATAACATCACAAATTTGCTTTAGATTGCTGTTTTACAAGATAAATACTTTGACAAAAGACGACATATCGAAAAACTGAAGGCGGCTTCATAGTTTATTTTCAAATTATCTTTGATAGAGATTAAACGGGGGCAAACCATTTTTCTCATGACACTGTCAAATCAATGACAAAACGACAACACTACATTGTATATAAATTGCATTATACAATAGAGTGTTTACTATTACCCTCTGGATTACATCATTTTTGCTTAACTTACTTTCCAACAGTAATGTGGAAGTTTCCGGCCACTTTATTCACATCAAATGAACCAAAAAATCTACAACTGTCTGTTGGATTTGAGGATCTTTTGTGTAGGTCATCACTAAAACAACGCAATGCTAAATGAATACCGACATATTACAAATCATATCAGGTCCGTCATCTTTCCGTCATCGTAAGAAGTTCCGATTCCAACACTTTGATCATATTACAAAAACTTTAAATGATAATCATTTGTCTCTGATGTTGAAAGATTGTTTTCGCGGGAAAAAGCATGCAAAATGATTTGCATACCATGGCTGATGGCTGCGCCAGCAGTGTTCAGGCTCTTTTTCCATTAGACCGAAACGAGAATGGAACACAAAATTGCGTTCCAGAATTTCTGGGCGTAAAATAAACCCCCATTGACTGTACTTACTGTATATCAACAATACATTCATTGTGGAGAATTCTAAGACTCTGAACGGCACGGACATTTTTTAGGAGCCGTATTCATACGATGCATGCACGGAAAAATGTGGCACTGTAAAATTTGGAAGTAGCCAAAAAATTGCAGTACAATGCATTGCACGCGCAAGAAACTGTTTAAGACCATATTTGTAAAGAGGGGTAGGGAGGATTTCCGAAAGGAGTCAAATTTACTTTCGGTTTCCTAGGAAATTTGGTCAGGAGGGAAAATTTAGGGGGGGGGGGGTTCCTGTGATCTTGTGGAAGTAGTCTTCATCTTCTTAAATTCATTAATTCACTAGGTCCAGATAATTGTATAACTCATTAGGACTATGCCCACGGGTGAAATTGATGATTAACCTTTATATCTTCAAATATTACTATAACTGAGAACTAGAACTGGTTAGTTTACTGTACTAGCGCACGAACTCACCGTTGTGGCATAGCCGTAGGCAAATTTCCTTCAAATAATTCCACTTCATTTATTGTTCTATAACCTTCCTTGCTTGACTTCATTTTTTGAAATTTTCTAAAAAAAAACAACGTACGATACAACAATTACATGAGGCGGGTCTATGTAGGCAACACCTAAAATGATGGCCATGCTAAAAATGAGTTTTTAGAACGTCTGCTACATGACATCAGGCATTCAGTTCTGTATGAGCTACAGTTAGTGGCGTAGGTAGCCCGCAAGACAGTTTACTTATGCTATGTCAGTTTCAAGTTTCAACTGTTTTGCTATAGTATCGATTTCTTGAAAAATTGA
Organism: Muricea muricata; assembly: GCA_963855995.1. Lineage (NCBI taxonomy): Eukaryota > Metazoa > Cnidaria > Anthozoa > Malacalcyonacea > Plexauridae > Muricea > Muricea muricata. Next base: position 106,075,650 of record OY979716.1, read on the forward strand.
CTGCTTTCACATGCAGCCAATGAGCACGGAAAGACTTGCATAACAAGACTAAAAATCATCGGGCTGTCCGCATGTACATGATCGCATGTACATGAAGTGTTACAAGGACGTTGTAATTTGAAATACACTACACAGCAAAAAATGAACAACCTGTTCTGGCCTGATGAAAACAGCCATGAACAATGTTTTGCTGCCCACATTGTTCAAGGTTGTCAACAATAATGTTCAGTACCGGTATTGTTGAGCCTGAATTAGCCTGCAATCAGGTGTAACAATGTTGAACAATATTATTATTATTATTATTATTATTATTATTATTATTATTATTATTATTATTAAAAATACACACATTAAGTAGCTTAGACAGCTAAATTGTTATGTGATTTACATGAAAAAGAGAGACGAAATCAATTATATATATATAAGTACAATTACAGAGTTTTTGTAAAACTACAATCTATATTAAAAATAATTAATTAAAAGTGCCCCAGAATACCAAAGCCATAGTAGTTCAATAGTTAAAATATTTGAAATCCAAGAAAAAACCATTAATTATTGTCAAAAGCCATATTGTATTTGCGGATCGCATATACTAAAGGACTATTGTTAAAACGTTCTGTTTTGCATTTAAAATTATAAAATTTATTTTCATTAAGTCTCGTGTGTTTCTCCCGTACCAGACCGACAATAGGTGGCAGAAGATCGTTTAGTTTGTGGGTTGGCTGTTTCATGTCTTTTATTAAATTTACACACATTATATCTCTTCTGTATTCTAGAGTGTGCAAACCACATTCAGTTAATGCCTGTTTGTAAGTCTTTCCTGGACATATTATTTTCATAGCGCGCCTTTGAATTCTCTCTATATCTTTAGACTGTTCCTGTGTCAGGCCACCATGCCAAATTTGAGCTCCAAATTCCACAATTGATCTGATAGCCGAGATATAAAATATCTTTAAGTCTTCTCGTGGAGCATTGTACCCTTTAAGAGTTTTTAAAAAATATAACCGACAACAACCTTGAACAACGTGGGCAGCAAAACATTGTTCATGGCTGTTTTCATCAGGCCAGAACAGGTTGTTCATTTTTTGCTGTGTAAGGAAGGGTGACACACACATGGCTAACACCCACAGGAGTGGAAAAAATATTTTTCTCTCTGGGTCAATGGATTCGGAAACGAAAATTGTTTGAAAACCGAAATTATTCTCAGGAGAAACAAGCATGATCACTTTCAGCAGCCATTCAGGCAAAGTACTGCATTCATCAGATATTTATTACGTAATATTTAACTGTCAGTCTCTCATCCTCATCGGGAAAGCGGACAGATGTCAGCACACACGGGTTAATGGATGCCAGCACATACGGATCCTATATCGGGTAATGGATCCTATATCGGGTAATGGATCCTATATCGGGTAATGGACACTATATCGGGTAATGGATCCTACAGGTTAATGGATGTCTGCAAACACCGATTCTACATCGGGAAAACGGACAGATGCCTGCACAGACGGGTTACTGAACAGGCAAAGTCAAATAGATCTGAAATCTAACCATGTGCATAATTACGAACATTTTGAGCATGTTCTTTCTTTAAATATACTATTTAATTTGTAAGATCAAGATCATAGAGTTAGTATAGTTGATCTATTTTTTGATAATTGTTAAACTATTGATCGATCAAGTAACTGGTGGTTGTTCTTGTTTAAAGATGCTTATCACACTCGTCGTTGTGATCCAACATTTGAACCACGGCACGCGTGCGTCTATTAAGATGACTTGTAATACTTGTCAAAACGAATAAAATAAAATGTTGCCAATTTACGAGTATCAATTACTTTGTGCTGTATAAAAATATGTTAGATGTTCAGATGGTTTTGTTAGTTGGGTGTTCTTTCTTCGCTCAATAAGGCTAAATTTGACATTTTTGTCTCTATCATCAAGAATTTGTGCATAGGTTTCCTCAATTTTTTCTGCTTTCATCATATGCTTTTTATCATGTGGATTTTCTGCTTACACTACATTGCACCATAATTTCAACTGGTACAGCAGTACAATGTGCAAATTAACTCGAAATATTTTACATGTGGGAGCTTGAAATATTTTCTGGAAACCTTAGAACTTTCTTGTCATTGTCCGTTACATTTTCCACCCCTGAACACCCAGGTACTCGATATATAGTCATTACAGCGACGGCAAATCCCCCCCACACATACACAAGTCTCATCACTTACTTTAGCCACTCTTTTTGATTTTCTGCCAGTTCAAAGTAAGTCTAAAATACAATTGATCTCATGAATATCAAGCAAGTTTACAAAAATACTCTAAGGGAAAAAAAGTAAAAAGAGTTAATGCTGGGCTTGTCCATTCATTTTAAGTATCTGGTCTACCACTAGAAACATCCATTCAGCTCTATAATGCGTGACTGAATGAATTTAAATAGATTATTTATAGAGTTTTTATCACATGCAAATTTGTACCGCCAGTTTGTATGCACCAATACCAAGGGTACTGATTGTGGATATGAGAATATGCCAATTGTTTAAGGTAAATATTTTACTGTTAAAATCAAGTTTAACTCCAAGTTCAACTCTTGTAAGTTATCCACGGTGTTATTGTTTTTCATGTGTTTCTGCAACTGTTTAAAAAAGCACTAGCCAATGAACGGCAATAAGCACCTTTTGTACAACTGGTTCCAGTACTGTATAATACAATACAGTGGTACAGTGTATATACTGTCAGACTGGACAGATTAAAAGAGCTATAAAATTTTATGACCACTATAAAGCTGTATGACCATTAGAAATAATCAATTTTACAATAATTACAAATTTTACAATAATTACTAACACCATTTATACAATACACTCTAGCTCCTTGCTGTAATCTAAACTTGTCACAGATATTTCTGCAATTACTAAGCTGAGATTCTTACTGCCTCCTCCTTCATGTTCTCTCCTTCAATGGTTGCTCCAGCCAAATCCAATATATCAGCACCAATATCTGAAATAAATTACAGGTACATAATGTTGTAAGCTGATAAAATGTAGACCGAGTGTGTTTAGACAAGAGAAATTATGTTCAGTATAATGAATCTTATTTAAACAGATACAGTAGAAAACTCAGGAAAAACCTGAGATTTTTTGGGGGGGAGGGGCATTTTTTTGCAAATAAGATGGAGTTTAGCTGAATCTCAAAGTATCTGATTAATGAGAAGTGTGAGTCCTGGTCATTGTATATGACAATCACTATATTGCATAGTATTTATTGTGTTCTGAAGTGGTTTCAAAATAATAACCATCTGCAATTAATTTAGTACCTTGTTTCAAAACGTACTGTAATTGAAGATTGAGTTGAGGGCCCATTTTATGGTCTTAAAATTCTCTAAAAACCCCCATGAATAGATACAGGTAGGTGTGATTATTTCACTATTCCATTATTCCATTTTTGCAATCTTTTTACCTTGGCAATTCATAGCAATTGTAAGATCAACATTAATTTGCAATTTACTATAAAAAAATAATTCAACCTTTAGTTCATTTGGATGTCATTTAAATCTTAAAAATCAGAAAATTTAAAGACCTCAAGGCACTTGACATATGAAGCTTTTTATAGATACAGACTGCTTGGGTACTTATGTTGTAGAATGAACAAAAAAATTCTTAAATTTAAATGTTTACAACCCAGGGGATGCATATATTGGTACATCGGAAGTCGAAACAAGAAAACAGAGAACATATAAATCCCCCGGAAAAACACATGCCTTTTTACACGTTACACATTTTTTCATATCTTCATGAGTGCTTTAAGTAGTTTACGGTACAACACCTATAACCATACACTAATAGACAGTATACCATAAAAATAATAAGTAACCCACATTCTGTATCTTTTGATCTTGAGCTGTGGTATAGTAGTCCCAGATATTGGGATTACCCAATCATATTTTCTGAGTGTGGAAGTCCAAAATGTAAACAAAGTGTTTGTTTACATTATAGCATCTTTTTGGTAGTAAATTTACCTGTCTGCATCAGTATCCACTTCATAGTTATACTGAATGTCTGTTGCCCGATAATATTGGAACTCTGAGATGATCAATATGCCAATGAAAACAAATGTCAGAATTGAAACTAAAAAAAACAAAATTATAAAAAATTGTGTTAATTTTCAGTTTAACTATAGTCTATTTACTCGATGCATGCAACCTCTGGTGTAAGATTATACATAACGTTTGTCTGTGTGTTTCAACCTGGTTGAAAATTGTGTGGCGGAGGTTTAGGAAATGTAATGGAAAATATATAGAGAACATCAAAATTGTGTGGCAGAGATATCTGCCATTGAGTGGGTGAGTGGGTTTTTAGGAGGCACTTTGACGTTTTGGGAGGCAGGTTTGATTTTTAAAATGATAAGATACTGAAAAATGCATGGCTTTCTATGGAGATTCTTTTGGATGTGTATAAGTTATTAACTTGAAGTATTTATGTATACACTTGACGTTTTCAGCACTGGGTGGGTGGGTCAAAACAAAAATGTAAAAATGACGTTTTGCGTGGCAATTTGAGTATGGACATCGCCCCTTACAAAGTACCACAAAATCACATTTGATTATCAGTTAATTTAACAACCGCAAAAACACGACATTAGCTGAGATACTGCAAAAGGTAGCTGAGATACTGCAAAAGGTAGTTGAGCTTTGCACAATTGATATTTCAGCAGCACTGTGAAAACATTACAAACAATCCTCAGAGATATGAAAAACTATATTCATAATAATGCAACACTGCAGAGTGCAGATCAGTTATTTCCTTGACCTTGCTCTCTGCAGTGTCTTCATTAAATGTGACAAAATGAATACGAGCTTAACTTATTTGAACTTCAAGTCTCTACAATTTTGAAACCATTTCTTAAATATCAATTTGAACTAGACAAGAGTAAACTATTATGTGATTAAAACCAATCATAATAACCTGTTCCGCCGCTAGCTGTAGTCTTTTGATAGCTTTCTGGTACTTTAGGAAATGCATCTAACTCTTGAATGGCCTTAAGATGTTTTCTTTGCCTCAATTCGCTTCCAAGTCGCCGCATATCTTAACCTCAGATCCAAAACCTTACAATCGTTAGCAATTTTCCATTTAGATGCCAAAATTATCGTGAACCATTAAAAGTTACAAATTTATAGCAAATTTATACAAACACAAAAGAACAACACGCGTCCATCTTTGATTGCTTAGTAAATATGTATCCCCAAGTATACCACCATATCCAAAAACTATCCTTTACATATCCTGTGATCCATTGAACAAACAATTCTGCTTACTGTTACGGGGTAGACCACTGAGCTATATTACTGGAGAACTTGCTCCCATCTTCCTTCAGTCAAGCAAGTGAAGCCGAAAAAATGGCGGATTTTGGTCCTTGCTGATGCCATCTCCATGACAACTGGTCCACTATTCTCATGCGAATTACCACTGTCCAACCGCGATCCTAATGGTTTCACAGACGCTTTCCCCTCCCGAAAACAAGTATAAATTCTACTTTAGATTTTGCTTGTTTTTCAAAAAACAAATTTGCAGTTCAACAAATGGTCAATTTTGTCTCGTGTATGGATGCTGTCGAAGAAAATGTTTCTTCTCACTGCGTTATAAAATTTATCTCTACAAAAATGCCAAAGTATTGGATACTGGACGGAAATTTATCGTAAATAAAAAGCCGCAAAACATGTAAGTTTTACCTCGAGTTTCACTATGTCTTATTTTAAAAATGTTTTCCATAGTTTTATGCAGATACTTTAAACCAGTTCTACTATAAGTTAATAGCTGTTGAACTGGGTGAATTGCAGTTTGTATAGCGAATTGCACGGCACTACAAGAAATATTCAAAGTCGCTATAAATGCAACACTGCAAATCATGTATTACACAACTGTAAACTGCATCCCATTTAATTATGGCGCGCCGACCCGGAAAGTAATACTTCTTTGACAAATTATACGACGAATGTAAAATATACACGAGTTCTTTAGAGTGTTATATGGCAAATTCAAAATACATGCAATTTACCCTATAAAATTATAGCACTTCATTAAACCGGTGGTTCAATTCCGCCCCCTCCCTTCTTCATTATAGAGGGTTACTTGTCGAAAGACTTTAGACGTTTGAAAGATATTAATTTAGTTCATTTTTATTTTGAACTACGAAGGAACATGGTTAATGCTTTTTCGTCGTATTTCATTGTATTTTATGACTGGCTTTTGTATTTTTGGGGAAGAAATGGTTTGCTTAGAGATTGTTGTCAAAACCACGCAAGTATATCTTCTTATTGCGTTGGGCATGTGGGAGTGTAGCTCAGTGATAGAGCATTCGACAGCAGATTGAGAGGTCGGTAGTTCAATTCGGCCCGCTCAATTCTTCATTATAAGGGGCTACTTGTCGAAAGACTTTAGACGCTTGAAAGATTAATTTAGTTCATTATTTTGAACTACGAAGGCACATGAATATTGCTTTTTCGTCGTATTTCATTGTAATTTATGACGGGGTTTTGTAATTTTAGAGAAGAAATTTTATGGTTTTCTTAGAGATTGTTCTCAAAATCAAGTATATCTTCTTAGCGTTGGGCATGTGGGAGTGTAGCTCAGTGGTAGAGCATTCGACTGCTGATGGAGAGGTCTGTTGTTCAATTCCGTTCGCTCCCTTCTTCATTATAATGGGTTACTCGTCGAAAGACTTTAGACGTTTGAAAGATTAATTTAGTTCAATATTTTGAACTACGAAGACGCATGAATAATGCTTTTTCGTCGTATTTCACTGTAATTTATGACGGGTTTTCTTATTCTCGGGGAAGAAATGGTTTTCTTAGAGATTGTTCTCAAAAGCTAGTATATCTTCTTAGCGTTGGGCATTATTATTATTATTATTATCAAACATATTTTGACACGGTAACTAATCAACCTTTACCTTACCTAGCTTATTATTTACATATATACAAAGTTAAATTAAAATGGTTGCTTTTCATTAGGCCGTGTATTATCAAAAATATCAAGAATTATAAAAATTAAGAATAGAAAATTTAAACCATAGTCACTCAAGTTTGTTATTTTCGTTCCAAATCTTAGCAGCAGCATACCCAAAGGTACGAACCATAGAATTTGTTCTGGGTTTTGGCAGGGATAAAAATTTATTATTGTTTCTTAGATCATATCTCTCAGAATACGACTTCTCAAATTTTTTAGAAATATTTTCCGGGCAATTTCCCGCAATAGCCTTAGAGACATATGCTATTGCCTTTTGTTGTCTTCTTTCAGAGAGATTTTTCCAGTTCAGTTTCTGTAAAATATCTTTTGAGCATGTGTCATAGTTATCACCCGTAATAACTCTTGCTGCCCTGTTCTGGAGTTTTTGCAGTTTTTCCTTTAAGGAGTCACAACAATTTCCCCAGACAAGGGAGCAATACTCAAAATATGGTTGAACCAAAGAATTGTAAAGAATTTGGAGTGTATCATATTTAACAAATAATTTCGCTCGTCGTAGCACGGCAATGCCCTGAGAAACCTTTTTACTTATGTTGTCAACTTACTCTTCCCAACTCAATTGGTCGTCAATTGTTACACCCAAAACTTTTTTGGAGGTAACTTGTTTAAATTTTTTTTCACCGATATGGACTTCTATGTCGTGTGAGAGGTGATTAAATTTTTGCCGTGTTCCTATAATCATATACTCTGTTTTGTCTACATTCAAAGTTAGTTTATTTGCTACTAACCACTGATTAATATTGTTTAGTTCAGAGTTTAAAATAGTTTGTAAACTATACAAGTCATTAGAGGACGCAGTCAAATTTGAATCATCCGCGTACATTTCAGCACTAGATTGCTTTAAACAATTTGGAAGATCATTGACATACAGTAAGAATAAAAGTGGGCCAAGATTTGAGCCCTGAGGAACTCCACAGCGAATGATGCGAGTGGATGATGTTGCACACCCTACCTTGCAGTACTGTTTCCGATTAAACAGATATGATGTAAACCATTTAAGAGCAGTATCTCTAACTCCATAAAATTTTAATTTCTTGAGGAGAATTTCGTGATCAACAGTATCAAATGCTTTACGAAGATCAAGAAATATGACCCCATTTATTAGTCCAGCGTCCATATTGACTAGCCATGAATCAGTATTTGAAATTAGAGATGACATTGTTGAGTGGTTTTGACGGAAGCCTGACTGGCATGGATTTAAAATTTTGTTTGCATTTAGATAATTTATTAACTGAGTATATACGAGTTTTTCAAATAGCTTAGCGACGTTTGAAAGAACAGATATCGGCCTATAGTTACCTCTTTCTTTTTTATCACCTTCTTTGTAGATTGGCGAGACTCTTGCAACCTTAAGTTTGTTGGGGAATATTCCATTGTTTATGGAGACATTAAAAATATGTGCCAACAATGGAGCAACTACTTCTTTGGAATCTTTCAAAAGTTTAATCGCGCCTTTCGCGCCTTTTTTCGTTACCGTGACAACAGAACAGATTAATACAACAGTAATATTAATATATAGCAGCAATCATATATACATGCAACGTCTCTTCTTCTCTTAATAGTTGTTCATTTGTTTGTTTTGATCAAACCGGTTGTTTATGTGCTTATTCCCAATCTGCTGGGCTGTCTGACAACTCGTCCACTGCGTGTTCTAGTCGCATCGCTCATTCCTGTCGCTTCTCTGTTGGGCTCTGCAATGTGTCCCTTTGCTAGAATCGTTGGATGGGCATCGTCTTCGTTGGTCTCTGGTGTAGGTGGTGTTGGGACTGCACTTTCTGTGCCTGGTTTGTCTGGTTCTTCTTCGTCTGAGTATTAATTATCATCGGAAAATGTAGTGGCCCGTGATGGTCTTAAGAATTTTCTATTCCTTGTGTAAGTATATCCTTTACATTCGACTTCATAGGATCGTATCCCGACCTGACGTAAGATTTTTTCTCTTTTCCATTTCTTTTCGTTGCCGTGCGTTGGCTGTAAACGGACCATTTCTCCGGATCGAAATGTACTGAGCTCTTTTGCTCCTCGGTCGTGGTATTTCTTTTGTGTTTCTTGTCGTTTTCTAATGCGTTCGTCGATTTTCTTGTTTATCTTAGGTTGGAGCAACTTTTCTGATACAGGAAGGGTGGACTTTTTCGGCGGTTGAGGAGTTGTTGGGCCGGACTTGTTTCGTGGATCGTCTGTGAGGTGTTTCGGACGGCCAGGAGCGCTATGTATGCGTCGTCACCAGAAACTTTGCATGTTCGCAGTATTCGCTTGGCTTGTTTAACCGCAGATTCTGCTTTGCCGTTTGATTGGTGGTGATAAGGGCTGGTAGTGACGTGGTGAAATTGGAACTTTTCAGAAAATATTCGCTCACGAGAGTATGTGCGAAAGACACTTAATTTATTCCAAATGTAAATAATTATGCTACTAACTTAGCGGGGGGTGGGGCTGTTGAGATTTTGTAAGCGAACGCGTGTTGTAGTTTCGTCTTGTCGTCATTGAAGAATAAATAATATATCAGATTATGACCCAGCGTTATTTGCCGTGAAAACCAATTCTGAAGCAAGAATTTTCCGACAAGTATCAGGGATGCCATATCTGGCAAAATGAGGCTTTAATTTCTTTATTACGGCTTGAGATGTGGAAACTTGCAGGTGGTCAACCTCGAAGAAGCACAAGTAGTAGTCTACGGTCACGAGGTACGTTTTTTTCTCCAATTCAAAAAGGTCGCAGCTGACTTTCGCCCAGGCTCTCGTCGGTATTTCGTGCGGGATGATCGGTTCTTTACGCTGCTTGGCACTGTATGTTTCGCAGGTGGTGCATCGGGAAACGTGGTCTTTCAGTTCCTTTCAAATGTGGCCAGTAAACTGTATCTCTCGCTCGCCGAGTTGTTGATTCGATTCCTTGGTGGGCTGAATGTAACTCAAGTAACATCTGCTTTCTGAGCGACCTCGGAATGACGATGCGGTCTCCACGAAATGCTAAACCGTCCTGGGTGGTTAACTCGTCTCGGATGTGGAAGTATGGCGTAATATTCGGGGTTAAACACTTTGCGTTTTCCGACCATCCTTTGTAGATGTACGATTTGACTTGCTGGAGCTCTCGGTCTTTTCGGGTCTCGTCTCGGAGTTTAGCTGTCGTGGTTTTGCATGCTAGTATCTGGTTGATCGTGTCTAAACTATCCGTCCACTCGAACTCGCTTTCTATGCTGCACGCTTCGTCGTTACAATTTTCCAAATGATTACGGCTCAGCGTGTCTGCTAGCAGCATCTCGGATCCTTTCTTGTAACTAATGGTGACGTCATAATGATGTAATCTCATCATCATCTTTTGAAGACGGCGAGGTGCTATGGAAAGTGGTTTTTGATGAATTACTTCCAGGAGTTTGTGGTCTGACTCGACTGTGACTGGTCGGCCATATGTGAACTCGTGGAAGCGTTCGACACCATAGACGATTGCCAAAAGCTCTTTTTCAATTTGGGCATGTTTCTGTTCAGCTTGTGATAGTGCGCGACTGGCGAAGGCGACAGGTTTTCCTCATTGTATGAGGGCAGCCCCGAGTCCATGGTCACTGGCGTCGCATTGTAGTACCAGGGGCTCATTTGGCTCATAATACTTGAGGACTGGTGGCGTTGTAATTAATTTCTTAATTTCCCTGAATGCGGTGTCGGTTGCTTCGTTCCAAACAAAGGGATGGTCCTTCTTTGTGAGTTGCTTGAGAGGTTCGGACACTTGTGATAGGTGGGGTAAAAACTTAGCTAGATAGTTGACAGTTCCTAGAATTCGTCTGACTCCAGCGACATCACTGGGTTGCTTCATCTCCAAAATAGCTTTAACTTTTGCGGGGTCAGCTTTCACACCATCAGGGGTAAGAATATGGCCGATGTAGGGCATTGATGTCTTCTTGAACTCTATCTTGCTTGAGTTGAGCTTGATTTGCTTTGCTCGGCAGCGTTCAAATAGTCTCTTTATCTTCAGATCGTGATCAGCCGTCGCTTCTTCCAATGTCGCGCCGTTCCCGGTTATTAAAATATCGTCTGCGACTGTCCGTACACCTTCCAAATCATCAATTGCCTGGTCCAGACGTTGCTAAAAGATCTCTCCGGCAGGAGAGATCCCAAATTAAAAGGCTTCCGCTTCCACTTGAATCGTTCGAAGGGAGTGTTGAACGTCGTAAGGAGGGAGGACTCATCGTCTAGCTTTACTTGCCAATATCCATTGCTACAGTCGACTTTGGTGAATACTTTAGCATTCGATAATTCTGGAAGGACATCATCTATGGTTGGAATTGGGTAATGGCATCGTTTCAAGGCTTTGTTAGGTGGTCTTGGGTCTAGGCACAACCTAATCTTTCCATTCGGTTTGGCTACAACAACGAGTGCGCTGACACACTCTGTTGGTTCGGTGACTCGTTCTATAACGTCACGTTTAACAAGATCGTCTAAATGCTCACGTAATGGCTGTTTCAATGACTCGGGAATCTTCCTTGGCGGAAGTTGAACCGGTGGGCAGTTTGGATCCACGTCGAGGTGCAGCTCTGGGCCTAGGGTGCCAAGGCCCTCAAAAACGTCTGGGTAGGTTTCTTGGACATCTTCTAGTTTCAATCCTAGCAGATGGGGTACGGGAACATTTTCGCTGACTTGATTGACTTGTGCTGACGGTTTCACGCGTATTAAATCACATTGCTGAACAGTGCGACACCCTAAAACGTTACTTTTGACATATGGTGATCCTCGACGATTGTAAAAGGGACCTTGAATTTCTTTGTTGTTGTTGGATCTCGTACTTGTATTTTGCATTTGCCAAGGGGTATAAGTGTGGAATTGTAGTACATCTTTAATACGTGCGGGCTACGTCTAATTCGTCGCTCGTACTTAGTGCATTTCAGTTCGCTTTTTCTTAGAACATTACAAGTTGCGCCTGTATCGATCTGGAATTCGGTCGACTTACCGCCTTTAATTTGACAAAAAGTCGTGGTGCGTGTGTTTCCGCTTCGTGTTCGTGTACGGCTGAGATGGTTTCGGCGGGGTGTAGTTCGACAGTCGATATCGAGTCTCCCGAGTCGCTAGAGCTATCTTCCGATACGCCGTGTACTGGTGCGTTACGAGGTTTTCTTTTCTGCATACATACTTTGACAAAATGATTATCGCGACCGCGATTTGTGCAACGGCTGCCAAATGCAGGGCAGGATTCCTTTTTCTTCTGGTGTGATGTCCCGCAATACTTACATTGGATTTTCGTGTCCCGTCCGCCGTCTGGTCGTTCGAAACTACCACGCCCCACGTCACACCTTCCGGTATGGGTTTTGTTTGCATTTGTAAACATGGCGTTGATTTCCGCTTCGCTTGCTGCCTGGTCGTCGTTGGCATGGATTTTTTTGACTTGTTGTTTGGTGCTTTCACTGCTTCGGCAGATGTCGATGGCTTTAGCCAAGGTAAGATTTCTATCTTGTAGTAACTTTTTCTGTAGAGCGCTGTTGTTGATGCCAATGACCAGTCCGTCGCGTATGAGTGACTCTCGTAAAAAGGCGAAAAAGTTACATGTTTTTGCTAATGTTCGCAGGGCTGTGATGTATTGATCGACTGATTCAGTTTCGTTCTTTTGTCGGCTGTTAAATAAGAATCTTTCGTATGTTTCATTTGTTTCACCTAAGCATACAGGGGGAGGACCGAAAAAAGTGGCCCCCTATGAAGATAGGGTTTTTAGACTATAATTTTGTAAAGCGTGCGGAAAACGTAGAGAAATTCATAAACAGGACTGTACAATTACCAAACATGACCGAAGGACTAACACTTTTGAACCTCAAGTGTAATTTTCATCACACAAACAGATAAATAACAGTATGTTTTGTGATTAAATTGAATAGTTCAAATGGCTTCCCATCAACCGTTGCTGCAGTTGTTTGGCGGTATTAAAAACGTTTTCACGTAGTGAACACGTTAACAACTCAACATTACGTCACATTTGTACAATTTACAATGCCATTGTCACATTAACTTAATTTCTCGTTATCGTGTTGTGTCTTATTTTCAGTACTTTGTTGGCATTCCCTTCGATTTAATAACAGCTTTGCATCTACTACCCATGCACTCCACAAGTTTTTTCAAGTATTCGTCATTTATTTCGTTCCATGCAGTTTTAAGAATTTGGAAAAGTTCAACGATCGCAACGATCCCAAACACACAAGTGGAGTTGTTTCCAAATATCTTGCAAATAAGAAGATTGATGTCATGCGATGGCCTGCTCAGTCACCAGATTTAAACCCTATTGAAAATTTATGGTCTGAATTGAATCGTAAGACCAAAAATAGAAAACCAAAGAATGAAGATGAACTTTTCCAAATTCTTAAAACTGCATGGAACGAAATAAATGACGAATACTTGAAAAAACTTGTGGAGAGCATTGGTAGTAGATGCAAAGCTGTTATTAAATCGAAGGGAATGCCAGCAAAGTACTGAAAATAAGACACAACACGATAACGAGAAATTAAGTTAATGTGACAATGGCATTGTAAATTGTACAAATGTGACGTAATGTTGAGTTGTTAACGTGTTCATCACGTGAAAACGTTTTTAATACCGCCAAACAACTGCAGCAACGGTTGATGGGAAGCCATTTGAACTATTCAATTTAATCACAAAACATACTATTATTTATCTGTTTGTGTGATGAAAATTACACTTGAGGTTCAAAAGTGTTAGTCCTTCGGTCATGTTTGGTAATTGTACAGTCCTGTTTATGAATTTCTCTACGTTTTCCGCACGCTTTACACAATTATAGTCTAAAAACCCTATCTTCATAGAGGGCCACTTTTTTCGGTCCTCCCCCTGTAGGTCTTGGAATTTTTTTACGACAATGTCAAATTTTGTTCGCTCGTCTTCCGAGGCGAAATCCAAGCCTTCGAAAATTTCCATGGCTTCTTCCCCGATTCAAGATAAAGACGTTGCTGTCTTGGATTCCTCTTCAAACCGATTTAGTCGGGCAACGATGGCATAATTGTCCCAGGCGCGTTTAATTTTTTCCAGTTGGACGCTGGATTCCCTTCGGTTTTTAGTGGCTTTGGCATCGCTAAGCCGGCTGGCAATAACAGCTAAACTTTGGTAGTCACTGTGCTTGACCATGTGCTTGCTACTTCGCTCGTATTCGCTTGCGGTTCGTCGCCTGGCATGGTTGTGATTCATGTGATAGCTAGGTTCTTTAGACTCCTGACACCATGTTTTTATGCTTTATTAGTAATTCTTCTAAAAATATATTATCTACTTTCAAACAAGCTTTTTATAAACGTTCCTTCCTTGATCGATCTCATGCCCGCGTTCCCGGTCTCATTTCGCGCCCATTTTCGTTACCGTGACAACAGAACAGATTAACACAACAGTAATATTAATATATAACAGCCATCATATATACATGAAAAATTCTCAAAACCAAGTATATCTTCTTACCGGTGGGCAATTGGGAGTGTAGCTCAGTGGTAGAGCATTTGACTGCAGATCGAGAAGTCGGTGGTTCAATTCTGTTCGCTCCCTTCTTCATTATAATGGGTTACTTGTCGAAAGACTTTAGACGTTTGAAAGATTAATTTAGTTAATTATTTTGAACTACGAAGGCACATGAATAATGCTTTTTCGTTGTATTTCATTGTAATTTATGACCAGCTTTTGTATTTTTGGGGAAGAAATTATTTGCTTAGAGATTGTTCTCAAAACCAAGTATATCTTCTTAGCGTTGGAATTTGGTATGTGGGAGTGTAGCTCAGTGGTGGAGCATTCGACTGCAGATCGATAGGTCGGTGATTCAATTCCGCTCTCTCCCTTCTTCATTATAGCGGGTTACTTGTCGAAAGACTTTAGACGTTTGAAAATTAATTTATTTCATTGATTTGAACTACGAAGGCACATGAATAATGCTTTTTCGTCGTATTTCATTGTAATTTATGACCTGCTTTTTTATTCTTGGGGAATACGTGGTTTTCTTAGTGATTGTTCTCAAAACCCAGTATATCTTCTTAGCGTTGGGCACGTGGGAGTGTAGCTCAGTGGTAGAGCGTTCGACTGCAGATCGAGAGTTTTTCTTCTTCATTATCATGGGTTCATAGTCGAAAAATTTTAGATGTTTGAAAAATTATTTTATGAATAAATGGTTTGCTTAGAGATTGTTTTCAAAACCAAGTACATATCTCTGCATAGCGGTGGTATTTCGGAGTGTAGCTGAGTAGTGGAGCACTAGAGACTGAAGGTTGAAAGGTCGGTGGTTCAATTCCGCTCGTTCCATTATTCATCATAGTGGGTTTCTTGTCGAAAGACTTTAGACGTTTGAATTTAAGATTAGTTTCGTTCAATATCTTGAACTACGAAGGCACATGAATAATGCTTTAATTTTCGTTGTATTTCATTGTAATTTATGAGCAACTTTTGCATTTTTGGGGAATAAATGGTTTGCTTACAGATTGCTCTCAAAACCAAGTATATCTTCTTACCGGCGGGCATGTGGGAGTGTAGCTCAGTGGTAAAGCATTCGACTGCAGATGGAGAGGTCGGTAGTTCAATTCTGCTCGCTCCCTTCTTCATTACAATGGGTTACTTGTCGAAAGACTTTGGACGTTTGAAGAAAGATTTATTTAGTTCATTA
The DNA here is from genome assembly GCA_963855995.1 of Muricea muricata. Taxonomy (NCBI): domain Eukaryota; kingdom Metazoa; phylum Cnidaria; class Anthozoa; order Malacalcyonacea; family Plexauridae; genus Muricea; species Muricea muricata. Next base: position 106,091,279 of record OY979716.1, read on the forward strand.
TTTTGAACTACGAAGGCACATGAATATAGCTTTTTCGTCGTATTTCATTTTAATTTATGACGGGGTTTAGTATTTTTTGGGGAAGAAATGTTTTTCTTAGAGATTTTTCTCAAAACAAAGTATATCTTCTTAGCATTGGGCATGTCGGAGTGTAGCTCAGTGGTAGAGCATTCGACTGCAAATCGAAAGGTCGGTGGTTCAATTCCGCTCGCTCCCTTCTTCATTATAGTGGGTTACTTGTCGAAAAACTTTGGACGCTTGAAAGATTACTGTATTTCATTATATTGAACTACGAAGGCACATGAATAATGCTTTTTCGTCGTACTTCATTGTAATTTATGACCTGCTTTTGTATTCTTGGGGAATACGTGGTTTTCTTAGAGAATTTTCTCAAAACCCAGTATATTTTCTTAGTGTTGGGAACGTGGGAGTGTAGCTCAGTGGAGCATTCGACTGCAGATCGAGAGATCGGTGGTTCAAATCCGCTCGCTCCCTTCTTCATTATAATTGGTTACTTGTCGAAACACTTTAGACAATTGAATATAAGATTAGTTTTAATAGTTCATTATTTTGAACTGCGAAGGCACATGAATCATGCTTTTTCGTCGTATTTTGTTGTATTTAATGACCGGCTTTTGTATTTTAGGGAAGAAATGTTTTTCTTAGAGATTGTTCTCAAAACCAAGTATATCTTTTTACCGTTGGGCATGTGGCAGTGTGGCTAAGTGGTAGAATATTCGATTGCAGATCGCGAGGTCGGTGGTTCAATTCCGCTCGCTCCCATCTTCATTATAGTGGGTGTACTTGTCGAAAGACTTTAGACGTTTGAATTTAAGATTAGTTTTAATAGTTCATTATTTTGAAGTACGAAGGCACATGAATGATGCTTTTTCGTCGTATTTCATTTTAATTTATAACTGGCTTTTGTAATTTTTGGGAAGAAATTTTTTTCTTAGAGATTGTTCTCAAAACCAAGTATATCTTCTTAGCGTCGGGCATGTGGGAGTGTAGCTCAGTCGTAGAGCATTCGACTGCATATCTAGAGGTCGGTGATTCAATTGCGCTCGCTCCCTTCTTCATTATAGTGGGTTACTTGTCGAAAAACTTTGGACGCTTGAAAGATTACTGTATTTCATGATATTGAACTACGAAGGCACATGAATAATGCTTTTTCGTCGTACTTCATTGTAATTTATGACCTGCTTTTGTATTCTTGGGGAATACGTGGTTTTCTTAGAGAATGTTCTCAAAACCCAGTATATTTTCTTAGTGTTGGGAACGTGGGAGTGTAGCTCAGTGGAGCATTCGACTGCAGATCGAGAGGTCGGTGGTTCAAATCCCCTCGCTCCCTTCTTCATTATAATTGGTTACTTGCCGAAAGACTTTAGACAATTGAATATAAGATTAGTTTTAATAGTTCATTATTTTGAACTGCGAAGGCACATGAATCATGCTTTTTCGTCGTATTTCATTTTAATTTATGACGGGGTTTTGTATATTTAGGGAAAAAATGGTTTTCTTAGAGATTGTTCTCAAAACCAAATATATCTTCTTAGCGTTGGGCATGTGGGAGTGTAGCTAAGGGGTAGAGCATTCGACTACAGATCGAGAGGTCGGTGGTTCAGTTCCGCTTGCTCCCTTCTTCATTATAATTGGTTACTTGTCGAAAGACTTTAGACGTTTATAAGATTTGTTTAGTTCATTATTTTGAACTACGAAGGCACATGAATCATGCTTTTTCGTCGTATTTTGTTGTATTTAATGACCGGCTTTTGTATTTTAGGGAAGAAATGTTTTTCTTAGAGATTGTTCTCAAAACCAAGTATATCTTTTTACCGTTGGGCATGTGGCAGTGTGGCTAAGTGGTAGAATATTCGATTGCAGATCGCGAGGTCGGTGGTTCAATTCTGCTCGCTCCCATCTTCATTATAGTGGGTGTACTTGTCGAAAGACTTTAGACGTTTGAATTTAAGATTAGTTTTAATAGTTCATTATTTTGAAGTACGAAGGCACATGAATGATGCTTTTTCGTCGTATTTCATTTTAATTTATAACTGGTTTTGTATTTTTTGGGAAGAAATTTTTTTCTTAGAGATTGTTCTCAAAACCAAGTATATCTTCTTAGCGTCGGGCATGTGGGAGTGTAGCTCAGTCGTAGAGCATTCGACTGCATATCTAGAGGTCGGTGATTCAATTGCGCTCGCTCCATTCTTCATTATAGTGGGTTTACTTGTCGAAAGACTTTAGACGTTTGAATTTAAGATTAGTTTTAATAGTTCTATATTTTTAATTGCGAAGGCACATGAATCATGCTTTTTCGTAGTATTTCGTTCTATTTTATGACTGGCTTTTGTATTTTTGGGGAATAAATCCTTTACTTAGAGATTGTTCTCAAAACCAAGTATATCTTCTTAGCGTTGGGCAAGTGGGAATGTAGTTCAGTGGTATAGCAATCGATTGCAGATCGAGAGTTCGGTGGTTCAGTTCCGCTCGTTCCTTCTTCAGTACAATGGGTTACTTATAGTTTAGACGTTTGAATTTAAGATTAGTTTTAATTGTTCATTATTTTGAACTACGAGGGCACATGAATAATGCTTTTTCGTCGTATTTCATTTTAATTTATGACTGGCTTTTGTATTTTTTGGGAAGAAATTTTTTTCTTAAAGATTGTTTTCAAAACCAAGTATATCTTCTTAGCGTCGGGCATGTGGGAGTGTAGCTCAGTCGTAGAGCATTCGACTGCATATCTAGAGGTCGGTGGTTTAATTGCGCTCGCTCCATTCTTCATTATAGTGGGTTTACTTGTCGAAAGACTTTAGACCTTTGAAATTAAGATCAGTTTTAGTAGTTCATTATTTTGAACTGCGAAGGCACGTGAATCATGCTTTTTTATCGTATTTCGTTGTATTTTATGACCGGCTTTTGCATTTTTAAAGAAAAAAATGGTTTGCTTATTACAGAATGTTCTCAAAACCAAGTATATCTTCTTACCGGTGGGCATGTGGGAGTGTAGCTCAGTGGTAGAGCACTCGACTGCAGATCGAGAGGTCGGTGGTTTAATTCCACTCGTTCCTTCTTCAGTGCAATGGGTTATTTGTCGAAATAGTTTAGACGTTTTAATTTAGGATTAGTTTTAATAGTTCATTATTTTGAACTACGAAGGCACATGAATCATGCTTTTTCGTCGTATTTCGTTGTATTTTATGACCGGCTTTTGTATTTTTAGGGAATAAATAGTTTACTTAGAGATTGTTCTCAAAACCAAGTATATCTTCGTAGCGTTATGTATGTGGGGGTGTAGCTCAGTGGTAGAGCATTAAACTGCCGATCGAGAGGTCGGCGGTTCAATTCTGCTCGTTCCCTTCTTCATTATAACGGATTAGTTTTCGAAAACTTTAGACCTTTTAAAGATCAATTTAGTTCATCATTTTAAACTACGAAGGCACATGAATCATGCTTTTTCGTCGTATTTGATTGTAATTTATAACTGGTTTTTGTATTTTTTGGGAAGAAATGTTTTTCTTAGAGATTGTTCTCAAAACCAAGTATATGTTCTTAGCGTTGGGTATGTGGGAGTGTAGCTCAGTGGTAGAGCGTTCGACTGCAGATCGAGAGGTAAGCGGTTCAATTTCGCTAGCCCCCTTCTTCATTATAATTGGTTACTTGTCGAAAGACTTTAGACGTTTGAAAGATTTATTTAGTTCATTAATTTGAACTACGAAAGCACACGAATATAGCTTTTTCGTCCTATTTCATTTTAATTTATGACGGGGTTTAGTATTGTTGGGGAAGAAATGTTTTTCTTAGAGATTGTTCTCAAAACCAAGTATATCTTCTTAGCTGTGGGCAAGTGGGTGTGTAGATCAGTGGTAGAGCATTCGACTGCAGATCGAAAAGTCGGTGGTTCACTTCCGTTCGCTCCATTCTTCATTACAGTGGGTTACTTGTCCAAAGAATTTAAACGTTTGAAAGTTTAATTTAGTTCATTATTTTGAACTACGAAGGTACATGAATAATGCTTTTTCGTTGTATTTTATTGTGATTTTTGACTGGCTTTTGTATTTTTTGCAAAGAAATGTTTTTCTTAGAGATTTTTCTCAAAACCAAGTGCATCTTCTTACGGTGGGCATGTGGGAGTGTAGCTCAGTGGTAGAGCATTCTACTGCATATCGAGAGGTCGGCGGTTCAATTCCACTCGCTCCCTTTTTTATTATAGTGGGTTTATTTGCCGAAAGACTTTAGACGTTAGAATTTAAGAGTTGTTTTAATAGTTCATTACTTTGAACTGCGAAGGCAAATGAATCATGCTTTTTTCGTAGTATTTCGTTGTATTTTATGACCGGCTTTTGCATTTTTGGGGAATATATGCTTTACTTAGAGATTGTTCTGAAAACCAAGTATATGTTCTTAGCGTTGGGCATGTGGGAGTGCAGCTCAGTGTTGGAGCATTCCGCTGCAGATCGAGAGGTCTGTTGTTCAATTCCGATCGCTCCCTTCTCCATTATGATGGGTTACCTTTCGAGAGACATTTGACGTTTTTGAGATTAATTTGGTTCATCATTTTGAACTATGTACGCACATTAATAATGCTTTTTCGTCGTATTTCATTGTAATTTATGACCAACTTTTGCATTTTTAAAGAAAAAAATTGTTTCCTTAAAAAATGTTCTCAAAACCAAGTATATCTTATTAGCGGCAGGCATATGGGAGTGTAGCTCAGTGGTAGAGCATTCGACTGCAGATCAAGAGGTGGGTAATTCAGTCCCGCTCGCAAGCTTCTTCATTATTGTGGGTTTAATTGTCGAAAGACTTTGGACGTTTGAATTTAAGATTAGTTTTATTAGTTCATTATTTTGAACTCCGAAGGCACCGGAATCATACTTTTTCATCGTATTTTGTTGCATTTTGTTACCGGCTTTTGTATTTTTGGGGAATAAATGCTTTACTTAGAGATTGTTCTCAGAATCAAGTATATCTTCGTACCGTTGGCATGTTGGAGTGTGGCTCTTTGGTATAGCAATCGACTGCAGATCGAGAGGTCGGTGGTTAAATTCCGCTCGTTCCTTCTTCAGTACAATGGGTTACTTGTCGAAATAGTTTAGACGTTTGAATTTAAGATTAGTTTTAATGGTTCATTATTTTGAACTACGAAGGCACATGAATCATACTTTTTCGTCGTATTTCGTTGTATTTTATGACCGGCTTTTGTATTTTTAGGGAGTAAATAGTTTACTTAGAGATTGTTCTCCAAAGAAAGTATATCACTGGTAGAGCATTCGACTGCAGATCGAAAGGTCGGTGGTTCAATTCCGCTCGTTCCCTTCTTCATTATAACCGGTTACTTGTCGAAAATTTTAGACCTTTTAAAGATCAATTTAGTTCATCATTTTGAACTACGAAGGCACATGAATAATTCTTTTTGGTCGAATTTCATTGTAATTTGTAACTAGCTTTTGTATTTTTTTGGAAGAAATGTTTTTCTTAGAGACTGTTCTCAAAACCAAGTATATCTTCACAGCGTTTGGCATGTGGGAGTGTAGCTCAGTTGTAGAGCGTTCGACTGCAGTTCGAGAGGTCACCGGTTCAATTTCGCTCGCTCCCTTCTTCATTATATTTGGTTGCTTGTCGAAAGACTTTAGACGTTTGAAAGATTAATTAAGTTCAATATTTTGATTTACGAACGCACATTAATAATGCTTATTCGTCGTATTTTATTCTAAATTATGACGGGGTTTTGTATTGTTGGGCAAGAAATGTTTTTCTTAGAGATTGTTCTAAAAACCAAGTATATCTTCTTAGCGGTGGGCTTTTGGGAGTGTAGCTCAGTGGTAGAGCATTCGACTGCAGATCGAAAAGTCGGTGATTCAATTCCGTTCCCTCCACTCTTCATTATAATGGGTTACTTGTCGAAAGACTTAACACGTTTGAAAGTTTAATTTAGTTCATTATTTTGAACTACGAAAGTACATGAATGATGCTTTTTCGTTGTATTTCATTAAAATTTATGACTGGCTTTCGTATTTTTTTGGAAGAATTGTTTTTCTTAGAGATTTTTTTCAAAACCAAGTATATCTTCTTAGCGTTGGGCATGTGGGAGTGTAGCTCAGTGGTAGAGCATTCGACTGCAGATGAGAGGTCGGTGCATGGTTCAATTTCGCTCGCTCCCTTGTCCTTTATATTGGGCTACCTGTCGAAAGACTTTTGAGGTTTTAGAGATTAATTTGGTTCATTATTTTGAACTACGCAGGCATATGAATAACGCTTCTTTTTCGTATTTCATTGTAATATATGAGCGGAGAATAAATGGTTTGCTTAAAAAATGTTCTCAAAACCAAGTATATCTTCTTATTGGTGGGCATGTGGGAGTGTAGCTCGGTGGCAGAGTATTCAACTGCAGATCGAGAGGCCGGCGGTTCAAATCCGCTCGCTCCCTTCTTCATTATAGTGCGTGTACTTGTAGAAAGACTTTAAACGTTTGAATTTAACATCAGTTTTAATATAATTATAGTTCATTATTTTGAGCTCCGAAGGTAAGTGAATCATGCTTTTTCATCGTATTTCGTTCTATTTTAGGACCGGCTTTTGCATTTTTTAAGAAAAAATGGTTTGCTTACAGAATGTTCTCAAAACCAAGTATATTTTCTTACGTTGGGCTTGCGGGAGTGTAGCTCCGTGGTAGAGCATTCGACAGCAGATCGAGAGGCCGTTGGTTCAATTCCGCTCGCTCCTTTTTCATTATAATTGGTTGCTTGCCGAAAGCCTTTAGACGTTTTGAAGATTAATTAAGTTCAATATTTTGAATTACGAAAGCACATTAATAATGCTTTTCGTTCGTATTTCATTTTAATTTATGACGGGGTTTTGTATATTTAGAAAAAAAATGGTTTTCTTAGAGACTGTTCTCAAAACCAAGTATATCTTCTTAGCGTTGGGCATGTGGGAGTGTAGCTCAGTGGTAGAGCATTCGACTGCAGATCGAGAGGTCGGTGGTTCAATTCCGCTCGCTCGCTATTTCATAACAATTTGTTACTTGTCGAAAGACGTTAGACGTTTGAAAGATTTATTTAGTTCATTATTTTGAACTACGAAGACACATGAATATAATTTTTTCGTCCTATTTCATTTTAATTTATGACGGGTTTTGTATTTTTGGGTAAGAAATATTTTTCTTAGAGATTGTTCTCAAAACCAAGTATATCTTCTTTACGTTAGGCATGGGAGAATGCAGCTAAGTGGTAGAGCATTCGACTTCAGATCGAGAGGTCGTCGGTTCAATTCCGCTCACTCCCTGCTTAATTATTTTGGGTTTACTTGTTGAAAGACTTTAGACGTTTGAATTTAAGATTAGTTTTATTAGTTAATTATTTTGAATTCCGAAGGCACCGGAATCATGCTTTTTCATCGTATTTTGTTGTATTTTATGACCGGCTTTTGTATTTTTGGGGAATAAATGCTTTACATAGAGATTGTTCTAAAAACCAAGTATATCTTCTTACCGTTGGCATATGGGAGTGTGGCTGTGTGGTATAGCAATCGACTGCAGATCGAGAGGTCGGTAGTTCAATTCCGCTCGTTCCTTCTTCAGTACTATGGGTTACTTGTCGAAACAGTTTAGACGTTTGAATTTAAGATTAGTTTTTAATAGTTCATTATTTTGAACTACGAAGGCACATCAATCATGCTTTTTCGTCGTATTTCGTTGTATTTTATGACCGGCTTTTGTATTTTTAGGGAACAAATGGCTTACTTAGAAATTGTTCTCAAAAATAAGAACATAACTGGTAGAGCATTCGACTGCAGATCGAGAGGTCGTTGGTTCAATTCCGCTCGCTCCTTTTTCATTATAACTGGTTGCTTGTCGAAAGCCTTTAGACGTTTTAAAGATTAATTAAGTTCAATATTTTTAATTACGAAGGCACATTAATAATGCTTTTCATTCGTATTTCATTTCAATTTATGACGGGGTTTTGTATATTTAGAAAAAAATGGTTTTCTTAGAGATTGTTCTCAAAAAAAAGTATATCTTCTTAGCGTTGGTCATGTGGGAGTGTAGCTCAGGGGTAGAGCATTCGACTGCAGATCAAGAGGTCAGCGTCCAAATCTGCTCGCTCCGTTCTTCATTATAATTGGTTACTTGTCGAAAGACTTTAGACGTTTGACTTTAAGATCAGTTATAATAGTTCATTATTTTGAACTGCGAAGGCACATGAATCATGCTTTTTCGTGGTATTTCCTTTTAATTTATGACGGGGTTTTGTATATTTTAGGAAAAATGGTTTTCTTAGAAATTGTTCTCAAAACCAAGTATATCTTGTTAGCGTTGGGCGTGTGGGAGTGTAGCTCAGTGGTAGAGCATTCGACTGCAGATCGAGAGGTCGGTGGTTCAATTCCGCTCGCTCCCTTCTGCATAATAATCGTTACCTGCCGAAAGACATTTGACGTTTGAATTTAAGATTAGTTTTAATAGTTCATTATTTTCAACTACGAAGGCACATCAATATTGCTTTTTCGTCGTATTTTAATTTATGAAGGGCTTTTGTATTTTTGGGGAAGAAATGGTTTGCTTAGAGATTGCTTTCAAAACCACGAAAGTATATCTTCTTAGCGTTGAGCATGTGAGAGTGTAACTCACTGGTAAAGCATTCGGGTGCAGATCGAGATGTTGGCGGTTCAATTCCGCTCGCTCCCTTCTTCATTATAATTGGTTACTTGTGGAAAGACTTTAGACGTTTGAAAGATTAATTTAGTTCAATATTTTGAATTACGCAGCACATTAATAATGCTTTTTCGTCGTATTTCATTGCAATTGATGACGGGGTTTTGTATATTTGGGGAAGAAATGTTTTTCTTCGAGATTTTTCTCAAAAACAAGTATCTCTGCATAGCGTTGGGCATGTGGGAAAGTAGCTCAGTGGTAGAGCATTCGTCTGCAGATCGAGAGGTCGGCGGTTCAATTCCGCTCGCTCACTTCTTCATTATTGTAGATTTAGTTGTCGCAAAACTTTAGACGTTTGAATTTAAGATTAGTTTTAATATTTCATTATTTTGAACTACGAAGGCACATGAATCATGCTTTTTTGTCGTGTTTGGTTGTATTTTATGACCGGCTTTTGTGTTTTGGGGGGGGTAAATGGTTTACTTAGAGATTGTTCTCGAAGCCAAGTATATCTGCATAGCGGTGGCCATGTGAGAGTGAAGCTCAGTGGTAGAGCATTCGACTGCAGATCGGGAGGCCGGTGGTTCAATTCCTCTTGCTCCCTTCTCCATTATCATTATAATGGGTTACCTGTGGACAGACTTTTGATGTTTTAAAGAATAATTTGCATCAATTGGTTCATTATTTTGAACAACGCAGGGACATGAATAATGCTTATTCGTCAAATTTCATTGTAATGTATGACCAGCTTTTGCATTTTTGGGGAATAAATTGTTTGCTTACAGAATGTTCTCATAACCAAGTATATCTTCATACCGTTGGGCATGTGGGAGTGTAGCTTAGAGGTAGAGCATTCGAGTGCAAATCCAGAGGTCGGTAATTGAATTCCGTTCGCTCCCTTCTTCATTATGATGGGTTACCTGTCGAAAGACTTTAGACGTTTGAAAGATTATTTAAGTTCAATATTTTGAGTTACGCAGGCAGATTAATAATGCTTTTTCGTCGTATTTCATTGTAATTTATGCCGGGGTTTTGTATATTTGGGGAAGAAAAGTTTTTCTTAGAGATATTTCTCAAAACCAAGTATCTCTGCATAGCGTTGGGCATGTGGGACTGTAGCTCAGTGGTAGAGCATTCGACTGCAGATCGAGAGGTCGGCGGTTCAATTCCGCTCGCTCCCTTCTTCATTATTGTGTGTGTACTTGTTGAAAGACTTTGGACGTTTGAATTTAAGATTAGTTTTAATAGTTCATTATTTTGAACTACGAAGGCACATGAATCATGCTTTTTCGTAGTGTTTTGTTGTATTTTATGACCTGCTTTCGTTTTTTTACAGGGTAAATGGTTTACTTAGAGATTGTTCTCGAAACCAAGTATATCTTCTTTCCGGTGGGAATGTGGGAGTGTAGCTCAGTGGTAGAGCATTCGACTGCAGATCGAGAGGTCGGCGGTTCAATTCCGCTCGCTCCCTTCTTGATTATTGTGGGTTTACTTGTTGAAAGACTTTAGACGTTTGAATTTAAGATTGGTTTTAATAGTTCAATATTTTGAACTACGAAGGCACATGAATCAAATTTTTTCGTCGTGTTTCGTTTTTTTTATGACCGGCTTTCGGGTTTTTGGGGGGTAAATTGTTTACTTAGGGATTGTTCTCGAAACCAAGTATATCTTCATAGCATTGGCCATGTGGGAATGTAGCTTAGTGGTAGAGCATCGGTCTGAAGATCGAGAGGTCGGTGGTTCAATTCCGCTCGCTCCTTTCTGCATTATAATGGGTTACCTGTCGAAAGACATTTGACGTTTGAATTTAAGATTAGTTTTAATAGTTCATTATTTTCAACTACGAAGGCACATGAATATTGCTATTTCGTCGCATTGCATTTTAATTTATGAAGGGCTTTTGTATTTTTGGGGAACAAATGGTTTGCTTAGAGATTGCTTTCAAAACAAAGTATGTCTTCTTTACGTTGGGCAAGTGGAAATGTAGCTTAGTGGTCGAGCATTCGACTGCAGATCGACAGGTCCGTGGTTCAATTCCGCTCGCTCTCTTTTTCATTACAATTTGTTACTTGTCGAAAGATTTTAGACGTTTGAAAGATTTATTTAGTTCATTATTTTCAACTACGAAGGCAAATAAACATTGCTTTTTCGTCGTATTGCATTTTAATTTATGATGGGCTTTTTATTTTTGGGGAAGAAATGGTGTGCTTAGAGATTGCTGTCAAAACCACGCAAGTATATCTTCTTAGCGTTGGGCATGTGAGAGTGTAATTCACTGGTAAAGCATTCGACTGCAGATCGAGAGGTCGGCGGTTATATTGCGCTCGCTTCCTTCTTCATTATAATTGGTTACTTGTCGAAAGACTTTAGACGTTTGAAAGATTAATTAAGTTCAATATTTTGAATTACGCACGCACATTAATAATGCTTTTTCGTCGTATTTCATTGACGTAATTAATGACGGGGTTTTGTATATTTGGGGAAGAAATGTTTTTCTTAGAGATTGTTCTCAAAACCAAGTATCTCTGCCTAGCGTTGGGCATGTGGGAGTGTAGCTCAGTGGCAGAGCAGTCGACTGCAGAGAAGGCACATGAATCACGCTTTTTCGTCGTGTTTCGTTTTATTTTATGACCAGCTTTTGTGTTTTGGGGGAGTAAAAGGTTTTTTTAGAGATTGTTCTCGAAACCAAGTATATCTTCATAGCGTTGGGCATGTGGGAGTGTAGCTCAAAGGTAGAGCATTCGACTGCAGATCGAGATGTCGGTGGTTCAATTCATCTCGCTCCCTCCTCCATTATAATGGGTTACGTATCAAAAGACTTTTGATGTTTTAAAGATTAATTTGGTTCATTATTTTGAACTACGCAGGCACATGAATAATGCTTATTCGTCGTATTTCATTGTAATATATGACCAGCTTTTGCATTTTTGGGGAATAAATTGGTTACTTACAGAATGTTCTCAAAACCAAGTATATCTTCTTTCGGGTACGCACGTGGGAGCGTAGCTCAGTGGTAGAGCATACGCCTGCCGATCGAGATGTTGGTGGTTCAATTCCGCTCGCTCTCTTCTGCATTATAATGGGTTACTTGTCGAAAGACATTTGATGTTTGAATTTAACATTAGTTTTAATAGTTCATTATTTTGAACTGCGAAGGCACATGAATCATGCTTTTTCGTCGTACTTCGTTGTATTTTATGACCAGCTTTTGTGTTTTTGAGGGTAAATTGTGTACTTGGAAATTGTTCTCGAAACCAAATATATCTTCATAGAGTTGCGCATGTGGGAGTGTAGCTCAGTGGTAGAGCATTCGACTGCAGATCGAGAGGTCGGTGGTTCAATTCCGCTCGCTCCCTTCTCCATTATAATGGGTTACCTGTCGAAAGACATTTGATGTTTTAAAGATTAATTTGGTTCATTGTTTTGAACTACTTAGGCACATGAATAATGCTTAAACGTCGTATTTCATTGTAATATATGACCAGCTATAGAATTTTTAGGGAATGAATTGTTTGCTTACATAATGTTCTCAAAACCAAGTATATCTTCTTTCCGGCGGGCATGTAGGAGTGTAGCTCTGTGGTAGAGCATTCGACTGCATATCGAGAGGTCGGCGGTTCAATTCCTCTCGCTCCCTTCTCCATTATAATGGGTTCCCTGTCGAAAGACTTTTGATGTTTTAAAGATTAATTTGGTTCAATATTTTGAACTACGCAGCACATTAATAATGCTTTTTCGTCGTATTTCATTGTAATTTATAACGGGGTTTTGTATATTAGGGGAAGAAATGTTTTTCTTGGAGACTGTTCTCAAAACCAAGTATCTCTGCATAACGTGGGGCATGTGGGAGTGTAGCTCAGTGGTAGGGCATTTGACTGCATAATGAGAGGTCGGCGGTTCAATTCCACTCCTCCCTTCTTCATTATAATTGGTTATTTGTGGAAAGATTTTAGACGTTTGAAAGATTAATTAAGTTCAATATTTTGAATTACGCGGCACATTAATAATGCTTTTTCGTCGTATTTCATTGTAATTTATGACAAGATTTTGTATTTTTTGGGAAGAAATGTTTTTCTTGGAGATTGTTCTCAAAACCAAGTATCTCTGCATAGCGTTGGGCATGTGGGAGTTTAGCTCAGTGGTAGAGCATTCGACTGCAGATCGAGAGGTTGGTGGTTCAATTCTGCTCGCTAGCTTCTGCATTATAATGGTTACCTGTCGAAAGTTATTTGAGGTTTGAATTTAAAATTAGTTTTAATACTTCATTATTTTGAGTTGCGAAGGCACATGAATCGAGGTTTTTCGTCGTATTTCGTTGTATTTTATGACCAGCTTTTGTATTTTTGGGGAATAATTGCTTTACTTAGAGATGGTTCAATTCCGCTCGCTCCATTCTTCATTACAATTGTCTACTTGTCGAAATACGTTAGACGTTTGAAAGATTTAATTAGTTCATTATTTTCAGCTACGAAGGCACATGAATATTGCGTTTTCGTCGTATTGCATTTTAATTTATGACGGGCTTTTGCATTTTTGGGGAAGAAATTGTTTGCTTATAAATTGCTTTCAAAACCACGCCAGTATATCTTCTTAGCTTTGAGCATGTGAGAGTGTAACTCACTGGTAAAGCATTCGAGTACAGATCGAGATGTTGGCGGTTCAATTCCGCTCGCTCCCTTTTTCATTATAATTGGTTACTTGTGGAAAGACTTTAGACGTTTGAAAAATTAATTAAGTTCAATATTTTGAATTACGCAGCACATTAATATTGCTTTTTCGTCGCATTTCATTGTAATTTATGACGGGGTTTTGTATTTTTGAGAAGAAATGTTTTTCTTGCAGATTTTTCTCAAAACAAAGTATCTCCGCGTAGCGTAGGGCATGTGGGAGTGTAGCTCAGTGGTAGAGCATTCGACTGCAGATCGAGAGGTCGGCGGTTCAATCCCGCTCGCTCCCTTCTTCATTATTGTCGGTTTACTAGTCGAAAGACTTTAGACGTTTGAATTTAAGATTAATTTTAATAGTTCATTATTTTGAACTACGCAGGCACATGAATAATGTTATTCGTCGTAATTCATTGTAATATATGACCAGCTTTTGCATTTTTGGGGAATAAATGGTTTGCTCACACAATGTTCTAAAAAACCAAGTATATCTTCTTCCCGGTGGGCATGTGGGATTGTAGCTCAGTGGTAGAGCATTCCACTGCAGATCGAGAGGTCGGCGGTTCAATTCCGCTCGCTCCCATTCTTCTTCATTATTTTTCATCATTCTTCTCCGCTTCTTCATTATCGTCCGTTTAATTGTCGAAAGACTTTAGACGTTTGAATTAAATTAAGATTGGTTTAAATAGTTCATTATTTTGAACTACGCAGGCACATGAATAACGCTTATTCGTCGTAATTCATTGTAATATATGACCAGCTTTTGCATTTTTGAAGAATAAATGGTTAGCTCACAGAATGTTCTTAAAACCAAGTATGTCTTCCTTCCGGTGGGCATGTGGGAGTGTAGCTCAGTGGTAGAGCATTCGACTGCAGATCGAGAGGTCGGTGGTTCAACTCCGCTCGCTCCCTTTTGCATTATAATGGTTACCTGTCGAAAGACATTTGACGTTTGAATTTCAGATTAGTTTTAATAGTTCATTATTTTGAGCTGCGAAGGCACATGAATCGTGGTTTTTCGTCGTATTTCGTTTTATTTTATGACCGGCTTTTGTATTTTTGCGGAATAATGCTTTATTTAGAGATGGTTCAATTCTGCTCGCTCCCTTTTTCATTACAATTGGCTACTTGTCAAAACACGTTAGACGTTTGAAAGATTTATTTAGTTCATTATTTTCAACTACGAAGGCACATGAATATTGCTTTTTCGTCGTATTCCATTTTAATTTATGACGGGCTTTTGTATTTTTGGGGAAGAAATTGTTTGCTTAGAGATTGCTTTCAAAACCACGAAAGTATATCTTTTTAGTGTTGAGTATGTGACAGTGTAACTCACTGGTAAAGCATTCGAGTGCAGATCGAGATGTTGGCGGTTCAATTCCGCTCGCTCCCATCTTCATTATAATTGGTTACTTGTGAAAAGACTTAGGACTTTTGAAAGATTAATTAAGTTCAATATTTTGAATTATGCAGCACATTAATAATGCTTTTTCGTCGTATTTCATTGTATTTTACGACGGGGTTTTGTATTTTTGGGAAGAAGTGTTTTTCTTGGAGATTGTTCTCAAAACCAAGTATCTCTGCATAGTGTTGGGCATGTGGGAGTGTAGCTCAGTGGTAGAACATTCGATGCAGATCGAGAGGTCAGTGGTTCAATTCCGCTCCCTCTCTTCTTCATTACAATTGTCTACTTGTCAAAAGACTTTAGACGTTTGAAAGATTAATTAAGTTCAATATTTTGAATTACGCAGCACATTAATAATGCTTTTTCGTCGTATTTCATTGTAATTTATGACGGGGTTTTGCATATTAGGGAAGAAATTTTTTTCTTGGAGATTGTTCTCAAAACCAAAAATCTCTGCATTGCGTGGGGCATGTTGGAGTGTAGCTCAGTGTTAGGGCATTCGACTGCATATCGAGAGGTCGGCGGTTCAATTCCGCTCGCTCCGCCCCTTCTTCGTTATTGTTTGTTTACTTGTCGTAAGACATTTGACGTTTGAATTTAAGATTAGTTTTAATAGTTCATTATTTTGAACAGCGAAGGCACATGAATCATCCTTTTTTGTCGTGTTTCGTTGTATTTTATGACCGGCTCTTGTGTTATTGGGGAGTAAATGGTTTACTTAGAGATTGCTCTCGAGACCAAGTATATCTTCTTAGCGTTGGGCATGTGGGAGTGTAGCTATGTGGTAGAGCATTCGACTGCAGATCGAGAGGCCGGCGGTTCCATTCCTTTCGCTTCCTTCTCCATTATAATGGGTTACCTGTCGAAAGATTTTTGATGTTTTAAAGATTAATTTGGTTCATTATTTTGGACTACGCAGGCACATGAATAATGCTTATTCGTCGTATTTCATTGTAATATATGACCAGCTTTTGCATTTTTGGAAATAAATTGTTTGCTTACAGAATGTTCTCAAAACCAAGTATATTTTCTTTCCGGTGGGCATGTCGGAGTGTAGCTCAGTGGTAGAGCATTCGACTGCAGATCGAGAGGTCGGCGGTTCAATTCCGCTCGCTCCCTTCTTAATTATTGTGGGTTTACTTGTCGAAAGACATTTGACGTTTGAATTTAAGATTAGTTTTAATAGTTCATTATTTTGAACAGCGAAGGCACATGAATCATGCTTTTTTGTCGTGTTTCGTTGTATTTTATGACCGGCTCTTGTGTTATTGGGGAGTAAATGGTTTCCTTAGAGATTGTTCTCGAAGCCAAGTTTATCTGCATAGCATTGGCCCTGTGAGAGTGTAGTTCCGTGGTAAAGCATTCGACTGCAGATCGGGAGGCCGGTGGTTAAATTCCTCTCGCTCCCTTCTCCATTATAATGGGTTACACGTCGAAAGACTTTTGATGTTTTAAAGATTAATTTGTTTCGTTATTTTGAACTACGCACTGTTATTTTCAAGGAGTAGATTTGACTCCAAAAGTGGAGTAAAAAAAAAAGGCCCCAGTTCACTCCAATTTGAGAGTACTTTTTACTCCGGTATTTTAACTCTCTTTTCAGAGTAATTTTTACTCCAAAAGTAGAGTGAATTTTACTACTGATAGGAGTCATTATTACTCCTATTAAAAATGTACTCCCCTTGGGAGAGTGAATTTTACACTCATAAGTGGAGTAATATTGACTCCAGAAATTACTCTTAAACTAGTATGTGGAGTAAAAATTGCAATAATTTCAATACTTATAAAATCAGATGAAATATTGTGAAGTTAAAACATTTATTCAAAAAAGAAAGAATTGAGTTTTTATATACACTTAATTAAGTCACTTTATGCTATTCTACAGAACTATAAAATACAGTTCTAAACATAATCATCCAACACATGAAATGTTTTGGGCTGTTTTAAACCTATTAATTTATAGACAATTTGATCAACATATTAGTTTCTTTGATAAAACTGGTTGTCTCACATGCATGTATATCATACTGTTCAATGGCTTTAGGTTTACCAGTTAACTATGAATAGGTAATTATAACAATATTATTAGGTTATTGCTAACTATTGCAGATTTTGAAATGTTGTATTGTCTCATACATTCCAAGTAGCTGTTCGAATACTGTGAAACTGCTTACATGTGCTCCATATTTTCCAAGGCTGAGTATCTTTCATAAATCAAAATATATTGCATCCAATTGTCCAAGCCTTGCATCATTAGCTTTGACTCCTTTCAACCAATGGTGTTTCCAGGCAGTTGTATGTAATCAAAATTTTGTAAGGCTGCAATAAGATAAGTAAAGTCGTAAGTCAAGACAATCAAATAGCTACCTACCATACAGGACAGGATATATCTTGGGCATTGGATCATTCCAGAAAAGATCCTGCACAGAGGAAATTAAAAATACCCCCAGCCTCTTCAGATATCACACAGGTATTCAACCTTCCCCCTTCCAGGGCATCATCGTCATCTATGATTCAATTTATTCTTGGTTTAAATTTACAAACATTTTGCTTGATAAATACAATGGCTTTTTACAAAGTGTAATCCCTTGGGCAAACTTATACATGCCTCCCTTCCCCTTTGGGAATCTTAAGACATCCCCCCTCCTTGAATGGCAGAAATTTCCTCTGAGGGGTATAGATCTTTTCTGGAATGACCTTTTAATGCAATAATACATGAGGCAATCATAAATTTTTCTATGCAAAATGTTCTAGTGTGTCAGCACTTTTCCTAGTACAATCATTTTATATTAAATAGAATAAAATAGCAAAGTTTACATTAACAGACTGCTTGGTTAAAAGTTTAGAAAGCAGCACTTTTATTGATTAGTAGAATAGTCTGCTGTCAGACAAATTGGCCCGGTAACAAATCCAGTATATGAGACCGAGAGTGAAAAAAATACAGTATGGCATAAAGGTTTATATTGTCACACACAAGATGCACTACTGGTACTTCTAAAAGTGCAGTGAGACTAATTAATGGTGAATTGCATGTTCCACTGTCTTCCATTATTACCATGAGTCAATGTTATTCCTTTCCTCCCTAAAGGGCAGCAAATTTTACCAGAGGGCCTGCAAATCTTTATTGGAATGACCCGAATTCAAGTAGTGTGGTGTAAAACATGGATCGCATTAAGGACTATTCAGTAATAAGATGTTGACAATAGGGCAATTAGTATTTTGTTACTTTTAAACTTGGTGATTTAATATCACTTCTTGGAGGTTGCAGCTCCTTGGGTAAATATATTACTTATATCTCTTTTCTTGTTATGCAAGTCTTACTTATAATACTCATGAACATAGTTCTCCTATTTAATAATATCAGTAACATCAGCAGCAATGCTAATAGGATAATTAACAGTATAAATAGTTTTGATTGTTATTATATTTTGCTGTATCTTTTATAGCAGAGAATTTTGCTCATCAACAGGAGAGCCTTGGCAATCAAAAATACAAAATACACTGTATAACAAGATATATAAAGATAGTATTCTAGTGTTTTGCTGAGAAGGAAATGGTTGAGCACATTAAAGCTGAGACATCATAGCAAATTAGCAACACACAAATTTCCTTGCTACAATATTACCTTAAAGGACATTGGCAACAAAAAATTTTATTCCTTATATCTATTATACTTACCTATGGAATACTTAATTACGCATTTTCGTGAGTCTATCGCATTTAGTTGTTGAGAAAATTTGAAGAAATGTTGATCGTACGGCAGCCATTTTGAAAATAAAGCGTTATGCTAATTTATGCAGAATAACTTTGCTGACGTCATTAGTAGGGTAGGCCGAATTTTACAATATAAATTATTATTACTATCACGTTTCAGTAGGAACATTTTGCCAAAAAATAAAAGTTGCTGAGCAAAATACAATTAAGTAATTGTGCAATACCCAAGTATTACTGTTCTCCAAATATGTTTTTAACATTATTTTGAATAAACGCATCTATCACAACTGTTATATGCGCCGAGATGTCAGATCCCATGCTGGGCGTCTGCCAATGTGCAAACACACACACTCTCAGTCATACATTTCACTGACTTCAATTCAAACGACATAGCATTTGGCATATTAATATACCAAGAAATGTATACCTTGTACATTACAACATATCAGTAAAAAACAAGACTTGATATAATAGAAACATCGCTTGGAACATCGAACGCGACTCGCAGGCACAATATGCCAACATAAATTATATGCGACACTGTTACATATACTGGGACTACCAGCGCTTATACTTTGTACCCAAATTGTTTAATTAAAAAAAGACGGCCGAAAGGGTGTCGAATGGAAAAACGTGTGTGGGCTTTCAACTGACCTAGACGGCTAGTCGCCAAGTTTGAAATTCATTTAGCCATTTAATGATGTCGGAAAGGACAATAAAAAACATTAGCGCATAATGCGCATTACTAGTGCAATAGTGGGAGTTCAAAGGACGCAATTGAAATCTTGTTTGGGTTTTACCGACACTTGCCACCCACACATTTTTGCGACACTTTCTGACTATATATTCATTCATCCGGATACACCTTGGTAATTTCTGTGAGGTCTAGCGATTTAAAATCGCAATTATTATTGTTGCTGTATATATAGGCGCTGACAAGTTCTAAATAAGGATAATTTGTTTGCGAAGGAATTATATGTCCCGTTGCAAATTTTGCTGCTTCACTTGCATGCAAGGCCAAGGCGCAACATGTACTGTCCGGTATACGGTTGCAATAGTAACAGCCAAAAATATCCGAGTGGAATACGTTTCTTTTCGTTTCCAAGCGCAAAATCCGTAGCCCAACAACAGAGAAGAAAGGTATCGGTTGAATTTTGCAAACGCAAAAAGTTTAATCCTTCGTCGTGCAGTAGAATCTGCTCACGGCATTTCACAGAAGACGCGTACGAGAAAGGGCATTCGCCACAGTTCCTCGAACAAATCGAGTGCAAGGAAGCGTTTCGTGTACGGTTAAGAAGTGATGCCTTGCCCACATTGAACACACCCTTGGTAGAGGCAAGCTCAAGCAAACTAAGAACTTCTACGGCAAGAAGACAGCGAGAAAAGGTGAGTCGAGTGCTCGATCGATAAATTTATTTTATAATTTTTAAAACCTGATGAGAAACGGTTGCGAAAAGGTCCCCTAATTTATGTATATTTTCTCACTTAGATTGCCTACTGTACTTAACCAAATATTGTACATCAAAACCCTTTAAATGTATTTTATATGTATTATGTTATTTCCACACTTTCATTTCCATATTGTTGGCAAAAAATGTTATTGTAATCCCACATATGGTAATAATTTTACACCCCCCCTCCCCCACAAAACAAGCCAAGACAACATAAGTGTATAATGAAAATGCTTAAATTATTAAAAGTTTCCCCTATATAAAATTACCAAAATTCCTATCTTTTTCCCCTATATAAAATTAATCTTTCAAATATTCTGCAGGATATGTACAGTTGATTCTAAATGAAGTCATGAAATTAAGGAGTCAGTACCAAAGCTTGAAGAAGGCCAAAGCCCATGCACATGATATGCTACCTACTGAGCCACAGTCTCTTGTTGCAAAGTACTTGACAGGAAAGGAACGCCCTTCAAAGGAACAGGTAGTGGCCAGCAGAAGGTCGCGTTTCAGTAAACCAGCCTTACCTACAAGTGAAAAAGGAAGGTCACAAAATAAGCCCTGTGCTTGTAAGGGAAAGTGTGCTACACGAAAGTGCAACTGTAGGGCAGTGGAAGTGTTGTGTGACAGCAAATGTAACTGTAGATCAGCAAAGTGTGTAAACGGTGAATGAGATATTTGTGCACTTTCATACTCA
Source organism: Muricea muricata (assembly GCA_963855995.1). Taxonomy (NCBI): domain Eukaryota; kingdom Metazoa; phylum Cnidaria; class Anthozoa; order Malacalcyonacea; family Plexauridae; genus Muricea; species Muricea muricata. Next base: position 106,111,860 of record OY979716.1, read on the forward strand.
ATGTAAATACTAGTATTACTATTAGCTTAACCCATTGATGTGCAATAATTTGCCCTTCTTTAGTATCTACTGCGTCAGACAATTTTACTGGTCAAACAAAGGAAAAGTCTTGGACGTTAATGGGTTAAAAATGTGGTATTCATTAGAGTTATGTAGAAAGTATTATTGTTTCCCCATTTTGAGGTATTACTGTAAAGGCGAAAAGGATTTGTATCATATTATTTAGTGTATCATTCTGGGGTTTCCACCATCGCACTCAACTATTCACTATTTTAAAAGATTCTTTAAATTGCCCTAGTCCAAGAGAAATATATATTAAATGGGGAAACACGTCGCTTTTGACCACAAGATTTGGACTTTTGGAAATAGTATAAATAATTTAAATATATATAAAAGTAACATAAAAGATTACCGTTTTGATGTTTTGGCATATTTGAAATGCGTGTATAGGCCATCAGGCGACGCAAAGCGTTCTCGTATCCTTGAATAAACACACGCAGGAAATGGTCTTCGCCTTTTTTTACCCAAAATCTGGAAAATCCACCGTGAACATCGTTGATATGCCACTAAACGATACAGCTTGTGTGTATTTTCTCCAGATCTCCATCATCTAAAGGCCAATTCTCTTCGAGATAGCGGCAAACATCTATCTTCAGTACCCCTTCCGACAACATGTTGTCTCGAAAGTCCGGATGTATTGTCAAACATTCTTCGCCAAGTGCTTCTGTTTGATCAAGAAGCACTCCGTATTCGTCGTACTCCACCGCTTTTTCGTGGCAACAAAAACACTCAATAGCCTTTGTTGACAACGCACAATGACCACATTTGCACCAGCTTAGGTTTTCAAGGCGCCAAGCGTTTGCCCTTTCGAACTCGTTATCGACTTCCTCCTCAGACGAAGACAACACACTGCTTTGTTCCGAATCGCTTTCATCGCTAAAATTTGAGATTCCTGCGCCAGCTACTGGCTCAGATTGGTGGGGTAACACTTCTCCTACTTGATTTTCGTGGATATTTTCCATTACAATAAAAAAACGACACAATTTCTTATAAAATCTCACAAACCTCTATAAACCTGTGTAGAAAATTATATTGTTGTTTTGACGCTGCCCTACTAATGACGTCACATCGGGTCATGTGACCCAAAGATAATTTTTTGAGAACTATTTCCAAGATGGCGGACGAAAATCAAAATTTAGGTGCATTAATATGTGAATAACTTTTGAACAAAAGAGTTTGGCAAGAAATTAATATTATATTTATTCTTAGATGAGTAAGTACTTCTAAATTACGCGATAAAAATTTTCGTTGCCAATGTCCTTTAAGCTGGGTAGCTAACAAATTTTGGCTATACTTCCATGACACGCAACAACACACTCACGAAATAACGCACATATTATCGCCGGCTTCCCCATTAGATTGGCACTCAGTCATTGTGTCATGGCCACATTACAATATAAGGTTCTAACAGTTAGGAATACAAGATAAGGTTATAACAGTACTGATCCTAATAATATTGAGCCGAATTCCATGCATCAAGGAAAGTAAAAGGCATTTATTTATTTAAACGTATAAATTCCTTTTAAACCCAAATACTATCGCGCGAAATTCAAATTTATAATATGGAACACGTGTTCGATGGACTCATGGAAGGCAGTAAATATCAAACATTTAAATTGTTTTATCTATACAAAAACCACAAGAATTTGCTTACCGGAGTTTTACGCCGTCCTTCGTGATGTATACGGAGTTATTTCATCGTTCATCTTCGTTAAAATGGTATCTTTCTTCGCTGTATAAAACCTTTTAATTGTGGAAAATATAAATATGGCGTCGCTTCGAAGTGACGCTATCCCGCCGAGCTTTGCGCGCGTAGCACTGCCACTGGTCTGTGTAAGTAACTGGACACAAAGCTACTTGTCAGCGTAATCAAAATAGTTTATATTTTTTAATCAACAATATTCATATCATACTGCTATTGGACAAACGGACGACATATATTCATTTCATCACGAACTTACAAGAGATTCAATCACATTTTGGCTGCACAAATAACGCAATCTTGCGAAAACAAATCTATGCCCGATATTTTGAGTCGTCTTTGTGTCATAGATATGGTGCATTTATCATAATCATAAATGAATACATGTCTGTAGATCTCTATACAGAGTATTCTGTAAATGTACTCCTTTCACTACAATGTATAGTGGAGTCAAAATAACTCCGGGAGTAATTTTTTTGGAGTAAAAATTACTCTGGTATTTCAGCTCCATTAGTTGTAGTTATTTTTACTCATTTAGTGGAGTTAAATTTACTCTTGGTGGAGTAAAGTTTGGATTCTAGAGTAGTTTTAACTCCATTTTTAGAGTAGATTTAACTCCACTAGTTTTACTCTCCTATAAGGAGTTATTTTGACTCCCCACGTGGAGTTAAAATTACTCCCTGAAATTAACAGTGCGCAGAAAGATGAATAATGCTTATTCCTCGTATTTCTTTGTAATATATGACCAGCTTTTGCATTTTTGGGGAATAAATGGTTTACTTACAGAATGTTCTCAAAACCAAGTATATATTCTTTCCGGTGGGCATGTGGGAGTGTAGCTCAGTGGTAAAGCATCCGACTGCAAACCGAGAGGTCGGTGGCTCAATTCCGCTAGCTCCCTTTTGCATTATAATGGTTACCTGTCGAAAGACATTTGACGTTTCAATTTAAGATTAGTTTTAATAGTTCATTATTTTGAGCTGCGAAGGCACATGAATCGTGTTTTTTCGTCGTATTTCGTTGTATTTGATGACCGGCTTTTGTATTTTTGGAGAATAATTCTTTACTTAGAAATGGTTCAATTCTGCTCGCTCCCTTTTTCATTACAATTGGCTACTTGTCAAAACACGTTAGACGTTTGAAAGATTTATTTAGTTCATTATTTTCGATTACGAAGTCAGATGAGTATTGCTTTTTCGTCGTATTGCATTTTAATTTATGACGGGCTTTTGTATTTTGGGGAAGAAATGGTTTGCTTAGAGAATGCTTTAAAAACCACGAAAGTATATCTTTTTAGCGTTGAGCATGTGAGAGTGTAACTCACTGGCAAAGCATTCGAGTTTAGATCGTTTTTTTTGCGGTTCAATTCCACTCGCTCCCTTCTTCATTATAATTGGTTACTCGTGGAAAAACTTAGGACGTTTAAAAGATTAATTAAGTTCAATATATTGAATTATGCAGCACATTAATAATGCTTTTTCGTCGTATTTCATTGTAATTTATGACGGGGTTTTGTATTTTTGGGAAGAAATCTTTTTCTTGGAGATTGTTCTCAAAACCAAGTATCTCTGCATAGCGTTGGGCATGTGGGAGTGTAGCTCAGTGGTAGAGCATTCGATGCAGATCGAGAGGTCAGTGGTTCAATTCCGCTTCCTCTCTTCTTCATTACAATTGGCTACTTGTCGAAAGACGTTAGACGTTTGAAAGATCTATTTAGTTCATTTTTTTCAACTACGAAGGCACTTGAATATTGTTTTTTCGTCGTATTGCATTTTAATTTATGACGGGCTTTTGTATTTTTGGGGAAGAAATGGTTTGCTTAGAGATTGCTTTCAAAACCACGAAAGTATATCTTTTTAGTGTTGAGTATGTGACAGTGTAACTCACTGGTAAAGCATTCGAGTGCAGATCCAGATGTTGGCGGTTCAATTCCGCTCGCTCCCATCTTCATTATAATTGGTTACTTGTGAAAAGACTTAGGACTTTTGAAAGATTAATTAAGTTCAATATATTGAATTATGCAGCACATTAATAATGCTTTTTCGTCGTATTTCATTGTAATTTATGACGGGGTTTTGTATTTTTGGGAAGAAATGTTTTTCTTGGAGATTGTTCTCAAAACCAAGTATCTCTGCATAGCGTTGGGCATGTGGGAGTGTAGCTCAGTGGTAGAGCATTCGACTGCAGATCGAGAGGTCGGTGGTTCAATTCCGCTCCATCTGTTCTTCAGTATTGTGGGTTTACTTGTCGAAAGACTTTAGACGTTTTAATTTAAGATTAGTTTTAATAGTTCATTATTTTGAAGTACGCAGGCACATGAATAATGCTTATTCGTCGTAATTCATTGTAATATATGACCATCTTTTACATTTTTGGGGAATAAATGGTTTGCTCACAGAATGTTCTCAAAACCAAGTATATATTCTTTCCGGTGGGCATGTGGGAGTGTAGCTCAGTGGTAAAGCATCCGACTGCAAACCGAGAGGTCGGTGGCTCAATTCCGCTAGCTCCCTTTTGCATTATAATGGTTACCTGTCGAAAGACATTTGACGTTTGAATTTAAGATTAGTTTTGATAGTTCATTATTTTGAGCTGCGAAGGCACATGAATCGTGGTTTTTCGTCGTATTTCGTTGTATTTTATGACCGGCTTTTGTATTTTTGGTGAATAATTCTTTACTTAGAGATGGTTCAATTCTGCTCGCTCGCTTTTTCATTACAATTGGCTACTTGTCAAAACACGTTAGACGTTTGAAAGATTTATTTAGTTCATTATTTTCGATTACGAAGTCAGATGAGTATTGCTTTTTCGTCGTATTGCATTTTAATTTATGACGGGCTTTTGTATTTTTGGGGAAGAAATGGTTTGCTTAGAGATTGCTTTAAAAACCACGAAAGTATATCTTTTTAGCGTTGAGCATGTGAGAGTGTAACTCACTGGCAAAGCATTCGAGTTTAGATCGAGGTGTTGGCGGTTCAATTCCGCTCGCTCCCTGCTTCATTATACTTGGTTACTTGTGGAAAAACTTAGGACGTTTGAAAGATTAATTAAGTTCAATATATTGAATTATGCAGGACATTAATAATGCTTTTTCGTCGTATTTCATTGTAATTTATGACGGGGTTTTGTATTTTTGGGAAGAAATGTTTTTCTTGGAGATTGTTGTCAAAACCAAGTATCTCTGCATAGCGTTGCGCATGTTGGAGTGTAGCTCAGTGGTAGAGCATTCGATGCAGATCGAGAGGTCAGTGGTTCAATTCCGCTCCCTCTCTTCTTCATTACAATTGGCTACTTGTCGAAAGACGTTAGACGTTTGAAAGATCTATTTAGTTCATTATTTTCAACTAAGAAGGCACTTGAATATTCTTTTTTCGTCGTATTTCATTTTAATTTATGACGGGCTTTTGTATTTTTGGGGAAGAAATGGTTTGCTTAGAGATTGCTTTCAAAACCACGAAAGTATATCTTCTTAGTGTTGAGCATGTGACAGTGTAACTCACTGGTAAAGCATTCGAGTGCAGATCGAGATGTTGGCGGTTCAATTCCGCTCGCTCCCTTCTTCATTATAATTGGTTACTTGTGAAAAGACTTAGGACTTTTGAAAGATTAATTAAGTTCAATATTTTGAATTATGCAGCACATTAATAATGCTTTTTCGTCGTATTTCATTGTATTTTACGACGGGGTTTTGTATTTTTGGGAAGAAGTGTTTTTTTTGGAGATTGTTCTCAAAACCAAGTATCTCTGCATAGCGTTGGGCATGTGGGAGTGTAGCTCAGTGGTAGAGCATTCGACTGCAGATCGAGAGGTCGGCGGTTCAATTCCGCTCGGTCCCTTCTTCACTATTGTGTGTTTACTTGTTGAAAGACTTTAGACGTTTGAATTTAAGATTAGTTTTAATAGTTCATTATTTTGAAGTACGAAAGCACATGAATCATGCTTTTTCGTCGTGGTTTGTTGTATTTTATGACCGGCTTTTGTGTTTTTGGGGGGTAAATGGTTTACTTAGAGATTGTTCTCGAAACCAAGTATATCTTCATAGCGTTGGGCATGTGGGAGTGTAGCTCAGTGGTAGAGCATTCGACTGCAGATCGAGAGGTCGGTGGTTTAATTCCGCTCGCTCCTTGCTTCATTATAATGGTTGCTTGTCGAAAGATATTTGACGTTTGAATTTAAGATTAGTTTTAATAGTTCATTATTTTAAACTACGAAGGCACATGAATCATGCTTATTTCGTCGTGGTCGTTGTATTTTATGACCGGCTTTTGTGTTTTGGGGGGTAAATGGTTTACTTAGAGATTGATCTCGAAAACAAGTATATCTTTATAGCGTTTGGCATGTTGGAGTGTAGCTCAGTGATAGAGCATTCGACTGCAGATCGAGAGGTCGGTGGTTTAATTCCGCTCGCTTCCTGCTGCATTATAATGGTTACTTGTCGAAAGACATTTGACGTTTGAATTTAAGATTAATTTTAACAGTTCATTATTTTGAAATGCGAAGGCATATGAATCATGCTTTTTGGTCGTGTTTCGTTGCATTTTATTACCGGCTTTTGTATTTTTGGGGGGTAAATGGTTTACTTAGAGATTTCTCTCGAAACCAAGTATATCTTCATAGCGTTGGGCATGTGGGGGTGTAGCTCAGTGGTAGAGCATTCGACTGCTGATCGAGAGGCCGGCAGTTCCATTCCTCTCACTCCCTTCTCCATTATCACTAGTATTGGGTTACCTTTTGAAAGACTTTTGATGTTTTAAAGAATAATTTGGTTCATTATTTTGAACTACGCAGGCACATGAATAATGCTTATTCGTCGTATTTCATTGTAATATATGATCAGCTTTTACATGTTTGGGGAAGAAATGTTTTTCTTAGAGATTGTTGTCAAAACCAAGTATCTCTTCATAGCGTTTGGCATGTGGGAGTGTAGCTCAATGGCAGAGCATTCGACTGCAGATCGAGAGGTCGGCGGTTCATTTCCGCTCGCTCCCTTCTTCATTATTGTGGGTTTACTTGTTGAAAGACTTTAGACGTTTGAATTTAAGATTAATTTTAATATATAGTTCATTATTTTGAACAACGAAGGCACATGAACATGCTTTTTTGTCGTATTTCGTTGTATTTTATGACCGACTTTTGTGTTTTTGGGGGTAAATGGTTTACCTTGAAATTGTTCTCGAAACCAAATATATCTTCATAGCGTTTGGCATGTGGGAGTGTAGCTCAGTGGTAGAGCATTCGACTGCAGATCGAGAGGTCGGTGGTTCAATTCCCCTCGCTCCCTTCTGCATTATAAGTGGTTACTTGTTGAAAAACATTTGACGTTTGACTTAAGATTAGTTTTAATAGTTCATTATTTTGAACTGCGAACGCACATGAATCATGCTTTTTCGTCGTATTTCGTTGTATGTTATGACCGGCTTTTGTATTTTTGGGGAATAAATGCTTTACTTTGCGATTGTTCTCAAAACCAAGTATATCTTCTTTACGTTGGGCATGTGGGAATGTAGCTCTGTGGTAGAGCAATCGAATGCAGATTCAGAGGTCGGTGGTTCAATTCCGCTCCCTCCCTTTTTCATTACAATTGGTTACTAGTCGAAAGACGTTGACATTTGAAAGATTTATTTAGTTCATTATTTTCAACTGCGAAGGCACAAGAATATTGCTTTTTAGTGGTATTGCATTTTAATTTATGATGGGCTTTTGTATTTTTGGGCAAGAAATGGTTTGCTTAGAAATTGCTGTCAAAACCACGCAAGTATATTTTCTTAGCGTTGGGCATGTGAGAGTGTAATTCACTGGTAAAGCATTCGAGTGCAGATCGAGAGGTCGGCGATTCAATTCCGCTCGCTCCCTTCTTCATTATAATTGGTTACTTGTCGAAAGACTTTAGACATTTGAAAGATTAATTAGTCCAATATTTTGTTGTACGCCGGCACATTAGTAATGCTTTTTCGTCGTACTTCATTGTAATTTATGACGGGGTTTTGTATACTTGGGGTAGAAAGGTTTTTCTTAGAGATTGTTCTCAAAACCAAGTATCTCTGCATAGCGTTGGGCAAATGGGAGTCTAGCTCAGTGGTAGAGCATTCGACTGCAGATCGGGAGGCCGGTGGTTCAATTCTTCTCGCACCCTTCTCCATTATAATGGGTTACCTGTCGAAAGACTTTTGATGTTTTAAAGATTAATTTGTTTCAGTATTTTGAACTACGCAGGTACATGAATAATGCTTATTCGTCGTATTTCATTGTAATATATGACCAGCTTTTGCATTTTTTGGGAATAAATTGTTTACTTACAAAATGTTCTCAAAACCAAGTGTATCTTCATCCGGTGGGTATGTGGGAGTGTAGCTCAGTGGTAGAGCATTCGACTGTAGATCGAAAGGTAGGTGGTACAATTCCGTTCGCTCCTTTCTGCATTATAATGGTTACTTGTCAAAAGACATTTGACGTTCGAATTTAAGATTAGTTTTAATAGTTCATTATTTTGAACTGCGAACGCACATGAATCATGCTTTTTCGTCGTATTTCGTTGTATTTTATGACCGGCTTTTGTGTTTTTGGGGGTAAATGGTGTACTTAGAGATTGTTCTCGAAACCAAGTATATCTTCATAGCGCTGGGCATGTGGGAATGTAGCTCAGTGGTAGAGCATTCGACTGCAGATCGAGACGTCGGTGGTTCAATTCCGCTCGCTCCCTTCTCCATTATAGTGGGTTACCTGTCGAAAGACTTTTGATGTTTTAAAGATTAATGTGGTTCATCATTTTTAACTACGCAGGCACATGAATAATGCTTATTCGTCGTATTTCATTGTATTATATGACCAGCTTTTGAATTTTTATGGAATAAATTGTTTGCTTACAGGATATTCTCAAAACCAAGAATATCTTCTTTCGGGTGCGCAGGTGGGAGCGTAGCTCAGTGGTAGAGCATACGACGGCATATCGAGATGTTGGTGGTTCAATTCGCTCGCTCCCTTCTGCATTATAAAGGGTTACCTGTCGAAAGACATTTGACGTTTGAATTTAGGATTAGTTTTAATAGTTCATTATTTTGAACTGCGAAGGCATATGAGTCATGCTTTTTCGTCGTATTTCGTTGTATTTTATGACCGGCTTTTGTGTTTTTGGGGGTAAATGGTTTACTTGGAAGTTGTTCTCGAAAGCAAGTATATCTTCATAGCGTTGGGCATGTGGAAGTGTAGCTCAGTGGTAAAGCATTCCAGTGCAGATCAAGATGTTAGCGTTTCAATTCCGCTCGCTCCCTTCTTCATTATAATTGGTTACCTGTCGAAAGACTTTAGACGTTTAAAAGATTAATTAAGTTTAATATTTTGAATTACGCATCACATTAATAATGCTTTTTCGTCGTATTTTATTGTAATTTATGACGGGGTTTTGTATTTTTGGGACAAAATGTTTTTCTTGGAGATTGTTCTCAAAACCAAGTATCTCTGCATAGCGTTGGACATGTGGGAGTGTAGCTCAGTGGTAGAGCATTCGAATGCAGATCGAGAGGTCGGTGGTTCAATTCCGCTCCCTCTCTTCTTCATTACAATTGGCTACTTGTCGAAAGACGTTAGACGTTTGAAAGATCTATTTAGTTCATTATTTTCAACTACGAAGGCACTTGAATATTGTTTTTTCGTCGTATTGCATTTTAATTTATGACGGGCTTTTGTATTTTTGGGGAAGAAATAGTTTGCTTAAAGATTGCTTTCAAAACCACGAAAGTATATCTTCTTAGTGTTGAGCATGTGACAGTGTAACTCACTGGTGAAGCATTCGAGTGCAGGTCGAGATGGTGGCGGTTCAATTCCGCTCGCTCCCTTCTTCATTATAATTGGTTACTTGTGAAAAGACTTAGGACTTTTGAACGATTAATTAAGTTCAATATTTTGAATTATTCAGCACATTAATACTGCTTTTTCGTCGTATTTCATTGTAATTTATGACGGGGTTTTGTATTTTTGGGAAGAAATGTTTTTCTTGGAGATTGTTCTGAGAACCAAGAATAACTGCATAGCGTTTGGCATGTTGGAGTGTAGCTCAGTGGTAGAGCATTCGACTGCAGATCAAGAGGTCGGTGGTTCAATTCCGCTCGCTCCCTTCTTCATTATAATTGGTTACCTGTCGAAAGACTTTAGACGTTTGAATTTAAGATTAGTTTTAATAGTTCATTATTTTGAAGTACGCAGGCACATGAATAATGCTTATTCGTCGTAATTCATTGTAATATAAGACCAACTTTTGCATTTTTGGGGAATAAATGGTTTGCTCACAGAACGTTCTCAAAACCAAGTATATCTTCTTTCCGGTGGGCATGTGGGAGTGTAGCTCAGTGCTAGGGCATTCGACTGCATATCGAAAGGTCGGCGGTTGAATTCCGCTCGCTCCCTTCTTCATTATTGTGGGTTCACTTGTCGAAACACTTTAGACGTTTGAAATTAAGATTAGTTTTAATAGCTCATTATTTTGAACTACGAAGGCACATGAATCATGCTTTTTCGTCGTGTTTCGTTGTATTTTAAGACCGGCTTTTGTGTTTTTTGGGGGTAAATTTTTTACTTAGAGATTGTTCTCGAAACCAAGTATATCTTCATAGCGTTCGGCATGTGGGAGTGTAGCTCAGTGGTAGGGCATTCGACTGCAGATCGAGAAGCCGGCATTTCCATTCCTCTCGCTCCCTTCTCCATTATCATTATAATGGGTTACCTGTCGAAAGACTTTTGATGTTTTAAAGAAGAATTTGCATCAATTGGTTCATTATTTTGAACTACGCAGGCACATGAGTAATGCTTATTCATCGTATTTCATTGTAATGTATGACCAGCTTTTGCATTTTTGGGGAATAAATTGTTTGCTTACAGAATGTTTTCATAACCAAGTATATCTCTTTTTCGGTGGGCATGTGGGTGTGTAGCTTAGTGGTAGAGCATTTGAATGCAGATCGAGAGGTCGGTGGTTCAATTCCGCTCGCTCCCTTCTGCATTATAATTGTTACCTGTCGAAAGAGATTTGACATTTGAATTTAAGATTAGTTTTAATAGTTCATTATTTTGAGCTGCGAAGGCACAAGAATCGTGGTTTTTGGTCGTGTTTCGTTGCATTTTATTACCGGCTTTTGTATTTTTGGGGGGTAAATGGTTTACTTAGACATTGTTCTCGAAACCAAGTATATCTTCATAGCGTTGGGCATGTGAGAGTGTACCTCAGTGATAGAGCATTCGACTGCAGATCGAAAGGTCGGTGGTTCAATTCATCTTGCTCCCTTCTCCATTATAATGGGTAACCTATCAAAAGACTTTTGATGTTTTAAAGATTTATTTGGTTCATTATTTTGAACTACGCAGGCACATGAATAATGCTTATTCGTCGTATTTCATTGTAATATATGACCAGCTTTTGCATTTTTGGGGAATAAATTGTTTACTTACAGAATGTTCTCAAAACCAAGTATATCTTCTTTGCGGTGGTATGTGGGAGTGTAGCTCAGTGGTAGAATATTCGACTGTAGATCGAGAGGTAGGTGGTACAATTCCGCTCGCTCCCTTCTTCATTATAATGGTTACTTGTCAAAAGACATTTGACGTTAGAATTTAAGATTAGTTTTGATAGTTCATTATTTTGAACTGCGAACGCATATGAATCATGCTTTTTCGTCGTATTTCGTTGTATTTTATGACTGGCTGTTGTATTTTTGGGGTAAATGGTGCACTTAGAGATTGTTCTCGAAACCAAGTATACCTTGATAGCGCTGGGCAGGTGGGAATGTAGCTCAGTGGTAGAGAATTCGACTGCAGATCGAGAGGTCGGTGGTTCAATTCCGCTCGCTCCCTTCTCCATTATAATGGGTTACCTGTCGAAAGACTTTTGGTGTTTTAAAGATTAATTTGGTTCATCATTTTGAACTACGCAGGCACATGAATAATGCTTATTCGTCGTATTTCATTGTAATATATGACGGGCTTTTGTAGTTTTGGGGAAGAAATTGTTTGCTTAGAGATTGCTTTCAAAACCACGAAAGTATATTATCTTCTTAGCGTTGAGCATGTGAGAGTGTAACTCACTGGTAAAGCATTCCAGTGCAGATCAAGATTTTAGCGTTTCAATTCCGCTCGCTCCGCCCCTTCTTCGTTATTGTTTGTTTACTTGTCGTAAGACATTTGACGTTTGAATTTAAGATTAGTTTTAATAGTTCATTATTTTGAACAGCGAAGGCACATGAATCATGCTTTTTTGTCGTGTTTCGTTGTATTTTATGACCGGCTCTTAAGTTATTGGGGAGTAAATGGTTTACTTAGAGATTGTTCTCGAGACCAAGTATATCTTCTTAGCGTTGGGCATGTGGGAGTGTAGCTATGTGGTAGAGCATTCGACTGCAGATCGAGAGGCCGGCGGTTCCATTCCTTTCGCTCCCTTCTCCATTATAATGGGTTACCTGTCGAAAGATTTTTTATGTTTTAAAGATTAATTTGGTTCATTATTTTTAACTACGCAGGCACATGAATAATGCTTATTCGTTGTATTTCATTGTAATATATGACCAGCTTTTGCATTAATGGAAATAAATTGTTTGCTCACAGAATGTTCTCAAAACCAAGTATATTTTCTTTCCGGTGGGCATGTGGGAGTGTAGCTCAGTGGTAGAGCATTCCACTGCAGGTCGAGAGGTCGGCGGTTCAATTCCGCTCGCTCGCTTCTTCATTATAATTGGTTACTTGTCGAAAGACTTTACACGTTTGAAAGATTAATTAAGTTCAATATTTTGAATTACGCACCACATTAATAATGCTTTTTCGTCGTATTTCATTGTAATTTATGACGGGGTTTTGTATATTTGGGGAAGAAAAGTTTTTCCTTCGAGATTGTTCTCAAAACAAGGTATCTCTGCAAACCGTTGGGCATGTGGTAGTGTAGCTCAGTGGTAGAGCATTCGACTGCAGATCGAGAGGTCGGCGGTTCAATTCCGCTCGCTCCCTTCTTAATTATTGTGGGTTTACTTGTCGAAAGACATTTGACGTTTGAATTTAAGATTAGTTTGAATAGTTCATTATTTTGAACTACGAAGGCACATGAATCCTGCTTTTTCGTTGTGTTTCGTTGTATTTTATGACCGGCTTTTGTGTTTTGGGAGGGTAAATGGTTTATTTAGAGATTGTTCTCGAAGCCAAGTTTATCTGCATAGCATTGGCCCTGTGAGAGTGTAGTTCCGTGGTAAAGCATTCGACTGCAGATTGGGAGGCCGGTGGTTAAATTCCTCTCGCTCCCTTCTCCATTATAATGGGTTACACGTCGAAAGACTTTTGATGTTTTAAAGATTAATTTGTTTCATTATTTTGAACTACGCAGAAAGATGAATAATGCTTATTCGTCGTATTTCTTTGTAATATATGACCAGCTTTTGCATTTTTGGGGAATAAATGGTTTACTTACAGAATGTTCTCAAAACCAAGTATATCTTCTTTCTGAGGGGTATGTGAGAGTGTAGCTCAGTGGTAGACCATTCGACTGTAGAGCGATAGGTCGGTGGTTCAATTCCGCTCGCTCCCTTCTGCATTATAATGGGTTACCTGTCGAAAGACATTTGACGTTTGAATTTAAGATTAGTTTTAATAGTTCATTATTTTGAACTTCGAAGGACATGAATCATGGTTTTTCGTCGTATTTCGTTGCATTTTATGACTGGCTTTTGTGTTTTTGGGGGTAAATGGTTTACTTAGAGATTGTTCTCGAAACCAAGTATATCTTCATACCGTTGGGCATGTGGGAGTGTAGCTCAGTGGTAGATCATTCGACTTCAAATCCAGAGGTCGGTGTTTGAATTCCGCTCGCTCTCTTCTCCATTATAATGGGTTACCTGTCGAAAGACTTTAGACGTTTGAAAGATTAATTAAGCTCAATATTTTGAGTTACGCAGCACATTAATAATGCTTTTTCGTCGCATTTCATTGTAATTTATGACGGGGTTTTGTATTTTTTAGAAGAAATGTTTTTCTCGGAGATTTTTCTCAAAACCAAGTATCTCCGCATAGCGTAAGGCATGTGGGAGTGTAGCTCAGTGGTAGAGCATTCGACTGCAGATCGAGAGGTCGGCGGTTCAATTCCGCTCGCTCCCTTCTTCATTATTGTCGGTTTACTAGTCGAAAGACTTTAGACGTTTCAATTTAAGATTAGTTTTAATAGTTCATTATTTTGAACTACGCAGGCACATGAATAATGTTATTCGTCGTAATTCATTGTAATATATGACCAGCTTTTGCATTTTTGGAGAATAAATGGTTTGCTCACAGAATGTTCTTAAAACCAAGTATATCTTCTTTCCGGTGGGCATGTGGGAGTGTAGCTCAGTGGTAGAGTATTCGACTGCAGATCGAGAGGTCGGTGGTTCAACACCGCTCGCTTCCTTTTGCATTATAATGGTTACCTGTCGAAAGACATTTGACGTTTGAATTTCAGATTAGTTTTAATAGTTCATTATTTTGAGCTGCGAAGGCACATGAATCGTGGTTTTTCGTCGTATTTCGTTTTATTTTATGACCGGCTTTTGTATTTTTGGGGAATAATGCTTTATTTAGAGATGGTTCAATTCTGCTCGCTCCCTTTTTCATTACAATTGGCTACTTGTCAAAACACGTTAGACGTTTGAAAGATTTATTTAGTTCATTATTTTCAACTACGAAGGCACATGAATATTGCTTTTTCGTCGTATTGCATTTTAATTTATGACGGGCTTTTGTATTTTTGGGGAAGAAATGGTTTGCTTAGAGATTGCTTTCAAAACCACGAAAGTATATCTTCTTAGCGTTGAGCATGTGAGAGTGTAACTCACTGGTAAAGCATTCGAGTTTAGATCGAGATGTTGGCGGTTCAATTCCGCTCGCTCCCTTCTTCATTATAATTGGTTACTTGTGGAAAGACTTAGGACGTTTGAAAGATTAATTAAGTTATATATTGAATTATGCAGCACATTAATAATGCTTTTTCGTCGTATTTCATTGTAATTTATGAGGGGGTTTTGTATTTTTGGGAAGAAATGATTTTCTTGGAGATTGTTCTCAAAACCAAGTATCTCTGCATAGCGTGGGGCATGTGGGAGTGTAGCTCAGTGGTAGAGCATTCGACTGCAGATCGAGAGGTCGGTGGTTCAATTCCGCTCCCCCTCTTCTTGATTACAATTGGCTACTTGCCGAAAGACGTGAGACGTTTGAAAGATCTATTTAGTTCATTATTTTCAACTACGAAGGCACTTGAATATTGTTTTTTCGTCGTATTCCATTTTAATTTATGACGGGCTTTTGCATTTTGCGGAAGAAATGGTTTGCTTAGAGATTGCTTTCAAAACCACGAAAGTATATCTTCTTAGTGTTGAGCATGTGACAGTGTAACGCACTGGTAAAGCATTCGAGTGCAGATCGAGATGTCGGCGGTTCAATTCCGCTCGCTCCCTTCTTCACTATAATTGGTTACTTGTGAAAAAAATTAGGACTTTTGAAAGATTAATTAAGTTCAATATTTTGAATTATTCAGCACATTAATAATGCTTTTTCGTCGTATTTCATTGTAATTTATGACGGGGTTTTGTATTTTTGGGAAGAAATGTTTTTCTTGGAGATTGTTCTCAAAACCAAGTATCTCTGCATAGCGTCGGGCATGTGGGAATGTAGCTCAGTGGTAGAGCATTCGACTGCAGATCGAGAGGTCGGCGGTTCAATTCCGCTCGGTCCCTTCTTCACTACTGTGTGTTTACTTGTTGAAAGACTTTAGACGTTTGAATTTAAGATTAGTTTTAATAGTTCATTATTTTGAAGTACGAAAGCACATGAATCATGCTTTTTCGTCGTGGTTTGTTGTATTTTATGACCGGCTTTTGTGTTTTTGGGGGGTAAATGGTTTACTTAGAGATTGTTCTCGAAACCAAGTATATCTTCATAGCGTTGGGCATGTGGGAGTGTAGCTCAGTGGTAGAGCATTCGACTGCAGATCGAGAGGTCGGTGGTTTAATTCCGCTCGCTCCTTGCTTCATTATAATGGTTACTTGTCGAAAGATATTTGACGTTTGAATTTAAGACTAGTTTTAATAGTTCATTATTTTAAACTACGAAGGCACATGAATCATGCTTATTTCGTCGTGGTCGTTGTATTTTATGACCGGCTTTTGTGTTTTGGGGGGGGTAAATGGTTTACTTAGAGATTGATCTCGAAAACAAGTATATCTTTATAGCGTTTGGCATGTTGGAGTGTAGCTCAGTGATAGAGCATTCGACTGCAGATCGAGAGGTCGGTGGTTTAATTCCGCTCGCTTCCTGCTGCATTATAATGGTTACTTGTCGAAAGACATTTGACGTTTGAACTTAAGATTAATTTTAACAGTTCATTATTTTGAAATGCGAAGGCATATGAATCATGCTTTTTGGTCGTGTTTTGTTGCATTTTATTACCGGCTTTTGTATTTTTGGGGGGTAAATGGTTTACTTAGAGATTGCTCTCGAAACCAAGTATATCTTCATAGCGTTGGGCATGTGGGGGTGTAGCTCAGTGCTAGAGCATTCGACTGCTGATTGAGAGGCCGGCAGTTCCATTCCTCTCACTCCCTTCTCCATTATCGCTAATATTGGGTTACCTTTTGAAAGACTTTTGATGTTTTAAAGAATAATTTTGTTCATTATTTTGAACTACGCAGGCACATGAATAATGCTTATTCGTCGTATTTCATTGTAATATATGATCAGCTTTTACATGTTTGGGGAAGAAATGTTTTTCTTAGAGATTGTTGTCAAAACCAAGTATCTCTTCATAGCGTTTGGCATGTGGGAGTGTAGCTCAATGGCAGCGCATTCGACTGCAGATCGAGAGGTTGGCGGTTCATTTCCGCTCGCTCCCTTCTTCATTATTGTGGGTTTACTTGTTGAAAGACTTTAGACGTTTGAATTTAAGATTAATTTTAATATATAGTTCATTATTTTGAACAACGAAGGCACATGAACATGCTTTTTTGTCGTATTTCGTTGTATTTTATGACCGACTTTTGTGTTTTTGGGGGTAAATGGTTTACCTTGAGATTGTTCTCGAAACCAAATATATCTTCATAGCGTTTGGCATGTGGGAGTGTAGCTCAGTGGTAGAGCATTCGACTGCAGATCGAGAGGTCGGTGGTTCAATTCCCCTCGCTCCCTTCTGCATTATAAGTGGTTACTTGTTGAAAAACATTTGACGTTTGACTTAAGATTAGTTTTAATAGTTCACTATTTTGAACTGCGAACGCACATGAATCATGCTTTTTCGTTGTATTTCGTTGTATGTTATGACCGGCTTTTGTATTTTTGGGGAATAAATGCTTTACTTTGCGATTGTTCTCAAAACCAAGTATATCTTCTTTACGTTGGGCATATGGGAATGTAGCTCTGTGGTAGAGCAATCGAATGCAGATTCAGAGGTCGGTGGTTCAATTCCGCTCCCTCCCTTTTTCATTACAATTGGTTACTTGTCGAAAGACGTTGACATTTGAAAGATTTATTTAGTTCATTATTTTCAACTACGAAGGCACAAGAATATTGCTTTTTCGTGGTATTGGATTTTAATTTATGATGGGCTTTTGTATTTTTGGGCAAGAAATGGTTTGCTTAGAAATTGCTGTCAAAACCACGCAAGTATATTTTCTTAGCGTTGGGCATGTGAGAGTGTAATTCACTGGTAAAGCATTCGAGTGCAGATCGAGAGGTCGGCGATTCAATTCCGCTCGCTCCCTTCTTCATTATAATTGGTTACTTGTCGAAAGACTTTAGACATTTGAAAGATTAATTAGTCCAATATTTTGTTGTACGCCGGCACATTAGTAATGCTTTTTCGTCGTACTTCATTGTAATTTATGACGGGGTTTTGTATACTTGGGGTAGAAAGGTTTTTCTTAGAGATTGTTCTCAAAACCAAGTATCTCTGCATAGCGTTGGGCATGTGGGAATGTAGCTCAGTGGTAGAGCATTCGACTGCAGATCGAGACGTCGGTGGTTCAATTCCGCTCGCTCCCTTCTCCATTATAGTGGGTTACCTGTCGAAAGACTTTTGATGTTTTAAAGATTAATGTGGTTCATCATTTTTAACTACGCAGCCACATGAATAATGCTTATTCGTCGTATTTCATTGTATTATATGACCAGCTTTTGAATTTTTATGGAATAAATTGTTTGCTTACAGGATATTCTCAAAACCAAGAATATCTTCTTTCGGGTGCGCAGGTGGGAGCGTAGCTCAGTGGTAGAGCATACGACGGCATATCGAGATGTTGGTGGTTCAATTCGCTCGCTCCCTTCTGCATTATAAAGGGTTACCTGTCGAAAGACATTTGACGTTTGAATTTAGGATTAGTTTTAATAGTTCATTATTTTGAACTGCGAAGGCATATGAGTCATGCTTTTTCGTCGTGTTTCGTTGTATTTTATGACCGGCTTTTGTGTTTACTTGGAAGTTGTTCTCGAAAGCAAGTATATCTTCATAGCGTTGGGCATGTGGGAGTGTAGCTCAGTGGTAGAGCATTCGACTGCAGATCGAGAGGTCGGTTGTTCAATTCCCTCCCTCTCTTCTTCATTACAATTGGCTACTTAACGAAAGACGTTAGACGTTTGAAAGATCTATTTAGTTCATTATTTTCAACTACGAAGGCACTTGAATATTGTTTTTTCGTCGTATTGCATTTTAATTTATGACGGGTTTTTCTATTTTTCGGGAAGAAATGGTTTGCTTAGAGATTGCTTTCAAAACCACGAAAGTATATCTTTTTAGCGTTGAGCATGTGAGAGTGTAACTCACTGGTAAAGCATTCCAGTGCAGATCAAGATGTTAGCGTTTCAATTCCGCTCGCTCCCTTCTTCATTATAATTGGTTACCTGTCGAAAGACTTTAGACGTTTAAAAGATTAATTAAGTCCAATATTTTGAATTACGCATCACATTAATAATGCTTTTTCGTCGTATTTTATTGTAATTTATGACGGGGTTTTGTATTTTTGGGACAAAATGTTTTTCTTGGAGATTGTTCTCAAAACCAAGTATCTCTTCATAGCGTTGGACATGTGGGAGTGTAGCTCAGTGGTAGAGCATTCGAATGCAGATCGAGAGGTCGGTGGTTCAATTCCGCTCCCTCTCTTCTTCATTACAATTGGCTACTTGTCGAAAGACGTTAGACGTTTGAAAGATCTATTTAGTTCATTATTTTCAACTACGAAGGCACTTGAATATTGTTTTTTCGTCTTATTGCATTTTAATTTATGACGGGCTTTTGTATTTTTGGGGAAGAAATAGTTTGCTTAGAGATTGCTTTCAAAACCACGAAAGTATATCTTCTTAGTGTTGAGCATGTGACAGTGTAACTCACTGGTGAAGCATTCGAGTGCAGATCGAGATGGTGGCGGTTCAATTCCGCTTGCTCCCTTCTTCATTATAATTGGTTACTTGTGAAAAGACTTAGGACTTTTGAACGATTAATTAAGTTCAATATTTTGAATTATTCAGCACATTAATAATGCTTTTTCGTCGTATTTCATTGTAATTTATGACGGGGTTTTGTATTTTTGGGAAGAAATGTTTTTCTTGGAGATTGTTCTGAGAACCAAGAATAACTGCATAGCGTTGGGCATGTTGGAGTGTAGCTCAGTGGTAGAGCATTCGACTGCAGATCAAGAGGTCGGTGGTTCAATTCCGCTCGCTCCCTTCTTCATTATAATTGGTTACCTGTCGAAAGACTTTAGACGTTTGAATTTAAGATTAGTTTTAATAGTTCATTATTTTGAAGTACGCAGGCACATGAATAATGCTTATTCGTCGTAATTCATTGTAATATAAGACCAACTTTTGCATTTTTGGGGAATAAATGGTTTGCTCACAGAACGTTCTCAAAACCAAGTATATCTTCTTTCCGGTGGGCATGTGGGAGTGTAGCTCAGTGCTAGGGCATTCGACTGCATATCGAATGGTCGGCGGTTGAATTCCGCTCGCTCCTTTCATCATTATTGTGGGTTTACTTGTCGAAACACTTTAGACGTTTGAAATTAAGATTAGTTTTAATAGCTCATTATTTTGAACTACGAAGGCACATGAATCATGCTTTTTCGTCGTGTTTCGTTGTATTTTAAGACCGGCTTTTGTGTTTTTTGGGGGTAAATTTTTTACTTAGAGATTGTTCTCGAAACCAAGTATATCTTCATAGCGTTCGGCATGTGGGAGTGTAGCTCAGTGGTAGAGCAATCGACTGCAGATCGAGAAGCCGGCATTTCCATTCCTCTCGCTCCCTTCTCCATTATCATTATAATGGGTTACCTGTCGAAAGACTTTTGATGTTTTAAAGAAGAATTTACATCAATTGGTTCATTATTTTGAACTGCGCAGGCACATGAGTAATGCTTATTCATCGTATTTCATTGTAATGTATGACCAGCTTTTGCATTTTTGGGGAATAAATTGTTTGCTTACAGAATGTTTTCATAACCAAGTATATCTACTTTTCGGTGGGCATGTGGGAGTGTAGCTCAGTGGTAGAGCATTCGACTGCAGATCGAGAGGTCGGTGGTTCAATTCCGCTCGCTCCCTTCTCCATTATAATGGGTTACCTGTCGAAAGACTTTTGGTGTTTTAAAGATTAATTTGGTTCATCATTTTTAACTACGCAGGCACATGAATAATGCTTATTCGTCGTATTTCATTGTAATATATGACGGGCTTTTGTAGTTTTGGGGAAGAAATTGTTTGCTTAGAGATTGCTTTCAAAACCACCAAAGTATATTATCTTCTTAGCGTTGAGCATGTGAGAGTGTAACTCATTGGTAAAGCATTCCAGTGCAGATCAAGATTTTAGCGTTTCAATTCCGCTCGCTCCGCCCCTTCTTCGTTATTGTTTGTTTACTTGTCGTAAGACATTTGACGTTTGAATTTAAGATTAGTTTTAATAGTTCATTATTTTGAACAGCGAAGGCACATGAATCATGCTTTTTTGTCGTGTTTCGTTGTATTTTATTACCGGCTCTTGTGTTATTAGGGAGTAAATGGTTTACTTATAGAGATTGTTCTCGAGACCAAGTATATGTTCTTAGCGTTGGGCATGTGGGAGTGTAGCTATGTGGTAGAGCATTCGACTGCAGATCGAGTGGCCGGCGGTTCCATTCCTTTCGCTCCCTTCTCCATTATAATGGGTTACCTGTCGAAAGATTTTTGATGTTTTAAAGATTAATTTGGTTCATTATTTTGAACTACGCAGGCACATGAATAATGCTTATTCGTCGTATTTCATTGTAATATATGACCAGCTTTTGCATTTTTGGAATTAAATTGTTTGCTCACAGAATGTTCTCAAAACCAAGTATATTTTCTTTCCGGTGGGCATGTGGGAGTGTAGCTCAGTGGTAGAGCATTCCACTGCAGATCGAGAGGTCGGCGGTTCAATTCCGCTCGCTCGCTTCTTCATTATAATTGGTTACTTGTCGAAAGACTTTACACGTTTGAAAGATTAATTAAGTTCAATATTTTGAATTACGCAGCACATTAATAATGCTTTTTCGTCGTATTTCATTGTAATTTATGACGGGGTTTTGTATATTTGGGGAAGAAAAGTTTTTCCTTCGAGATTGTTCTCAAAACAAGGTATCTCTGCAAACCGTTGGGCATGTGGTAGTGTAGCTCAGTGGTAGAGCATTCGACTGCAGATCGAGAGGTCGGCGGTTCAATTCCGCTCGCTCCCTTCTTAATTATTGTGGGTTTACTTGTCGAAAGACATTTGACGTTTGAATTTAAGATTAGTTTGAATAGTTCATTATTTTGAACTACGAAGGCACATGAATCATGCTTTTTCGTCGTGTTTCGTTGTATTTTATGACCGGCTTTTGTGTTTTGGGGGGGTAAATGGTTTATTTAGAGATTGTTCTCGAAGCCAAGTTTATCTGCATAGCATTGGCCCTGTGAGAGTGTAGTTCCGTGGTAAAGCATTCGACTGCAGATCGGGAGGCCGGTGGTTAAATTCCTCTCGCTCCCTTCTCCATTATAATGGGTTACACGTCGAAAGACTTTTGATGTTTTAAAGATTAATTTGTTTCATTATTTTGAACTACGCAGAAAGATGAATAATGCTTATTCGTCGTATTTCTTTGTAATATATGACCAGCTTTTGCATTTTTGGGGAATAAATGGTTTACTTACAGAATGTTCTCAAAACCAAGTATATCTTCTTTCTGAGGGGTATGTGAGAGTGTAGCTCAGTGGTAGACCATTCGACTGTAGATCGATAGGTCGGTGGTTCAATTCCGCTCGCTCCCTTCTGCATTATAATGGGTTACCTGTCGAGAGACATTTGACGTTTGAATTTAAGATTAGTTTTAATAGTTCATTATTTTGAACTTCGAAGGACATGAATCATGGTTTTTCGTCGTATTTCGTTGCATTTTATGACTGGCTTTTGTGTTTTTGGGGGTAAATGGTTTACTTAGAGATTGTTCTCGAAACCAAGTATATCTTCATACCGTTGGGCATGTGGGAGTGTAGCTCAGTGGTAGAGCATTCGACTTCAAATCCAGAGGTCGGTGTTTGAATTCCGCTCGCTCTCTTCTCCATTATAATGGTTACCTGTCGAAAGACTTTAGACGTTTGAAAGATTAATTAAGCTCAATATTTTGAGTTACGCAGGCACATTAATGATGCTTTTTCGTCGTATTTCATTGTAATTTATGCCGGGGTTTTGTATATTTGGGGAAGAAAAGTTTTTCTTAGAGATTGTTCTCAAAACCAAGTATCTCTGCATAGCGTTGGGCATCTGGGAGTGTAGCTCAGTGGTAGAGCATTCGACTGCAGATCGAGAGGTCGGCGGTTCAATTCCGCTCGCTCCCTTCTTCATTATTGTGTGTTTACTTGTTGAAAGACTTTGGACGTTTGAATTTAAGATTAGTTTTAATAGTTCATTATTTTGAACTACGAAGGCACATGAATCATGCTTTTTCGTCGTGTTTTGTTGTATTCTATGATCTGCTTTCATTTTTTGCAAGTTAAATGGTTTACTTAGAGATTGTTCTCGAAACCAAGTATATCTTCTTTCCGGTGGGAATGTGGGAGTGTAGCTCAGTGGTAGAGCATTCGACTGCAGATTGAGAGGTCGGTGGTTCAATTCCGCTCGCTCCCTTCCGCATTATAATGGTTACTTGTCGAAAGACATTTGACGTTTAAATTTAAGATTAGTTTTTAATTAATAGTTCATTATTTTGAGCTGCGAAGGCACATGAGTCGTGGTTTTTCGTCGTATTTCGTTGTATTTTATGACCGGCTTTTGTATTTTTGGGGAATAAATGCTTTACTTAGAGATGGTTAAATTCCGCTCGCTCCCTTCTTCATTACAATTGTCTACTTGTCGAAATACGTTAGACGTTTGAAAGATTTAATTAGTTCATTATTTTCAACTACGAAGGCACATGAATATTGCTTTTTCGTCGTATTGCATTTTAATTTATGACGGGCTTTTGTATTTTTGGGGAAGAAATTGTTTGCTTATAAATTGCTTTCAAAACCACCCAAGTATATCTTCTTAGCGTTGAGCATGTGAGAGTGTAACTCACTGGTAAAGCATTCGAGTGCAGTTCGAGATGTTGGCGGTTCAATTCCGCACGCTCCTTTCTTCATTATAATTGGTCACTTGTGGAAAGACTTCAGACGTTTGAAAAATTAATTAAGTTCAATATTTGGAATTACGCAGCACATTAATATTGCTTTTTCGTCGCATTTCATTGTAATTTATGACGGGGTTTTGTATTTTTTAGAAGAAATGTTTTTCTCGGAGATTTTTCTCAAAACCAAGTATCTCCGCATAGCGTAGGGCATGTGGGAGTGTAGCTCAGTGGTAGAGCATTCGACTGCAGATCGAGAGGTCGGCGGTTCAATTCCGCTCGCTCCCTTCTTCATTATTGTCGGTTTAATAGTCGAAAGACTTTAGACGTTTGAATTTAAGATTAGTTTTAATAGTTCATTATTTTGAACTACGCAGGCACATGAATAATGTTATTCGTCGTAATTCATTGTAATATATGACCAGCTTTGGCATTTTTGGAGAATAAATGGTTTGCTCACAGAATGTTCTTAAAACCAAGTATATCTTCTTTCCGGTGGGCATGTGGGAGTGTAGCTCAGTGGTAGAGTATTCGACTGCAGATCGAGAGGTCGGTGGTTCAACTCCGCTCGCTTCCTTTTGCATTATAATGGTTACCTGTCGAAAGACATTTGACGTTTGAATTTCAGATTAGTTTTAATAGTTCATTATTTTGTGCTGCGAAGGCACATGAATCGTGGTTTTTCGTCGTATTTCGTTTTATTTTATGACCGGCTTTTGTATTTTTGGGGAATAATGCTTTATTTAGAGATGGTTCAATTCTGCTCGCTCCCTTTTTCATTACAATTGGCTACTTGTCAAAACACGTTAGACGTTTGAAAGATTTATTTAGTTCATTATTTTCAACTACGAAGGCACATGAATATTGCTTTTTCGTCGTATTGCATTCTAATTTATGACGGGCTTTTGTATTTTTGGGGAAGAAATGGTTTGCTTAGAGATTGCTTTCAAAACCACGAAAGTATATCTTCTTAGCGTTGAGCATGTGAGAGTGTAACTCACTGGTCAAGCATTCGAGTTTAGATCGAGATGTTGGCGGTTCAATTCCGCTCGCTCCCTTCTTCATTATAATTGGTTACTTGTGGAAAGACTTAGGACGTTTGAAAGATTAATTAAGTTATATATTGAATTATGCAGCACATTAATATAATGCTTTTTCGTCGTATTTCATTGTAATTTATGACGGGGTTTTGTATATTTGGGGAAGAAAAGTTTTTCTTAGAGATTGTTCTCAAAACCAAGTATCTCTGCATAGCGTTGGGCATCTGGGAGTGTAGCTCAGTGGTAGAGCATTCGACTGCAGATCGAGAGGTCGGTGGTTCAATTCCGCTCGCTCCCTTCCGCATTATAATGGTTACCTGTCGAAAGACATTTGACGTTTGAATTTAAGATTAGTTTTTAATTATTAGTTCATTATTTTGAGCTGCGAAGGCACATGAGTCGTGGTTTTTCGTCGTATTTCGTTGTATTTTATGACCGGCTTTTGTATTTTTGGGGAATAAATGCTTTACTTAGAGATGGTTAAATTCCGCTCGCTCCCTTCTTCATTACAATTGTCTACTTGTCGAAATACGTTAGACGTTTGAAAGATTTAATTAGTTCATTATTTTCAACTACGAAGGCACATGAATATTGCTTTTTCGTCGTATTGCATTTTAATTTATGACGGGCTTTTGTATTTTTGGGGAAGAAATTGTTTGCTTATAAATTGCTTTCAAAACCACCCAAGTATATCTTCTTAGCGTTGAGCATGTGAGAGTGTAACTCACTGGTAAAGCATTCGAGTGCAGTTCGAGATGTTGGCGGTTCAATTCCGCTCGCTCCTTTCTTCATTATAATTGGTCACTTGTGGAAAGACTTCAGACGTTTGAAAAATTAATTAAGTTCAATATTTGGAATTACGCAGCACATTAATATTGCTTTTTCGTCGCATTTCATTGTAATTTATGACGGGGTTTTGTATTTTTTAGAAGAAATGTTTTTCTCGGAGATTTTTCTCAAAACCAAGTATCTCCGCATAGCGTAGGGCATGTGGGAGTGTAGCTCAGTGGTAGAGCATTCGACTGCAGATCGAGAGGTCGGCGGTTCAATTCCGCTCGCTCCCTTCTTCATTATTGTCGGTTTACTAGTCGAAAGACTTTAGACGTTTGAATTTAAGATTAGTTTTAATAGTTCATTATTTTGAACTACGCAGGCACATGAATAATGTTATTCGTCGTAATTCATTGTAATATATGACCAGCTTTTGCATTTTTGGAGAATAAATGGTTTGCTCACAGAATGTTCTTAAAACCAAGTATATCTTCTTTCCGGTGGGCATGTGGGAGTGTAGCTCAGTGGTAGAGTATTCGACTGCAGATCGAGAGGTCGGTGGTTCAACTCCGCTCGCTTCCTTTTGCATTATAATGGTTACCTGTCGAAAGACATTTGACGTTTGAATTTAAGATTAGTTTTTAACTAATAGTTCATTATTTTGAGCTGCGAAGGCACATGAGTCGTGGTTTTTCGTCGTATTTCGTTGTATTTTATGACCGGCTTTTGTATTTTTGGGGAATAAATGCTTTACTTAGAGATGGTTAAATTCCGCTCGCTCCCTTTTTCATTACAATTGTCTACTTGTCGAAATACGTTAGACGTTTGAAAGATTTAATTAGTTCATTATTTTCAACTACGAAGGCACATGAATATTGCTTTTTCGTCGTATTGCATTTTAATTTATGACGGGCTTTTGTATTTTTGGGGAAGAAATTGTTTGCTTATAAATTGCTTTCAAAACCACCCAAGTATATCTTCTTAGCGTTGAGCATGTGAGAGTGTAACTCACTGGTAAAGCATTCGAGTGCAGTTCGAGATGTTGGCGGTTCAATTCCGCACGCTCCTTTCTTCATTATAATTGGTCACTTGTGGAAAGACTTCAGACGTTTGAAAAATTAATTAAGTTCAATATTTGGAATTACGCAGCACATTAATATTGCTTTTTCGTCGCATTTCATTGTAATTTATGACGGGGTTTTGTATTTTTTAGAAGAAATGTTTTTCTCGGAGATTTTTCTCAAAACCAAGTATCTCCGCATAGCGTAGGGCATGTGGGAGTGTAGCTCAGTGGTAGAGCATTCGACTGCAGATCGAGAGGTCGGCGGTTCAATTCCGCTCGCTCCCTTCTTCATTATTGTCGGTTTAATAGTCGAAAGACTTTAGACGTTTGAATTTAAGATTAGTTTTAATAGTTCATTATTTTGAACTACGCAGGCACATGAATAATGTTATTCGTCGTAATTCCTTGTAATATATGACCAGCTTTTGCATTTTTGGAGAATAAATGGTTTGCTCACAGAATGTTCTTAAAACCAAGTATATCTTCTTTCCGGTGGGCATGTGGGAGTGTAGCTCAGTGGTAGAGTATTCGACTGCAGATCGAGAGGTTGGTGGTTCAACTCCGCTCGCTTCCTTTTGCATTATAATGGTTACCTGTCGAAAGACATTTGACGTTTGAATTTCAGATTAGTTTTAATAGTTCATTATTTTGTGCTGCGAAGGCACATGAATCGTGGTTTTTCGTCGTATTTCGTTTTATTTTATGACCGGCTTTTGTATTTTTGGGGAATAATGCTTTATTTAGAGATGGTTCAATTCTGCTCGCTCCCTTTTTCATTACAATTGGCTACTTGTCAAAACACGTTAGACGTTTGAAAGATTTATTTAGTTCATTATTTTCAACTACGAAGGCACATGAATATTGCTTTTTCGTCGTATTGCATTCTAATTTATGACGGGCTTTTGTATTTTTGGGGAAGAAATGGTTTGCTTAGAGATTGCTTTCAAAACCACGAAAGTATATCTTCTTAGCGTTGAGCATGTGAGAGTGTAACTCACTGGTCAAGCATTCGAGTTTAGATCGAGATGTTGGCGGTTCAATTCTGCTCGCTCCCTTCTTCATTATAATTGGTTACTTGTGGAAAGACTTAGGACGTTTGAAAGATTAATTAAGTTATATATTGAATTATGCAGCACATTAATAATGCTTTTTCGTCGTATTTCATTGTAATTTATGACGGGGTTTTGTATATTTGGGGAAGAAAAGTTTTTCTTAGAGATTGTTCTCAAAACCAAGTATCTCTGCATAGCGTTGGGCATCTTGGAGTGTAGCTCAGTGGTAGAGCATTCGACTGCAGATCGAGAGGTCGGCGGTTCAATTCCGCTCGCTCCCTTCTTCATTATTGTGTGTTTACTTGTTGAAAGACTTTGGACGTTTGAATTTAAGATTAGTTTTAATAGTTCATTATTTTGAACTACGAAGGCACATGAATCATGCTTTTTCGTCGTGTTTTGTTGTATTTTATGATCTGCTTTCATTTTTTGCAAGGTAAATGGTTTACTTAGAGATTGTTCTCGAAACCAAGTATATCTTCTTTCCGGTGGGAATGTGGGAGTGTAGCTCAGTGGTAGAGCATTCGACTGCAGATCGAGAGGTCGGTGGTTCAATTCCGCTCGCTCCCTTCCGCATTATAATGGTTACCTGTCGAAAGACATTTGACGTTTGAATTTAAGATTAGTTTTTAATTAATAGTTCATTATTTTGAGCTGCGAAGGCACATGAGTCGTGGTTTTTCGTCGTATTTCGTTGTATTTTATGACCGGCTTTTGTATTTTTGGGGAATAAATGCTTTACTTAGAGATGGTTAAATTCCGCTCGCTCCCTTCTTCATTACAATTGTCTACTTGTCGAAATACGTTAGACGTTTGAAAGATTTAATTAGTTCATTATTTTCAACTACGAAGGCACATGAATATTGCTTTTTCGTCGTATTGCATTTTAATTTATGACGGGCTTTTGTATTTTTGGGGAAGAAATTGTTTGCTTATAAATTGCTTTCAAAACCACCCAAGTATATCTTCTTAGCGTTGAGCATGTGAGAGTGTAACTCACTGGTAAAGCATTCGAGTGCAGTTCGAGATGTTGGCGGTTCAATTCCGCACGCTCCTTTCTTCATTATAATTGGTCACTTGTGGAAAGACTTCAGACGTTTGAAAAATTAATTAAGCTCAATATTTGGAATTACGCAGCACATTAATATTGCTTTTTCGTCGCATTTCATTGTAATTTATGACGGGGTTTTGTATTTTTTAGAAGAAATGTTTTTCTCGGAGATTTTTCTCAAAACCAAGTATCTCCGCATAGAGTAGGGCATGTGGGAGTGTAGCTCAGTGGTAGAGCATTCGACTGCAGATCGAGAGGTCGGCGGTTCAATTCCGCTCGCTCCCTTCTTCATTATTGTCGGTTTACTAGTCGAAAGACTTTAGACGTTTGAATTTAAGATTAGTTTTAATAGTTCATTATTTTGAACTACGCAGGCACATGAATAATGTTATTCGTCGTAATTCATTGTAATATATGACCAGCTTTTGCATTTTTGGAGAATAAATGGTTTGCTCACAGAATGTTCTTAAAACCAAGTATATCTTCTTTCCGGTGGGCATGTGGGAGTGTAGCTCAGTGGTAGAGTATTCGACTGCAGATCGAGAGGTCGGTGGTTCAACTCCGCTCGCTTCCTTTTGCATTATAATGGTTACCTGTCGAAAGACATTTGACGTTTGAATTTCAGATTAGATTTAATAGTTCATTATTTTGTGCTGCGAAGGCACATGAATCGTGGTTTTTCGTCGTATTTCGTTTTATTTTATGACCGGCTTTTGTATTTTTGGGGAATAATGCTTTATTTAGAGATGGTTCAATTCTGCTCGCTCCCTTTTTCATTACAATTGGCTACTTGTCAAAACACGTTAGACGTTTGAAAGATTTATTTAGTTCATTATTTTCAACTACGAAGGCACATGAATATTGCTTTTTCGTCGTATTGCATTTTAATTTATGACGGGCTTTTGTATTTTTGGGGAAGAAATGGTTTGCTTAGAGATTGCTTTCAAAACCACGAAAGTATATCTTCTTAGCGTTGAGCATGTGAGAGTGTAACTCACTGGTCAAGCATTCGAGTTTAGATCGAGATGTTGGCGGTTCAATTCCGCTCGCTCCCTTCTTCATTATAATTGGTTACTTGTGGAAAGACTTAGGACGTTTGAAAGATTAATTAAGTTATATATTGAATTATGCAGCACATTAATAATGCTTTTTCGTCGTATTTCATTGTAATTTATGACGGGGTTTTGTATTTTTGGGAAGAAATGATTTTCTGGGAGATTGTTCTCAAAACCAAGTATCTCTGCATAGCGTGGGGCATGTGGGAGTGTAGCTCAGTGGTAGAGCATTCGACTGCAGATCGAGAGGTCGGTGGTTCAATTCCGCTCCCCCTCTTCTTGATTACAATTGGCTACTTGCCGAAAGACGTGAGACGTTTGAAAGATCTATTTAGTTCATTATTTTCAACTACGAAGGCACTTGAATATTGTTTTTTCGTCGTATTCCATTTTAATTTATGACGGGCTTTTGTATTTTTGCGGAAGAAATGGTTTGCTTAGAGATTGCTTTCAAAACCACGAAAGTATATCTTCTTAGTGTTGAGCATGTGACAGTGTAACTCACTGGTAAAGCATTCGAGTGTAGATCGAGATGTTGGCGGTTCAATTCCGCTCGCTCCCTTCTTCATTATAATTGGTTACTTGTGAAAAGACTTAGGACTTTTGAAAGATTAATTAAGTTCAATATTTTGATCTATTCAGCACATTAATAATGCTTTTTCGTCGTATTTCATTGTAATTTATGACGGGGTTTTGTATTTTTGGGAAGAAATGTTTTTCTTGGAGATTGTTCTCAAAAACAAGTATCTCTGCATAGCGTTGGGCATGTGGGAGTGTAGCTTAGTGGTAGAGCATTCGACTGCAGATCGAGAGGTCGGTGATTCAATTCCGCTCCATCTGTTCTTCAGTATTGTGGGTTTACTTGTCGAAAGACTTTAGACGTTTTAATTTAAGATTAGTTTTAATAGTTCATTATTTTGAAGTACGCAGGCACATGAATAATGCTTATTCGTCGTAATTCATTGTAATATATGACCATCTTTTACATTTTTGGGGAATAAATGGTTTGCTCACAGAATGTTCTCAAAACCAAGTATATATTCTTTCCGGTGGGCATGTGGGAGTGTAGCTCAGTGGTAAAGCATTCGACTGCAAACCGAGAGATGGGTGGCTCAATTCCGCTAGCTCCCTTTTGCATTATAATGGTTACCTGTCGAAAGACATTTGACGTTTGAATTTAAGATTAGTTTTAATAGTTCATTATTTTGAGCTGCGAAGGCACATGAATCGTGGTTTTTCGTCGTATTTCGTTGTATTTTATGACCGGCTTTTGTATTTTTGGTGAATAATTCTTTACTTAGAGATGGTTCAATTCTGCTCGCTCCCTTTTTCATTACAATTGGCTACTTGTCAAAACACGTTAGACGTTTGAAAGATTTATTTAGTTCATTATTTTCGATTACGAAGTCAGATGAGTATTGCTTTTTCGTCGTATTGCAGTTTAATTTATGACGGGCTTTTGTATTTTTGGGGAAGAAATGGTTTGCTTAGAGATTGCTTTAAAAACCACGAAAGTATATCTTTTTAGCGTTGAGCATGTGAGAGTGTAACTCACTGGCAAAGCATTCGAGTTTAGATCGAGATGTTGGCGGTTCAATTCCGCTCGCTCCCTTCTTCATCATACTTGGTTACTTGTGGAAAAACTTAGGACGTTTGAAAGATTAATTAAGTTCAATATATTGAATTATGCAGGACATTAATAATGCTTTTTCGTCGTATTTCATTGTAATTTATGACAGGGTTTTGTATTTTTGGGAAGAAATGTTTTTCTTGGAGATTGTTGTCAAAACCAAGTATCTCTGCATAGCGTTGCGCATGTTGGAGTGTAGCTCAGTGGTAGAGCATTCGATGCAGATCGAGAGGTCAGTGGTTCAATTCCGCTCCCTCTCTTCTTCATTACAATTGGCTACTTGTCGAAAGACGTTAGACGTTTGAAAGATCTATTTAGTTCATTATTTTCAACTACGAAGGCACTTGAATATTCTTTTTTCGTCGTATTTCATTTTAATTTATGACGGGCTTTTGTATTTTTGGGGAAGAAATGGTTTGCTTAGAGATTGCTTTCAAAACCACGAAAGTATATCTTCTTAGTGTTGAGCATGTGACAGTGTAACTCACTGGTAAAGCATTCGAGTGCAGATCGAGATGTTGGCGGTTCAATTCCGCTCGCTCCCTTCTTCATTATAATTGGTTACTTGTGAAAAGACTTAGGACTTTTGAAAGATTAATTAAGTTCAATATTTTGAATTATGCAGCACATTAATAATGCTTTTTCGTCGTATTTCATTGTATTTTACGACGGGGTTTTGTATTTTTGGGAAGAAGTGTTTTTTTTGGAGATTGTTCTCAAAACCAAATATCTCTGCATAGCGTTGGGCATGTGGGAGAGTAGCTCAGTGGTAGAGCATTCGACTGCAGATGGAGAGGTCGGCGGTTCAATTCCGCTCGGTCCCTTCTTCACTATTGTGTGTTTACTTGTTGAAAGACTTTAGACGTTTGAATTTAAGATTAGTTTTAATAGTTCATTATTTTGAAGTACGAAAGCACATGAATCATGCTTTTTCGTCGTGGTTTGTTGTATTTTATGACCGGCTTTTGTGTTTTTGGGGGGTAAATGGTTTACTTAGAGATTGTTCTCGAAACCAAGTATATCTTCATAGCGTTGGGCATGTGGGAGTGTAGCTCAGTGGTAGAGCATTCGACTGCAGATCGAGAGGTCGGTGGTTTAATTCCGCTCGCTCCTTGCTTCATTATAATGGTTACTTGTCGAAAGATATTTGACGTTTGAATTTAAGATTAGTTTTAATAGTTCATTATTTTAAACTACGAAGGCACATGAATCATGCTTATTTCGTCGTGGTCGTTGTATTTTATGACCGGCTTTTGTGTTTTGGGGGGGTAAATGGTTTACTTAGAGATTGCTCTCGAAACCAAGTATATCTTCATAGCGTTGGGCATGTGGGGGTGTAGCTCAGTGGTTGAGCATTCGACTGCTGATCGAGAGGCCGGCAGTTCCATTCCTCTCACTCCCTTCTCCATTATCACTAATATTGGGTTACCTTTTGAAAGACTTTTGATGTTTTAAAGAATAATTTGGTTCATTATTTTGAACTACGCAGGCACATGAATAATGCTTATTCGTCGTATTTCATTGTAATATATGATCAGCTTTTACATGTTTGGGGAAGAAATGTTTTTCTTAGAGATTGTTGTCAAAACCAAGTATCTCTTCATAGCGTTTGGCATGTGGGAGTGTAGCTCAATGGCAGAGCATTCGACTGCAGATCGAGAGGTCGGCGGTTCATTTCCGCTCGCTCCCTTCTTCATTATTGTGGGTTTACTTGTTGAAAGACTTTAGACGTTTGAATTTAAGATTAATTTTAATATATAGTTCATTATTTTGAACAACGAAGGCACATGAACATGCTTTTTTGTCGTATTTCGTTGTATTTTATGACCGACTTTTGTGTTTTTGGGGGTAAATGGTTTACCTTGAGATTGTTCTCGAAACCAAATATATCTTCATAGCGTTTGGCATGTGGGAGTGTAGCTCAGTGGTAGAGCATTCGACTGCAGATCGAGAGGTCGGTGGTTCAATTCCCCTCGCTCCCTTCTGCATTATAAGTGGTTACTTGTTGAAAAACATTTGACGTTTGACTTAAGATTAGTTTTAATAGTTCATTATTTTGAACTGCGAACGCACATGAATCATGCTTTTTCGTCGTATTTCGTTGTATTTTATGACCGGCTTTTGTATTTTTGGGGAATAAATGCTTTACTTTGCGATTGTTCTCAAAACCAAGTATATCTTCTTTACGTTGGGCATGTGGGAATGTAGCTCTGTGGTATAGCAATCGAATGCAGATTCAGAGGTCGGTGGTTCAATTCCGCTCCCTCCCTTTTTCATTACAATTGGTTACTTGTCGAAAGACGTTGACATTTGAAAGATTTATTTAGTTCATTATTTTCAACTACGAAGGCACAAGAATATTGCTTTTTCGTGGTATTGCATTTTAATTTATGATGGGCTTTTGTATTTTTGGGGAAGAAATGGTTTGCTTAGAGATTGCTGTCAAAACCACGCAAGTATATTTTCTTAGCGTTGGGCATGTGAGAGTGTAATTCACTGGTAAAGCATTCGAGTGCAGATCGAGAGGTCGGCGATTCAATTCCGCTCGCTCCCTTCTTCATTATAATTGGTTACTTGTCGAAAGACTTTAGACGTTTGAAAGATTAATTAGTCCAATATTTTGTTGTACGCCGGCACATTAGTAATGCTTTTTCGTTGTACTTAGTTGTAATTTATGACGGGGTTTTGTATACTTGGGGTAGAAAGGTTTTTCTTAGAGATTGTTCTCAAAACCAAGTATCTCTGCATAGCGTTGGGCAAATGGGAGTCTAGCTCAGTGGTAGAGCATTCGACTGCAGATCGGGAGGCCGGTGGTTCAATTCTTTTCGCACCCTTCTCCATTATAATGGGTTACCTGTCGAAAGACTTTTGATGTTTTAAAGATTAATTTGGTTCATTATTTTCAACTACGCAGGCACATGAATAATGCTTATTCGTCGTATTTCATTGTAATATATGACCAGCTTTTGCATTTTTCTGGAATAAATTGTTTACTTACAAAATGTTCTCAAAACCAAGTGTATCTTCTATCCGGTGGGTATGTGGGACTGTAGCTCAGTGGTAGAGCATTCGACTGTAGATCGAAAGGTAGGTGGTACAATTCCGTTCTCTCCTTTCTGCATTATAATGGTTACTTGGCAAAAGACATTTGACGTTCGAATTTAAGATTAGTTTTAATAGTTCATTATTTTGAACTGCGAACGCACATCAATCATGCTTTTTCGTCGTATTTCGTTGTATTTTATGACCGGCTTTTGTGTTTTTGGGGGTAAATGGTGTACTTAGAGATTGTTCTCGAAACCAAGTATATCTTCATAGCGCTGGGCATGTGGGAATGTAGCTCAGTGGTAGAGCATTCGACTGCAGATCGAGACGTCGGTGGTTCAATTCCGCTCGCTCCCTTCTCCATTATAGTGGGTTACCTGTCGAAAGACTTTTGATGTTTTAAAGATTAATGTGGTTCATCATTTTTAACTACGCAGGCACATGAATAATGCTTATTCGTCGTATTTCATTGTATTATATGACCAGCTTTTGAATTTTTATGGAATAAATTGTTTGCTTACAGGATATTCTCAAAACCAAGAATATCTTCTTTCGGGAGCGCAGGTGGGAGCGTAGCTCAGTGGTAGAGCATACGACGGCATATCGAGATGTTGGTGGTTCAATTCGCTCGCTCCCTTCTGCATTATAAAGGGTTACCTGTCGAAAGACATTTGACGTTTGAATTTAGGATTAGTTTTAATAGTTCATTATTTTGAACTGCGAAGGCATATGAGTCATGCTTTTTCGTCGTATTTCGTTGTATTTTATGACCGGCTTTTGTGTTTACTTGGAAGTTGTTCTCGAAAGCA
Source organism: Muricea muricata (assembly GCA_963855995.1). NCBI lineage: Eukaryota > Metazoa > Cnidaria > Anthozoa > Malacalcyonacea > Plexauridae > Muricea > Muricea muricata. The sequence continues at coordinate 106,146,770 of OY979716.1, forward strand.
AGTATATCTTCATAGCGTTGGGCATGTGGGAGTGTAGCTCAGTGGTAGAGCATTCGACTGCAGATCGAGAGGTCGGTTGTTCAATTCCCTCCCTCTCTTCTTCATTACAATTGGCTACTTAACGAAAGACGTTAGACGTTTGAAAGATCTATTTAGTTCATTATTTTCAACTACGAAGGCACTTGAATATTGTTTTTTCGTCGTATTGCATTTTAATTTATGACGGGTTTTTCTATTTTTGGGGAAGAAATGGTTTGCTTAGAGATTGCTGTCAAAACCACGCAAGTATATTTTCTTAGCGTTGGGCATGTGAGAGTGTAATTCACTGGTAAAGCATTCGAGTGCAGATCAAGAGGTCGGCGATTCAATTCCGCTCGCTCCCTTCTTCATTATAATTGGTTACCTGTCGAAAGACTTTAGACGTTTAAAAGATTAATTAAGTTCAATATTTTGAATTATTCAGCACATTAATAATGCTTTTTCGTCGTATTTCATTGTAATTTATGACGGGGTTTTGTATTTTTCGGAAGAAATGTTTTTCTTGGAGATTGTTTTGAGAACCAAGAATAACTGCATAGCGTTGGGCATGTTGGAGTGTAGCTCAGTGGTAGAGCATTCGACTGCAGATCAAGAGGTCGGTGGTTCAATTCCGCTCGCTCCCTTCTTCATTATAATTGGTTACCTGTCGAAAGACTTTAGACGTTTGAATTTAAGATTAGTTTTAATAGTTCATTATTTTGAAGTACGCAGGCACATGAATAATGCTTATTCGTCGTAATTCATTGTAATATAAGACCATCTTTTGCATTTTTGGGGAATAAATGGTTTGCTCACAGAACGTTCTCAAAACCAAGTATATCTTCTTTCCGGTAGGCATGTGGGAGTGTAGCTCAGTGCTAGGGCATTCGACTGCATATCGAGAGGTCGGCGGTTGAATTCCGCTCGCTCCCTTCTTCATTATTGTGGGTTTAATTGTCGAAACACTTTAGACGTTTGAAATTAAGATTAGTTTTAATAGCTCATTATTTTGAACTACGAAGGCACATGAATCATGCTTTTTCGTCGTGTTTCGTTGTATTTTAAGACCGGCTTTTGTGTTTTTTGGGGGTAAATTTTTTACTTAGAGATTGTTCTCGAAACCTAGTATATCTTCATAGCGTTCGGCATGTGGGAGTGTAGCTCAGTGGTAGAGCATTCGACTGCAGATCGAGAAGCCGGCATTTCCATTCCTCTCGCTCCCTTCTCCATTATCATTATAATGGGTTACATGTCGAAAGACTTTTGATGTTTTAAAGAAGAATTTGCATTAATTGGTTCATTATTTTGAACTACGCAGGCACATGAATAATGCTTATTCATCGTATTTCATTGTAATGTATGATCAGCTTTTGCATTTTTGGGGAATAAATTGTTTGCTTACAGAATGTTTTCATAACCAAGTATATCTACTTTTCGGTGGGCATGTGGGTGTGTAGCTTAGTGGTAGAGCATTTGACTGCAGATCGAGAGGTCGGTGGTTCAATTCCGCTCGCTCCCTTCTGCATTATAATTGTTACCTGTCGAAAGAGATTTGACGTTTGAATTTAAGATTAGTTTTAATAGTTCATTATTTTGAGCTGCGAAGGCACAAGAATCGTGGTTTTTGGTCGTGTTTCGTTGCATTTTATTACCGGCTTTTGTATTTTTGGGGGGTAAATGGTTTACTTAGACATTGTTCTCGAAACCAAGTATATCTTCATAGCTTTGGACATGTGGGAGTGTAGCTCATTAATAGAGCATTCGACTGCAGATTGAGAGGTCGGTGGTTCAATTCCTCTCCCTCTCTTCTTCATTACAATTGGCTACTTGTCGAAAGACGTTAGACGTTTTAAAGATCTATTTAGTTCAATATTTTCAACTACGAAGGCACTTGAATATTGTTTTTTCGTGGTATTGCATTTTAATTTATGACGGGCTTTTGTAGTTTTGGGGAAGAAATGGTTTGCTTAGAGATATCTTTCAAAACCACGAAAGTATATTAGCTTCTTAGCGTTGAGCATGTGAGAGTGTAACTAACTGGTAAAGCATTCCAGTGCAGATCAAGACGTTAGCGTTTCAATTCCGCTCGCTCCCTTCTTCATTATAATTGGTTAGCTGTCGAAAGACTTTAGACGTTTGAAAGATTAATTAAGTTCAATATTTTGAATTACGCAGCACATTAATAATGCTTTTTCGTCGTATTTCATTGTAATTTATAACGGGGTTTTGTATTTTTGGGAAGAAATGTTTTTCTTGGAGATTGTTCTCAGAACCAAGAATAACTGCATAGCGTTGGGCATGTGGGAGTGTAGCTCAGTGGCAGAGCATTCGACTGCAGATGAAGAGGTCGGTGGTTCAATTCCGCGCGGTCCCTTCTTCATTATTGTGTGTTTACTTGTTGAAAGACTTTAGACGTTTGAATTTAAGATTAGTTTTAATAGTTCATTATTTTGAACTACGAAAGCACATGAATCATGCTTTTTCGTCGTAGTTTGTTGTATTTTATTACCGGCTTTTGTGTTTTTGGGGGGTAAATGGTTTACTTAGAGATTGTTCTCGAAACCAAGTATATCTTCATAGCGTTGGGCATGTGGGAGTGTAGCTCAATGGCAGAGCATTCGACTGCAGATCAAGAGGTCGGTGGTTCAATTCCGCTCGGTCCCTTCTTCATTATTGTGTGTTTACTTGTTGAAAGACTTTAGACGTTTGAATTTAAGATTAGTTTTAATAGTTCATTATTTTGAACTACGAAAGCACATGAATCATGCTTTTTCGTCGTGGTTTGTTGTATTTTATGACCGACTTTTGTGTTTTTGGGGGGTAAATGGTTTACTTAGAGATTGTTCTCGAAACCAAGTATATCTTCATAGCGTTGGGCATGTGGGAGTGTAGCTCAGTGGTTGAGCATTCGACTGCAGATGGAGAGGTCGGCGGTTCAATTCCGCTCGGTCCCTTCTTCACTATTGTGTGTTTACTTGTTGAAAGACTTTAGACGTTTGAATTTAAGATTAGTTTTAATAGTTCATTATTTTGAACTACGAAAGCACATGAATCATGCTTTTTCGTCGTGGTTTGTTGTATTTTATGACCGACTTTTGTGTTTTTGGGGGGTAAATGGTTTACTTAGAGATTGTTCTCGAAACCAAGTATATCTTCATAGCGTTGGGCATGTGGGAGTGTAGCTCAGTGGTTGAGCATTCGACTGAAGATCGAGAGGTCGGTGGTTCAATTCCTCTCCCTCTCTTCTTCATTACAATTGGCTACTTGTCGAAAGACGTTAGACCTTTGAAAGATCTATTTAGTTCAATATTTTCAACTACGAAGGCACAAGAATATTGCTTTTTCGTCGTATTGCATTTTAATTTATGACTGGCTTTTGTACTTTTGGGGAAGAAATTGTTTGCTTAGAGATATCTTTCAAAACCACGCAAGTATATCTTCTTAGCGTTGAGCATGTGAGAGTGTGACTCACTGGTAAAGCATTCGAGTGCAGATCGAGATGTTGGCGGTTCAATTCCTCTCGCTCCCTGCTTCATTATAATTGGTTACTTGTGGAAAGACTTAGGACGTTTGAAAGATTAATTAAGTTCAATATTTTGAATTATGCAGCACATTAATAATGCTTTTTCGTCGTATTTCATTGTAATTTATGACGGGGTTTTGTATTTTTTGGAAGAAATGTTTTTCTTGGAGATTTTTCTCAAAACCAAGTATCTCTGCATAGCGTTGGGCATGTGGGAGTGTAGCTCTGTGGTAGAGCATTCGACTGTAGATGGAGAGGTCGGTGGTTCAATTCCTCTCCCTCTCTTCTTCATTACAATTGCCTACTTGTCGAAAGACGTTAGACCTTTAAAAGATCTATTTAGTTCAATATTTTCAACTACGAAGGCACAAGAATATTGCTTTTTCGTCGTATTGCATTTTAATTTATGACTGGCTTTTGTACTTTTGGGGAAGAAATTGTTTGCTTAGAGATTGCTTTCAAAACCACGAAAGTATATCTTCTTAGTGTTCAGCATGTGAGAGTGTAACTAACTGGTAAAGCATTCGGGTGCAGATCGAGATGTTGGCGGTTCAATTCCGCTCGCTCCCTTCTTCATTATAATTGGTTACTTGTGAAAAGACTTAGGACTTTTGAAAGATTAATTAAGTTCAATATTTTGAATTATGTAGCACATTAATAATGCTTTTTCGTCGTATTTCATTGTAATTTATGACGGGGTTTTGTATTTTTGGGAAGAAATGTTTTTCTTTGAGATTGTTTTCAAACCAAGTATCTCTGCATAGCGTTGGGCATGTTGGAGTGTAGCTCAGTGGTAGAACATTCGACTTCAGATCGAGTGGTCGGTGGTTCAATTCCGCTCGCTCCCTTCTTCATTATTGTGTGTTTACTTGTTAAAAGATTTTGGACGTTTGAATTTAAGATTAGTTTTAATATTTCATTATTTTAAACTACGAAGGCACATCAATCATGCTTTTTCGTCGTGTTTTGTTGTATTTTATGACCTGCTTTCGTTTTTTTGGACGGTAAATTGTTTACTTAGAGATTGTTCTCGAAACCAAGTATATCTTCTTTCCGGTGGGCATGTGGGAGTGTAGCTCAGTGGTAGAGCATTCGACTGCAGATCGGGAGGTCGGTGGTTCAATTCCTCTCCCTCTCTTCTTCATTACAATTGGCTACTTGTCGAAAGACGTTAGACGTTTGAAAGATCTATTTAGTTCAATATTTTCAACTACGAAGGCACTTGAATATTGTTTTTTCGTCGTATTGCATTTTAATTTATGACGGGCTTTTGTATTTTTGGGGAAGAAATGGTTTGCTTACAGATTGCTTTAAAAACCACGAAAGTATATCTTCTTAGTGTTCAGCATGTGAGAGTGTAACTAACTGGTAAAGCATTCGGGTGCAGATCGAGATGTTGGCGGTTCAATTCCGCTCGCTCCCTTCTTCATTATAATTGGTTACTTGTGAAAAGACTTAGGACTTTTGAAAGATTAATTAAGTTCAATATTTTGAGTTATGTAGCACATTAATAATGCTTTTTCGTCGTATTTCATTGTAATTTATGACGGGGTTTTGTATTTTTGGGAAGAAATGTTTTTCTTTGAGATTGTTTTCAAACCAAGTATCACTGCATAGCGTTGGGCATGTTGGAGTGTAGCTCAGTGGTAGAACATTCGACTTCAGATCGAGTGGTCGGTGGTTCAATTCCGCTCGCTCCCTTCTTCATTATTGTGTGTTTACTTGTTAAAAGATTTTGGACGTTTGAATTTAAGATTAGTTTTAATAGTTCATTATTTTAAACTACGAAGGCACATGAATCATGCTTTTTCGTCGTGTTTTGTTGTATTTTATGACCTGCTTTCGTTTTTTTGGAGGGTAAATTGTTTACTTAGAGATTGTTCTCGAAACCAAGTATATCTTTTTTCCGGTGGGCATGTGGGAGTGTAGCTCAGTGGTAGAGCATTCGACTGCAGATCGGGAGGTCGGCGGTTCAATTCCGCTCGCTACCTTCTTCATTACAATTGGCTACTTATCGAAAGACGTTAGACGTTTGAAAGATCTATTTAGTTCATTATTTTCAACTACGAAGGCCCTTGAATATTGTTTTTTTGTCGTATTGCATTTTAATTAATGACGGGCTTTTGTACTTTTGGGGAAGAAATTGTTTTCTTAGAGATTGCTGTCAAAACCACGCAAGTATATCTTCTTACCGTTGGCCATGTGAGAGTGTAACTCACTGGTAAAGCATTCGAGTGCAGATCGAGAGGTCGGCGGTTCAATTCCGCTTTCGCCCTTCTTAATTATAATTGGTTACTAGTCGAAACACTTTAGACGTTTGAAAGATTAAATAAGTTCAATATTTTGAATTACGAAGGCACATTAATATTTCTTTTTCGTCATATTTCATTGTAATTTAAGACGTGTTTTTTATACTTGGGGAAAAAATGTTTTTCTTTGAGATTTTTCTTAAAACCAAGTATCGTTGCATAGCGTTGGGCTTGTGGGAGTGTAGCTTAGTGGTAGAGCATTCGACTGCAGATCGAGAGGTCGGCGGTTCAATTCCGCTCGCTTCCTTCTTCGTTATGGTGTGTTTACTTGTCGAAAGACTTTAGACGTTTGAATTTAAGATTAGTTTTAATAGTTCATTATTTTGAACTACGAAGGCACATGAATCATTCTTTTTCGTCGTGGTTCGTTGTATTTTTTGACCGGCTTTTGTGTTTTTTGGGGGTAAATGGTTTAGTTACAGATTGTTCTCGAAACCAAGTATATCTTCATAGCGTTGGGCATGTGGGAGTGTAGCTCAGTGGTAGAGCATTCGACTGCAGATCGAGAGGTCGGTGGTTTAATTCCGCTCGCTCCCGGCTGCATTATAATGGTTACTTGTCGAAAGACATTTGACGTTTGAATTTAAGATTAGTTTTAATAGTTCATTATTTTGAACTGCGAAGGCACATGAATCATGCTTTTTCGTCGTGTTTCGTTGTACTTTATGACCGGCCTTTACGTTTTTGGAGGTAAATGGTTTACTTGGAGATTGTTCTCGAAACCAAATATATCTTCATAGCCTTGGGCATGTGGGAGTGTAGCTCAGTGGTAGACCATTCGACTGCAGATCGAGAGGTCGGTGGTTCAATTCCGCTCGCTCCCTTCTCCATTATAATGGGTTACCTTTCGAAAGACTTTTGATGTTTTAAAGATTAATTTGGTTCATTATTTTGAACTACGCAGGCACATGAATAATGCTTTTTCGTCGTATTTCATTGTAATATATGACCAGCTTTTGCATTTTTTGGGAATAAATTGTTTGCTTACAGAATGTTTTCTAAACCAATTATATCTTTTTCCCGGTGGGCATGTGGGAGTGTAGCTCAGTGGTAGAGCATTCGACTGCAGATGGAGAGGTCGGTGGTTCAATTCCGCTCGCTCCCTTCTCCATTATAATGGGTTACCTGTCGAAAGACATTTGATGTTTTAAAGATTAATTTGGTTCATTATTTTGAACTACGCAGGCTTATTAATAATGCTTTTTCGTCGTATTTCATTGTAATATATGACTAGCTTTTGCATTTTTGGGAAATAAATTAATTACTTACAGAATGTTCTCAAAACCAAGTATATCTTCTTTCCGGTGGGCATGTGGGAGTGTAGCTCAGTGGTAGAGCATTCGACTGCAGATCGAGAGGTCGGCGGTTCAATTCCGCTCGCTCCCTTCTGCATTAAAACGGGTTACCTGTCGAAAGACATTTGACGTTTGAATTTAAGATTAGATTTAATAGTTCACTATTTGAACTGCGAAGGTACATGAATAATGCTTTTACGTCGTATTTCGTTGTATTTTATGACCGGCTTTTGTATTTTTGGGGAATAATTGCTTTACTTAGAGATTGTTCTCAAAACCAAGTATATCTTCTTTACGTTAGGCATGTGGGAATTCAGCTAAGTGGTCGAGCATTCGACTGCGGATCGAGAGGTCGGCGTCTCAATTCCGCTCGCTCCCTTCTTCATTATTGTGGGTTTACTTGTTGAAAGAATTTAGACCTTTGAATTTAAGATTAGTTTTAATAGTTCAATTTTTTGAACTGCGAAGGCACATGAATCATGATTTTTCTTGGTATTTCGTTGTATTTTATGACCGGCTTTTGTGTTTTTGGGGGTAAATGGTTTACTTAGAGATTGTTCTCGAAGCCAAGTATATCTTCATCTCGTTGGGCATGTGGGAGTGTAGCTCAGTGGTAGAGCAATCGGCTGCAGATCGAGACGTCGGTAGTTCAATTCCGCTCGCTCCCTTCTCCATTATAATGGGTTACCTGTCGAAAGACATTTGATGTTTTAAAGATTAATTTGGTTCATTATTTTGAACTACGCAGGCAAATGAATGATGCTTATTCGTAGTATTTCATTGTAATATATGACCAGCTATAGAATTTTTAGGGCATAAATTGTTTGCTTACATAATGTTCTCAAAGCCAAGTATATCTTCTTTCTGGCGGGCATAAGGGATTTTAGCTCAGTGGTAGAGCATTCGACTGCAGATCGAGAGGTCGATGGTTCAATTCCTCTCGCTTCCTTCTCCATTATAATGGGTTACCTGTCGAAAGAATTTTGATGTTTTAAAGATCAATTTGGTTCATTATTTTGAACTACGCAGGCTTATTAATAATGCTTTTTCGTCGTATTTCATTGTAATATATGACTAGCTTTTGCATTTTTGGGAAATAAATTAATTATTTACAGCATGTTCTCAAAACCAAGTATATCTTCTTTCCGGTGGGCATGTGGGAGTGTAGCTCAGTGGTAGAGCATTCGACTGCAGATCGAGAGGTCGGCGGTTCAATTCCGCTCGCTCCCTTCTGCATTAAAACGGGTTACCTGTCGAAAGACATTTGACGTTTGAATTTAAGATTAGATTTAATAGTTCACTATTTGAACTGCGAAGGTACATGAATAATGCTTTTACGTCGTATTTCGTTGTATTTTATGACCGGCTTTTGTATTTTTGGGGAATAATTGCTTTACTTAGAGATTGTTCTCAAAACCAAGTATATCTTCTTTACGTTAGGCATGTGGGAATTCAGCTAAGTGGTCGAGCATTCGACTGCGGATCGAGAGGTCGGCGTCTCAATTCCGCTCGCTCCCTTCTTCATTATTGTGGGTTTACTTGTTGAAAGAATTTAGACCTTTGAATTTAAGATTAGTTTTAATAGTTAAATTTTTTGAACTGCGAAGGCACATGAATCATGATTTTTCTTGGTATTTCGTTGTATTTTATGACCGGCTTTTGTGTTTTTGGGGGTAAATGGTTTACTTAGAGATTGTTCTCGAAGCCAAGTATATCTTCATCTCGTTGGGCATGTGGGAGTGTAGCTCAGTGGTAGAGCAATCGGCTGCAGATCGAGACGTCGGTAGTTCAATTCCGCTCGATCGCTTCTCCATTATAATGGGTTACCTGTCGAAAGACTTTTGATGTTTTAAAGATTAATTTGGTTCATCATTTTGAACTGCGAAGGCACGTGAATAATGCTTTTTGGTCGTATTTCATTGTATTTTAAGACCGGCTTTTGTGTTTTTGGGGTAAATGGTTTACTTAGAGATGGTTCTCGAAACCAAGTTTATCTTCACAGCGTTGGGAATGTGGGAGTGTAGCTCAGTGGTAGAGCATTCGACTGCAGATCGAGAGGTCGGTGGTTCAATTCCGCTCGCTCCCTGCTCCATTATAATGGTTACCTGTAGAAAGGCTTTAGACGTTTGAAAGATCAATTAAGTTCAACATTTTGGGTTACGCAGGCACATTAATAATGCTTTTTCGTCGTATTTTATTGTAATTTATGACGGAGTTTTGTAAATTTGGCGAAGAAATGTTTTTCTTAGAGATTGTTCTCAAAACCAAGTTACTCTGCATAGCGTTAGCTATGTGGGAGTGTAGCTCAGTGGTAGAGCATTCGACTGCAGATCGAGAGGTCGGTGGTTCAATTCCGCTCGCTCCCTGCTCATTATAATGGTTACTTGTCGAAAGACATTTGATGTTTGAATTTAAGATTAGTTTTAATAGTTCATTATTTTGAACCTCGAAGGCACATGAATCATGCTTTTTCGTCGTATTTCGTTGTATTTTATGACCGGCTTTTGTGTTTTTGGGGGTAAATGGTTTACTTGGAGATTGTTCTCGAAACCAAATATATCTTCATAGCGTTGGGCATGTGGGAATGTAGTTCAGTGGTAGAGCATTCGACTGCAGATCGAGAGGTCGGTGGTTCAATTCCGTTCGCTCCCTTCTCCATTATAATGGGTTACCTGTCGAAAGACTTTTGATGTTTTAAAGATTAATTTGGTTCATTATTTTGAACTACGCAGGGACATGAATAATGTTTTTCGTCGTATTTCATTGTAATATATGACCAGCTTTTGCATTTTTGGGAAATAAACTAATTACTTACAGGATGTTCTCAAAACCAAGTATATCTTCTTTCCGGTGGGAATGTTGGAGTGTAGCTCAGTGGTAGAGCATTCGACTGTAGATCGAGAGGTCGGTGGTTCAATTCCACTCGCTCCCTTCTGCATTATAATTGTTACTTGTCGAAAGACATTTGACGTTATAATTTAAAATTAGTTTTAATAGTTCATTATTTTGAACTGCAAAGGCACATGAATCCTGCTTTTTCGCCGTATTTCGTTGTATTTTATGACCGGCTTTTGTGTTATTGTGGTAAATGTTGTACTTAGAGATTGTTCTCGAAACCAAGAATATCTTCATAGCGCTGGGAATGTTGGAATGTAACTCAGTGGTTGAGCATTCGACTGCAGATCGAGAGGTCGGTGGTTCAATTCCTCTCCCTCTCTTCTTCATTACAATTGGCTACTTGTCGAAAGACGTTAGACGTTTGAAAGATCTATTTAGTTCAATATTTTCAACTACGAAGGCACTTGAATATTGTTTTTTCGTCGTATTGCATTTTAATTTATGACGGGCTTTTGTATTTTTGGGGAAGAAATGGTTTGCTTACAGATTGCTTTCAAAACCACGAAAGTATATCTTCTTAGTGTTCAGCATGTGAGAGTGTAACTAACTGGTAAAGCATTCGGGTGCAGATCGAGATGTTGGCGGTTCAATTCCGCTCGCTCCCTTCTTCATTATAATTGGTTACTTGTGAAAAGACTTAGGACTTTTGAAAGATTAATTAAGTTCAATATTTTGAATTATGTAGCACATTAATAATGCTTTTTCGTCGTATTTCATTGTAATTTATGACGGGGTTTTGTATTTTTGGGAAGAAATGTTTTTCTTTGAGATTGTTTTCAAACCAAGTATCTCTGCATAGCGTTGGGCATGTTGGAGTGTAGCTCAGTGGTAGAACATTCGACTTCAGATGGAGTGGTCGGTGGTTCAATTCCGCTCGCTCCCTTCTTCATTATTGTGTGTTTACTTGTTAAAAGATTTTGGACGTTTGAATTTAAGATTAGTTTTAATAGTTCATTATTTTAAACTACGAAGGCACATGAATCATGCTTTTTCGTCGTGTTTTGTTGTATTTTATGACCTGCTTTCGTTTTTTTGGACGGTAAATTGTTTACTTAGAGATTGTTCTCGAAACCAAGTATATCTTCTTTCCGGTGGGCATGTGGGAGTGTAGCTCAGTGGTAGAGCATTCGACTGCAGATCGGGAGGTCGGTGGTTCAATTCCTCTCCCTCTCTTCTTCATTACAATTGGCTACTTGTCGAAAGACGTTAGACGTTTGAAAGATCTATTTAGTTCAATATTTTCAACTACGAAGGCACTTGAATATTGTTATTTCGTCGTATTGCATTTTAATTTATCACGGGCTTTTGTATTTTTGGGGAAGAAATGGTTTGCTTACAGATTGCTTTAAAAACCACGAAAGTATATCTTCTTAGCGTTGGGCATGTGAGAGTGTAACTAACTGGTAAAGCATTCGGGTGCAGATCGAGATGTTGGCGGTTCAATTCCGCTCGCTCCCTTCTTCATTATAATTGGTTACTTGTGAAAAGACTTAGGACTTTTGAAAGATTAATTAAGTTCAATATTTTGAATTATGTAGCACATTAATAATGCTTTTTCGTCGTATTTCATTGTAATTTATGACGGGGTTTTGTATTTTTGGGAAGAAATGTTTTTCTTTGAGATTGTTTTCAAACCAAGTATCACTGCATAGCGTTGGGCATGTTGGAGTGTAGCTCAGTGGTAGAACATTCGACTTCAGATCGAGTGGTCGGTGGTTCAATTCCGCTCGCTCCCTTCTTCATTATTGTGTGTTTACTTGTTAAAAGATTTTGGACGTTTGAATTTAAGATTAGTTTTAATAGTTCATTATTTTAAACTACGAAGGCACATGAATCATGCTTTTTCGTCGTGTTTTGTTGTATTTTATGACCTGCTTTCGTTTTTTTGGAGGGTAAATTGTTTACTTAGAGATTGTTCTCGAAACCAAGTATATCTTTTTTCCGGTGGGCATGTGGGAGTGTAGCTCAGTGGTAGAGCATTCGACTGCAGATCGGGAGGTCGGCGGTTCAATTCCGCTCGCTACCTTCTTCATTACAATTGGCTACTTATCGAAAGACGTTAGACGTTTGAAAGATCTATTTAGTTCATTATTTTCAACTACGAAGGCCCTTGAATATTGTTTTTTTGTCGTATTGCATTTTAATTAATGACGGGCTTTTGTACTTTTGGGGAAGAAATTGTTTTCTTAGAGATTGCTGTCAAAACCACGCAAGTATATCTTCTTAGCGTTGGGCATGTGAGAGCGTAACTCACTGGTAAAGCATTCGAGTGCAAATCGAGAGGTCGGCAGTTCAATTCCGCTTGCTCCCTTCTTAATTATAATTGGTTACTTGTCGAAAGATTTTAGACGTTTGAAAGATTAATTAAGTTCAATATTTTGAATTACGCAGGCACATTAATAATGCTTTTTCGTCGTATTTCATTGTAATTTATGACGTGGTTTTTTATACTTGGGGAAAAAATGTTTTTCTTTGAGATTTTTCTTAAAACCAAGTATCGTTGCATAGCGTTGGGCTTGTGGGAGTGTAGCTTAGTGGTAGAGCATTCGACTGCAGATCGAGAGGTCGGCGCTTCAATTCCGCTCGCTTCCTTCTTCGTTATGGTGTGTTTACTTGTTGAAAGACTTTAAACGTTTGAATTTAAGATTAGTTTTAATAGTTCATTATTTTGAACTACGAAGGCACATGAATCATTCTTTTTCGTCGTGGTTCGTTGTATTTTATGACCGGCTTTTGTGTTTTTTGGGGGTAAATGCTTTACTTAGAGATTGTTCTCGAAACCAAGTATATCTTCATAGCCTTGGGCATGTGGGAGTGTAGCTCAGTGGTAGAGCATTCGACTGCAGATCGAGAGGTCGGTGGTTCAATTCCGCTCTCTCCCTTCTTCATTATTGTGGGTTTACTTGTCGAAAGACTTTAGACGTTTGAATTTAAGATTAGTTTTAATAGTTCATTGTTTTGTAGTACGCAGGCACATGAATAATGCTTATTCGTCATAATTCGTTGTAATATATGACCATCTTTTGCATTTTTGGGGAATAAATGGTTTGCTCACAGAATGTTCTCAAAACTAAGTATATCTTCTTTCCGTTGGGCATGTGGGAGTGTAGCTCAGTGGTAGAGCATTCGACTGCAGATCGAGAGGTCGGTGGTTCAATTCCGCTCGCTCCCTTCTGCATTATAATGGTTACCTGTCGAAAGAGATTTAACGTTTGAATTTAAGATTAGTTTTAATAGTTCATTATTTTGAATTGCGAAGGCACATGAATCGTGGTTTTTTGTCGTATTTCGTTGTATTTTGTGACCGGCTTTTGTATTTTTGGGGAATAATGCTTTACTTAGATATGGTTCAATTCTGCTCGCTCCCTTCTTCATTACATTTGGCTACTTGTCGAAAGACGTTAGACGTTTGAAAGATTTATTTAGTTCATTATTTTCAACTACGAAGGCACATGAATATTGCTTTTTCGTCGTATTGCATTTTAATTTATGACGGGCTTTTGTTATTTTGGGGAAGAAATGGTTTGCTTAGATATTGGTTTTAAAACCACGCAAGTATATTTTGTTAGCGTTGAGCATGTGAGAGTGTAACTCACTGGTGAAGAATTCGAGTGCAGATCGAGATGTTGGCGGTTCAATTTCGCTCTCTCCCTTCTTCATTATAATTGGTTACTTGTGGAAAGACTTTAGACGTTTGAAAGATTAATTAAGTTCAATATCGCAGGCACATTAATAATGCTTTTTCGTCGTATTTCATTGTATTTTATTTCGGGGTTTTGTACATTTGGGGAAGAAAAGTTTTTCTTAGAGATTGTTCTCAAAACCAAGTATCTCTGCATAGCGTTGGGCATGTGGGAGTGTAGCTCAGTGGTAGAGCATTCGACTGCAGATGGAATGGTCGGCGGTTCAATTCCGCTCGCTCCCTTCTTCATTATTGTGTGTTTACTTGTAAAAAGACTTTGGACGTTTGAATTTAAGATTAGTTTTAATAGTTCATTATTTTAAACTACGAAGGCACATGAATCATGCTTTTTCGTCGTGTTTTGTTGTATTTTATGACCTGCTTTCGTTTTTTTGGAGGGTAAATTGTTTACTTAGAGATTGTTCTCGAAACCAAGTATATCTTCTTTCCGGTGGGCATGTGGGAGTGTACCTCAGTGGTAGAGCATTCGACTGCAGATCGAGAGGTCGGCGGTTCAATTCCGCTCGCTACCTTCTTCATTACAATTGGCTACTTATCGAAAGACGTTAGACGTTTGAAAGATCTATTTAGTTCATTATTTTCAACTACGAAGGCCCTTGAATATTGTTTTTTTGTCGTATTGCATTTTAATTAATGACGGGCTTTTGTACTTTTGGGGAAGAAATTGTTTTCTTAGAGATTGCTGTCAAAACCACGCAAGTATATCTTCTTAGCGTTGGGCATGTGAGAGCGTAACTCACTGGTAAAGCATTCGAGTGCAGATCGAGAGGTCGGCAGTTCAATTCCGCTTGCTCCCTTCTTAATTATAATTGGTTACTAGTCGAAACACTTTAGACGTTTGAAAGACTAAATAAGTTCAATATTTTGAATTACGAAGGCACATTAATATTTCTTTTTCGTCATATTGCATTGTAATTTATGACGTGTTTTTTATACTTGGGGAAAAAATGTTTTTCTTTGAGATTTTTCTTAAAACCAAGTATCGTTGCATAGCGTTGGGCTTGTGGGAGTGTAGCTTAGTGGTAGAGCATTCGACTGCTGATCGAGAGGTCCGAGGTTCAATTCCGCTCGCTTCCTTCTTCGTTATGGTGTGTTTACTTGTTGAAAGACTTTAGACGTTTTAATTTAAGATTAGTTTTAATAGTTCATTATTTTGAACTACGAAGGCACATGAATCATTCTTTTTCGTCGTGGTTCGTTGTATTTTATGACCGGCTTTTGTGTTTTTTGGGGGTAAGTGGTTTAGTTAGAGATTGTTCTCGAAACCAAGTATATCTTCATAGCGTTGGGCATGTGGGAGTGTAGCTCAGTGGTAGAGCATTCGACTGCAGATCGAGAGGTCGGTGGTTTAATTCCGCTCGCTCCCGGCTGCATTATAATGGTTACTTGTCGAAAGACATTTGACGTTTGAAAGATTTATTTAGATCATTATTTTCAACTACGAAGGCACATAAACATTGCTTTTTCGTCGTATTGCATTTTAATTTATGATGGGCTTTTGTGTTTTTTGGGAAGAAATGGTTTGCTTGGAGATTGCTGTCAAAACCACTCAAGTATATCTTCTTAGCGTTGGGCATGTGAGAGTGTAATTCACTGGTAAAGCATTCGACTGCAGATCGAGAGGTCGGCGGTTCAATTGCGCTCGCTTCCTTCTTCATTATAATTGGTTACTTGTCGAAAGATTTTAGACGTTTGAAAGATTAATTAAGTTCAATATTTTGAATTACGCAGGCGCATTAATAATGCTTTTTCGTCGTATTTCATTGTAATTTATGACGTAGTTTTTTATACTTGGGGAAAAAATGTTTTTCTTTGAGATTTTTCTTAAAACCAAGTATCGTTGCATAGCGTTGGGCTTGTGGGAGTGTAGCTTAGTGGTAGAGTATTCGACTGCAGATCGAGAGGTCGGCGCTTCAATTCCGCTCGCTTCCTTCTTCGTTATGGTGTGTTTACTTGTTGAAAGACTTTAAACGTTTGAATTTAAGATTAGTTTTAATAGTTCATTATTTTGAACTACGAAGGCACATGAATCATTCTTTTTCGTCGTGGTTCGTAGTATTTTATGACCGGCTTTTGTGTTTTTTGGGGGTAAATGGTTTACTTAGAGATTGTTCTCGAAACCAAGTATATCTTCATAGCCTTGGGCATGTGGGAGTGTAGCTCAGTGGTAGACCATTCGACTGCAGATCGAGAGGTCGGTGGTTCAATTCCGCTCGCTCCCTTCTCCATTATAATGGGTTACCTTTCGAAAAACTTTTGATGTTTTAAAGATTAATTTGGTTCATTATTTTGAACTACACAGGCACATGAATAATGCTTTTTCGTCGTATTTCATTGTAATATATGACCAGCTTTTGAATTTTTTGGGAATAAATTGTTTGCTTACACAATGTTTTCTAAACCAATTATATCTTTTTCCCGGTGGGCATGTTGGAGTGTAGCTCAGTGGTAGAGCATTCGACTGCAGATCGAGAGGTCGGTGGTTCAATTCCGCTCGCTGCCTTCTCCATTAAAATGGGTTACCTGTCGAAAGACATTTGACGTTATAATTTAAAATTAGTTTTAATAGTTCATTATTTTGAACTGCAAAGGCACATGAATCATGCTTTTTCGCCGTATTTCGTTGTATTTTATGACCGGTTTTTGTGTTTTTGTGGTAAATGTTGTACTTAGAGATTGTTCTCGAAACCAAGAATATCTTCATAGCGCTGGGCATGTTGGAATGTAACTCAGTGGTTGAGCATTCGACTGCAGATCGAGAGGTCGGTGGTTCAGTTCCGCTCGCTCCCTTTTTCATTACAATTGGTTACTTGTCGAAAGAGGTTAGACGTTTGAAAGATTTTTTTAGTTCATTATTTTCAACTACGAAGGCACATGAATATTGCTTTTTCGTCGTAATGCATTTTAATTTATGATGGGCTTTTGTATTTTTGGGGAAGAAATGTTTTGCTTAGAGATTGCTGTCAAAACCACGCAAGTGTATATTCTAAGCGTTGGGCATGTGAGAGTGTAATTCACTGGTAAAGCATTCGACTGTAGATCGAGAGGTCGGCGGTTCAATTCCGCTCGCTCCCTTCTTCATTATAATTGGTTACTTGTGGAAAGACTTTAGACGTTTGAAAGAGTAATTAAGTTTAATATTTTGAGTTACGCAAGCACATTAATAATGCTTTTTCGTCGTAATTCATTTTAATTTATGACGGGGTTTTGTATATTTGGGGAAGAAATTTTTTTCTTAGAGATTGTTCTCAAAACCAAGTATCTCTGCATAGCGTTGGGCATGTGAGACTGTAGCTCAGTGGTAGAGCATTGAACTGCAGTTCGAGAGGTCTGCGGTTCAATTACGCTTGCTTCCTTCTTCATTATTGTGGGTTTACTTGTTGAAAGACTTTAGACGTTCGAATTTAAGATTAGTTTTATTAGTTCATTATTTTGAACTAGGAAGGCACATGAATCATGCTTTTTCGTCGTATTTCGTTGTATTTTATGACCGGCTTTTGTATTTTTGGGGAATAAATTCTTTACTTAGAGATGGTTCTCAAAACCAAGTATATCTTCTTTACGTTGGGCATGTGGGGTTGTAGCTCAGTGGTAGAACCTTCGGCTGCAGATCGAGAGGTCGGTGGTTCAATTCCGCTCGATCCCTTCTCCATTATAATGGGTTACCTGTCGAAAGACTTTTGATGTTTTAAAGATTAATTTGGTTCATCATTTTGAACTGCGAAGGCACATGAATAATGCTTTTTGGTCGTATTTCATTGTATTTTATGACCGGCTTTTGTGTTTTTGGGGTAAATGGTGTACTTAGAGATTGTTCTCGAAACCAAGTATATCTTCATAGCGCTGGGCATGTTGGAATGTAACTTAGTGGTTGAGCATTCGACTGCAGATCGAGAGGTCGGTGGTTCAGTTCCGCTCGCTCCCTTTTTCATTACAATTGGTTACTTGTCGAAAGACATTAGACGTTTGAAAGATTTATTTAGTTCATTATTTTCAACTACGAAGGCACATGAATATTGCTTTTTCGTCGTATTCCATTTTCATTTATGATGGGCTTTTGTATTTTTGGGGAAGAAATGGTTTGCTTAGAGATTGCTGTCAAAACCATGCAAGTGTATATTCTAAGCGTTGGGCATGTGAGATTGTAATTCACTGGTAAAGCATTCGACTGCAAATCGAGAGGTCGGTGGTTCAATTCCGCTCGATCCCTTCTCCATTATAATGGGTTACCAGTCGAAAGACTTTTGATGTTTTAAAGATTAATTTGGTTCATCATTTTGAACTGCGAAGGCACATGAATAATGCTTTTTGGTCGTATTTCATTGTATTTTATGACCGGCTTTTGTGTTTTTGGGGTAAATGGTTTACTTAGAGATGGTTCTCGAAACCAATTTTATCTTGACAGCGTTGGGCATGTGGGAGTGTAGCTCAGTATTAGAGCATTCGACTGCAGATCGAGAGGTCGGTGGTTCAATTCCGCTCGCTCCCTGCTCCATTATAATGGGTTACCTGTCGAAAGGCTTTTGATGTTTTAAAGATTAATTTGGTTCATTATTTTGAACTACGCAGGCACATGAATAATGCTTTTTCGTCGTATTTCATTGTAATATATGACCAGCTTTTGCATTTTTTCGGAATAAATTGTTTGCTTACAGAATGTTCTCTAAACCAATTACATCTTTTTTCCGGTGTGCATGTGGGAGTGTAGCTCAGTGGTAGAGCATTCGACTGCAGATCGAGAGGTCGGTGGTTCAATTCCACTTGCTCCCTGCTCCATTATAATGGGTTACCTGTCGAAAGGCTTTAGACGTTTGAAAGATCAATTAAGTTCAACATTTTGAGTTACGCAGGCACATTAATAATGCTTTTTCGTCGTATCTTATTGTAATTTATGACGGAGTTTTGTAAATTTGGCGAAGAAATGATTTTCTTAGAGATTGTTCTCAAAACCAAGTATCTCTGCATAGCGTTAGCCATGTGGGAGTGTAGCTCAGTGGTAGAGCATTCGACTGCAGATCGAGAGGTCGGTGGTTCAATTCCGCTCGCTCCCTGCTCATTATAATGGTTACTTGTCGAAAGACATTTGACGTTTGAATTTAAGATTAGTTTTAATAAATCATTATTTTGAAGCTCGAAGGCACATGAATCATATTTTCGTCGTATTTCGTTGTATTTTATGACCGGATTTTGTGTTTTTGGGGGTAAATGGTTTACTTGGAGATTGTTCTCGAAACCAAATATATCTTCATAGCGTTGGGCATGTGGGAATGTAGTTCAGTGGTAGAGCATTCGACTGCAGATCGAGAGGTCGGTGGTTCAATTCCGCTCGCTCCCTTCTCCATTATAATGGGTTACCTTTCGAAAGACTTTTGAGTTTTTAAAGATTAATTTGGTTCGTTATTTTGAACTACGCAGGGACATGAATAATGCTTTTTGGTCGTATTTCATTGTAATATATGACCAGCTTTTGAATTTTTTGGGAATAAATTGTTTGCTTACAGAATGTTTTCTAAACCAATTATATCTTTTTTCCGGTGGGCATGTGGGAGTGTAGCTCAGTGGTAGAGCATTCGACTGCAGATCGAGAGGTCGGTGGTTCAATTCCGCTCGCTCCCTTCTCCATTATAATGGGTTACCTGTCGAAAGACATTTGACGTTATAATTTAAAATTAGTTTTAATAGTTCATTATTTTGAACTGCAAAGGCACATAAATCATGCTTTTTGGTCGTATTTCATTGTATTTTATGACCGGCTTTTGTGT
Source organism: Muricea muricata (assembly GCA_963855995.1). NCBI lineage: Eukaryota > Metazoa > Cnidaria > Anthozoa > Malacalcyonacea > Plexauridae > Muricea > Muricea muricata. Next base: position 106,166,278 of record OY979716.1, read on the forward strand.
TTTTGGGGTAAATGGTTTACTTAGAGATGGTTCTCGAAACCAATTTTATCTTGACAGCGTTGGCCATGTATCTCTGCATAGCGTTGGCCATGTGGGAGTGTAGCTCAGTGGTAGAGCATTCAACTGCAGATCAAGAGGTCGCTGGTTCAATTCCGCTCGCTCGCTATTTCATAACAATTTGTTACTTGTCGAAAGACGTTAGACGTTTGAAAGATTTATTTAGTTCATTATTTTCAACTACGAAGGCACATAAACATTGCTTTTTCGTCGTATTGCATTTTAATTTATGATGGGCTTTTGTGTTTTTTGGGAAGAAATGGTTTGCTTGGAGATTGCTGTCAAAACAACGCAAGTATATCTTCTTAGCGTTGGGCATGTGAGAGTGTAATTCACTGGTAAAGCATTCGACTGCAGATCGAGAGGTCGGCGGTTCAAATGCGCTCGCTTCCTTCTTCATTATAATTGGTTACTTGTCGAAAGATTTTAGACGTTTGAAAGAATAATAAAGTTCAATATTTTGAATTACGCAGGCACATTAATAATGCTTTTTCGTCGTATTTCATTGTAATTTATGACGCGTTTTTTATACTTGGGGAAAAAATGTTTTTCTTTGAGATTTTTCTTAAAACCAAGTATCGTTGCATAGCGTTGGGCTTGTGGGAGTGCAGCTTAGTGGTAGAGCATTCGACTGCAGATCGAGAGGTCGGCGGTTCAATTCCGCTCGCTTCCTTCTTCGTTATGGTGTGTTTACTTGTTGAAAGACTTTAGACGTTTGAATTTAAGATTAGTTTTAATAGTTCATTATTTTGAACTACGAAGGCACATGAATCATTCTTTTTCGTCGTGGTTCGTTGTATTTTATGACCGGCTTTTGTGTTTTTTGGAGGTAAATGGTTTACTTAGAGACTGTTCTCGAAACCAAGTATATCTTCATAGCGTTGGGCATGTGGGAGTGTAGCTCAGTGGTAGAGCATTCGACTGCAGATCGAGAGGTCGGTGGTTTAATTCCGCTCGCTCCCGGCTGCATTATAATGGTTACTTGTCGAAAGACATTTGACGTTTGAATTTAAGATTAGTTTTAATAGTTCATTATTTTGAACTGCGAAGGCACATGAATCATGCTTTTTTGTCGTGTTTCGTTGTATTTTATGACCGGCTCTTGTGTTATTGGGAAGTAAATGGTTTACTTAGAGATTGTTCTCGAGACCAAGTAAATCTTCATAGCGTTGGCCATGTTGGAGTGTAGCTATGTGGTAGAGCATTCGACTGAAGATCGAGAGGCCGGCGGTTCCATTCCTCTCGCTCCCTTCTCCATTATAATGGGTTACCTGTCGAAAGACTTTTGATGTTTTAAAGATTAATTTGGTTCTTTATTTTTAACTATGCAGGCACATGAATAATGCCTATTCGTCGTATTTCATTGTAATATATGACCAGCTTTTGCATTTTGGGAGAAAAAATTGTTCGCTCACAGATTGTTCTCAAAACAAAGTATATCTTCTTTCCGGTGGGCATGTGGGAGTGTAGCTCAGTGGTAGAGCATTCGACTGCAGATCGAGAGGTCGGTGGTTCAATTCCGCTCGCTCCCTTCTCCATTATAATGGGTTACCTGTCGAAAGACATTTGACGTTATAATTTAAAATTAGTTTTAATAGTTCATTATTTTGAACTTCGAAGGCACATGAATCATGGTTTCTCGTCGTATTTCGTTGTATTTTATGACCCGCTTTTGTATTCTTGGGGAATAAATTCTTTACTTAGAGAATGTTCTCAAAACAAAGTATATCTTCTTTACGTTGGGCATGTGGGAATGTAGCTCAGTGGTCGAGCATTCAACTGCAGATCAAGAGGTCGGTGGTTCAATTCCGCTCGCTCGCTATTTCATAACAATTTGTTACTTGTCGAAAGACGTTAGACGTTTGAAAGATTTATTTAGTTCATTATTTTCAACTACGAAGGCACATAAACATTGCTTTTTCGTCGTATTGCATTTTAATTTATGATGGGCTTTTGTGTTTTTTGGGAAGAAATGGTTTGCTTGGAGATTGCTGTCAAAACAACGCAAGTGTATATTCTAAGCGTTGGGCATGTGAGAGTGTAATTCACTGGTAAAGCATTCGACTGTAGATCGAGAGGTCGGTGGTTCAATTCCGCTCGCTTCATTCTTCATTATAATTGGTTACTTGTCGAAAGATTTTAGACGTTTGAAAGATTAATTTGGTTCATTATTTTGAACTACGCAGGCACATGAATAATGCTTTTTCGTCGTATTTCATTGTAATATATGACCAGCTTTTGCATTTTTTCGGAATAAATTGTTTGCTTACAGAATGTTCTCTAAACCAATTACATCTTTTTTCCGGTGGGCATGTGGGAGTGTAGCTCAGTGGTAGAGCATTCGACTGCAGATCGAGAGGTCGGTGGTTCAATTCCGTTCGCTCCCTTCTCCATTATAATGGGTTAACTGTCGAAAGACTTTCGATGTTTTAAAGATTAATTTGGTTCATTATTTTGAACTACGCAGGGATATGAATAATGCTTTTTCGTCGTATTTCATTGTAATATATGAGCAGCTTTTGCATTTTTGGGAAATAAATTAATTACTTACAGGATGTTCTCAAAACCAAGTATATCTTCTTTCCGGTGGGCATGTTGGAGTGTAGCTCAGTGGTAGAGCATTCGACTGTAGATCGAGAGGTCGGTGGTGCACCTCCACACGCTCCCTTCTGCATTATAATTGTTACTTGTCGAAAGACATTTGACGTTTGAATTTAAAATTAGTTTTAATAGTTGATTATTTTAAACTGCAAAGGCACATGAATCATGCTTTTTCGCCGTATTTCGTTGTATTTTATGACCGGCTTTTGTGTTTTTGTGGTAAATGTTGTACTTAGAGATTGTTCTCGAAACCAAGTATATCTTCATCGCGCTGGGCATGTTGGAATGTATTTTAGTGGTTGAGCATTCGACTGCAGATCGAGAGGTCGGTGGTTCAGTTCCGCTCGCTCCCTTACTCATTACAATTGGTTACTTGTCGAAAGACATTAGACGTTTGAAAGATTTACTTATTTCATTATTTTCAACTACGAAGGCACATGAATATTGCTTTTTCGTCGTATTGCATTTTAATTTATGATGGGCTTTTGCATTTTTGGGGAAGAAATGGTTTGCTTAGAGATTGCTGTCAAAACCATGCAAGTGTATATTCTAAGCGTTGGGCATGTGAGAGTGTAATTCACTGGTAAAGCATTCGACTGCAGATCGAGAGGTCGGTGGTTCAATTCCGCTCGATCCCTTCTCCATTATAATAGGTTATTTGTCGAAAGACTTTTGATGTTTTAAAGATTAATTTAGTTCATCATTTTGAACTGCGAAGGCACATGAATAATGCTTTTTGGTCGTATTTCATTGTATTTTATGACCGGCTTTTGTGTTTTTGGGGTAAATGGTTTACTTAGAGATGGTTCTCGAAACCAATTTTATCTTGACAGCGTTGGGCATGTGGGAGTGTAGCTCAGTATTAGAGCATTCGACTGCAGATCGAGAGGTCGGTGGTTCAATTCCGCTCGCTCCCTTTTGCATTAAAACGGGTTACCTGTTGAAAGACATTTGACGTTTGAATTTAAGATTGGATTTAATAGTTCTCTATTTGAACTGCGAAGGCAGATGAATAATGCTTTTTCGTCGTATTTCATTGTAATATATGACCAGGTTTTGCATTTTTTCGGAATAAATTGTTTGCTTACAGAACGTTCTCTAAACCAATTACATCTTTTTTCCGGTGGGCATGTGGGAGTGTAGCTCAGTGGTAGAGCATTCGACTGCAAATCGAGAGGTCGGTGGTTCAATTCCGCTCGCTCCCTTCTGCATTATAATGAATTACCTGTCTAAAGACATTTGACGTTTGAATTTAAGATTAGTTTTAATAGTTCATTATTTTGAACTTCGAAGGCACATGAATCATGGTTTCTCGTCGTATTTCGTTGTATTTTATGACCCGCTTTTGTATTTTTGGGGAATAAATTCTTTACTTAGAGATGGTTCTCAAAACCAAGTATATCTTCTTTACGTTGGGCATGTGGGGGTGTAGCTCAGTGGTAGAGCCTTCGGCTTCGGATCGAGAGGTCGGTGGTTCAATTCCGCTCGATCCCTTCTCCATTATAATGGGTTACCTGTCGAAAGACTTTTGATGTTTTAAAGATCAATTAAGTTCAACATTTTGAGTTACGCAGGCACATTAATAATGCTTTTTCGTCGTATCTTATTGTAATTTATGACGGAGTTTTGTAAATTTGGCGAAGAAATGTTTTTCTTAGAGATTGTTCTCAAAACCAAGTATCTCTGCATAGCGTTGGCCATGTGGGAGTGTAGCTCAGTGGTAGAGCATTCGACTGCAGATCGAGAGGTCGGTGGTTCAATTCCGCTCGCTCCCTGCTCATTATAATGGTTACTTGTCGAAAGACATTTGACGTTTGAATTTAAGATTAGTTTTAATAAATCATTACTTTGAAGCTCGAAGGCACATGAATCATGCTTTTTCGTCGTATTTCGTTGTATTTTATGACCGGCTTTTGTGTTTTTGGGGGTAAATGGTTTACTTGGAGATTGTTCTCGAAACCAAATATATCTTCATAGCGTTGGGCATGTGGGAATGTAGTTCAGTGGTAGAGCATTCGACTGCAGATCGAGAGGTCGGTGGTTCAATTCCGTTCGCTCCCTTCTCCATTATAATGGGTTAACTGTAGAAAGACTTTTGATGTTTTAAAGATTAATTTGGTTCATTATTTTGAACTACGCAGGGATATGAATAATGCTTTTTCGTCGTATTTCATTGTAATACATGACCAGCTTTTGCATTTTTGGGAAATAAATTAATTACTTACAGGATGTTCTCAAAACCAAGTATATCTTCTTTCCGGTGGGCATGTTGGAGTGTAGCTCAGTGGTAGAGCACTCGACTGTAGATCGAGAGGTCGGTGGTTCACCTCCACTCGCTCCCTTCTGCATTATAATTGTTACTTGTCGAAAGACATTTGACGTTTGAATTTAAAATTAGTTTTAATAGTTCATTATTTTGAACTGCAAAGGCACATGAATCATGCTTTTTCGCCGCATTTCGTTGTATTTTATGACCGGCTTTTGTGTTTTTGTGTTAAATGTTGTACTTAGAGATTGTTCTCGAAACCAAGTATATCTTCATAGCGCTGGGCATGTTGGAATGTAACTTAGTGGTTGAGCATTCGACTGCAGATCGAGAGGTCGGTGGTTCAGTTCCGCTCGCTCCCTTTTTCATTACAATTGGTTACTTGTCGAAAGACATTAGACGTTTGAAAGATTTAGTTAGTTCATTATTTTCAACTACGAAGGCACATGAATATTGCTTTTTCGTCGTATTGCATTTTAATTTATGATGGGCTTTTGTATTTTTGGGGAAGAAATGGTTTGCTTAGAGATTGCTGTCAAAACCATGCAAGTGTATATTCTAAGCGTTGGGCATGTGAGAGTGTAATTCACTGGTAAAGCATTCGACTGCAGATCGAGAGGTCGGTGGTTCAATTCCGCTCGATCCCTTCTCCAGTATAATGGGTTACCTGTCGAAAGACTTTTGATGTTTTAAAGATTAATTTAGTTCATCAGTTTGAACTGCGAAGGCACATGAATAATGCTTTTTGGTCGTATTTCATTGTATTTTATGACCGGGTTTTGTGTTTTTGGGGTAAATGGTTTACTTAGAGATGGTTCTCGAAACCAATTTTATCTTGACAGCGTTGGGCATGTGGGAGTGTAGCTCAGTATTAGAGCATTCGACTGCAGATCGAGAGGTCGGTGGTTCAATTCCGCTCGCTCCCTGCTCCATTATAATGGGTTACCTGTCGAAAGGCTTTTGATGTTTTAAAGATTAATTTGGTTCATTATTTTGAACTACGCAGGCACATGAATAATGCTTTTTCGTCGTATTTCATTGTAATATATGACCAGCTTTTGCATTTTTTCGGAATAAATTGTTTGCTTACAGAATGTTCTCTAAACCAATTACATCTTTTTTCCGGTGGGCATGTGGGAGTGTAGCTCAGTGGTAGAGCATTCGACTGCAAATCGAGAGGTCGGTGGTTCAATTCCGCTCGCTCCCTTCTTCATTATAATGGGTTGCCTGTCGAAAGACATTTGACGTTTGAATTTAAGATTAGTTTTAATAGTTCATTATTTTGAACTTCGAAGGCACATGAATCATGGTTTCTCGTCGTATTTCGTTGTATTTTATGACCCGCTTTTGTATTTTTGGGGAATAAATTCTTTACTTAGAGAATGTTCTCAAAACCAAGTATATCTTCTTTACGTTGGGCATGTGGGAATGTAGCTCAGTGGTAGAGCGTTCGACTGCAGATCGAGAGGTCAGTGGTTCAATTCCGCTCGCTCCCTGCTCCATTATAACGGGTTACCTGTCGAAAGGCTTTAGACGTTTGAAAGATCAATTAAGTTCAACATTTTGAGTTACGCAGGCACATTAATAATGCTTTTTCGTCGTATCTTATTGTAATTTATGACGGAGTTTTGTAAATTTGGCGAAGAAATGTTTTTCTTAGAGATTGTTCTCAAAACCAAGTATCTCTGCATAGCGTTGGCCATGTGGGAGTGTAGCTCAGTGGTAGAGCATTCGACTGCAGATCGAGAGGTCGGTGGTTCAATTCCGCTCGCTCCCTGCTCATTATAATGGTTACTTGTCGAAAGACATTTGACGTTTGAATTTAAGATTAGTTTTAATAAATCATTATTTTGAAGCTCGAAGGCACATGAATCATGCTTTTTCGTCGTATTTCGTTGTATTTTATGACCGGCTTTTGTGTTTTTGGGGGTAAATGGTTTACTTGGAGATTGTTCTCGAAACCAAATATATCTTCATAGCGTTGGGCATGTGGGAATGTAGTTCAGTGGTAGGGCATTCGACTGCATATCGAGAGGTCGGTGGTTCAATTCCGTTCGCTCCCTTCTCCATTATAATGGGTTAACTGTCGAAAGACTTTTGATGTTTTAAAGATTAATTTGGTTCATTATTTTGAACTACGCAGGGATATGAATAATGCTTTTTCGTCGTATTTCATTGTATTTTATGACCGGCTTTTTTGTTGTTGGGGTAAATGGTTTACTTAGAGATAGTTCTCGAAACCAATTTTATCTTGACAGCGTGGGGCATGTGGGAGTGTAGCTCAGTATTAGAGCATTCGACTGCAGATCGAGAGGTCGGTGGTTCAATTCCGCTCGCTCCCTGCTCCATTATAACAGGTTACCTGTCGAAAGGCTTTAGACGTTTGAAAGATCAATTAAGTTCAACATTTTGAGTTACGCAGGCACATTAATAATGCTTTTTCGTCGTATCTTATTGTAATTTATGACGGAGTTTTGTAAATTTGGCGAAGAAATGTTTTTCTTAGAGATTGTTCTCAAAACCAAGTATCTCTGCATAGCGTTGGCCATGTGGGAGTGTAGCTCAGTGGTAGAGCATTCGACTGAAGATCGAGAGGTCGGTGGTTCAATTCCGCTCTCTCCCTGCTCATTATAATGGTTACTTGTCGAAAGACATTTGACGTTTGAATTTAAAATTAGTTTTAATAGTTCATTATTTTGAACTGCAAAGGCACATGAATCATGCTTTTTCGCCGTATTTCGTTGTATTTTATGACCGGCTTTTGTGTTTTTGTGGTAAATGTTGTACTTAGAGATTGTTCTCGAAACCAAGTATATCTTCATTGCGCTGGGCATGTTGGAATGTAACTTAGTGGTTGAGCATTCGACTGCAGATCGAGAGGTCGGTGGTTCAGTTCCGCTCGCTCCCTTTCTCATTACAACTGGTTACTTGTCGAAAGACAATAGACGTTTGAAAGATTTAGTTAGTTCATTATTTTCAACTACGAAGGCACATGAATATTGCTTTTTCGTCGTATTGCATTTTAATTTATGATGGGCTTTTGTATTTTTGGGGAAGAAATGGTTTCCTTAGAGATTGCTGTCAAAACCATGCAAGTGTATATTCTAAGCGTTGGGCATGTGAGAGTGTAATTCACTGGTAAAGCATTCGACGCAGATCGAGAGGTCGGTGGTTCAATTCCGCTCGATCCCTTCTCCATTATAATGGGTTACCTGTCGAAAGACTTTTGATGTTTTAAAGATTAATTTAGTTCATCATTTTGAACTGCGAAGGCACATGAATAATGCTTTTTGGTCGTATTTCATTGTATTTTATGACCGGCTTTTGTGTTTTTGGGGTAAATGGTTTACTTAGAGATGGTTCTCGAAACCAATTTTATCTTGACAGCGTTGGGCATGTGGGAGTGTAGCTCAGTATTAGAGCATTCGACTGCAGATCGAGAGGTCGGTGGTTCAATTCCGCTCGCTCCCTGCTCCATTATAATGGGTTACCTGTCGAAAGGCTTTTGATGTTTTAAAGATTAATTTGGTTCATTATTTTGAACTACGCAGGCACATGAATAATGCTTTTTCGTCGTATTTCATTGTAATATATGACCAGCTTTTGCATTTTTTCGGAATAAATTGTTTGCTTACAGAATGTTCTCTAAACCAATTACATCTTTTTTCCGGTGGGCATGTGGGAGTGTAGCTCAGTGGTAGAGCATTCGACTGCAAATCGAGAGGTCGGTGGTTCAATTCCGCTCGCTCCCTTCTGCATTATAATGGATTACCTGTCGAAAGACATTTGACGTTTGAATTTAAGATTAGTTTTAATAGTTCATTATTTTGAACTTCGAAGGCACATGAATCATGGTTTCTCGTCGTATTTCGTTGTATTTTATGACCCGCTTTTTTATTTTTGGGGAATAAATTCTTTACTTAGAGAATGTTCTCAAAACCAAGTATATCTTCTTTACGTTGGGCATGTGGGAATGTAGCTCAGTGGTCGAGCATTCAACTGCAGATCGAGAGGTCGGTGGTTCAATTCCGCTCGCTCGCTATTTCATAACAATTTGTTACTTGTCGAAAGACGTTAGACTTTTGAAAGATTTATTTAGTTCATTATTTTCAACTACGAAGGCAAATAAACATTGCTTTTTCGTCGTATTGCATTTTAATTTATGATGGGCTTTTGTGTTTTTTGGGAAGAAATGGTTTGCTTGGAGATTGCTGTCAAAACCACGCAAGTATAACTTCTTAGCGTTGGGCATGTGAGAGTGTAATTCACTGGTAAAGCATTCGACTGCAGATCGAGAGGTCGGCGGTTCAATTGCGCTCGCTTCCTTCTTCATTATAATTGGTTACTTGTCGAAAGATTTTAGACGTTTGAAAGATTAATTAAGTTCAATATTTTGAATTACGCAGGCACATTAATAATGCTTTTTCGTCGTATTTCATTGTAATTTATGACGTGGTTTTTTATACTTGGAGAAAAAATGTTTTTGTTTGAGATTTTTCTTAAAACCAAGTATCGTTGCATAGCGTTGGGCTTGTGGGAGTGTAGCTTAGTAGTAGAGCATTCGGCTGCAGATCGAGAGGTCGGCGGTTCAATTCCGCTCGCTTCCTTCTCCATTATAATGGGTTACCTTTTGAAAGACTTTTCATGTTTTAAAGATTAATTTGGTTCATTATTTTGAACTACGCAGGCACATGAATAATGCTTTTTCGTCGTATTTCATTGTAATATATGACCAGCTTTTGCATTTTTTCGGAATAAATTGTTTGCTTACAGAATGTTCTCTAAACCAATTATATCTTTTTTCCGGTGGGCATGTGGGAGTGTAGCTCAGTGGTAGAGCATTCGACTGCAGATCGAGAGGTCGGTGGTTCAATTCCTCTCGCTCCCTTCTCAGTTATAATGGGTTACCTACTGAAAGACTTTTGATGTTTTAAAGATTAATTTGGTTCATTATTTTGAACTACGCAGGCACATGAATAATGCTTTTTCGTCGTATTTCATTGTAATATATGACCAGCTTTTGCATTTTTTCGGAATAAATTGTTTGCTTACAGAATGTTCTCTAAACCAATTACATCTTTTTTCCGGTGGGCATGTGGGAGTGTAGCTCAGTGGTAGAGCATTCGACTGCAAATCGAGAGATCGGTGGTTCAATTCCGCTCGCTCCCTTCTGCATTATAATGGATTACCTGTCGAAAGACATTTGACGTTTGAATTTAAGATTAGTTTTAATAGTTCATTATTTTGAACTTCGAAGGCACATGAATCATGGTTTCTCGTCGTATTTCGTTGTATTTTATGACCCGCTTTTTTATTTTTGGGGAATAAATTCTTTACTTAGAGAATGTTCTCAAAACCAAGTATATCTTCTTTACGTTGGGCATGTGGGAATGTAGCTCAGTGGTCGAGCATTCAACTGCAGATCGAGAGGTCGGTGGTTCAATTCCGCTCGCTCGCTATTTCATAACAATTTGTTACTTGTCGAAAGACGTTAGACTTTTGAAAGATTTATTTAGTTCATTATTTTCAACTACGAAGGCACATAAACATTGCTTTTTCGTCGTATTGCATTTTAATTTATGATGGGCTTTTGTGTTTTTTGGGAAGAAATGGTTTGCTTGGAGATTGCTGTCAAAACCACGCAAGTATAACTTCTTAGCGTTGGGCATGTGAGAGTGTAATTCACTGGTAAAGCATTCGACTGCAGATCGAGAGGTCGGCGGTTCAATTGCGCTCGCTTCCTTCTTCATTATAATTGGTTACTTGTCGAAAGATTTTAGACGTTTGAAAGATTAATTAAGTTCAATATTTTGAATTACGCAGGCACATTAATAATGCTTTTTCGTCGTATTTCATTGTAATTTATGACGTGGTTTTTTATACTTGGAGAAAAAATGTTTTTGTTTGAGATTTTTCTTAAAACCAAGTATCGTTGCATAGCGTTGGGCTTGTGGGAGTGTAGCTTAGTGGTAGAGCATTCGACTGCAGATCGAGAGGTCGGCGGTTCAATTCCGCTCGCTTCCTTCTCCATTATAATGGGTTACCTTTTGAAAGACTTTTCATGTTTTAAAGATTAATTTGGTTCATTATTTTGAACTACGCAGGCACATGAATAATGCTTTTTCGTCGTATTTCATTGTAATATATGACCAGCTTTTGCATTTTTTCGGAATAAATTGTTTGCTTACAGAATGTTCTCTAAACCAATTATATCTTTTTTCCCGTGGGCATGTGGGAGTGTAGCTCAGTGGTAGAGCATTCGACTGCAGATCGAGAGGTCGGTGGTTCAATTCCGCTCGCTCCCTGCTCCATTATAATGGGTTACCTGTCGAAAGGCTTTAGACGTTTGAAAGATCAATTACGTTCAACATTTTGAGTTACGCAGGCACATTAATAATGCTTTTTCGTCGTATCTTATTGTAATTTATGACGGAGTTTTGTAAATTTGGCGAAGAAATGTTTTTCTTAGAGATTGTTCTCAAAACCAAGTATCTCTGCATGGCGTTGGCCATGTGGGAGTGTAGCTCAGTGGTAGAGCATTCGACTGCAGATCGAGAGGTCGGTGGTTCAATTCCGCTCGCTCCCTGCTCATTATAATGGTTACTTGTCGAAAGACATTTGACGTTTGAATTTAAGATTAGTTTTAATAAATCATTATTTTGAAGCTCGAAGGCACATGAATCATGCTTTTTCGTCGTATTTCGTTGTATTTTATGACCGGCTTTTGTGTTTTTGGGGGTAAATGGTTTACTTGGAGATTGTTCTCGAAACCAAATATATCTTCATACCGTTGGGCATGTGGGAATGTAGTTCAGTGGTAGGGCATTCGACTGCATATCGAGAGGTCGGTGGTTCAATTCCGTTCGCTCCCTTCTCCATTATAATGGGTTAACTGTCGAAAGACTTTTGATGTTTTAAAGATTAATTTGGTTCATTATTTTGAACTACGCAGGGATATGAATAATGCTTTTTCGTCGTATTTCATTGTATTTTATGACCGGCTTTTGTGTTTTTGGGGTAAATGGTTTACTTAGAGATAGTTCTCGAAACCAATTTTATCTTGACAGCGTTGGGCATGTGGGAGTGTAGCTCAGTATTAGAGCATTCGACTGCAGATCGAGAGGTCGGTGGTTCAATTCCGCTCGCTCCCTGCTCCATTATAACGGGTTACCTGTCGAAAGGCTTTAGACGTTTGAAAGATCAATTAAGTTCAACATTTTGAGTTACGCAGGCACATTAATAATGCTTTTTCGTCGTATCTTATTGTAATTTATGACGGAGTTTTGTAAATTTGGCGAAGAAATGTTTTTCTTAGAGATTGTTCTCAAAACCAAGTATCTCTGCATAGCGTTGGCCATGTGGGAGTGTAGCTCAGTGGTAGAGCATTCGACTGAAGATCGAGAGGTCGGTGGTTCAATTCCGCTCTCTCCCTGCTCATTATAATGGTTACTTGTCGAAAGACATTTGACGTTTGAATTTAAGATTAGTTTTAATAAATCATTATTTTGAAGCTCGAAGGCACATGAATCATGCTTTTTCGTCGTATTTCGTTGTATTTTATGACCGGCTTTTGTGTTTTTGGGGGTAAATGGTTTACTTGGAGATTGTTCTCGAAACCAAATATATCTTCATACCGTTGGGCATGTGGGAATGTAGTTCAGTGGTAGGGCATTCGACTGCATATCGAGAGGTCGGTGGTTCAATTCCGTTCGCTCCCTTCTCCATGATAATGGGTTAACTGTCGAAAGACTTTTGATGTTTTAAAGATTAATTTGGTTCATTATTTTGAACTACGCAGGGATATGAATAATGCTTTTTCGTCGTATTTCATTGTAATATATGACCAGCTTTTGCATTTTTGGGAAATAAATTAATTACTTACAGGATGTTCTCAAAACTAAAAATATCTTCTTTCCGGTGGGCATGTTGGAGTGTAGCTCAGTGGTAGAGCATTCGACTGTAGATCGAGAGGTCGGTGGTTCACCTCCACTCGCTCCCTTCTGCATTATAATTGTTACTTGTCGAAAGACATTTGACGTTTGAATTTAAAATTAGTTTTAATAGTTCATTATTTTGAACTGCAAAGGCACATGAATCATGCTTTTTCGCCGTATTTCGTTGTATTTTATGACCGGCTTTTGTGTTTTTGTGGTAAATGTTGTACTTAGAGATTGTTCTCGAAACCAAGTATATCTTCATTGCGCTGGGCATGTTGGAATGTAACTTAGTGGTTGAGCATTCGACTGCAGATCGAGAGGTCGGTGGTTCAGTTCCGCTCGCTCCCTTTCTCATTACAACTGGTTACTTGTCGAAAGACAATAGACGTTTGAAAGATTTAGTTAGTTCATTATTTTCAACTACGAAGGCACATGAATATTGCTTTTTCGTCGTATTGCATTTTAATTTATGATGGGCTTTTGTATTTTTGGGGAAGAAATGGTTTCCTTAGAGATTGCTGTCAAAACCATGCAAGTGTATATTCTAAGCGTTGGGCATGTGAGAGTGTAATTCACTGGTAAAGCATTCGACTGCAGATCGAGAGGTCGGTGGTTCAATTCCGCTCGATCCCTTCTCCATTATAATGGGTTACCTGTCGAAAGACTTTTGATGTTTTAAAGATTAATTTAGTTCATCATTTTGAACTGCGAAGGCACATGAATAATGCTTTTTGGTCGTATTTCATTGTATTTTATGACCGGCTTTTGTGTTTTTGGGGTAAATGGTTTACTTAGAGATGGTTCTCGAAACCAATTTTATCTTGACAGCGTTGGGCATGTGGGAGTGTAGCTCAGTATTAGAGCATTCGACTGCAGATCGAGAGGTCGGTGGTTCAATTCCGCTCGCTCCCTGCTCCATTATAATGGGTTACCTGTCGAAAGGCTTTTGATGTTTTAAAGATTAATTTGGTTCATTATTTTGAACTACGCAGGCACATGAATAATGCTTTTTCGTCGTATTTCATTGTAATATATGACCAGCTTTTGCATTTTTTCGGAATAAATTGTTTGCTTACAGAATGTTCTCTAAACCAATTACATCTTTTTTCCGGTGGGCATGTGGGAGTGTAGCTCAGTGGTAGAGCATTCGACTGCAAATCGAGAGGTCGGTGGTTCAATTCCGCTCGCTCCCTTCTGCATTATAATGGATTACCTGTCGAAAGACATTTGACGTTTGAATTTAAGATTAGTTTTAATAGTTCATTATTTTGAACTTCGAAGGCACATGAATCATGGTTTCTCGTCGTATTTCGTTGTATTTTATGACCCGCTTTTTTATTTTTGGGGAATAAATTCTTTACTTAGAGAATGTTCTCAAAACCAAGTATATCTTCTTTACGTTGGGCATGTGGGAATGTAGCTCAGTGGTCGAGCATTCAACTGCAGATCGAGAGGTCGGTGGTTCCATTCCGCTCGCTCGCTATTTCATAACAATTTGTTACTTGTCGAAAGACGTTAGACTTTTGAAAGATTTATTTAGTTCATTATTTTCAACTACGAAGGCAAATAAACATTGCTTTTTCGTCGTATTGCATTTTAATTTATGATGGGCTTTTGTGTTTTTTGGGAAGAAATGGTTTGCTTGGAGATTGCTGTCAAAACCACGCAAGTATAACTTCTTAGCGTTGGGCATGTGAGAGTGTAATTCACTGGTAAAGCATTCGACTGCAGATCGAGAGGTCGGCGGTTCAATTGCGCTCGCTTCCTTCTTCATTATAATTGGTTACTTGTCGAAAGATTTTAGACGTTTGAAAGATTAATTAAGTTCAATATTTTGAATTACGCAGGCACATTAATAATGCTTTTTCGTCGTATTTCATTGTAATTTATGACGTGGTTTTTTATACTTGGAGAAAAAATGTTTTTGTTTGAGATTTTTCTTAAAACCAAGTATCGTTGCATAGCGTTGGGCTTGTGGGAGTGTAGCTTAGTGGTAGAGCATTCGACTGCAGATCGAGAGGTCGGCGGTTCAATTCCGCTCGCTTCCTTCTCCATTATAATGGGTTACCTTTTGAAAGACTTTTCATGTTTTAAAGATTAATTTGGTTCATTATTTTGAACTACGCAGGCACATGAATAATGCTTTTTCGTCGTATTTCATTGTAATATATGACCAGCTTTTGCATTTTTTCGGAATAAATTGTTTGCTTACAGAATGTTCTCTAAACCAATTATATCTTTTTTCCGGTGGGCATGTGGGAGTGTAGCTCAGTGGTAGAGCATTCGACTGCAGATCGAGAGGTCGGTGGTTCAATTCCTCTCGCTCCCTTCTCAGTTATAATGGGTTACCTACTGAAAGACTTTTGATGTTTTAAAGATTAATTTGGTTCATTATTTTGAACTACGCAGGCACATGAATAATTCTTTTTCGTCGTATTTCATTGTAATATATGACCAGCTTTTGCATTTTTTCGGAATAAATTGTTTGCTTACAGAATGTTCTCTAAACCAATTACATCTTTTTTCCGGTGGGCATGTGGGAGTGTAGCTCAGTGGTAGAGCATTCGACTGCAAATCGAGAGGTCGGTGGTTCAATTCCGCTCGCTCCCTTCTGCATTATAATGGATTACCTGTCGAAAGACATTTGACGTTTGAATTTAAGATTAGTTTTAATAGTTCATTATTTTGAACTTCGAAGGCACATGAATCATGGTTTCTCGTCGTATTTCGTTGTATTTTATGACCCGCTTTTTTATTTTTGGGGAATAAATTCTTTACTTAGAGAATGTTCTCAAAACCAAGTATATCTTCTTTACGTTGGGCATGTGGGAATGTAGCTCAGTGGTCGAGCATTCAACTGCAGATCGAGAGGTCGGTGGTTCAATTCCGCTCGCTCGCTATTTCATAACAATTTGTTACTTGTCGAAAGACGTTAGACTTTTGAAAGATTTATTTAGTTCATTATTTTCAACTACGAAGGCACATAAACATTGCTTTTTCGTCGTATTGCATTTTAATTTATGATGGGCTTTTGTGTTTTTTGGGAAGAAATGGTTTGCTTGGAGATTGCTGTCAAAACCACGCAAGTATAACTTCTTAGCGTTGAGCATGTGAGAGTGTAATTCACTGGTAAAGCATTCGACTGCAGATCGAGAGGTCGGCGGTTCAATTGCGCTCGCTTCCTTCTTCATTATAATTGGTTACTTGTCGAAAGATTTTAGACGTTTGAAAGATTAATTAAGTTCAATATTTTGAATTACGCAGGCACATTAATAATGCTTTTTCGTCGTATTTCATTGTAATTTATGACGTGGTTTTTTATACTTGGAGAAAAAATGTTTTTGTTTGAGATTTTTCTTAAAACCAAGTATCGTTGCATAGCGTTGGGCTTGTGGGAGTGTAGCTTAGTGGTAGAGCATTCGACTGCAGATCGAGAGGTCGGCGGTTCAATTCCGCTCGCTTCCTTCTCCATTATAATGGGTTACCTTTTGAAAGACTTTTCATGTTTTAAAGATTAATTTGGTTTATTATTTTGAACTACGCAGGCACATGAATAATGCTTTTTCGTCGTATTTCATTGTAATATATGACCAGCTTTTGCATTTTTTCGGAGTAAATTGTTTGCTTACAGAATGTTCTCTAAACCAATTATATCTTTTTTCCGGTGGGCATGTGGGAGTGTAGCTCAGTGGTAGAGCATTCGACTGCAGATCGAGAGGTCGGTGGTTCAATTCCGCTCGCTCCCTGCTCCATTATAATGGGTTACCTGTCGAAAGGCTTTAGACGTTTGAAAGATCAATTACGTTCAACATTTTGAGTTACGCAGGCACATTAATAATGCTTTTTCGTCGTATCTTATTGTAATTTATGACGGAGTTTTGTAAATTTGGCGAAGAAATGTTTTTCTTAGAGATTGTTCTCAAAACCAAGTATCTCTGCATAGCGTTGGCCATGTGGGAGTGTAGCTCAGTGGTAGAGCATTCGACTGCAGATCGAGAGGTCGGTGGTTCAATTCCGCTCGCTCCCTGCTCATTATAATGGTTACTTGTCGAAAGACATTTGACGTTTGAATTTAAGATTAGTTTTAATAAATCATTATTTTGAAGCTCGAAGGCACATGAATCATGCTTTTTCGTCGTATTTCGTTGTATTTTATGACCGGCTTTTGTGTTTTTGGGGGTAAATGGTTTACTTGGAGATTGTTCTCGAAACCAAATATATCTTCATAGCGTTGGGCATGTGGGAATGTAGTTCAGTGGTAGGGCATTCGACTGCATATCGAGAGGTCGGTGGTTCAATTCCGTTCGCTCCCTTCTCCATTATAATGGGTTAACTGTCGAAAGACTTTTGATGTTTTAAAGATTAATTTGGTTCAATATTTTGAACTACGCAGGGATATGAATAATGCTTTTTCGTCGTATTTCATTGTATTTTATGACCGGCTTTTGTTTTTTTGGGGTAAATGGTTTACTTAGAGATAGTTCTCGAAACCAATTTTATCTTGACAGCGTTGGGCATGTGGGAATGTAGCTCAGTATTAGAGCATTCGACTGCAGATCGAGAGGTCGGTGGTTCAATTCCGCTCGCTCCCTGCTCCATTATAACGGGTTACCTGTCGAAAGGCTTTAGACGTTTGAAAGATCAATTAAGTTCAACATTTTGAGTTACGCAGGCACATTAATAATGCTTTTTCGTCGTATCTTATTGTAATTTATGACGGAGTTTTGTAAATTTGGCGAAGAAATGTTTTTCTTAGAGATTGTTCTCAAAACCAAGTATCTCTGCATAGCGTTGGCCATGTGGGAGTGTAGCTCAGTGGTAGAGCATTCGACTGCAGATCGAGAGGTCGGTGGTTCAATTCCGCTCGCTCCCTGCTCATTATAATGGTTACTTGTCGAAAGACATTTGACGTTTGAATTTAAGATTAGTTTTAATAAATCATTATTTTGAAGCTCGAAGGCACATGAATCATGCTTTTTCGTCGTATTTCGTTGTATTTTATGACCGGCTTTTGTGTTTTTGGGGGTAAATGGTTTACTTGGAGATTGTTCTCGAAACCAAATATATCTTCATAGCGTTGGGCATGTGGGAATGTAGTTCAGTGGTAGGGCATTCGACTGCATATCGAGAGGTCGGTGGTTCAATTCCGTTCGCTCCCTTCTCCATTATAATGGGTTAACTGTCGAAAGACTTTTGATGTTTTAAAGATTAATTTGGTTCAATATTTTGAACTACGCAGGGATATGAATAATGCTTTTTCGTCGTATTTCATTGTATTTTATGACCGGCTTTTGTTTTTTTGGGGTAAATGGTTTACTTAGAGATAGTTCTCGAAACCAATTTTATCTTGACAGCGTTGGGCATGTGGGAATGTAGCTCAGTATTAGAGCATTCGACTGCAGATCGAGAGGTCGGTGGTTCAATTCCGCTCGCTCCCTGCTCCATTATAACGGGTTACCTGTCGAAAGGCTTTAGACGTTTGAAAGATCAATTAAGTTCAACATTTTGAGTTACGCAGGCACATTAATAATGCTTTTTCGTCGTATCTTATTGTAATTTATGACGGAGTTTTGTAAATTTGGCGAAGAAATGTTTTTCTTAGAGATTGTTCTCAAAACCAAGTATCTCTGCATAGCGTTGGCCATGTGGGAGTGTAGCTCAGTGGTAGAGCATTCGACTGAAGATCGAGAGGTCGGTGGTTCAATTCCGCTCTCTCCCTGCTCATTATAATGGTTACTTGTCGAAAGACATTTGACGTTTGAATTTAAGATTAGTTTTAATAAATCATTATTTTGAAGCTCGAAGGCACATGAATCATGCTTTTTCGTCGTATTTCGTTGTATTTTATGACCGGCTTTTGTGTTTTTGGGGGTAAATGGTTTACTTGGAGATTGTTCTCGAAACCAAATATATCTTCATAGCCTTGGGCATGTGGGAGTGTAGCTCAGTGGTAGACCATTCGACTGCAGATCGAGAGGTCGGTGGTTCATTTCCGCTCGCTCCCTTCTCCATTATAATGGGTTACCTTTCGAAAGACTTTTGATGTTTTAAAGATTAATTTAGTTCATTATTTTGAACTACGCAGGCACATGAATAATGCTTTTTCGTCGTAATTCATTGTAATATATGACCAGCTTTTGCATTTTTTCGAAATAAATTGTTTGCTTACAGAATGTTCTCTAAACCAATTATATCTTTTTTCCGGTGGGCATGTGGGAGTGTAGCTCAGTGGTAGAGCATTCGACTGCAGATCGAGAGGTCGGTGGTTCAATTCCGCTCGCTCCCTGCTCCATTATAATGGGTTACCTGTCGAAAGGCTTTAGACGTTTGAAAGATCAATTACGTTCAACATTTTGAGTTACGCAGGCACATTAATAATGCTTTTTCGTCGTATCTTATTGTAATTTATGACGGAGTTTTGTAAATTTGGCGAAGAAATGTTTTTCTTAGAGATTGTTCTCAAAACCAAGTATCTCTGCATAGCGTTGGCCATGTGGGAGTGTAGCTCAGTGGTAGAGCATTCGACTGCAGATCGAGAGGTCGGTGGTTCAATTCCGCTCGCTCCCTGCTCATTATAATGGTTACTTGTCGAAAGACATTTGACGTTTGAATTTAAGATTAGTTTTAATAAATCATTATTTTGAAGCTCGAAGGCACATGAATCATGCTTTTTCGTCGTATTTCGTTGTATTTTATGACCGGCTTTTGTGTTTTTGGGGGTAAATGGTTTACTTGGAGATTGTTCTCGAAACCAAATATATCTTCATAGCGTTGGGCATGTGGGAATGTAGTTCAGTGGTAGGGCATTCGACTGCATATCGAGAGGTCGGTGGTTCAATTCCGTTCGCTCCCTTCTCCATTATAATGGGTTAACTGTCGAAAGACTTTTGATGTTTTAAAGATTAATTTGGTTCAATATTTTGAACTACGCAGGGATATGAATAATGCTTTTTCGTCGTATTTCATTGTATTTTATGACCGGCTTTTGTTTTTTTGGGGTAAATGGTTTACTTAGAGATAGTTCTCGAAACCAATTTTATCTTGACAGCGTTGGGCATGTGGGAGTGTAGCTCAGTATTAGAGCATTCGACTGCAGATCGAGAGGTCGGTGGTTCAATTCCGCTCGCTCCCTGCTCCATTATAACGGGTTACCTGTCGAAAGGCTTTAGACGTTTGAAAGATCAATTAAGTTCAACATTTTGAGTTACGCAGGCACATTAATAATGCTTTTTCGTCGTATCTTATTGTAATTTATGACGGAGTTTTGTAAATTTGGCGAAGAAATGTTTTTCTTAGAGATTGTTCTCAAAACCAAGTATCTCTGCATAGCGTTGGCCATGTGGGAGTGTAGCTCAGTGGTAGAGCATTCGACTGAAGATCGAGAGGTCGGTGGTTCAATTCCGCTCTCTCCCTGCTCATTATAATGGTTACTTGTCGAAAGACATTTGACGTTTGAATTTAAGATTAGTTTTAATAAATCATTATTTTGAAGCTCGAAGGCACATGAATCATGCTTTTTCGTCGTATTTCGTTGTATTTTATGACCGGCTTTTGTGTTTTTGGGGGTAAATGGTTTACTTGGAGATTGTTCTCGAAACCAAATATATCTTCATAGCCTTGGGCATGTGGGAGTGTAGCTCAGTGGTAGACCATTCGACTGCAGATCGAGAGGTCGGTGGTTCATTTCCGCTCGCTCCCTTCTCCATTATAATGGTTACCTTTCGAAAGACTTTTGATGTTTTAAAGATTAATTTAGTTCATTATTTTGAACTACGCAGGCACATGAATAATGCTTTTTCGTCGTAATTCATTGTAATATATGACCAGCTTTTGCATTTTTTCGAAATAAATTGTTTGCTTACAGAATGTTCTCTAAACCAATTACATCTTTTTTCCGGTGGGCATGTGGGAGTGTAGCTCAGTGGTAGAGCATTCGACTGCAAATCGAGAGGTCGGTGGTTCAATTCCGCTCGCTCCCTTCTGCATTATAATGGGTTACCTGTCGAAAGACATTTGACGTTTGAATTTAAGATTAGTTTTAATAGTTCATTATTTTGAACTTCGAAGGCACATGAATTATGGTTTCTCGTCGTATTTCGTTTATGACCCGCTTTTGTATTTTTGGGGAATAAATTCTTTACTTAGAGAATGTTCTCAAAACCAAGTATATCTTCTTTACGTTGGGCATGTGGGAATGTAGCTCAGTGGTCGAGCATTCAACTGCAGATCGAGAGGTCGGTGGTTCAATTCCGCTCGCTCGCTATTTCATAACAATTTGTTACTTGTCGAAAGACGTTAGACGTTTGAAAGATTTATTTAGTTCATTATTTTCAACTACGAAGGCACATAAACATTGCTTTTTCGTCGTATTGCATTTTAATTTATGATGGGCTTTTGTGTTTTTTGGGAAGAAATGGTTTGCTTGGAGATTGCTGTCAAAACCACTCAAGTATATCTTCTTAGCGTTTTGCATGTGAGAGTGTAATTCACTGGTAAAGCATTCGACTGCAGATCGAGAGGTCGGCGGTTCAATTGCGCTCGCTTCCTTCTTCATTATAATTGGTTACTTGTCGAAAGATTTTAGACGTTTGAAAGATTAATTAAGTTCAATATTTTGAATTACGCAGGCACATTAATAATGCTTTTTCGTCGTATTTCATTGTAATTTATGACGTGGTTTTTTATACTTGGAGAAAAAATGTTTTTCTTTGAGATTTTTCTTAAAACCAAGTATCGTTGCATAGCGTTGGGCTTGTGGGAGTGTAGCTTAGTGGTAGAGCATTCGACTGCAGATCGAGAGGTTGGCGGTTCAATTCCGCTCGCTTCCTTCTCCATTATAATGGGTTACCTTTCGAAAGACTTTTGATGTTTTAAAGATTAATTTGGTTCATTATTTTGAACTACGCAGGGATATGAATACACTGTAAAAACAGACTGGTTAAAATGACCCATATTATTGGTTGTAACCAATTTAAATTGTTTATTATAACCAATTAAATAATGGTTAGTCCGACATAACCAATAAAATATTGGTTGTTTCGACCAATTCTGTATTGGTTGCAATTTTTGACCAATTTGAATTGGTTAATTGAGCCAATTTTAAATTGGTCATGTGTATAACCAATTTTGAATTGGTCAAATACATAACCCATTTAAAATTGGTAAAATATATAACCAATTTAAAATAGGTCAAATACATAACCATTTTAAATTGGTCATTTGTATAACCAATTTCCAATTGTTCAAATACATAACCAACTTAAAATTGATCATATAATTAACCAATTTAAAATTGGTCAAATCCACAACCAATTATAAATTGGTCAAATTTATAAAAAAATTAGAAATAGGTCAAATCGGCAACCAATTATATTGATTGGTAAACTTTATGAATTCTCTAACGAATTATATATGAGCCTTTGTCACAATCGTCAGAAACATATTTACAAATTGTTTATGATCTTTTCGTGAGAATTTTGGGTTTACACCTGTTGGTAACAGGCAGCGCAAAGACCCATGTGCAAAAAAAAACCCTCTTGCGTTTGGCTTGATAATAGCAGCATTGAACTAAGAATTTATATTTATAGTATAAGGCGTATTCATTATCAATGGATGTTTTTACCAGAGGAAATATCTCAGTTTATTCCTTGGAGAAACACAATGATGGTGTACAGTCAATTATATAGGTCAGTGGCAGTACTCCGCGCGCGATGCAAACCGGGAAACGACATCACATGCTTCGAAGCCATATTTTTCATTCTTTCAATTATGATGTCGCTTTATAGCAAACAAAATTGCAATAATCACCGTGATGACGAATGAAATAACTCCTCATACATCAGGAAAGACAGCGTAATACTCAGGTGAGGTGCTTGTTATACTTTTTGTGTCGATAAAGCCCTTTTGACGTGTAATATTTACTTTGTTTCACCGTCATGTATTTCAAACACGTGTTCCAGTTTATATATATTTGAATTTCGCGCGACAGTATTTGAAATAAAACGTTGATGTTCACACATTGCCTTGATACAAGGTTTTATTTGAATGGAAAGAACTACAAACGGTAAAAATTGTATTCTGTAGATAGCCAGATGTGGTTATATGCAGACTGATACTGAATGTCTGTGAATGCATGTCTGAATGCCCATCAGACTATGCAATCAATACATATACATACATAGTTCTATAAATCAAGCCTGCCACTTACATATAAGTTACTGTTTATTTAAATATCTGTTATGGATGGTAGTGTTCATTATAAGGATGTATATTAACACTATGCATCAGTCAAAGGTTTGTGATGCAGTTTGAATCAGTCAAAGATGCAGTAATGCAGTTTGGATCTACCAACTTTATCTTTTTGTTTCTCAGCAAATTTTCTGGGTATTTGCCCTGTATTAGTTATGTGACACTTATTATATTTTGGTATCAAGTGTTAGCACAGTATTTAGTTTTAAAAGTCGTGCAAGCTCTCCCTTTGGTAAGTAAAATTGCCTGCCGTAATGAAGACACCATAAAATCATAAGGTAGAGAAAATTGCTGCTTACATGTATATAAAAAATAACCTCATTCAAAAAGTTCCATCAATCTATTGGATGTAAAGCGTCTTACATGCTCGACTTTCAAGTTCTTGTTTTAAAAGAAGTAATGAACTCCTTGTTTGAATATGTATTTTTTGACAAACTCTTATGCCGGATTAGTTTTATTTGTGTATCTATACCTGACCATATAATTCTATTCATCAACAGAAGTGCTACAGTATGTGCACTTCTCAAAACTTAGCAAAACAATCTGTTAATGCAATTCTCTAAAGCTTATAAATAACAATGTGACCAAAGCACACCATTTTATTACTATATTTTGTTTAATGTCAGATTATTGCACTTAACAAGGGAGTGTCACCAACATTGAATTATTTTCCCTTCTAGTTTTGGCAAAACTCCAGAAAATTTTATTTCGAAAGTTGATTTTAGATTCTTGTTTGTACTGTTGCAATGAATAACAAAGTTATGTCTTATTGTTGCATATGCTATGTCATATGCTATATAGCTATTTGGTTTTTCTAACATAAGATTTTATTAAATTGCAGGCTTCGAGTGTATGCATAGAAACATCTTTGGCTATGCTTCCGTCATTGAATAAAAGGCTCGAACAATTGGTTGCTGATTGCTGTCAAAAGTATTCAGATTATGAAAGACAGGAAGTTCCAACACAATTTTCAACTCCAGTTTTGGATATTATAGAAGTAATTAATTTACTAGGTCAGTTACAAACATTGAATGTCCTTGTTGCCTAAAACCAGGCGTTTTAGCTGCCAAACCCCAAAACATTGGTACGACTGGGCACAACAAAAATGTACTCATTTTCCTGGAACATGTTCTGATGTCAGGTGCATGCACAATGACTGTGGACCATTTAATTTCATCAATGAAATAAATAGTATTCCTGTAAATTTATACTGTATATATTTATTCTTCAATTTAATATGCTTTCTATACTGCAGCTTGCTACTGTAATTATATATGTACTTAAATATTTTATATTCTTGCTTCTTTGTATTAAAATATTTTTTCATTGAAACCTTCAGGTTCTGATTGACTATATTATATAGGCAGGACTTCAGTTTTGAAACAAAACATTGGTTGAGATGACCAAAAAAAATTGGTTGTTTGGATGCACCTGAGCAAACCAATTTCTAATGGTCATTTTAACCAATAACACTTGGTTATGTTGACCAATAAAAAATTGATTAAATTAACCTTTTATTATTGTTATTTTGACCAATTTTTTATTGGTCAATATAATCAAGTGTTATTGGTTAAAACGACCATTAAAAATTGGTTTGCTCAGGTGCATCCAAACAACCAATTTTTTTTGGTCATTTTAACCAATCTGTTTTTACAGTGTAATGCTTTTTCGTCGTATTTCATTGTAATATATGACCAGCTTTTGCATTTTTGGGAAATAAATTAATTACTTACAGGATGTTCTCAAAACTAAGTATATCTTCTTTCCGGTGGGCATGTTGGAGTGTAGCTCAGTGGTAGAGCATTCGACTGTAGATCGAGAGGTCGGTGGTTCACCTCCACTCGCTCCCTTCTGCATTATAATTGTTACTTGTCGAAAGACATTTGACGTTTGAATTTAAAATTAGTTTTAATAGTTCATTATTTTGAACTGCAAAGGCACATGAATCATGCTTTTTCGCCGTATTTCGTTGTATTTTATGACCGGCTTTTGTGTTTTTGTGGTAAATGTTGTACTTAGAGATTGTTCTCGAAACCAAGTATATCTTCATTGCGCTGGGCATGTTGGAATGTAACTTAGTGGTTGAGCATTCGACTGCAGATCGAGAGGTCGGTGGTTCAGTTCCGCTCGCTCCCTTTCTCATTACAACTGGTTACTTGTCGAAAGACAATAGACGTTTGAAAGATTTAGTTAGTTCATTATTTTCAACTACGAAGGCACATGAATATTGCTTTTTCGTCGTATTGCATTTTAATTTATGATGGGCTTTTGTATTTTTGGGGAAGAAATGGTTTCCTTAGAGATTGCTGTCAAAACCATGCAAGTGTATATTCTAAGCGTTGGGCATGTGAGAGTGTAATTCACTGGTAAAGCATTCGACTGCAGATCGAGAGGTCGGTGGTTCAATTCCGCTCGATCCCTTCTCCATTATAATGGGTTACCTGTCGAAAGACTTTTGATGTTTTAAAGATTAATTTAGTTCATCATTTTGAACTGCGAAGGCACATGAATAATGCTTTTTGGTCGTATTTCATTGTATTTTATGACCGGCTTTTGTGTTTTTGGGGTAAATGGTTTACTTAGAGATGGTTCTCGAAACCAATTTTATCTTGACAGCGTTGGGCATGTGGGAGTGTAGCTCAGTATTAGAGCATTCGACTGCAGATCGAGAGGTCGGTGGTTCAATTCCGCTCGCTCCCTGCTCCATTATAATGGGTTACCTGTCGAAAGGCTTTTGATGTTTTAAAGATTAATTTGGTTCATTATTTTGAACTACGCAGGCACATGAATAATGCTTTTTCGTCGTATTTCATTGTAATATATGACCAGCTTTTGCATTTTTTCGGAATAAATTGTTTGCTTACAGAATGTTCTCTAAACCAATTACATCTTTTTTCCGGTGGGCATGTGGGAGTGTAGCTCAGTGGTAGAGCATTCGACTGCAAATCGAGAGGTCGGTGGTTCAATTCCGCTCGCTCCCTTCTGCATTATAATGGGTTACCTGTCGAAAGACATTTGACGTTTGAATTTAAGATTAGTTTTAATAGTTCATTATTTTGAACTTCGAAGGCACATGAATCATGGTTTCTCGTCGTATTTCGTTGTATTTTATGACCCGCTTTTTTATTTTTGGGGAATAAATTCTTTACTTAGAGAATGTTCTCAAAACCAAGTATATCTTCTTTACGTTGGGCATGTGGGAATGTAGCTCAGTGGTCGAGCATTCAACTGCAGATCGAGAGGTCGGTGGTTCAATTCCGCTCGCTCGCTATTTCATAACAATTTGTTACTTGTCGAAAGACGTTAGACTTTTGAAAGATTTATTTAGTTCATTATTTTCAACTACGAAGGCACATAAACATTGCTTTTTCGTCGTATTGCATTTTAATTTATGATGGGCTTTTGTGTTTTTTGGGAAGAAATGGTTTGCTTGGAGATTGCTGTCAAAACCACGCAAGTATATCTTCTTAGCGTTGGGCATGTGAGAGTGTAATTCACTGGTAAAGCATTCGACTGCAGATCGAGAGGTCGGCGGTTCAATTGCGCTCGCTTCCTTCTTCATTATAATTGGTTACTTGTCGAAAGATTTTAGACGTTTGAAAGATTAATTAAGTTCAATATTTTGAATTACGCAGGCACATTAATAATGCTTTTTCGTCGTATTTCATTGTAATTTATGACGTGGTTTTTTATACTTGGAGAAAAAATGTTTTTGTTTGAGATTTTTCTTAAAACCAAGTATCGTTGCATAGCGTTGGGCTTGTGGGAGTGTAGCTTAGTGGTAGAGCATTCGACTGCAGATCGAGAGGTCGGCGGTTCAATTCCGCTCGCTTCCTTCTCCATTATAATGGGTTACCTTTTGAAAGACTTTTGATGTTTTAAAGATTAATTTGGTTCATTATTTTGAACTGCGCAGGCACATGAATAATGCTTTTTCGTCGTATTTCATTGTAATATATGACCAGCTTTTGCATTTTTTCGGAATAAATTGTTTGCTTACAGAATGTTCTCTAAACAAATTATATCTTTTTTCCGGTGGGCATGTTGGAGTGTAGCTCAGTGGTAGAGCATTCGACTGCAGATCGAGAGGTCGGTAGTTCAATTCCACTCGCTCCCTGCTCCATTATAATGGGTTACCTGTCGAAAGGCTTTAGACGTTTGAAAGATCAATTACGTTCAACATTTTGAGTTACGCAGGCACATTAATAATGCTTTTTCGTCGTATCTTATTGTAATTTATGGCGGAGTTTTGTAAATTTGGCGAAGAAATGTTTTTCTTAGAGATTGTTCTCAAAACCAAGTATCTCTGCATAGCGTTGGCCATGTGGGAGTGTAGCTCAGTGGTAGAGCATTCGGCTGCAGATCGAGAGGTCGGTGGTTCAATTCCGCTCGCTCCCTGCTCATTATAATGGTTACTTGTCGAAAGACATTTGACGTTTGAATTTAAGATTAGTTTTAATAAATCATTATTTTGAAGCTCGAAGGCACATGAATCATGCTTTTTCGTCGTATTTCGTTGTATTTTATGACCGGCTTTTGTGTTTTTGGGGGTAAATGGTTTACTTGGAGATTGTTCTCGAAACCAAATATATCTTCAGAGCGTTGGGCATGTGGGAATGTAGTTCAGTGGTAGGGCATTCGACTGCATATCGAGAGGTCGGTGGTTCAATTCCGTTCGCTCCCTTCTCCATTATAATGGGTTAACTGTCGAAAGACTTTTGATGTTTTAAAGATTAATTTGGTTCATTATTTTGAACTACGCAGGGATATGAATAATGCTTTTTCGTCGTATTTCATTGTATTTTATGACCGGCTTTTGTGTTTTTGGGGTAAATGGTTTACTTAGAGATAGTTCTCGAAACCAATTTTATCTTGACAGCGTTGGGCATGTGGGAGTGTAGCTCAGTATTAGAGCATTCGACTGCAGATCGAGAGGTCGGTGGTTCAATTCCGCTCGCTCCCTGCTCCATTATAATGGGTTACCTGTCGAAAGGCTTTTGATGTTTTAAAGATTAATTTGGTTCATTATTTTGAACTACGCAGGCACATGAATAATGCTTTTTCGTCGTATTTCATTGTAATATATGACCAGCTTTTGCATTTTTTCGGAATAAATTGTTTGCTTACAGAATGTTCTCTAAACCAATTACATCTTTTTTCCGGTGGGCATGTGGGAGTGTAGCTCAGTGGTAGAGCATTCGACTGCAAATCGAGAGGTCGGTGGTTCAATTCCGCTCGCTCCCTTCTGCATTATAATGGGTTACCTGTCGAAAGACATTTGACGTTTGAATTTAAGATTAGTTTTAATAGTTCATTATTTTGAACTTCGAAGGCACATGAATCATGGTTTCTCGTCGTATTTCGTTGTATTTTATGACCCGCTTTTTTATTTTTGGGGAATAAATTCTTTACTTAGAGAATGTTCTCAAAACCAAGTATATCTTCCTTACGTTGGGCATGTGGGAATGTAGCTCAGTGGTCGAGCATTCAACTGCAGATCGAGAGGTGGGTGGTTCAATTCCGCTCGCTCGCTATTTCATAACAATTTGTTACTTGTCGAAAGACGTTAGACGTTTGAAAGATTTATTTAGTTCATTATTTTCAACTACGAAGGCACATAAACATTGGTTTTTTGTCGTATTGCGTTTTAGTTTATGATGGGCTTTTGTGTTTTTTGGGAAGAAATGGTTTGCTTGGAGATTGCTGTCAAAACCACGCAAGTATATCTTCTTAGCGTTGGGCATGTGAGAGTGTAATTCACTGGTAAAGCATTCGACTGCAGATCGAGAGGTCGGCGGTTCAATTGCGCTCGCTTCCTTCTTCATTATAATTGGTTACTTGTCGAAAGATTTTAGACGTTTGAAAGATTAACTAAGTTCAATATTTTGAATTACGCAGGCACATTAATAATGCTTTTTCGTCGTATTTCATTGTAATTTATGACGTGGTTTTTTATACTTGGAGAAAAAATGTTTTTCTTTGAGATTTTTCTTAAAACCAAGTATCGTTGCATAGCGTTGGGCTTGTGGGAGTGTAGCTTAGTGGTAGAGCATTCGACTGCAGATCGAGAGGTCGGCGGTTTAATTCCGCTCGCTCCCTTTTTCATTACAATTGGTTACTTGTCGAAAGACGTTAGACGTTTGAAAGATTTATTTAGTTCATTATTTTCAACTACGAAGGCACATGAATATTGCTTTTTCGTCGTATTGCATTTTAATTTATGATGGGCTTTTGTGTTTTTTGGGAAGAAATGGTTTGCTTGGAGATTCCTGTCAAAACCACGCAAGTATATCTTCTTAGCGTTGGGCATGTGAGAGTGTAATTCACTGGTAAAGCATTCGACTGTAGATCGAGAGGTCGGCGGTTCAATTCCGCTCGCTCCCTTCTTCATTATAATTGGTTACTCGTGGAAAGACTTTAGACGTTTGAAAGAGTAATTAAGTTTAATATTTTGAGTTACGCAAGCACATTAATAATGCTTTTTCGTCGTAATTCATTGTAATTTATGACGTGGTTTTGTATATTTGGGGAAGAAATTTTTTTCTTAGAGATTGTTCTCAAAACCAAGTATCTCTGCATAGCGTTGGGCATGTTGGAATGTAACTTAGTGGTTGAGCATTCGACTGCAGATCGAGAGGTCGGTGGTTCAGTTCCGCTCGCTCCCTTTTTCATTACAATTGGTTACTTGTCGAAAGACATTAGACGTTTGAAAGATTTAGTTAGTTCATTATTTTCAACTACGAAGGCACATGAATATTGCTTTTTCGTCGTATTGCATTTTAATTTATGATGGGCTTTTGTATTTTTGGGGAAGAAATGGTTTGCTTAGAGATTGCTGTCAAAACCATGCAAGTGTATATTCTAAGCGTTGGGCATGTGAGAGTGTAATTCACTGGTAAAGCATTCGACTGCAGATCGAGAGGTCGGCGGTTCAATTGCGCTCGCTTCCTTCTTCATTATAATTGGTTACTTGTCGAAAGATTTTAGACGTTTGAAAGATTAATTAAGTTCAATATTTTGAATTACGCAGGCACATTAATAATGCTTTTTCGTCGTATTTCATTGTAATTTATGACGTGGTTTTTTATACTTGGAGAAAAAATGTTTTTCTTTGAGATTTTTCTTAAAACCAAGTATCGTTGCATAGCGTTGGGCTTGTGGGAGTGTAGCTTAGTGGTAGAGCATTCGACTGCAGATCGAGAGGTCGGCGGTTTAATTCCGCTCGCTCCCTTTTTCATTACAATTGGTTACTTGTCGAAAGACGTTAGACGTTTGAAAGATTTATTTAGTTCATTATTTTCAACTACGAAGTCACATGAATATTGCTTTTTCGTCGTATTGCATTTTAATTTATGATGGGCTTTTGTGTTTTTTGGGAAGAAATGGTTTGCTTGGAGATTCCTGTCAAAACCACGCAAGTATATCTTCTTAGCGTTGGGCATGTGAGAGTGTAATTCACTGGTAAAGCATTCGACTGTAGATCGAGAGGTCGGCGGTTCAATTCCGCTCGCTCCCTTCTTCATTATAATTGGTTACTCGTGGAAAGACTTTAGACGTTTGAAAGAGTAATTAAGTTTAATATTTTGAGTTACGCAAGCACATTAATAATGCTTTTTCGTCGTAATTCATTGTAATTTATGACGTGGTTTTGTATATTTGGGGAAGAAATTTTTTTCTTAGAGATTGTTCTCAAAACCAAGTATCTCTGCATAGCGTTGGGCATGTTGGAATGTAACTTAGTGGTTGAGCATTCGACTGCAGATCGAGAGGTCGGTGGTTCAGTTCCGCTCGCTCCCTTTTTCATTACAATTGGTTACTTGTCGAAAGACATTAGACGTTTGAAAGATTTAGTTAGTTCATTATTTTCAACTACGAAGGCACATGAATATTGCTTTTTCGTCGTATTGCATTTTAATTTATGATGGGCTTTTGTATTTTTGGGGAAGAAATGGTTTGCTTAGAGATTGCTGTCAAAACCATGCAAGTGTATATTCTAAGCGTTGGGCATGTGAGAGTGTAATTCACTGGTAAAGCATTCGACTGCAGATCGAGAGGTCGGCGGTTCAATTGCGCTCGCTTCCTTCTTCATTATAATTGGTTACTTGTCGAAAGATTTTAGACGTTTGAAAGATTAATTAAGTTCAATATTTTGAATTACGCAGGCACATTAATAATGCTTTTTCGTCGTATTTCATTGTAATTTATGACGTGGTTTTTTATACTTGGAGAAAAAATGTTTTTGTTTGAGATTTTTCTTAAAACCAAGTATCGTTGCATAGCGCTGGGCTTGTGGGAGTGTAGCTTAGTGGTAGAGCATTCGACTGCAGATCGAGAGGTTGGCGGTTCAATTCCGCTCGCTTCCTTCTCCATTATAATGGGTTACCTTTTGAAAGACTTTTGATGTTTTAAAGATTAATTTGGTTCATTATTTTGAACTACGCAGGCACATGAATAATGCTTTTTCGTCGTATTTCATTGTAATATATGACCAGCTTTTGCATTTTTTCGGAATAAATTGTTTGCTTACAGAATGTTCTCTAAACCAATTATATCTTTTTTCCGGTGGGCATGTGGGAGTGTAGCTCAGTGGTAGAGCATTCGACTGCAGATCGAGAGGTCGGTGGTTCAATTCCGCTCGCTCCCTGCTCCATTATAATGGGTTACCTGTCGAAAGGGTTTAGACGTTTGAAAGATCAATTACGTTCAACATTTTGAGTTACGCAGGCACATTAATAATGCTTTTTCGTCGTATCTTATTGTAATTTATGACGGAGTTTTGTAAATTTGGCGAAGAAATGTTTTTCTTAGAGATTGTTCTCAAAACCAAGTATCTCTGCATAGCGTTGGCCATGTGGGAGTGTAGCTCAGTGGTAGAGCATTCGACTGCAGATCGAGAGGTCGGTGGTTCAATTCCGCTCGCTCCCTGCTCATTTTAATGGTTACTTGTCGAAAGACATTTGACGTTTGAATTTAAGATTAGTTTTAATAAATCATTATTTTGAAGCTCGAAGGCACATGAATCATGCTTTTTCGTCGTATTTCGTTGTATTTTATGACCGGCTTTTGTGTTTTTGGGGGTAAATGGTTTACTTGGAGATTGTTCTCGAAACCAAATATATCTTCATAGCGTTGGGCATGTGGGAATGTAGTTCAGTGGTAGGGCATTCGACTGCATATCGAGAGGTCGGTGGTTCAATTCCGTTCGCTCCCTTCTCCATTATAATGGGTTAACTGTCGAAAGACTTTTGATGTTTTAAAGATTAATTTGGTTCATTATTTTGAATTACGCAGGGATATGAAGAATGCTTTTTCGTCGTATTTCATTGTATTTTATGACCGGCTTTTGTGTTTTTGGGGTAAATGGTTTACTTAGAGATGGTTCTCGAAACCAATTTTATCTTGACAGCGTTGGGCATGTGGGAGTGTAGCTCAGTATTAGAGCATTCGACTGCAGATCGAGAGGTCGGTGGTTCAATTCCGCTCGCTCCCTGCTCCATTATAATGGGTTACCTGTCGAAAGGCTTTTGATGTTTTAAAGATTAATTTGGTTCATTATTTTGAACTACGCAGGCACATGAATAATGCTTTTTCGTCGTATTTCATTGTA
Source organism: Muricea muricata (assembly GCA_963855995.1). Lineage (NCBI taxonomy): Eukaryota > Metazoa > Cnidaria > Anthozoa > Malacalcyonacea > Plexauridae > Muricea > Muricea muricata. Next base: position 106,198,994 of record OY979716.1, read on the forward strand.
ATATATGACCAGCTTTTGCATTTTTTCGGAATAAATTGTTTGCTTACAGAATGTTCTCTAAACCAATTATATCTTTTTTCCGGTGGGCATGTGGGAGTGTAGCTCAGTGGCAGAGCATTCGACTGCAGATCGAGAGGTCGGTGGTTCAATTCCGCTCGCTCCCTGCTCCATTATAATGGGTTACCTGTCGAAAGGCTTTAGACGTTTGAAAGATCAGTTACGTTCAACATTTTAAGTTACGCAGGCACATTAATAATGCTTTTTCGTCGTATCTTATTGTAATTTATGACGGAGTTTTGTAAATTTGGCGAAGAAATGTTTTTCTTAGAGATTGTTCTCAAAACCAAGTATCTCTGCATAGCGTTGGCCATGTGGGAGTGTAGCTCAGTGGTAGAGCATTCGACTGCAGATCGAGAGGTCGGTGGTTCAATTCCGCTCGCTCCCTGCTCATTATAATGGTTACTTGTCGAAAGACATTTGACGTTTGAATTTAAGATTAGTTTTAATAAATCATTATTTTGAAGCTCGAAGGCACATGAATCATGCTTTTTCGTCGTATTTCGTTGTATTTTATGACCGGCTTTTGTGTTTTTGGGGGTAAATGGTTTACTTGGAGATTGTTCTCGAAACCAAATATATCTTCATAGCGTTGGGCATGTGGGAATGTAGTTCAGTGGTAGGGCATTCGACTGCATATCGAGAGGTCGGTGGTTCAATTCCGTTCGCTCCCTTCTCCATTATAATGGGTTAACTGTCGAAAGACTTTTGATGTTTTAAAGATTAATTTGGTTCATTATTTTGAACTACGCAGGGATATGAATAATGCTTTTTCGTCGTATTTCATTGTATTTTATGACCGGCTTTTGTGTTTTTGGGGTAAATGGTTTACTTAGAGATGGTTCTCGAAACCAATTTTATCTTGACAGCGTTGGGCATGTGGGAGTGTAGCTCAGTATTAGAGCATTCGACTGCAGATCGAGAGGTCGGTGGTTCAATTCCGCTCGCTCCCTGCTCCATTATAATGGGTTACCTGTCGAAAGGCTTTTGATGTTTTAAAGATTAATTTGGTTCATTATTTTGAACTACGCAGGCACATGAATAATGCTTTTTCGTCGTATTTCATTGTAATATATGACCAGCTTTTGCATTTTTTCGGAATAAATTGTTTGCTTACAGAATGTTCTCTAAACCAATTACATCTTTTTTCCGGTGGGCATGTGGGAGTGTAGCTCAGTGGTAGAGCATTCGACTGCAAATCGAGAGGTCGGTGGTTCAATTCCGCTCGCTCCCTTCTGCATTATAATGGGTTACCTGTCGAAAGACATTTGACGTTTGAATTTAAGATTAGTTTTAATAGTTCATTATTTTGAACTTCGAAGGCACATGAATCATGGTTTCTCGTCGTATTTCGTTGTATTTTATGACCCGCTTTTTTATTTTTGGGGAATAAATTCTTTACTTAGAGAATGTTCTCAAAACCAAGTATATCTTCCTTACGTTGGGCATGTGGGAATGTAGCTCAGTGGTCGAGCATTCAACTGCAGATCGAGAGGTGGGTGGTTCAATTCCGCTCGCTCGCTATTTCATAACAATTTGTTACTTGTCGAAAGACGTTAGACGTTTGAAAGATTTATTTAGTTCATTATTTTCAACTACGAAGGCACATAAACATTGGTTTTTCGTCGTATTGCGTTTTAATTTATGATGGGCTTTTGTGTTTTTTGGGAAGAAATGGTTTGCTTGGAGATTGCTGTCAAAACCACGCAAGTATATCTTCTTAGCGTTGGGCATGTGAGAGTGTAATTCACTGGTAAAGCATTCGACTGCAGATCGAGAGGTCGGCGGTTCAATTGCGCTCGCTTCCTTCTTCATTATAATTGGTTACTTGTCGAAAGATTTTAGACGTTTGAAAGATTAATTAAGTTCAATATTTTGAATTACGCAGGCACATTAATAATGCTTTTTCGTCGTATTTCATTGTAATTTATGACGTGGTTTTTTATACTTGGAGAAAAAATGTTTTTCTTTGAGATTTTTCTTAAAACCAAGTATCGTTGCATAGCGTTGGGCTTGTGGGAGTGTAGCTTAGTGGTAGAGCATTCGACTGCAGATCGAGAGGTCGGCGGTTTAATTCCGCTCGCTCCCTTTTTCATTACAATTGGTTACTTGTCGAAAGACGTTAGACGTTTGAAAGATTTATTTAGTTCATTATTTTCAACTACGAAGGCACATGAATATTGCTTTTTCGTCGTATTGCATTTTAATTTATGATGGGCTTTTGTGTTTTTTGGGAAGAAATGGTTTGCTTGGAGATTCCTGTCAAAACCACGCAAGTATATCTTCTTAGCGTTGGGCATGTGAGAGTGTAATTCACTGGTAAAGCATTCGACTGTAGATCGAGAGGTCGGCGGTTCAATTCCGCTCGCTCCCTTCTTCATTATAATTGGTTACTCGTGGAAAGACTTTAGACGTTTGAAAGAGTAATTAAGTTTAATATTTTGAGTTACGCAAGCACATTAATAATGCTTTTTCGTCGTAATTCATTGTAATTTATGACGTGGTTTTGTATATTTGGGGAAGAAATTTTTTTCTTAGAAATTGTTCTCAAAACCAAGTATCTCTGCATAGCGTTGGGCATATGAGACTGTAGCTCAGTGGTAGAGCATTGAACTGCAGTTCGAGAGGTCTGCGGTTCAATTACGCTCTCTTCCTTCTTCATTATTGTGGGTTTACTTGTTGAAAGACTTTAGACGTTCGAATTTAAGATTAGTTTTATTAGTTCATTATTTTGAACTAGGAAGGCACATGAATCATGCTTTTTCGTCGTATTTCGTTGTATTTTATGACCGGCTTTTGTATTTTTGGGGAATAAATTCTTTACTTAGAGATGGTTCTCAAAACCAAGTATATCTTCTTTACGTTGGGCATGTGGGGGTGTAGCTCAGTGGTAGAGTCTTCGGCTGCAGATCTAGAGGTTGGTGGTTCAATTCCGCTCGATCCCTTCTCCATTATAATGGGTTACCCGTCGAAAGACTTTTGATGTTTTAAAGATTAATTTGGTTCATCATTTTGAACTACGAAGGCACATGAATAATGCTTTTTGGTCGTATTTCATTGTATTTTATGACCGGCTTTTGTGTTTTTAGGGTAAATGGTTTACTTAGAGATGGTTCTCGAAACCAAATTTATCTTGACAGCGTTGGGCATGTGGGACTGAAGCTCAGTATATTAGAGCATTCGACTGCAGATCGAGAGGTCGGTGGTTCAATTCCGCTCGCTCCCTGCTCCATTATAATGGGTTACCTGTCGAAAGGCTTTTGATGTTTTAAAGATTAATTTGGTTCATTATTTTGAAATACGCAGGCACATGAATAATGCTTTTTCGTCGTATTTCATTGTAATATATGACCAGCTTTTGCATTTTTTCGGAATAAATTGTTTGCTTACAGAATGTTCTCTAAACCAATTATATATTTCTTCCGGTGGGCATGTGGCAGTGTAGCTCAGTGGTAGAGCATTCGCCTGCAGATCGAGAGGTCGGTGGTTCAATTCCGCTCGCTCCCTGCTCCATTATAATGGGTTACCTGTCGAAAGGCTTTAGACGTTTGAAAGATCAATTAAGTTCAACATTTTGAGTTACGCAGGCACATTAATAATGCTTTTTCGTCGTATCTTGTTGTAATTTATGACGGAGTTTTGTAAATTTGGCGAAGAAATGTTTTTCTTAGAGATTGTTCTCTAAACCAAGTATCTCTGCATAGCGTTGGCCATGTGGGAGTGTAGCTCAGTGGTAGAGCATTCGACTGCAGATCGAGAGGTCGGTGGTTCAATTCCGCTCGCTCCCTGCTCATTATAATGGTTACTTGTCGAAAGACATTTGACGTTTGAATTTAAGATTAGTTTTAATAAATCATTATTTTAAAGCTCGAAGGCACATGAATCATGCTTTTTCGTCGTATTTCGTTGTATTTTATGACCGGCTTTTGTGTTTTTGGGGGTAAATGGTTTACACTCTAAAAAAAGGTGTGTTAATTTAACACACCTTTTTGTCCAAATTTTAACACACCTTAAGGTGGGTTTTAAAACACGCCTTAAGGTGTGTTTAACACACCCTAAGTTGGGTTTTACAACACACCTTAAGGTGTGTTTAACACACGTTAATGTGTGTTAAACACACCTTTAGGTGTGTTACAAAACGCACCTTAAGGTGTGTTTTCTGCCTGTCCAAATTTTAAGACACCTTAAGGTGGGTTTTGTATAAAGGTGTGTTTTCTAGCACACCTTGGTGCGTTTTCTAACACACCTCGGTGTGTTTTTTAGCACACCATGGTGCGTTTTCTAACACACCTCGGTGTGTTTTCTAGCACACCATGGTGCGTTTTCAAACACACCTTGGTGGGTTTTGTTACACACCTAGAAAGCGCTTTATATCACACCTTCGCAGAAGGTGTGTAATATAACACACCAATAGACATGCTTTTTTACACACCTTTTGAAAAGCACATGATTCAGTTTTACCTGAAGAAAACACACTATATATAGTTATATGAGTACAGATACATGAACTTGCTGAGAATGTATTATCCTTTAACTGGTAAATTCATAAATGACACTTTTTATTTCTATTGTATCAGACTAATAACACAAGTTACAGAATATACACAGCACATGCAGTTAGGAAATATATAATAATCACTCAGTCATCAACCTCAATAAGCATTCTCACTGCAGTTCAAAACAATTTCATAAAAAATAAACAGCACCACAATCATACTGTGAGGGTAGGACTTGGCAAAGACATATAATACTAAGATCATATCTATCAGAGTACTGAGAAGGCCAGTTTTCATACAGTTAGATGCATCTGAGTTAATTGGTTAAAACAGCCAAGGAATAAATGGTCCACAAAGTAAATTTTTTTGTTGTTGTTGCTCTAAATAGTTGTTTTTGGCTGTTTTAACCAACAAATTTATGAATAATTCAACCAATTAGTTTTCTGGTTGTGTCACAGACATGTATATCAACAATTTAATGGTCTTGGGTACAGTTAGTATGTTTATTACATATATCAATAGGTAATCACTACATAATTACTAATTAGCGCAGAGTTCAAAATTCTTATTGTCACACCAGAGTTGTCACACATTTTCAAATAACATTTTCGAATGCTGTTAAACTGCTTACTGGAGTTACCGGTCTGGAATCCCATATTTTCCAAGGCTGAATCATCAATCAAAATATCTTGCATCTAATTGTTGAAGCCTTGCAGCATTTGATTCAACTCTTTTAAACGAAGCCTTGCATCATTTGCTTTGACTTCGCATGCAAGTTTACCCAAAGCTGTTTCCAGGCAGTTATATGCATGCAATCCACATTTTGTAGGTCTATAATAAGATACGTCATATATTAAGATAAGTATTATATCTGACATAACAAGGTATAACTTAGGCATTCAATGCAATAATACTATACATGAGGTTATCATAAATCACCCTTCTATGCAAAATATTCTATTATTTGATTTGACAAAAAAACAATGCATTAAAGAAGTATCAGCACTCTTCCTAGTACATTTATCAGAAATGAACAATAAAATAGCAAAGTTTATAATTTTACATTTAATTCAACAGATTTACAAGTAGCACTTTTTCATTGATGAATGGAATTGTTTGGTGTCAAGCAAATTGACATTATAAAATCAAGTACTGTATAATGTAAGACACTAAGTATGGAAAAAAAATTATGACACAAAGGTTTATTGTTCAACACAAGATGCTCTTCCTCAGAAAGAGCAGTGAGGCTAATTCATGGTTAATTAGGGCAAATTGATATGTAATTTTAGACATTTGCACCTTCCCCCCTAAAACTGATTTAATTTCCTTTACCAACATTTCAATGTCACACAATATTTTATCATTATTATGAATTAAACACTATTTCTTTCCTCACAGTTATACAGCAAGTTTGATTAGAGGGGCAGGAAGTCTTTATTCGAATGACACAAATCTAAGCATTATGGTGTCAAACATGTTCAGTGTTAAGGATTCTTCAGTATCGGTAATAGGATGTTGACAGTAGGCCAATTAGTATCTTTGACTTTACACATCACAGTGCTTACAAGCATTTATGCTTGTAATAATAGGTGATATAAGGTTAAGGATGCAATTCTAATATTTTGTTGAGAAGCATTCCAATAGTTGGCCACATTAAAGCCAAGTCATCATTGCAACCAAAATATTTTACTGCCATTCAAAACTATAAACCCAGAGTAGACTTTTACATGACTATAAATGTAGTTTCAACTGGATAGCCAAAAACTTTTTTACTGGAGCATATTAATGCAGCATAACAAATCTTACAATGAAACAGTTTGAGCACCAATGAAATTGTTTGAACTATGAAAGCTTTAAGTACTTATATTTTTGTAAGTAAATAAATGTTAAAAACTCAGCAATGTAGAAAGTAGTTAAAGGCCACTAAATTTCCCAGCTTAGATGATCAGTCAGCCATTGAGTCTGGCTTCAAGCCTTTATGACCACATCATAACATGACCCATCAGGCAATCAAGGCAAGAGACACTATTAAAACCTTGCCAGTCCAAAAAAACAGGTTAACAGAATCGAACTAAATGCTATGCATCAAGGAAAATAAAGTAAATGAATTTAAATCTATTTATTTCCAAATACTATCGCGCGAAATTCAAATTTTAAATGCAACACGATTCTATTAAAATTATAAACGATGGGAGGAAGTAAACATTACACGTTAAATTTGCTTTATCCATACAAAAATCAAAACAATGTGCTTACCTGACTTTTACACCTTCCTTTGTGATGTATTGGGAGTTATTTCTTTGACAATATTGGTTAAAATACTGTTTCTTTTGCTATAAACATCACCATTTATAATACAACGTGCAAAAATATGGAGTCAAGTGTGAAGATTCCCGGTGAGCTTTGCGCGCGTAGTACTACCACTGATCTCTAGAAACAACTGGATAAAAACCTACTTGCCCGCGGAACGAAAAATGAAATAGTTTACATTTTTATCGGGTAAGGAAAAAATAAATACATAACATTCTTATCTAACTGCTACTGGACAACCGGGCGGCATAGATCTGATGTGTTGTGAGAGTTTTAATCATATTTTGGCTAATATTTTTAACACATCAAGATTTGAATATCTAAGACTAAGCTCGATATTCTGAGTCGCCATGTTAGGACGGATAAACAGAAGTTAACACCATGTTAATATGATGATGACAAATTATATATCATTTATATTTACCATATGAAATTCTTCATACTTTTGCTTCGTAACATACCAAAAACAAGGTGTGCTTTCTAACACACCTAGCTGTGTTTCTCAAACTTGTGCATGGTGTGTCCCAAAACACACCATGGTGTGTTTTCATCGAAAAGGTGTCTTTCCTAACACAGCTTGTATTTTTCAAAGGTGTGTAATAAAAGGTGTGTAAAAATAGGGTGTGTTTTTGTACACATCTTGGTGCGTTTTCTTACACATATTGATGTGTTTTCCAGCACACCTTGGTGTGTTTTCCAACACACCATGGTGTGTTTTCTGATTATAAGTAAAAAGGTGTGTTAAAATTACACACCTTTGTGTGCTATTGTGCACACCTTGGTGTGTACTAAAACACACCTTGGTGTGTTATCAAACACACCTGTTTTTAGAGTGTACTTGGAGATTGTTCTCGAAACCAAATATATCTTCATAGCGTTAGGCATGTGGGAATGTAGTTCAGTGGTAGAGCATTCGACTGCAGATCGAGAGGTCGGTGGTTCAATTCCGTTCGCTCCTTCTCCATTATAATGGGTTAACTGTCGAAAGACTTTTGATGTTTTAAAGATTAATTTGGTTCATTATTTTGAACTACGCAGGGATATGAATAATGATTTTTCGTCGTATTTCATTGTAATATATGACCAGCTTTTGCATTTTTGGGAAATAAATTAATTACTTACAGGATGTTCTCAAAACCAAGTATATCTTCTTTCAGGTGGGCATGTTGGAGTGTAGCTCAGTGGTAGAGCATTCGACTGTAGATCGAGAGGTCGGTGGTTCACCTCCACTCGCTCCCTTCTGCATTATAATTGTTACTTGTCGAAAGACATTTGACGTTTGAATTTAAAATTAGTTTTAATAGTTCATTATTTTGAACTGCAAAGGCACATGAATCATGCTTTTTCGCCGTATTTCGTTGTATTTTATGACCGGCTTTTGTGTTTTTGTGGTAAGTTTTGTACTTAGAGATTGTTCTCGAAACCAAGTATATCTTCATAGCGCTGGGCATGTTGGAATGTAACTTAGTGGTTGAGCATTCGACTGCAGATCGAGAGGTCGGTGGTTCAGTTCCGCTCGCTCCCTTTTTCATTACAATTGGTTACTTGTCGAAAGACATTAGACGTTTGAAAGATTTAGTTAGTTCATTATTTTCAACTACGAAGGCACATGAATATTGCTTTTTCGTCGTATTGCATTTTAATTTATGATGGGCTTTTGTATTTTTGGGGAAGAAATGGTTTGCTTACAGATTGCTGTCAAAACCACGCAAGTGTATATTCTAAGCGTTGGGCATGTGAGAGTGTAATTCACTGGTAAAGCATTCGACTGCAGATCGAGAGGTCGGTGGTTCAATTCCGCTCGATCCCTTCTCCATTATAATGGGTTACCTGTCGAAAGACTTTTGATGTTTTAAAGATTAATTTAGTTCATCATTTTGAACTGCGAAGGCACATGAATAATGCTTTTTGGTCGTATTTCATTGTATTTTATAACCGGCTTTTGTGTTTTTGGGGTAAATGGTTTACTTAGAGATGGTTCTCGAAACCAATTTTATCTTGACAGCGTTGGGCATGTGGGAGTGTAGCTCAGTATTAGAGCATTCGACTGCAGATCGAGAGGTCGGTGGTTCAATTCCGCTCGCTCCCTGCTATATTATAATGGGTTACCTGTCGAAAGGCTTTTGATGTTTTAAAGATTAATTTGGTTCATTATTTTGAACTACGCAGGCACATGAATAATGCTTTTTCGTCGTATTTCATTGTAATATATGACCAGCTTTTTCATTTTTTCCGGTGGGCATGTGGGAGTGTAGCTCAGTGGTAGAGCATTCGACTGCAAATCGAGAGGTCGGTGGTTCAATTCCGCTCGCTCCCTTCTGCATTATAATGGGTTACCTGTCGAAAGACATTTGACGTTTGAATTTAAGATTAGTTTTAATAGTCCATTATTTTGAACTTCGAAGGCACATGAATCATGGTTTCTCGTCGTATTTCGTTGTATTTTATGACCCGCTTTTGTATTTTTGGGGAATAAATTCTTTATTTAGAGAATGTTCTCAAAACCAAGTATATCCTCTTTACGTTGGGCATGTGGGAATGTAGCTCAGTGGTCGAGCATTCAACTGCAGATCGAGAGGTCGGTGGTTCAATTCCGCTCGCTCGCTATTTCATAACAATTTGTTACTTGTCGAAAGACGTTAGACGTTTGAAAGATTTATTTAGTTCATTATTTTCAACTACGAAGGCACATAAACATTGCTTTTTCGTCGTATTGCATTTTAATTTATGATGGGCTTTTGTGTTTTTTGGGAAGAAATGGTTTGCTTGGAGATTCCTGTCAAAACCACGCAAGTATATCTTCTTAGCGTTGGGCATGTGAGAGTGTAATTCACTGGTAAAGCATTCGACTGCAGATCGAGAGGTCGGCGGTTCAATTGCGCTCGCTTCCTTCTTCATTATAATTGGTTACATGTCGAAAGATTTTAGACGTTTGAAAGATTAATTAAGTTCAATATTTTTAATTACGCAGGCACATTAATAATGCTTTTTCGTCGTATTTCATTGTAATTTATGACGTGGTTTTTTATACTTGGGGAAAAAATGTTTTTCTTTGAGATTTTTCTTAAAACCACTTATCGTTGCATAGCGTTGGGCTTGTGGGAGTGTAGCTTAGTGGTAGAGCATTCGACTGCAGATCGAGAGGTCGGCGGTTCAATTCCGCTCGCTTCCTTCTTCGTTATGGTGTGTTTACTTGTTGAAAGACTTTAGACGTTTGAATTTAAGATTAGTTTTAATAGTTCATTATTTTGAACTACGAAGGCACATGAATCATTCTTTTTCGTCGTGGTTCGTTGTATTTTATGACCGGCTTTTGTGTTTTTTGGGGGTAAATGGTTTACTTAGAGATTGTTCTCGAAACCAAGTATATCTTCATAGCCTTGGGCATGTGGGAGTGTAGCTCAGTGGTAGAGCATTCGACTGCAGATCGAGAGGTCGGTTGTTTAATTCCGCTCGCTCCCGGCTGCATTATAATGGTTACTTGTCGAAAGACATTTGACGTTTGAATTTAAGATTAGTTTTAATAGTTCATTATTTTGAACTGCGAAGGCACATGAATCATGCTTTTTCGTCGTGTTTCGTTGTACTTTATGACCGGCCTTTATGTTTTTGGGGGTAAATGGTTTACTTGGAGATTGTTCTCCAAACCAAATATATCTTCATAGCCTTGGGCATGTGGGAGTCTAGCTCAGTGGTAGACCATTCGACTGCCGATCGAGAGGTCGGTGGTTCAATTCCGCTCGCTCCCTTCTCCATTATAATGGGTTACCTGTCGAAAGACATTTGACGTTATAATTTAAAATTAGTTTTAATAGTTCATTATTTTGAACTGCAAAGGCACATGAATCATGCTTTTTCGCCGTATTTCGTTGTATTTTATGACCGGCTTTTGTGTTTTTGTGGTAAATGTTGTACTTAGAGATTGTTCTCGAAACCAAGAATATCTTCATAGCGCTGGGCATGTTGGAATGTAACTCAGTGGTTGAGCATTCGACTGCAGATCGAGAGGTCGGTGGTTCAGTTCCGCTCGCTACCTTTTTCATTACAATTGGTTACTTGTCGAAAGACGTTAGACGTTTGAAAGATTTATTTAGTTCATTATTTTCAACTACGAAGGCACATGAATATTGCTTTTTCGTCGTATTGCATTTTAATTTATGATGGGCTTTTGTATTTTTGGGGAACAAATGGTTTGCCTAGAGATTGCTGTCAAAACCACGCAAGTGTATATTCTAAGCGTTGGGCATGTGAGAGTGTAATTCACTGGTAAAGCATTCGACTGTAGATCGAGAGGTCGGCGGTTCAATTCCGCTCGCTCCCTTCTTCATTATAATTGGTTACTTGTGGAAAGACTTTAGACGTTTGAAAGAGTAATTAAGTTTAATATTTTGAGTTACGCAAGCACATTAATAATGCTTTTTGGTCGTATTTCATTGTATTTTATGACCGGCTTTTGTGTCTTTGGGGTAAATGGTTTACTTATAGATGGTTCTCGAAACCAATTTTATCTTGACAGCGTTGGGCATGTGGGAGTGTAGCTCAGTATTTGAGCATTGCACTGCAGATCGAGAGGTCGGTGGTTCAATTCCGCTCGCTCCCTTCTGCATTATAATGGGTTACCTGTCGAAAGACATTTGACGTTTGAATTTAAGATTAGTTTTAATAGTTCATTATTTTGAACCTCGAAGGCACATGAATAATGGTTTCTCGTCGTATTTCGTTGTATTTTATGACCCGCTTTTGTATTTTTGGGGAATAAATTCTTTACTTAGAGAATGTTCTCAAAACCAAGTATATCTTCTTTACGTTGGGCATGTGGGAATGTAGCTCAGTGGTCGAGCATTCAACTGCAGATCGAGAGGTCGGTGGTTCAATTCCGCTTGCTCGCTATTTCATAACAATTTGTTACTTGTCGAAAGACGTTAGACGTTTGAAAGATTTATTTAGTTCATTATTTTCAACTACGAAGGCACATAAACATTGCTTTTTCGTCGTATTGCATTTTAATTTATGATGGGCTTTTGTGTTTTTTGGGAAGAAATGGTTTGCTTGGAGATTGCTGTCAAAACCACGCAAGTATATCTTCTTAGCGTTGGGCATGTGAGAGTGTAATTCACTGGTAAAGCATTCGACTGCAGATCGAGAGGTCGGCGGTTCAATTGCGCTCGCTTCCTTCTTCATTATAATTGGTTACTTGTCGAAAGATTTTAGACGTTTGAAAGATTAATTAAGTTCAATATTTTGAATTACGCAGGCACATTAATAATGCTTTTTCGTCGTATTTCATTGTAATTTATGACGTGGTTTTTTATACTTGGGGAAAAAATGTTTTTCTTTGAGATTTTTGTTAAAACCAAGTATCGTTGCATAGCGTTGGGCTTGTGGGAGTGTAGCTTAGTGGTAGAGCATTCGACTGCAGATCGAGAGGTCGGCGGTTCAATTCCGCTCGCTTCCTTCTTCGTTATGGTGTGTTTACTTGTTGAAAGACTTTAGACGTTTGAATTTAAGATTAGTTTTAATAGTTCATTATTTTGAACTACGAAGGCACCTGAATCATTCTTTTTCGTCGTGGTACGTTGTATTTTATGACCGGCTTTTGTGTTTTTTGGGGGTAAATGGTTTACTTAGAGATTGTTCTCGAAACCAAGTATATCTTCATAGCCTTGAGCATGTGGGAGTGTAGCTCAGTGGTAGAGCATTCGACTGCAGATCGAGAGGTCGGTGGTTTAATTCCGCTCGCTCCCGGCTACATTATAATGGTTACTTGTCGAAAGACATTTGACGTTTGAATTTAAGATTAGTTTTAATAGTTCATTATTTTGAACTGCGAAGGCACATGAATCATGCTTTCTCGTCGTGTTTCGTTGTACTTTATGACCGGCCTTTATGTTTTTGGGGGTAAATGGTTTACTTGGAGATTGTTCTCGAAACCAAATATATCTTCATAGCCTTGGGCATGTGGGAGTGTAGCTCAGTGGTAGACCATTCGACTGCAGATCGAGAGGTCGGTGGTTCAATTCCGCTCGCTCCCTTCTCCATTATAATGGTTACCTTTCGAAAGACTTTTGATGTTTTAAAGATTAATTTGGTTCATTGTTTTGAACTACGCAGGCAGATGAATAATGCTTTTTCGTCGTAATTCATTGTAATATATGACCAGCTTTTGAATTTTTTGGGAATAAATTGTTTGCTTACAGAATGTTTTCTAAACCAATTATATCTTTTTCCCGGCGGGCATGTGGGAGTGTAGCTCAGTGGTAGAGCATTCGACTGCAGATCGAGAGGTCGGTGGTTCAATTCCGCTCGCTCCCTTCTCCATTATAATGGGTTACCTGTCGAAAGACATTTGACGTTATAATTTAAAATTAGTTTTAATAGTTCATTATTTTGAACTGCAAAGGCACATGAATCATGCTTTTTCGCCGTATTTCGTTGTATTTTATGACCGGCTTTTGTGTTTTTGTGGTAAATGTTGTACTTAGAGATTGTTCTCGAAACCAAGAATATCTTCATAGCGCTGGGCATGTTGGAATGTAACTCAGTGGTTGAGCATTCTACTGCAGGTCGAGAGGTCGGTGGTTCAGTTCCGCTCGCTCCCTTTTTCATTACAATTGGTTACTTGTCGAAAGACGTTAGACGTTTGAAAGATTTATTTAGTTCATTATTTTAAACTACGAAGGCACATGAATATTGTTTTTTCGTCGTATTGCATTTTAATTTATGATGGGCTTTTGTATTTTTGGGGAAGAAATGGTTTGCATAGAGATTGCTGTCAAAACCACGCAAGTGTATATTCTAAGCGTTGGGCATGTGAGAGTGTAATTCACTGGTAAAGCATTCGACTGTAGATCGAGAGGTCGGCGGTTCAATTCCGCTTGCTCCCTTCTTCATTATAATTGGTTACTTGTGGAAAGACTTTAGACGTTTGAAAGAGTAATTAAGTTTAATATTTTGAGTTACGCAAGCACATTAATAATGCTTTTTCGTCGTAATTCATTGTAATTTATGACGGGGTTTTGTATATTTGGGGAAGAAATTTTTTTCTTAGAGATTGTTCTCAAAACCAAGTATCTCTGCATAGCGTTGGGCATGTGAGACTGTAGCTCAGTGGTAGAGCATTGAACTGCAGTTCCAGAGGTCTGCGGTTCAATTACGCTTGCTTCCTTCTTCATTATTGTGGGTTTACTTGTTGAAAGACTTTAGACGTTCGAATTTAAGATTAGTTTTATTAGTTCACTATTTTGAACTAGGAAGGCACATGAATCATGCTTTTTCGTCGTATTTCGTTGTACTTTATCACCGGCTTTTGTATTTTTGGGGAATAAATTCTTTACTTAGAGATGGTTCTCAAAACCAAGTATATCTTCTTTACGTTGGGCATGTGGGAGTGTAGCTCAGTGGTAGAGCCTTCGGCTGCGGATCGAGAGGTCGGTGGTTCAATTCCGCTCGATCCCTTCTCCATTATAATGGGTTACCCGTCGAAAGACTTTTGATGTTTTAAAGATTAATTTGGTTCATCATTTTGAACTACGAAGGCACATGAATAATGCTTTTTGGTCGTATTTCATTGTATTTTATGACCGGCTTTTGTGTTTTTGGGGTAAATGGTTTACTTAGAGATGGTTCTCGAAACCAATTTTATCTTGACAGCGTTGCGCATGAGGGACTGAAGCTCAGTGGTAGAGCATTCGACTGCAGATCGAGAGGTCGGTGGTTCAATTCCGCTCGCTCCCTGCTCCATTATAATGGGTTACCTGTCGAAATGCTTTAGACGTTTGAAAGATCAATTAAGTTCAACATTTTGAGTTACGCAGGCACATTAATAATGCTTTTTTGTCGTATCTTATTGTAATTTATGACGGAGTTTTGTAAATTTGGCGAAGAAATGTTTTTCTTAGAGATTGTTCTCAAAACCAAGTATCTCTGGATAGCGTTGGCCATGTGGGAGTGTAGCTCAGTGGTAGACCATTCGACTGCAGATCGAGAGGTCGGTGGTTCAATCCCGTTCGCTCCCTTCTCCATTATAATGGGTTAACTGTCGAAAGACTTTTGATGTTTTAAAGATTAATTTGGTTCATTATTTTGATTTACGCAGGGATATGAATAATGCTTTTTCGTCGTATTTCATTGTAATATATGACCAGCTTTTGCATTTTTGGGAAATAAATTAATTACTTACAGGATGTTCTCAAAACCAAGTATATCTTCTTTCCGGTGGGCATGTTGGAGTGTAGCTCAGTGGTAGAGCATTCGACTGTAGATCGAGAGGTCGGTGGTTCACCTCCACTCGCTCCCTTTTGCATTATAATTGTTACTTGTCGAAAGACATTTGACGTTTGAATTTAAAATTAGTTTTAATAATTCATTATTTTGAACTGCAAAGGCACATGAATCATGCTTTTTCGCCGTATTTCGTTGTATTTTATGACCGGCTTTTGTGTTTTTGTGGTAAATGTTGTACTTAGAGATTGTTTTCGAAACCAAGTATATCTTCATAGCGTTGGGCATGTGGGAGTGTAGCTCAGTGGTAGAGCATTCGACTGCAGATCGAGAGGTCGGTGGTTTAATTCCGCTCGCTCCTTGCTTCATTATAATGGTTACTTATCGAAAGATATTTGGCGTTTGAATTTAAGATTAGTTTTAATAGTTCATTATTTTGAACTACAAAGGCGCATGAATCATGCTTTTTGGACGTGGTTCGTTGTATTTTATGACCGGCTTTTGTGTTTTTTGGGAGTAAATGGTTTACTTAGAGATTGTTCTCGAAAACAAGTGTATCTTCATAGCGTTTGACATGTGGGAGTGTAGCTCAGTGATAGAGCATTGGACTGCAGATCGAGAGGTCGGTGGTTTAATTCCGCTCGCTTCCTGCTGCATTATAATGGTTACTTGTCGAAAGACATTTGACGTTTGAATTTAAGATTAGTTTTAATAGTTCATTATTTTGAAATGCGAAGGCATATGAATCATGTTTTTTGGACGTGTTTCTATGCATTTTATTACCGGCTTTTGTATTTTTGGGGGGTAAATGGTTTACTTAGAGATTGCTCTCGAAACCAAGTATATCTTCATAGCGTTGGGCATGTGGGGGTGTAGCTCAGTGGTAGAGCGATCGACAGCTGATCGGGAGGCCGGCAGTTCCATTCCTCTCACTCCCTTCTCCATTATCACTAATAATCGGTTACCTTTTGAAAGACTTTTGATGTTTTAAAGAATAATTTGGTTCATTATTTTGAACTACGCAGGCACATGAATAATGCTTATTCGTCGTATTTCATTGTAATATATGATCAGCTTTTACATTTTTGGGGAATAAATTGTTTGCTTACAGAATGTTCTCAAAACCAAGTATATCTTCATAGCGTTTGGCATGTGGGAGTGTAGCTCAGTGGTTGAGCATTCGACTGCAGATCGAGAGGTCGGTGGTTCAATTCCGCTCCCTCTCTTCTTCATTACAATTGGCTACTTATCGAAAGACGTTAGACGTTTGAAAGATCTATTTAGTTCATTATTTTCAACTACGAAGGCCCTTGAATATTGTTTTTTTGTCGTATTGCATTTTAATTTATGACGGGCTTTTGTACTTTTGGGGAAGAAATTGTTTGCTTAGAGATTGCAGTCAAAATCACGCAAGTATATCTTCTTAGCGTTGGGCATGTGAGAGAGTAATTCACTGGTAAAGCATTCGACTGCAGATCGAGAGGTCGGCGGTTCAATTGCGCTCGCTTCTTTCTTCATTATCATTGGTTACTTGTCGAAAGACTTTAGACGTTTAAAAGATTAATTAAGTTCAAATATTTGAATTACGCAGGCACATTAATAATGCCTTTTCGTCGTATTTCATTGACGTAATTAATGACGGGGTTTTGTATATTTGGGGAAGAAATTTTTTTCTTAGAGATTGTTCTCAAAACCAAGTATCTCTGCATAGCGTTGGGCATGTCGGAATGTAGCTCAATGGCATAGCATTCGACTGCATATCGAGAGGTCGGTGGTTCAATTCCGCTCGCTCCCTTCTTCATTATTGTGGGTTTACTTGTTGAAAGACTTTAGACGTTTGAATTTAAGATTAGTTTTAATAGTTCAATTTTTTGAACTGCGAAGGCACATGAATCATGATTTTTCGTGGTATTTCGTTGTATTTTATGACCGGCTTTTGTGTTTTTGGGGGTAAATGGTTTACTTAGAGATTGTTCTCGAAGCCAAGTATATCTTCATCTCGTTGGGCATGTGTGAGTGTAGCTCAGTGGTAGAGCATTCGGCTGCAGATCGAGACGTCGGTAGTTCAATTCCGCTCGATCCCTTCTCCATTATAATGGGTTACCTGTCGAAAGACTTTTGATGTTTTAAAGATTAATTTGGTTCATCATTTTGAACTGCGAAGGCACGTGAATAATGCCTTTTGGTCGTATTTCATTGTATTTTAAGACCGGTTTTTGTGGTTTTGGGGTAAATGGTTTACTTAGAGATGGTTCTCGAAACCAAGTTTATGTTCACAGCGTTGGGCATGTGGGATTGTAGCTCAGTGGTAGAGCATTCGACTGCAGTCGAGAGGTCGGTGGTTTAATTCCGCTCGCTCCCTTTTGCATTAAAACGGGTTACCTGTCGAAAGACATTTGACGTTTGAATTTAAGATTAGATTTAATAGTTCACTATTTGAACTGCGAAGGCACATGAATAATGCTTTTTCGTCGTATTTCGTTGTATTTTATGACCGGCTTTTGTATTTTTGGGGAATAATTGCTTTACTTAGAGATTGTTCTCAAAACCAAGTATATCTTCTTTACGTTAGGCATGTGGGAATTCAGCTAAGTGGTCGAGCATTCGACTGCAGATCGAGAGGTCGGCGGTTCAATTCCCCTCGCTCCCTTCGTCATTATTGTGGGTTTACTTGTTGAAAGACTTTAGACGTTTGAATTTAAGATCAATTTTAATTGTTCATTATTTTGAACAACGAAGGCACATAGACATTGCTTTTTCGTCGTCTTGCATTTTAATTTATGATGGGCTTTTGTATTTTTGGGGAAGAAATGGTTTGCTTGGAGATTGCTGTCAAAATCACGCAAGTATATCTTCTTAGCGTTGTGCATGTGAGAGAGTAATTCACTGGTAAAGCATTCGACTGCAGATCGAGAGGTCGGTGGTTCAATTGCGCTCGCTTCCTTCTTCATTATAAATGGTTACTTGTCGAAAGACTTTAGACGTTTAAAAGATTAATTAAGTTCAAATAATTGAATTACGCAGGCACATTAATAATGCTTTTTCGTCGTATTTCATTAACGTAATTAATGACGGGGTTTTGTATATTTGGGGAAGAAATTTTTTTCTTAGAGATTGTTCTCAAAACCAAGTATCTCTGCATAGCGTTGGGCATGTCGGAATGTAGCTCAATGGCAGAGCATTCGACTGCATATCGAGAGGTCGGCGGTTCCATTCCGCTCGCTCCCTTCTTCATTATTGTGGGTTTACTTGTTGAAAGACTTTAGACGTTCGAATTTAAGATTAGTTTTATTAGTTCATTATTTTGAACTAGGAAGGCACATGAATCATGCTTTTTCGTCGTATTTCGTTGTATTTTATGACCGGCTTTTGTATTTTTGGGGAATAAATTCTTTACTTAGAGATGGTTCTCAAAACCAAGTATATCTTCTTTACGTTGGGCATGTGGGAGTGTAGCTCAGTGGTAGAGCCTTCGGCTGCGGATCGAGAGGTCGGTGGTTCAATTCCGCTCGATCCCTTCTCCATTATAATGGGTTACCTGTCGAAAGACTTTTGATGTTTTAAAGATTAATTTGGTTCATCATTTTGAACTACGAAGGCACATGAATAATGCTTTTTGGTCGTATTTCATTGTATTTTATGATCGGCTTTTGTGTTTTTGGGGAGTAAAAGGTTTACTTAGAGATTGTTCTCGAAACCAAGTATATCTTCATAGCGTTGGGCATGTGGGAGTGTAGCTCAGTGGTAGAGCATTCGACTGCAGATCGAGAGGTCGGTGGTTCAATTCCTCTCGCTCCCTTCTCAGTTATAATGGGTTACCTACTGAAAGACTTTTGATGTTTTAAAGATTAATTTGGTTCATTATTTTGAACTACGCCGGCACATGAATAATGCTTATTCGTCGTATTTCATTGTAATATATGACCAGCTTTTGCATTTTTGGGGAATAAATTGTTTACTTACAGAATGTTCGCAAAACCAAGTATATCTTCTGTCCGGTGGACATGTGGGAGTGTAGCTCAGTGGTAGAGCATTCGACTGCAGATCGAGAGGTCGGTGGTTCAATACCGCTCGCTCCCTTCTGCATTATAATGGGTTACCTGTCGAAAGACATTTGACGTTTGAATTTAAGATTAGTTTTAATAGTTCATTATTTTGAACTTCGAAGGCAAATGAATCATGGTTTCTCGTCGTATTTCGTTGTATTTTATGACCCGTTTTTGTACTTTTGGGGAATAAATTCTTTACTTAGAGAATGTTCTCAAAACCAAGTATATCTTCTTTAGGTTGGGCATGTGGGAATGTAGCTTAGTGGTCGAGCATTCAACTGCATATCGAGAGGTCGGTGGTTCAATTCCGCTCGCTCCCTTCTGCATTATAATGGTTACCTGTCGAAAGACATTTGACGTTTGAATTTAACATTAGTTTTAACAGTTCATTATTTTGAACTTCGAAGGCACATGAATCATGCTTTTTCGTCGTATTTCGTTGTATTTTATGACCGACTTTTGTGTTTTTGGGGGTAAATGGTTTACCTTGAGATTGTTCTCGAAACCAAATATATCTTCATAGCGTTGGGCATGTGGGAGTGTAGCTCAGTGGTAGAGCATTCGACTGCAGATTGAGAGGTCGGTGGTTCAATTCCGCTCGCTCCATTCTGCATTATAATGGGTTACTTGTCGAAAGACATTTGATGTTTTAAAGATTAATTTGGTTCATTATTTTGAACTACGCCGGCACATGAATAATGCTTATTCGTCGTATTTCATTGTAATATATGACCAGCTTTTGCATTTTTGGGGAATAAATTGTTTACTTACAGAATGTTCTCAAAACCAAGTATATCTTCTTTCCGGTGGGCATGTGGGAGTGTAGCTCAGTGGTAGAGCATTCGACTGCAGATCGAGAGGTCGGTGGTTCAATACCGCTCGTTCCCTTCTGCATTATAATGGGTTACCTGTCGAAAGACATTTGACGTTTGAATTTAAGATTAGTTTTAATAGTTCATTATTTTGAAGTTCGAAGGCAAATGAATCATGGTTTCTCGTCGTATTTCGTTGTATTTTATGACCCGTTTTTGTATTTTTGGGGAATAAATTCTTTACTTAGAGAATGTTCTCAAAACCAAGTATATCTTCTTTAGGTTGGGCATGTGGGAATGTAGCTTAGTGGTCGAGCACTCAACTGCATATCGAGAGGTCGGCGGTTCAATTCCCGTCGCTCCCTTTTGCATTATAAGTGGTTACTTGTTGAAAGACATTTGACGTTTGAACTTAAGATTAGTTTTAATAGATCATTATTTTGAACTTCGAAGGCATATGAATCATGCTTTTTCGTCGTATTTCGTTGTATTTTATGACCGACTTTTGTGTTTTTGGGGGTAAATGGTTTACCTTGAGATTGTTCTCGAAACCAAATATATCTTCATAGCGTTGGGCATGTGGGAGTGTAGCTCAGTGGTAGAGCATTCGACTGCAGATTGAGAGGTCGGTGGTTCAATTCCGCTCGCTCCATTCTGCATTATAATGGGTTACTTGTCGAAAGACATTTGATGTTTTAAAGATTAATTTGGTTCATTATTTTGAACTACGCCGGCACATGAATAATGCTTATTCGTCGTATTTCATTGTAATATATGACCAGCTTTTGCATTTTTGGGAAATAAATTGTTTACTTACAGAATGTTCTCAAAACCAAGTATATCTTCTTTCCGGTGGGCATGTGGGAGTGTAGCTCAGTGGTAGAGCATTCGACTGCAGATCGAGAGGTCGGTGGTTCAATACCGCTCGCTCCCTTCTGCATTATAATGGGTTACCTGTCGAAAGACATTTGACGTTTGAATTTAAGATTAGTTTTAATAGTTCATTATTTTGAACTTCGAAGGCAAATGAATCATGGTTTCTCGTCGTATTTCGTTGTATTTTATGACCCGTTTTTGTATTTTTGGGGAATAAATTCTTTACTTAGAGAATGTTCTCAAAACCAAGTATATCTTCTTTAGGTTGGGCATGTGGGAATGTAGCTTAGTGGTCGAGCACTCAACTGCATATCGAGAGGTCGGCGGTTCAATTCCCGTCGCTCCCTTTTGCATTATAAGTGGTTACTTGTTGAAAGACATTTGACGTTTGAACTTAAGATTAGTTTTAATAGATCATTATTTTGAACTTCGAAGGCATATGAATCATGCTTTTTCGTCGTATTTCGTTGTATTTTATGACCGACTTTTGTGTTTTTGGGGGTAAATGGTTTACCTTGAGATTGTTCTCGAAACCAAATATATCTTCCTAGCGTTGGGCATGTGGGAGTGTAGCTCAGTGGTAGAGCATTCGACTGCAGATCGAGAGGTCGGTGGTTCAATACCGCTCGCTCCCTTCTGCATTATAATGGGTTACCTGTCGAAAGACATTTGACGTTTGAATTTAAGATTAGTTTTAATAGTTCATTATTTTGAACTGTGAAGGCAAATGAATCATGGTTTCTCGTCGTATTTCGTTGTATTTTATGACCCGTTTTTGTATTTGTTTTAAAGATTAATTTGGTTCATTATTTTGAACTACGCAGGAAAATGAATAATGCTTATTCGTCGTGTTTCATTGTAATATATGACCAGCTATAGAATTTTTAGGTAATAAATTGTTTGCTTACATAATGTTCTCAAAACCAAGTATATCTTCTTCCCGGCGGGCATAAGGGAGTTTAGCTCAGTGGTAGAGCATTCGACTGCAGTTCGAGAGGTCGGTGGTTCAATTCCGCTCGCTCCCTTTTTCATTACAATTTGTTACTTGTCGAAAGACGTTAGACGTTTGAGAGATTTATTTAGTTCATTATTTTCAACTACGAAGGCACATAAACATTGCTTTTTCGTCATATTGCATTTTAATTTATGATGGGCTTTTGTATTTTTGGGGAAGAAATGGTTTGCTTGGAGATTGCTGTCAAAATCACGCAAGTATATCTTCTTAGCGTTGGGCATGTGAGAGAGTAATTCACTGGTAAAGCATTCGACTGCAGATCGAGAGGTCGGCGGTTCAATTGCGCTCGCTTCTTTCTTCATTATCATTGGTTACTTGTCGAAAGCCTTTAGACGTTTAAAAGATTAATTAAGTTCATGACAAATATTTGAATTACGCAGGCACATTAATAATGCCTTTTCCTCGTATTTCATTGACGTAATTAATGACGGGGTTTTGTATATTTGGGGAAGAAATTTTTTTCTTAGAGATTGTTCTCAAAACCAAGTATCTCTGCATACGTTGGGCATGTCGGAATGTAGCTCAATGGCAGAGCATTCGACTGCAGATCGAGAGGTCGGCGGTTCAATTCCGCTCGCTCCCTTCTTCATTATTGTGGGTTTACTTGTTGAAAGACTTTACACGTTTGAATTTAAGATTAGTTTTAATAGTTCAATTTTTTGAACTGCGAAGGCACATGAATCATGATTTTTCGTGGTATTTCGTTGTATTTTATGACCGGCTTTTGTGTTTTTGGGGGTAAATGGTTTACTTAGAGATTGTTCTCGAAGCCAAGTATATCTTCATCTCGTTGGGCATGTGGGAGTGTAGCTCAGTGGTAGAGCATTCGGCTGCAGATCGAGACGTCGGTAGTTCAATTCCGCTCGATCCCTTCTCCATTCTAATGGGTTACCTGTCGAAAGACTTTTGATGTTTTAAAGATTAATTTGGTTCATCATTTTGAACTGCGAAGGCACGTGAATAATGCTTTTTGGTCGTATTTCATTGTATTTTAAGACCGGCTTTTGTGTTTTTGGGGTAAATGGTTTACTTAGAGATGGTTCTCGAAACCAACTTTATGTTCACAGCGTTGGGCATGTGGGAGTGTAGCTCAGTGGTAGAGCATTCGACTGCAGATCGAGAGGTCGGTGGTTCAATTCCGCTCGCTCCCTTTTGCATTAAAACGGGTTACCTGTCGAAAGACATTTGACGTTTGAATTTAATATTAGATTTAATAGTTCACTATTTGAACTGCGAAGGCACATGAATAATGCTTTTTCGTCGTATTTCGTTGTATTTTATGACCGGCTTTTGTATTTTTGGGGAATAATTGCTTTACTTAGAGATTGTTCTCAAAACCAAGTATATCTTCTTTACGTTAGGCATGTGGGAATTCAGCTAAGTGGTCGAGCATTCGACTGCAGACGGAGAGGTCGGCGGTTCAATTCCGCTCGCTCCCTTCGTCATTATTGTGGGTTTACTTGTTGAAAGACTTTAGACGTTTGAATTTAAGATCAATTTTAATAGTTCATTATTTTGAACAACGAAGGCTCATAGACATTGCTTTTTCGTCGTCTTGCATTTTAATTTATGATGGGCTTTGGTATTTTTGGGGAAGAAATGGTTTGCTTGGAGATTGCTGTCAAAATCACGCAAGTATATCTTCTTAGCGTTGGGCATGTGAGAGAGTAATTCACTGGTAAAGCATTCGACTGCAGATCGAGAGGTCGGCGGTTCAATTGCGCTCGCTTCCTTCTTCATTATAATTGGTTACTTGTCGAAAGACTTTAGACGTTTAAAAGATTAATTAAGTTCAAATATTTGAATTACGCAGGCACATTAATAATGCTTTTTCGTCGTAGTTCATTGACGTAATTAATGAC
Organism: Muricea muricata; assembly: GCA_963855995.1. Classification (NCBI taxonomy): domain Eukaryota; kingdom Metazoa; phylum Cnidaria; class Anthozoa; order Malacalcyonacea; family Plexauridae; genus Muricea; species Muricea muricata. The sequence goes on from OY979716.1 coordinate 106,222,691, forward strand.
GGGGTTTTGTATATTTGTGGAAGAAATGTTTTTCTTAGAGATTGTTCTCAAAACCAAGTATCTCTGCATAGCGTTGGGCATGTCGGAATGTAGCTCAATGGCAGAGAATTCGACTGCAGATCGAGGGGTCGGCGGTTCAATTCCGCTCGCTCCCTTCTTCATTATTGTGGGTTTACTTGTTGAAAGACTTTAGACGTTTGAATTTAAGAATAATTTTAATAGTTCATTATTTTGAACAACGAAGGTACATGAACATGCTTTTTCGTCGTGTTTCGTTGTATTTTATGATCGGCTTTTGTGTTTTTGGGGAGTAAATGGTTTACTTAGAGATTGTTCTCGAAAACAAGTGTATCTTCATAGCGTTTGACATGTGGGAGTGTAGCTCAGTGATAGAGCATTGGACTGCAGATCGAGAGGTCGGTGGTTTAATTCCGCTCGCTTCCTGCTGCATTATAATGGTTACTTGTCGAAAGACATTTGACGTTTGAATTTAAGATTAGTTTTAATAGTTCATTATTTTGAAATGCGAAGGCATATGAATCATGTTTTTTGGACGTGTTTCTATGCATTTTATTACCGGCTTTTGTATTTTTGGGGGGTAAATGGTTTACTTAGAGATTGCTCTCGAAACCAAGTATATCTTCATAGCGTTGGGCATGTGGGGGTGTAGCTCAGTGGTAGAGCATTCGACAGCTGATCGGGAGGCCGGCAGTTCCATTCCTCTCACTCCCTTCTCCATTATCACTAATAATCGGTTACCTTTTGAAAGACTTTTGATGTTTTAAAGAATAATTTGGTTCATTATTTTGAACTACGCAGGCACATGAATAATGCTTATTCGTCGTATTTCATTGTAATATATGATCAGCTTTTACATTTTTGGGGAATAAATTGTTTGCTTACAGAATGTTCTCAAAACCAAGTATATCTTCATAGCGTTTGGCATGTGGGAGTGTAGCTCAGTGGTTGAGCATTCGACTGCAGATCGAGAGGTCGGTGGTTCAATTCCGCTCCCTCTCTTCTTCATTACAATTGGCTACTTATCGAAAGACGTTAGACGTTTGAAAGATCTATTTAGTTCATTATTTTCAACTACGAAGGCCCTTGAATATTGTTTTTTTGTCGTATTGCATTTTAATTTATGACGGGCTTTTGTACTTTTGGGGAAGAAATTGTTTGCTTAGAGATTGCAGTCAAAATCACGCAAGTATATCTTCTTAGCGTTGGGCATGTGAGAGAGTAATTCACTGGTAAAGCATTCGACTGCAGATCGAGAGGTCGGCGGTTCAATTGCGCTCGCTTCTTTCTTCATTATCATTGGTTACTTGTCGAAAGACTTTAGACGTTTAAAAGATTAATTAAGTTCAAATATTTGAATTACGCAGGCACATTAATAATGCCTTTTCGTCGTATTTCATTGACGTAATTAATGACGGGGTTTTGTATATTTGGGGAAGAAATTTTTTTCTTAGAGATTGTTCTCAAAACCAAGTATCTCTGCATAGCGTTGGGCATGTCGGAATGTAGCTCAATGGCATAGCATTCGACTGCATATCGAGAGGTCGGTGGTTCAATTCCGCTCGCTCCCTTCTTCATTATTGTGGGTTTACTTGTTGAAAGACTTTAGACGTTTGAATTTAAGATTAGTTTTAATAGTTCAATTTTTTGAACTGCGAAGGCACATGAATCATGATTTTTCGTGGTATTTCGTTGTATTTTATGACCGGCTTTTGTGTTTTTGGGGGTAAATGGTTTACTTAGAGATTGTTCTCGAAGCCAAGTATATCTTCATCTCGTTGGGCATGTGTGAGTGTAGCTCAGTGGTAGAGCATTCGGCTGCAGATCGAGACGTCGGTAGTTCAATTCCGCTCGATCCCTTCTCCATTATAATGGGTTACCTGTCGAAAGACTTTTGATGTTTTAAAGATTAATTTGGTTCATCATTTTGAACTGCGAAGGCACGTGAATAATGCCTTTTGGTCGTATTTCATTGTATTTTAAGACCGGTTTTTGTGGTTTTGGGGTAAATGGTTTACTTAGAGATGGTTCTCGAAACCAAGTTTATGTTCACAGCGTTGGGCATGTGGGATTGTAGCTCAGTGGTAGAGCATTCGACTGCAGTCGAGAGGTCGGTGGTTTAATTCCGCTCGCTCCCTTTTGCATTAAAACGGGTTACCTGTCGAAAGACATTTGACGTTTGAATTTAAGATTAGATTTAATAGTTCACTATTTGAACTGCGAAGGCACATGAATAATGCTTTTTCGTCGTATTTCGTTGTATTTTATGACCGGCTTTTGTATTTTTGGGGAATAATTGCTTTACTTAGAGATTGTTCTCAAAACCAAGTATATCTTCTTTACGTTAGGCATGTGGGAATTCAGCTAAGTGGTCGAGCATTCGACTGCAGATCGAGAGGTCGGCGGTTCAATTCCCCTCGCTCCCTTCGTCATTATTGTGGGTTTACTTGTTGAAAGACTTTAGACGTTTGAATTTAAGATCAATTTTAATTGTTCATTATTTTGAACAACGAAGGCACATAGACATTGCTTTTTCGTCGTCTTGCATTTTAATTTATGATGGGCTTTTGTATTTTTGGGGAAGAAATGGTTTGCTTGGAGATTGCTGTCAAAATCACGCAAGTATATCTTCTTAGCGTTGGGCATGTGAGAGAGTAATTCACTGGTAAAGCATTCGACTGCAGATCGAGAGGTCGGTGGTTCAATTGCGCTCGCTTCCTTCTTCATTATAAATGGTTACTTGTCGAAAGACTTTAGACGTTTAAAAGATTAATTAAGTTCAAATAATTGAATTACGCAGGCACATTAATAATGCTTTTTCGTCGTATTTCATTAACGTAATTAATGACGGGGTTTTGTATATTTGGGGAAGAAATTTTTTTCTTAGAGATTGTTCTCAAAACCAAGTATCTCTGCATAGCGTTGGGCATGTCGGAATGTAGCTCAATGGCAGAGCATTCGACTGCATATCGAGAGGTCGGCGGTTCCATTCCGCTCGCTCCCTTCTTCATTATTGTGGGTTTACTTGTTGAAAGACTTTAGACGTTCGAATTTAAGATTAGTTTTATTAGTTCATTATTTTGAACTAGGAAGGCACATGAATCATGCTTTTTCGTCGTATTTCGTTGTATTTTATGACCGGCTTTTGTATTTTTGGGGAATAAATTCTTTACTTAGAGATGGTTCTCAAAACCAAGTATATCTTCTTTACGTTGGGCATGTGGGAGTGTAGCTCAGTGGTAGAGCCTTCGGCTGCGGATCGAGAGGTCGGTGGTTCAATTCCGCTCGATCCCTTCTCCATTATAATGGGTTACCTGTCGAAAGACTTTTGATGTTTTAAAGATTAATTTGGTTCATCATTTTGAACTACGAAGGCACATGAATAATGCTTTTTGGTCGTATTTCATTGTATTTTATGATCGGCTTTTGTGTTTTTGGGGAGTAAAAGGTTTACTTAGAGATTGTTCTCGAAACCAAGTATATCTTCATAGCGTTGGGCATGTGGGAGTGTAGCTCAGTGGTAGAGCATTCGACTGCAGATCGAGAGGTCGGTGGTTCAATTCCTCTCGCTCCCTTCTCAGTTATAATGGGTTACCTACTGAAAGACTTTTGATGTTTTAAAGATTAATTTGGTTCATTATTTTGAACTACGCCGGCACATGAATAATGCTTATTCGTCGTATTTCATTGTAATATATGACCAGCTTTTGCATTTTTGGGGAATAAATTGTTTACTTACAGAATGTTCGCAAAACCAAGTATATCTTCTGTCCGGTGGACATGTGGGAGTGTAGCTCAGTGGTAGAGCATTCGACTGCAGATCGAGAGGTCGGTGGTTCAATACCGCTCGCTCCCTTCTGCATTATAATGGGTTACCTGTCGAAAGACATTTGACGTTTGAATTTAAGATTAGTTTTAATAGTTCATTATTTTGAACTTCGAAGGCAAATGAATCATGGTTTCTCGTCGTATTTCGTTGTATTTTATGACCCGTTTTTGTACTTTTGGGGAATAAATTCTTTACTTAGAGAATGTTCTCAAAACCAAGTATATCTTCTTTAGGTTGGGCATGTGGGAATGTAGCTTAGTGGTCGAGCATTCGACTGCATATCGAGAGGTCGGTGGTTCAATTCCGCTCGCTCCCTTCTGCATTATAATGGTTACCTGTCGAAAGACATTTGACGTTTGAATTTAACATTAGTTTTAACAGTTCATTATTTTGAACTTCGAAGGCACATGAATCATGCTTTTTCGTCGTATTTCGTTGTATTTTATGACCGACTTTTGTGTTTTTGGGGTTAAATGGTTTACCTTGAGATTGTCCTGGAAACCAAATATATCTTCATAGCGTTGGGCATGTGGGAGTGTAGCTCAGTGGTAGAGCATTCGACTGCAGATCGAGAGGTCGGCGGTTCCATTCCGCTCGCTCCCTTCTTCATTATTGTGGGTTTACTTGTTGAAAGACTTTAGACGTTTGAATTTAAGATTAGTTTTAATAGTTCAATTTTTTGAACTGCGAAGGCACATGAATCATGATTTTTCGTGGTATTTCGTTGTATTTTATGACCGGCTTTTGTGTTTTTGGGGGTAAATGGTTTACTTAGAGATTGTTCTCGAAGCCAAGTATATCTTCATCTCGTTGGGCATGTGGGAGTGTAGCTCAGTGGTAGAGCATTCGGCTGCAGATCGAGACGTCGGTAGTTCAATTCCGCTCGATCCCTTCTCCATTATAATGGGTTACCTGTCGAAAGACTTTTGATGTTTTAAAGATTAATTTGGTTCATCATTTTGAACTGCGAAGGCACGTGAATAATGCCTTTTGGTCGTATTTCATTGTATTTTAAGACCGGTTTTTGTGTTTTTGGGGTAAATGGTTTACTTAGAGATGGTTCTCGAAACCAAGTTTATGTTCACAGCGTTGGGCATGTGGGAGTGTAGCTCAGTGGTAGAGCATTCGACTGCAGATCGAGAGGTCGGTGGTTTAATTCCGCTCGCTCCCTTTTGCATTAAAACGGGTTACCTGTCGAAAGACATTTGACGTTTGATTTTAAGATTAGATTTAATAGTTCACTATTTGAACTGCGAAGGCACATGAATAATGCTTTTTCGTCGTATTTCGTTGTATTTTATGACCGGCTTTTGTATTTTTGGGGAATAATTGCTTTACTTAGAGATTGTTCTCAAAACCAAGTATATCTTCTTTACGTTAGGCATGTGGGAATTCAGCTAAGTGGTCGAGCATTCGACTGCAGATCGAGAGGTCGGTGGTTCAATTCCCCTCGCTCCCTTCGTCATTATTGTGGGTTTACTTGTTGAAAGACTTTAGACGTTTGAATTTAAGATCAATTTTAATAGTTCATTATTTTGAACAACGAAGGCACATAGACATTGCTTTTTCGTCGTCTTGCATTTTAATTTATGATGGGCTTTTGTATTTTTGGGGAAGAAATGGTTTACTTGGAGATTGCTGTCAAAATCACGCAAGTATATCTTCTTAGCGTTGGGCATGTGAGAGAGTAATTCACTGGTAAAGCATTCGACTGCAGATCGAGAGGTCGGCGGTTCAATTGCGCTCGCTTCCTTCTTCATTATAAATGGTTACTTGTCGAAAGACTTTAGACGTTTAAAAGATTAATTAAGTTCAAATATTTGAATTACGCAGGCACATTAATAATGCTTTTTCGTCGTAGTTCATTGACGTAATTAATGACGGGGTTTTGTATATTTGTGGAAGAAATGTTTTTCTTAGAGATTGTTCTCAAAACCAAGTATCCCTGCATAGCGTTGGGCATGTCGCAATGTAGCTCAATGGCAGAGAATTCGACTGCAGATCGAGAGGTCGGCGGTTTAATTCCGCTCGCTCCCTTCTTCATTATTGTGGGTTTACTTGTTGAAAGACTTTAGACGTTTGAATTTAAGATTAATTTTAATAGTTCATTATTTTGAACAACGAAGGCACATGAACATGCTTTTTCGTCGTGTTTCGTTGTATTTTATGATCGGCTTTTGTGTTTTTGGGTAGTAAAAGGTTTACTTAGAGATTGTTCTCGAAACCAAGTATATCTTCATAGCGTTGGGCATGTGGGAGTGTAGCTCAGTGGTAGAGCATTCGACTGCAGATCGAGAGGTCGGTGGTTCAATACCGCTCGCTCCCTTCTGCATTATAATGGGTTACCTGTCGAAAGACATTTGACGTTTGAATTTAAGATTAGTTTTAATAGTTCATTATTTTGAACTTCGAAGGCAAATGAATCATGGTTTCTCGTCGTATTTCGTTGTATTTTATGACCCGTTTTTGTATTTTTGGGGAATAAATTCTTTACTTAGAGAATGTTCTCAAAACCAAGTATATCTTCTTTAGGTTGGGCATGTGGGAATGTAGCTTAGTGGTCGAGCACTCAACTGCATATCGAGAGGTCGGCGGTTCAATTCCCGTCGCTCCCTTTTGCATTATAAGTGGTTACTTGTTGAAAGACATTTGACGTTTGAACTTAAGATTAGTTTTAATAGATCATTATTTTGAACTTCGAAGGCATATGAATCATGCTTTTTCGTCGTATTTCGTTGTATTTTATGACCGACTTTTGTGTTTTTGGGGGTAAATGGTTTACCTTGAGATTGTTCTCGAAACCAAATATATCTTCCTAGCGTTGGGCATGTGGGAGTGTAGCTCAGTGGTAGAGCATTCGACTGCAGATCGAGAGGTCGGTGGTTCAATACCGCTCGCTCCCTTCTGCATTATAATGGGTTACCTGTCGAAAGACATTTGACGTTTGAATTTAAGATTAGTTTTAATAGTTCATTATTTTGAACTGTGAAGGCAAATGAATCATGGTTTCTCGTCGTATTTCGTTGTATTTTATGACCCGTTTTTGTATTTGTTTTAAAGATTAATTTGGTTCATTATTTTGAACTACGCAGGAAAATGAATAATGCTTATTCGTCGTGTTTCATTGTAATATATGACCAGCTATAGAATTTTTAGGTAATAAATTGTTTGCTTACATAATGTTCTCAAAACCAAGTATATCTTCTTTCCGGCGGGCATAAGGGAGTTTAGCTCAGTGGTAGAGCATTCGACTGCAGTTCGAGAGGTCGGTGGTTCAATTCCGCTCGCTCCCTTTTTCATTACAATTTGTTACTTGTCGAAAGACGTTAGACGTTTGAGAGATTTATTTAGTTCATTATTTTCAACTACGAAGGCACATAAACATTGCTTTTTCGTCATATTGCATTTTAATTTATGATGGGCTTTTGTATTTTTGGGGAAGAAATGGTTTGCTTGGAGATTGCTGTCAAAATCACGCAAGTATATCTTCTTAGCGTTGGGCATGTGAGAGAGTAATTCACTGGTAAAGCATTCGACTGCAGATCGAGAGGTCGGCGGTTCAATTGCGCTCGCTTCTTTCTTCATTATCATTGGTTACTTGTCGAAAGCCTTTAGACGTTTAAAAGATTAATTAAGTTCATGACAAATATTTGAATTACGCAGGCACATTAATAATGCCTTTTCCTCGTATTTCATTGACGTAATTAATGACGGGGTTTTGTATATTTGGGGAAGAAATTTTTTTCTTAGAGATTGTTCTCAAAACCAAGTATCTCTGCATACGTTGGGCATGTCGGAATGTAGCTCAATGGCAGAGCATTCGACTGCAGATCGAGAGGTCGGCGGTTCAATTCCGCTCGCTCCCTTCTTCATTATTGTGGGTTTACTTGTTGAAAGACTTTACACGTTTGAATTTAAGATTAGTTTTAATAGTTCAATTTTTTGAACTGCGAAGGCACATGAATCATGATTTTTCGTGGTATTTCGTTGTATTTTATGACCGGCTTTTGTGTTTTTGGGGGTAAATGGTTTACTTAGAGATTGTTCTCGAAGCCAAGTATATCTTCATCTCGTTGGGCATGTGGGAGTGTAGCTCAGTGGTAGAGCATTCGGCTGCAGATCGAGACGTCGGTAGTTCAATTCCGCTCGATCCCTTCTCCATTCTAATGGGTTACCTGTCGAAAGACTTTTGATGTTTTAAAGATTAATTTGGTTCATCATTTTGAACTGCGAAGGCACGTGAATAATGCTTTTTGGTCGTATTTCATTGTATTTTAAGACCGGCTTTTGTGTTTTTGGGGTAAATGGTTTACTTAGAGATGGTTCTCGAAACCAACTTTATGTTCACAGCGTTGGGCATGTGGGAGTGTAGCTCAGTGGTAGAGCATTCGACTGCATATCGAGAGGTCGGTGGTTCAATTCCGCTCGCTCCCTTCTGCATTATAATGGTTACCTGTCGAAAGACATTTGACGTTTGAATTTAACATTAGTTTTAACAGTTCATTATTTTGAACTTCGAAGGCACATGAATCATGCTTTTTCGTCGTATTTCGTTGTATTTTATGACCGACTTTTGTGTTTTTGGGGTTAAATGGTTTACCTTGAGATTGTCCTGGAAACCAAATATATCTTCATAGCGTTGGGCATGTGGGAGTGTAGCTCAGTGGTAGAGCATTCGACTGCAGATCGAGAGGTCGGCGGTTCCATTCCGCTCGCTCCCTTCTTCATTATTGTGGGTTTACTTGTTGAAAGACTTTAGACGTTTGAATTTAAGATTAGTTTTAATAGTTCAATTTTTTGAACTGCGAAGGCACATGAATCATGATTTTTCGTGGTATTTCGTTGTATTTTATGACCGGCTTTTGTGTTTTTGGGGGTAAATGGTTTACTTAGAGATTGTTCTCGAAGCCAAGTATATCTTCATCTCGTTGGGCATGTGGGAGTGTAGCTCAGTGGTAGAGCATTCGGCTGCAGATCGAGACGTCGGTAGTTCAATTCCGCTCGATCCCTTCTCCATTATAATGGGTTACCTGTCGAAAGACTTTTGATGTTTTAAAGATTAATTTGGTTCATCATTTTGAACTGCGAAGGCACGTGAATAATGCCTTTTGGTCGTATTTCATTGTATTTTAAGACCGGTTTTTGTGTTTTTGGGGTAAATGGTTTACTTAGAGATGGTTCTCGAAACCAAGTTTATGTTCACAGCGTTGGGCATGTGGGAGTGTAGCTCAGTGGTAGAGCATTCGACTGCAGATCGAGAGGTCGGTGGTTTAATTCCGCTCGCTCCCTTTTGCATTAAAACGGGTTACCTGTCGAAAGACATTTGACGTTTGAATTTAAGATTAGATTTAATAGTTCACTATTTGAACTGCGAAGGCACATGAATAATGCTTTTTCGTCGTATTTCGTTGTATTTTATGACCGGCTTTTGTATTTTTGGGGAATAATTGCTTTACTTAGAGATTGTTCTCAAAACCAAGTATATCTTCTTTACGTTAGGCATGTGGGAATTCAGCTAAGTGGTCGAGCATTCGACTGCAGATCGAGAGGTCGGTGGTTCAACTCCCCTCGCTCCCTTCGTCATTATTGTGGGTTTACTTGTTGAAAGACTTTAGACGTTTGAATTTAAGATCAATTTTAATAGTTCATTATTTTGAACAACGAAGGCACATAGACATTGCTTTTTCGTCGTCTTGCATTTTAATTTATGATGGGCTTTTGTATTTTTGGGGAAGAAATGGTTTACTTGGAGATTGCTGTCAAAATCACGCAAGTATATCTTCTTAGCGTTGGGCATGTGAGAGAGTAATTCACTGGTAAAGCATTCGACTGCAGATCGAGAGGTCGGCGGTTCAATTGCGCTCGCTTCCTTCTTCATTATAAATGGTTACTTGTCGAAAGACTTTAGACGTTTAAAAGATTAATTAAGTTCAAATATTTGAATTACGCAGGCACATTAATAATGCTTTTTCGTCGTAGTTCATTGACGTAATTAATGACGGGGTTTTGTATATTTGTGGAAGAAATGTTTTTCTTAGAGATTGTTCTCAAAACCAAGTATCCCTGCATAGCGTTGGGCATGTCGCAATGTAGCTCAATGGCAGAGAATTCGACTGCAGATCGAGAGGTCGGCGGTTTAATTCCGCTCGCTCCCTTCTTCATTATTGTGGGTTTACTTGTTGAAAGACTTTAGACGTTTGAATTTAAGATTAATTTTAATAGTTCATTATTTTGAACAACGAAGGCACATGAACATGCTTTTTCGTCGTGTTTCGTTGTATTTTATGATCGGCTTTTGTGTTTTTGGGTAGTAAAAGGTTTACTTAGAGATTGTTCTCGAAACCAAGTATATCTTCATAGCGTTGGGCATGTGGGAGTGTAGCTCAGTGGTAGAGCATTCGACTGCAGATCGAGAGGTCGGTGGTTCAATTCCTCTCGCTCCCTTCTCAGTTATAATGGGTTACCTACTGAAAGACTTTTGATGTTTTAAAGATTAATTTGGTTCATTATTTTGAACTACGCCGGCAAATGAATAATGCTTATTCGTCGTATTTCATTGTAATATATGACCAGCTTTTGCATTTTTGGGGAATAAATTGTTTACTTACAGAATGTTCTCAAAACCAAGTATATCTTCTGTCCGGTGGGCATGTGGGAGTGTAGCTCAGTGGTAGAGCATTCGACTGCAGATCGAGAGGTCGGTGGTTCAATACCGCTCGCTCCCTTCTGCATTATAATGGGTTACCTGTCGAAAGACATTTGACGTTTGAATTTAAGATTAGTTTTAATAGTTCATTATTTTGAACTTCGAAGGCAAATGAATCATGGTTTCTCGTCGTATTTCGTTGTATTTTATGACCCGTTTTTGTACTTTTGGGGAATAAATTCTTTACTTAGAGAATGTTCTCAAAACCAAGTATATCTTCTTTAGGTTGGGCATGTGGGAATATAGCTTAGTGGTCGAGCATTCAACTGCATATCGAGAGGTCGGTGGTTCAATTCCGCTCGCTCCCTTCTGCATTATAATGGTTACCTGTCGAAAGACATTTGACGTTTGAATTTAACATTAGTTTTAACAGTTCATTATTTTGAACTTCGAAGGCACATGAATCATGCTTTTTCGTCGTATTTCGTTGTATTTTATGACCGACTTTTGTGTTTTTGGGGGTAAATGGTTTACCTTGAGATTGTCCTGGAAACCAAATATATCTTCATAGCGTTGGGCATGTGGGAGTGTAGCTCAGTGGTAGAGCATTCGACTGCAGATCGAGAGGTCGGTGGTTCAATTCCGCTCGCTCCCTTCTGCATTATAATGGGTTACTTGTCGAAAGACATTTGATAATTTAAAGATTAATTTGGTTCATTATTTTGAACTACGCAGGCAAATGAATAATGCTTATTCGTCGTGTTTCATTGTAATACATGACCAGCTATAGAATTTTTAGGGAATAAATTGTTTGCTTACATAATGTTCTCAAAACCAAGTATATCTTCTTTCCGGCGGGCATAAGGGAGTTTAGCTCAGTGGTAGAGCATTCGACTGCAGATCGAGAGGTCTGTGTTTGAATTCCGCTCGCTCCCTTTTGCATTATAATGGTTACCTGTCGAAAGACATTTGACGTTTGAATTTAAGATTAGTTTTAATAGTTCATAATTTTGAAATGCGAAGGCATATGAATCATGCTTTTTGGTCGTGTTTCGTTGCATTTTATTGCCGGCTTTTGTATTTTTGTGGGGTAAATGATTTACTTAGAGATTGCTCTCGAAACCAAGTATATCTTCATAGCGTTGGGCATGTGGGAGTGTAATTCAGTGGTAGAGCATTCGACTGCTGATCGAGAGGCCGGCAGTTCCATTCCTCTCGCTCCCTTCTCCATTATCACTAATAATGGGTTACCTGTCGAAAGACTTTTGAATTTTTAAAGAATAATTTGGTTCATTATTTTGAACTACGCAGGCACATGAATAATGCTTATTCGTCGTATTTCATTGTAATATATGACCAGCTTTTGCATTTTTGGGGAATAAATTGTTTACTTACAGAATGTTCTCAAAACCAAGTATATCTTCTTTCCGGTGGGCATGTGGGAGTGTAGCTCAGAGGTAGAGCATTCGACTGCAGATCGAGAGGTCGGCGGTTCAATTCCCGTCGCTCCCTTTTGCATTATAAGTGGTTACTTCTTGAAAGACATTTGACGTTTGAACTTAAGATTAGTTTTTATAGATCATTATTTTTAACTTCGAACGCACATGAATCATGCTTTTTCGTCGTATTTCGTTGTATTTTATGACCGACTTTTGTGTTTTTGGGGGTAAATGGTTTACCTTGAGATTGTTCTCGAAACCAAATATATCTTCATAGCGTTGGGCATGTGGGAGTGTAGCTCAGTGGTAGAGCATTCGACTGCAGATTGAGAGGTCGGTGGTTCAATTCCGCTCGCTCCATTCTGCATTATAATGGGTTACTTGTCGAAAGACATTTGATGTTTTAAAGATTAATTTGGTTCATTATTTTGAACTACGCCGGCACATGAATAATGCTTATTCGTCGTATTTCATTGTAATATATGACCAGCTTTTGCATTTTTGGGGAATAAATTGTTTACTTACAGAATGTTCTCAAAACCAAGTATATCTTCTTTCCGGTGGGCATGTGGGAGTGTAGCTCAGTGGTAGAGCATTCGACTGCAGATCGAGAGGTCGGTGGTTCAATACCGCTCGTTCCCTTCTGCATTATAATGGGTTACCTGTCGAAAGACATTTGACGTTTGAATTTAAGATTAGTTTTAATAGTTCATTATTTTGAACTTCGAAGGCAAATGAATCATGGTTTCTCGTCGTATTTCGTTGTATTTTATGACCCGTTTTTGTATTTTTGGGTAATAAATTCTTTACTTAGAGAATGTTCTCAAAACCAAGTATATCTTCTTTAGGTTGGGCATGTGGGAATGTAGCTTAGTGGTCGAGCACTCAACTGCATATCGAGAGGTCGGCGGTTCAATTCCCGTCGCTCCCTTTTGCATTATAAGTGGTTACTTGTTGAAAGACATTTGACGTTTGAACTTAAGATTAGTTTTAATAGATCATTATTTTGAACTTCGAAGGCATATGAATCATGCTTTTTCGTCGTATTTCGTTGTATTTTATGACCGACTTTTGTGTTTTTGGGGGTAAATGGTTTACCTTGAGATTGTTCTCGAAACCAAATATATCTTCATAGCGTTGGGCATGTGGGAGTGTAGCTCAGTGGTAGAGCATTCGACTGCAGATTGAGAGGTCGGTGGTTCAATTCCGCTCGCTCCATTCTGCATTATAATGGGTTACTTGTCGAAAGACATTTGATGTTTTAAAGATTAATTTGGTTCATTATTTTGAACTACGCCGGCACATGAATAATGCTTATTCGTCGTATTTCATTGTAATATATGACCAGCTTTTGCATTTTTGGGAAATAAATTGTTTACTTACAGAATGTTCTCAAAACCAAGTATATCTTCTTTCCGGTGGGCATGTGGGAGTGTAGCTCAGTGGTAGAGCATTCGACTGCAGATCGAGAGGTCGGTGGTTCAATACCGCTCGCTCCCTTCTGCATTATAATGGGTTACCTGTCGAAAGACATTTGACGTTTGAATTTAAGATTAGTTTTAATAGTTCATTATTTTGAACTTCGAAGGCAAATGAATCATGGTTTCTCGTCGTATTTCGTTGTATTTTATGACCCGTTTTTGTATTTTTGGGGAATAAATTCTTTACTTAGAGAATGTTCTCAAAACCAAGTATATCTTCTTTAGGTTGGGCATGTGGGAATGTAGCTTAGTGGTCGAGCACTCAACTGCATATCGAGAGGTCGGCGGTTCAATTCCCGTCGCTCCCTTTTGCATTATAAGTGGTTACTTGTTGAAAGACATTTGACGTTTGAACTTAAGATTAGTTTTAATAGATCATTATTTTGAACTTCGAAGGCATATGAATCATGCTTTTTCGTCGTATTTCGTTGTATTTTATGACCGACTTTTGTGTTTTTGGGGGTAAATGGTTTACCTTGAGATTGTTCTCGAAACCAAATATATCTTCCTAGCGTTGGGCATGTGGGAGTGTAGCTCAGTGGTAGAGCATTCGACTGCAGATCGAGAGGTCGGTGGTTCAATACCGCTCGCTCCCTTCTGCATTATAATGGGTTACCTGTCGAAAGACATTTGACGTTTGAATTTAAGATTAGTTTTAATAGTTCATTATTTTGAACTGTGAAGGCAAATGAATCATGGTTTCTCGTCGTATTTCGTTGTATTTTATGACCCGTTTTTGTATTTGTTTTAAAGATTAATTTGGTTCATTATTTTGAACTACGCAGGAAAATGAATAATGCTTATTCGTCGTGTTTCATTGTAATATATGACCAGCTATAGAATTTTTAGGTAATAAATTGTTTGCTTACATAATGTTCTCAAAACCAAGTATATCTTCTTTCCGGCGGGCATAAGGGAGTTTAGCTCAGTGGTAGAGCATTCGACTGCAGTTCGAGAGGTCGGTGGTTCAATTCCGCTCGCTCCCTTTTTCATTACAATTTGTTACTTGTCGAAAGACGTTAGACGTTTGAGAGATTTATTTAGTTCATTATTTTAAACTACGAAGGCACATAAACATTGCTTTTTCGTCATATTGCATTTTAATTTATGATGGGCTTTTGTATTTTTGGGGAAGAAATGGTTTGCTTGGAGATTGCTGTCAAAATCACGCAAGTATATCTTCTTAGCGTTGGGCATGTGAGAGAGTAATTCACTGGTAAAGCATTCGACTGCAGATCGAGAGGTCGGCGGTTCAATTGCGCTCGCTTCTTTCTTCATTATCATTGGTTACTTGTCGAAAGCCTTTAGACGTTTAAAAGATTAATTAAGTTCATGACAAATATTTGAATTACGCAGGCACATTAATAATGCCTTTTCCTCGTATTTCATTGACGTAATTAATGACGGGGTTTTGTATATTTGGGGAAGAAATTTTTTTCTTAGAGATTGTTCTCAAAACCAAGTATCTCTGCATACGTTGGGCATGTCGGAATGTAGCTCAATGGCAGAGCATTCGACTGCAGATCGAGAGGTCGGCGGTTCAATTCCGCTCGCTCCCTTCTTCATTATTGTGGGTTTACTTGTTGAAAGACTTTACACGTTTGAATTTAAGATTAGTTTTAATAGTTCAATTTTTTGAACTGCGAAGGCACATGAATCATGATTTTTCGTGGTATTTCGTTGTATTTTATGACCGGCTTTTGTGTTTTTGGGGGTAAATGGTTTACTTAGAGATTGTTCTCGAAGCCAAGTATATCTTCATCTCGTTGGGCATGTGGGAGTGTAGCTCAGTGGTAGAGCATTCGGCTGCAGATCGAGACGTCGGTAGTTCAATTCCGCTCGATCCCTTCTCCATTATAATGGGTTACCTGTCGAAAGACTTTTGATGTTTTAAAGATTAATTTGGTTCATCATTTTGAACTGCGAAGGCACGTGAATAATGCTTTTTGGTCGTATTTCATTGTATTTTAAGACCGGCTTTTGTGTTTTTGGGGTAAATGGTTTACTTAGAGATGGTTCTCGAAACCAACTTTATGTTCACAGCGTTGGGCATGTGGGAGTGTAGCTCAGTGGTAGAGCATTCGACTGCAGATCGAGAGGTCGGTGGTTCAATTCCGCTCGCTCCCTTTTGCATTAAAACGGGTTACCTGTCGAAAGACATTTGACGTTTGAATTTAATATTAGATTTAATAGTTCACTATTTGAACTGCGAAGGCACATGAATAATGCTTTTTCGTCGTATTTCGTTGTATTTTATGACCGGCTTTTGTATTTTTGGGGAATAATTGCTTTACTTAGAGATTGTTCTCAAAACCAAGTATATCTTCTTTACGTTAGGCATGTGGGAATTCAGCTAAGTGGTCGAGCATTCGACTGCAGACGGAGAGGTCGGCGGTTCAATTCCGCTCGCTCCCTTCGTCATTATTGTGGGTTTACTTGTTGAAAGACTTTAGACGTTTGAATTTAAGATCAATTTTAATAGTTCATTATTTTGAACAACGAAGGCTCATAGACATTGCTTTTTCGTCGTCTTGCATTTTAATTTATGATGGGCTTTGGTATTTTTGGGGAAGAAATGGTTTGCTTGGAGATTGCTGTCAAAATCACGCAAGTATATCTTCTTAGCGTTGGGCATGTGAGAGAGTAATTCACTGGTAAAGCATTCGACTGCAGATCGAGAGGTCGGCGGTTCAATTGCGCTCGCTTCCTTCTTCATTATAATTGGTTACTTGTCGAAAGACTTTAGACGTTTAAAAGATTAATTAAGTTCAAATATTTGAATTACGCAGGCACATTAATAATGCTTTTTCGTCGTAGTTCATTGACGTAATTAATGACGGGGTTTTGTATATTTGTGGAAGAAATGTTTTTCTTAGAGATTGTTCTCAAAACCAAGTATCTCTGCATAGCGTTGGGCATGTCGGAATGTAGCTCAATGGCAGAGAATTCGACTGCAGATCGAGGGGTCGGCGGTTCAATTCCGCTCGCTCCCTTCTTCATTATTGTGGGTTTATTTGTTGAAAGACTTTAGACGTTTGAATTTAAGAATAATTTTAATAGTTCATTATTTTGAACAACGAAGGTACATGAACATGCTTTTTCGTCGTGTTTCGTTGTATTTTATGATCGGCTTTTGTGTTTTTGGGGAGTAAAAGGTTTACTTAGAGATTGTTCTCGAAACCAAGTATATCTTCATAGCGTTGGGCATGTGGGAGTGTCGCTCAGTGGTAGAGCATTCGACTGCAGATCGAGAGGTCGGTGGTTCAATTCCTCTCGCTCCCTTCTCCATTATAATGGGTTACCTACAGAAAGACTTTTGATGTTTTAAAGATTAAGTTGGTTCATTATTTTTAACTACGCCGGCACATGAATAATGCTTATTCGTCGTATTTCATTGTAATATATGACCAGCTTTTGCATTTTTGGGGAATAAATTGTTTACTTACAGAATGTTCTCAAAACCAAGTATATCTTCTTTCCGGTGGGTATGTGGGAGTGTAGCTCAGTGGTAGAGCATTCGACTGCAGATCGAGAGGTCGGCGGTTCAATTCCCGTCGCTCCCTTTTGCATTATAAGTGGTTACTTGTTGAAAGACATTTGACGTTTGAACTTAAGATTAGTTTTAATAGATCATTATTTTGAACTTCGAAGGCACATGAATCATGCTTTTTCGTCGTATTTCGTTGTATTTTATGACCGACTTTTGTGTTTTGGGGGGTAAATGGTTTACCTTGAGATTGTTCTCGAAACCAAATATATCTTCATAGCGTTGGGCATGTGGGAGTGTAGCTCAGTGGTAGAGCATTCGACTGCAGATTGAGAGGTCGGTGGTTCAATTCCGCTCGCTCCCTTCTGCATTATAATGGGTTACTTGTCGAAAGACATTTGATGTTTTAAAGATTAATTTGGTTCATTATTTTGAACTACGCCGGCACATGAATAATGCTTATTCGTCGTATTTCATTGTAATATATGACCAGCTTTTGCATTTTTGGGGAATAAATTGTTTACTTACAGAATGTTCTCAAAACCAAGTATATCTTCTTTCCGGTGGGCATGTGGGAATGTAGCTCAGTGGTAGAGCATTCGACTGCAGATCGAGAGGTCGGTGGTTCAATACCGCTCGCTCCCTTCTGCATTATAATGGGTTACCTGTCGAAAGACATTTGACGTTTGAATTTAAGATTAGTTTTAATAGTTCATTATTTTGAACTTCGAAGGCACATGAATCATGCTTTTTCGTCGTATTTCATTGTAATATATGACCAGCTTTTGCATTTTTTCGGAATAAATTGTTTGCTTACAGAATGTTCTCTAAACCAATTATATATTTCTTCCGGTGGGCATGTGGCAGTGTAGCTCAGTGGTAGAGCATTCGACTGCAGATTGAGAGGTCGGTGGTTCAATTCCGCTCGCTCCCTTCTGCATTATAATGGGTTTCTTGTCGAAAGACATTTGATGTTTTAAAGATTAATTTGGTTCATTATTTTGAACTACGCCGGCACATGAATAATGCTTATTCGTCGTATTTCATTGTAATATATGACCAGCTTTTGCATTTTTGGGGAATAAATTGTTTACTTACAGAATGTTCTCAAAACCAAGTATATCTTCTTTACGTTGGGCATGTGGGGGTGTAGCTCAGTGGTAGAGCCTTCGGCTGCAGATCGAGAGGTCGGTGGTTCAATTCCGCTCGATCCCTTCTCCATTATAATGGGTTACCCGTCGAAAGACTTTTGATGTTTTAAAGATTAATTTGGTTCATCATTTTGAACTACGAAGGCACATGAATAATGCTTTTTGGTCGTATTTCATTGTATTTTATGACCGGCTTTTGTGTTTTTGGGGTAAATGGTTTACTTAGAGATGGTTCTCGAAACCAATTTTATCTTGACAGCGTTGGGCATGTGGGACTGAAGCTCAGTATATTAGAGCATTCGACTGCAGATAGAGAGGTCGGTGGTTCAATTCCGCTCGCTCCCTGCTCCATTATAATGGGTTACCTGTCGAAAGGCTTTTGATGTTTTAAAGATTAATTTGGTTCATTATTTTGAAATACGCAGGCACATGAATAATGCTTTTTCGTCGTATTTCATTGTAATATATGACCAGCTTTTGCATTTTTTCGGAATAAATGGTTTGCTTACAGAATGTTCTCTAAACCAATTATATATTTCTTCCGGTGGGCATGTGGCAGTGTAGCTCAGTGGTAGAGCATTCGCCTCCAGATCGAGAGGTCGGTGGTTCAATTCCGCTCGCTCCCTGCTCCATTATAATGGGTTACCTGTCGAAAGGCTTTAGACGTTTGAAAGATCAATTAAGTTCAACATTTTGAGTTACGCAGGCACATTAATAATGCTTTTTCGTCGTATCTTGTTGTAATTCATGACGGAGTTTTGTAAATTTGGCGAAGAAATGTTTTTCTTAGAGATTGTTCTCAAAACCAAGTATCTCTGCATAGCGTTGGCCATGTGGGAGTGTAGCTCAGTGGTAGAGCATTCGACTGCAGATCGAGAGGTCGGTGGTTCAATTCCGCTCGCTCCCTGCTCATTATAATGGTTACTTGTCGAAAGACATTTGACGTTTGAATTTAAGATTAGTTTTAATAAATCATTATTTTGAAGCTCGAAGGCACATGAATCATGCTTTTTCGTCGTATTTCGTTGTATTTTATGACCGGCTTTTGTGTTTTTGGGGGTAAATGGTTTACTTGGAGATTGTTCTCGAAACCAAATATATCTTCATAGCGTTGGGCATGTGGGAATGTAGTTCAGTGGTAGGGCATTCGACTGCATATCGAGAGGTCGGTGGTTCAATTCCGTTCGCTCCCTTCTCCATTATAATGGGTTAACTGTCGAAAGACTTTTGATGTTTTAAAGATTAATTTGGTTCATTATTTTGAACTACGCAGGGATATGAATAATGCTTTTTCGTCGTATTTCATTGTATTTTATGACCGGCTTTTGTGTTTTTGGGGTAAATGGTTTACTTAGAGATGGTTCTCGAAACCAATTTTATCTTGACAGCGTTGGGCATGTGGGAGTGTAGCTCAGTATTAGAGCATTCGACTGCAGATCGAGAGGTCGGTGGTTCAATTCCGCTCGCTCCCTGCTCCATTATAATGGGTTACCTGTCGAAAGGCTTTTGATGTTTTAAAGATTAATTTGGTTCATTATTTTGAACTACGCAGGCACATGAATAATGCTTTTTCGTCGTATTTCATTGTAATATATGACCAGCTTTTGCATTTTTTCGGAATAAATTGTTTGCTTACAGAATGTTCTCTAAACCAATTACATCTTTTTTCCGGTGGGCATGTGGGAGTGTAGCTCAGTGGTAGAGCATTCGACTGCAAATCGAGAGGTCGGTGGTTCAATTCCGCTCGCTCCCTTCTGCATTATAATGGGTTACCTGTCGAAAGACATTTGACGTTTGAATTTAAGATTAGTGTTAATAGTTCATTATTTTGAACTTCGAAGGCACTTGAATCATGGTTTCTCGTCGTATTTCGTTGTATTTTATGACCCGCTTTTTTATTTTTGGGGAATAAATTCTTTACTTAGAGATGGTTCTCAAAACCAAGTATATCTTCCTTACGTTGGGCATGTGGGAATGTAGCTCAGTGGTCGAGCATTAAACTGCAGATCGAGAGGTGGGTGGTTCAATTCCGCTCGCTCGCTATTTCATAACAATTTGTTACTTGTCGAAAGACGTTAGACGTTTGAAAGATTTATTTAGTTCATTATTTTCAACTACGAAGGCACATAAACATTGGTTTTTCGTCGTATTGCGTTTTAATTTATGATGGGCTTTTGTGTTTTTTGGGAAGAAATGGTTTGCTTGGAGATTGCTGTCAAAACCACGCAAGTATATCTTCTTAGCGTTGGGCATGTGAGAGTGTAATTCACTGGTAAAGCATTCGACTGCAGATCGAGAGGTCGGCGGTTCAATTGCGCTCGCTTCCTTCTTCATTATAATTGGTTACTTGTCGAAAGATTTTAGACGTTTGAAAGATTAATTAAGTTCAATATTTTGAATTACGCAGGCACATTAATAATGCTTTTTCCTCGCATTTCATTGTAATTTATGACGTGGTTTTTTATACTTGCAGAAAAAATGTTTTTCTTTGAGATTTTTCTTAAAACCAAGTATCGTTGCATAGCGTTGGGCTTGTGGGAGTGTAGCTTAGTGGTAGAGCATTCGACTGCAGATCGAGAGGTCGGCGGTTTAATTCCGCTCGCTCCCTTTTTCATTACAATTGGTTACTTGTCGAAAGACGTTAGACGTTTGAAAGATTTATTTAGTTCATTATTTTCAACTACGAAGGCACATGAATATTGCTTTTTCGTCGTATTGCATTTTAATTTATGATGGGCTTTTGTGTTTTTTGGGAAGAAATGGTTTGCTTGGAGATTCCTGTCAAAACCACGCAAGTATATCTTCTTAGCGTTGGGCATGTGAGAGTGTAATTCACTGGTAAAGCATTCGACTGTAGATCGAGAGGTCGGCGGTTCAATTCCGCTCGCTCCCTTCTTCATTATAATTGGTTACTCGTGGAAAGACTTTAGACGTTTGAAAGAGTAATTAAGTTTAATATTTTGAGTTACGCAAGCACATTAATAATGCTTTTTCGTCGTAATTCATTGTAATTTATGACGTGGTTTTGTATATTTGGGGAAGAAATTTTTTTCTTAGAGATTGTTCTCAAAACCAAGTATCTCTGCATAGCGTTGGGCATATGAGACTGTAGCTCAGTGGTAGAGCATTGAACTGCAGTTCGAGAGGTCTGCGGTTCAATTACGCTTGCTTCCTTCTTCATTATTGTGGGTTTACTTGTTGAAAGACTTTAGACGTTCGAATTTAAGATTAGTTTTATTAGTTCATTATTTTGAACTAGGAAGGCACATGAATCATGCTTTTTCGTCGTATTTCGTTGTATTTTATGACCGGCTTTTGTATTTTTGGGGAATAAATTCTTTACTTAGAGATGGTTCTCAAAACCAAGTATATCTTCTTTACGTTGGGCATGTGGGGGTGTAGCTCAGTGGTAGAGCCTTCCGCTGCAGAGTCGAGAGGTCAGTGGTTCAATTCCGCTCGATCCCTTCTCCATTATAATGGGTTACCCGTCGAAAGACTTTTGATGTTTTAAAGATTAATTTGGCTCATCATTTTGAACTACGAAGGCACATGAATAATGCTTTTTGGTCGTATTTCATTGTATTTTATGACCGGCTTTTGTGTTTTTGGGGTAAATGGTTTACTTAGAGATGGTTCTCGAAACCAATTTTATCTTGACAGCGTTGGGCATGTGGGACTGAAGCTCAGTATATTAGAGCATTCGACTGCAGATCGAGAGGTCGGTGGTTCAATTCCGCTGGCTCCCTGCTCCATTATAATGGGTTACCTGTCGAAAGGCTTTTGATGTTTTAAAGATTAATTTGGTTCATTATTTTGAAATACGCAGGCACATGAATAATGCTTTTTCGTCGTATTTCATTGTAATATATGACCAGCTTTTGCATTTTTTCGGAATAAATTGTTTGCTTACAGAATGTTCTCTAAACCAATTATATATTTCTTCCGGTGGGCATGTGGCAGTGTAGCTCAGTGGTAGAGCATTCGCCTGCAGATCGAGAGGTCGGTGGTTCAATTCCGCTCGCTCCCTGCTCCATTATAATGGGTTACCTGTCGAAAGGCTTTAGACGTTTGAAAGATCAATTAAGTTCAACATTTTGAGTTACGCAGGCACATTAATAATGCTTTTTCGTCGTATCTTGTTGTAATTTATGACGGAGTTTTGTAAATTTGGCGAAGAAATGTTTTTCTTAGAGATTGTTCTCTAAACCAAGTATCTCTGCATAGCGTTGGCCATGTGGGAGTGTAGCTCAGTGGTAGAGCATTCGACTGCAGATCGAGAGGTCGGTGGTTCAATTCCGCTCGCTCCCTGCTCATTATAATGGTTACTTGTCGAAAGACATTTGACGTTTGAATTTAAGATTAGTTTTAATAAATCATTATTTTGAAGTTCGAAGGCACATGAATCATGCTTTTTCGTCGTATTTCGTTGTATTTTATGACCGGCTTTTGTGTTTTTGGGGGTAAATGGTTTACTTGGAGATTGTTCTCGAAACCAAATATATCTTCATAGCGTTAGGCATGCGGGAATGTAGTTCAGTGGTAGAGCATTACACTGCAGATCGAGAGGTCGGTGGTTCAATTCCGTTCGCTCCCTTCTCCATTATAATGGGTTAACTGTCGAAAGACTTTTGATGTTTTAAAGATTAATTTGGTTCATTATTTTGAACTACGCAGGCACATGAATAATGCTTTTTCGTCGTATTTCATTGTAATATATGACAAGCTTTTGCATTTTTTCGGAATAAATTGTTTGCTTACAGAATGTTCTCTAAACCAATTACATCTTTTTTCCGGTGGGCATGTGGGAGTGTAGCTCAGTGGTAGAGCATTCGACTGCAAATCGAGAGGTCGGTGGTTCAATTCCGCTCGCTCCCTTCTGCATTATAATGGGTTACCTGTCGAAAGACATTTGACGTTTGAATTTAAGATTAGTTTTAATAGTCCATTATTTTGAACTTTGAAGGCACATGAATCATGGTTTCTCGTCGTATTTCGTTGTATTTTATGACCCGCTTTTGTATTTTTGGGGAATAAATTCTTTACTTAGAGAATGTTCTCAAAACCAAGTATATCTTCTTTACGTTGGGCATGTGGGAATGTAGCTCAGTGGTCGAGCATTCAACTGCAGATCGAGAGGTCGGTGGTTCAATTCCGCTCGCTCGCTATTTCATAACAATTTGTTACTTGTCGAAAGACGTTAGACGTTTGAAAGATTTATTTAGTTCATTATTTTCAACTACGAAGGCACATAAACATTGCTTTTTCGTCGTATTGCATTTTAATTTATGATGGGCTTTTGTCTTTTTTGGGAAGAAATGGTTTGCTTGGAGATTCCTGTCAAAACCACGCAAGTATATCTTCTTAGCGTTGGGCATGTGAGAGTGTAATTCACTGGTAGAGCATTCGACTGCAGATCGAGAGGTTGGTGGTTCAATTCCGTTCGCTCCCTTCTCCATTATAATGGGTTAACTGTCGAAAGACTTTTGATGTTTTAAAGATTAATTTGGTTCATTATTTTGAACTACGCAGGGATATGAATAATGCTTTTTCGTCGTATTTCATTGTAATATATGACCAGCTTTTGCATTTTTGGGAAATAAATTAATTACTTACAGGATGTTCTCAAAACCAAGTATATCTTCTTTCAGGTGGGCATGTTGGAGTGTAGCTCAGTGGTAGAGTATTCGACTGTAGATCGAGAGGTCGGTGGTTCACCTCCACTCGTTCCCTTCTGCATTATAATTGTTACTTGTCGAAAGACATTTGACGTTTGAATTTAAAATTAGTTTTAATTGTTCATTATTTTGAACTGCAAAGGCACATGAATCATGCTTTTTCGCCGTATTTCGTTGTATTTTATGACCGGCTTTTGTGTTTTTGTGGTAAATGTTGTACTTAGAGATTGTTCTCGAAACCAAGTATATCTTCATAGCGCAGGGCATGTTGGAATGTAACTTAGTGGTTGAGCATTCGACTGCAGATCGAGAGGTCGGTGGTTCAGTTCCGCTCGCTCCCTTTTTCATTACAATTGGTTACTTGTCGAAAGACATTAGTCGTTTGAAAGATTTAGTTAGTTCATTATTTTCAACTACGAAGGCACATGAATATTGCTTTTTCGTCGTATTGCATTTTAATTTATGATGGGCTTTTGTATTTTTGGGGAAGAAATGGTTTGCTTACAGATTGCTGTCAAAACCATGCAAGTGTATATTCTAAGCGTTGGGCATGTGAGAGTGTAATTCACTGGTAAAGCATTCGACTGCAGATCGAGAGGTCGGTGGTTCAAATCCGCTCGATCCCTTCTCCATTATAATGGGTTACCTGTCGAAAGACTTTTGATGTTTTAAAGATTAATTTAGTTCATCATTTTGAACTGCGAAGGCACATGAATAATGCTTTTTGGTCGTATTTCATTGTATTTTATAACCGGCTTTTGTGTTTTTGGGGTAAATGGTTTACTTAGAGATGGTTCTCGAAACCAATTTTATCTTGACAGCGTTGGGCATGTGGGAGTGTAGCTCAGTATTAGAGCATTCGACTGCAGATCGAGAGGTCGAAGGTTCAATTCCGCTCGCTCCCTTCTGCATTATAATGGGTTACTTGTCGAAAGACATTTGATAATTTAAAGATTAATTTGGTTCATTATTTTGAACTACGCAGGCAAATGAATAATGCTTATTCGTCGTGTTTCATTGTAATATATGACCAGCTATAGAATTTTTAGGGAATAAATTGTTTGCTTACATAATGTTCTCAAAACCAAGTATATCTTCTTTCCGGCGGGCATGTGGGAGTGTAGCTCAGTGGTAGAGCATTCGACTGCAGATCGAGAGGTCGGTGGTTCAATACCGCTCGCTCCCTTCTGCATTATAATGGGTTACCTGTCGAAAGACATTTGACGTTTGAATTTAAGATTAGTTTTAATAGTTCATTATTTTGAACTTCGAAGGCAAATGAATCATGGTTTCTCGTCGTATTTCGTTGTATTTTATGACCCGTTTTTGTATTTGTTTTAAAGATTAATTTGTTCATTATTTTAAACTACGCAGGAAAATGAATAATGCTTATTCGTCGTGTTTCATTGTAATATATGACCAGCTATAGAATTTTTAGGTAATAAATTGTTTGCTTACATAATGTTCTCAAAACCAAGTATATCTTCTTTCCGGCGGATATAAGGGAGTTTAGCTCAGTGGTAGAGCATTCGACTGCAGTTCGAGAGGTCGGTGGTTCAAGTCCGCTCGCTCCCTTTTTCATTACAATTTGTTACTTGTCGAAAGACCTTAGACGTTTGAGAGATTTATTTAGTTCATTATTTTCAACTACGAAGGCACATAAACATTGCTTTTTCGTCATATTGCATTTTAATTTATGATGGGCTTTTGTATTTTTGGGGAAGAAATGGTTTGCTTGGAGATTGCTGTCAAAATCACGCAAGTATATCTTCTTAGCGTTGGGCATGTGAGAGAGTAATTCACTGGTAAAGCATTCGACTGCAGATCGAGAGGTCGGCGGTTCAATTGCGCTCGCTTCTTTTTTCATTATCATTGGTTACTTGTCGAAAGCCTTTAGATGTTTAAAAGATTAATTAAGTTCATGACAAATATTTGAATTACGCAGGCACATTAATAATGCCTTTTCCTCGTATTTCATTGACGGAATTAATGACGGGGTTTTGTATATTTGGGGAAGAAATTTTTTTCTTAGAGATTGTTCTCAAAACCAAGTATCTCTGCATAGCGTTGTGCATGTCGGAATGTAGCTCAATGGCAGAGCATTCGACTGCAGATCGAGAGGTCGGCGGTTCAATTCCGCTCGCTCCCTTCTTCATTATTGTGGGTTTACTTGTTGAAAGACTTTAGACGTTTGAATTTAAGATTAGTTTTAATAGTTCAATTTTTTGAACTGCGAAGGCACATGAATCATGATTTTTCGTGGTATTTCGTTGTATTTTATGACCGGCTTTTGTGTTTATGGGGGTAAATTGTTTACTTAGAGATTGTTCTCGAAGCCAAGTATATCTTCATCTCGTTGGGCATGTGGGAGTGTAGCTCAGTGGTAGAGCATTCGGCTGCAGATCGAGAGGTCGGTGGTTCAATTCCGCTCGCTCCCTTTTGCATTAAAACGGGTTACCTGTCGAAAGACATTTGACGTTTGAATTTAATATTAGATTTAATAGTTCACTATTTGAACTGCGAAGGCACATGAATAATGCTTTTTCTTCGTATTTCGTTGTATTTTATGACCGGCTTTTGTATTTTTGGGGAATAATTGCTTTACTTAGAGATTGTTCTCAAAACCAAGTATATCTTCTTTACGTTAGGCATGTGGGAATTCAGCTAAGTGGTCGAGCATTCGACTGCAGATGGAGAGGTCGGCGGTTCAATTCCGCTCGCTCCCTTCGTCATTATTGTGGGTTTACTTGTTGAAAGACTTTAGACGTTTGAATTTAAGATCAATTTTAATAGTTCATTATTTTGAACAACGAAGGCTCATAGACATTGCTTTTTCGTCGTCTTGCATTTTAATTTATGATGGGCTTTTGTATTTTTGGGGAAGAAATGGTTTGCTTGGAGATTGCTGTCAAAATCACGCAAGTATATCTTCTTAGCGTTCGGCATGTGAGAGAGTAATTCACTGGTAAAGCATTCGACTGCAGATCGAGAGGTCGGCAGTTCAATTGCGCTCGCTTCCTTCTTCATTATAATTGGTTACTTGTCGAAAGACTTTAGACGTTTAAAAGATTAATTAAGTTCAAATATTTGAATTACGCAGGCACATTAATAATGCTTTTTCGTCGTAGTTCATTGACGTAATTAATGACGGGGTTTTGTATATTTGTGGAAGAAATGTTTTTCTTAGAGATTGTTCTCAAAACCAAGTATCTCTGCATAGCGTTGGGCATGTCGGAATGTAGCTCAATGGCAGAGAATTCGAGTGCAGATCGAGAGGTCGGCGGTTCAATTCCGCTCGCTCCCTTCTTCATTATTGTGGGTTTACTTGTTGAAAGAATTTAGACGTTTGAATTTAAGAATAATTTTAATAGTTCATTATTTTGAACAACGAAGGTACATGAACATGCTTTTTCGTCGTGTTTCGTTGTATTTTATGATCGGCTTTTGTGTTTTTGGGGAGTAAAAGGCTTACTTAGAGATTGTTCTTGAAACCAAGTATATCTTCATAGCGTTGGGCATGTGGGAGTGTGGCTCAGTGGTAGAGCATTCGACTGCAGATCGAGAGGTCGGTGGTTCAATTCCTCTCGCTCCCTTCTCCATTATAATGGGTTACCTACAGAAAGACTTTTGATGTTTTAAAGATTAATTTGGTTCATTATTTTGAACTACGCCGGCACATGAATAATGCTTATTCGTCGTATTTCATTGTAATATATGACCAGCTTTTGCATTTTTGGGGAATAAATTGTTTACTTACAGAATGTTCTCAAAACCAAGTATATCTTCTTTCCGGTGGGCATGTGGGAGTGTAGCTCAGTGGTAGAGCATTCGACTGCAGATCGAGAGGTCGGTGGTTCAATACCGCTCGCTCCCTTCTGCATTATAATGGGTTACCTGTCGAAAGACATTTGACGTTTTGAATTTAAGATTAGTTTTAATAGTTCATTATTTTGAACTTCGAAGGCAAATGAATCATGGTTTCTCGTCGTATTTCGTTGTATTTTATGACCCGTTTTTGTATTTTTTGGGAATAAATTCTTTACTTAGAGAATGTTCTCAAAACCAAGTATATTTTCTTTAGGTTGGGCATGTGGGAATGTAGCTTAGTGGTCGAGCATTCAACTGCAGATCGAGAGGTCGGTGGTTCAATTCCGCTCGCTCCCTTCTGCATTATAATGGGTTACCTGTCGAAAGACATTTGACGTTTGAATTTAACATTAGTTTTAACAGTTCATTATTTTGAACTTCGAAGGCACATGAATGATGCTTTTTCGTCGTATTTCGTTGTATTTTATGACCGACTTTTGTGTTTTTGGGGGTAAATGGTTTACCTTGAGATTGTCCTGGAAACCAAATATATCTTCATAGCGTTGGGCATGTGGGAGTGTAGCTCAGTGGTAGAGCATTCGACTGCAGATCGAGAGGTCGAAGGTTCAATTCCGCTCGCTCCCTTCTGCATTATAATGGGTTACTTGTCGAAAGACATTTGATAATTTAAAGATTAATTTGGTTCATTATTTTGAACTACGCAGGCAAATGAATAATGCTTATTCGTCGTGTTTCATTGTAATATATGACCAGCTATAGAATTTTTAGGGAATAAATTGTTTGCTTACATAATGTTCTCAAAACCAAGTATATCTTCTTTCCGGCGGGCATGTGGGAGTGTAGCTCAGTGGTAGAGCATTCGACTGCAGATCGAGAGGTCGGTGGTTCAATTCCCGTCGCTCCCTTTTGCATTATAAGTGGTTACTTGTGGAAAGACATTTGACGTTTGAACTTAAGATTAGTTTTAATAGATCATTATTTTGAACTTCGAAGGCACATGAATCATGCTTTTTCGTCGTATTTCGTTGTATTTTATGACCGACTTTTGTGTTTTTGGGGGTAAATGGTTTACCTTGAGATTGTTCTCGAAACCAAATATATCTTCATAGCGTTGGGCATGTGGGAGTGTAGCTCAGTGGTAGAGCATTCGACTGCAGATTGAGAGTTCGGTGGTTCAATTCCGCTCGCTCCCTTCTGCATTATAATGGGATACTTGTCGAAAGACATATGATGTTTTAAAGATTAATTTGGTTTATTATTTTGAACTACGCCGGCACATGAATAATGCTGATTCGTCGTATTTCATTGTAATATATGACCAGCTTTTGCATTTTTGGGGAATAAATTGTTTACTTACAGAATGTTCTCAAAACCAAGTATATCTTCTTTCCGGTGGGCATGTGGGAGTGTAGCTCAGTGGTAGTGCATTCGACTGCAGATCGAGAGGTCGGTGGTTCAATACCGCTCGCTCCCTTCTGCATTATAATGGGTTACCTGTCGAAAGACATTTGACGTTTGAATTTAAGATTAGTTTTAATAGTTCATTATTTTGAACTTCGAAGGCAAATGAATCATGGTTTCTCGTCGTATTTTGTTGTATTTTATGACCCGTTTTTGTATTTGTTTTAAAGATTAATTTGTTCATTATTTTAAACTACGCAGGAAAATGAATAATGCTTATTCGTCGTGTTTCATTGTAATATATGACCAGCTATAGAATTTTTAGGTAATAAATTGTTTGCTTACATAATGTTCTCAAAACCAAGTATATCTTCTTTCCGGCGGGCATAAGGGAGTTTAGCTCAGTGGTAGAGCATTCGACTGCAGTTCGAGAGGTCGGTGGTTCAATTCCGCTCGCTCCCTTTTTCATTACAATTTGTTACTTGTCGAAAGACGTTAGACGTTTGAGAGATTTATTTAGTTCATTATTTTCAACTACGAAGGCACATAAACATTGCTTTTTCGTCATATTGCATTTTAATTTATGATGGGCTTTTGTATTTTTGGGGAAGAAATGGTTTGCTTGGAGATTGCTGTCAAAATCACGCAAGTATATCTTCTTAGCGTTCGGCATGTGAGAGAGTAATTCACTGGTAAAGCATTCGACTGCAGATCGAGAGGTCGGCGGTTCAATTGCGCTCGCTTCCTTCTTCATTATAATTGGTTACTTGTCGAAAGACTTTAGACGTTTAAAAGATTAATTAAGTTCAAATATTTGAATTACGCAGGCACATTAATAATGCTTTTTCGTCGTAGTTCATTGACGTAATTAATGACGGGGTTTTGTATATTTGTGGAAGAAATGTTTTTCTTAGAGATTGTTCTCAAAACCAAGTATCTCTGCATAGCGTTGGGCATGTCGGAATGTAGCTCAATGGCAGAGAATTCGACTGCAGATCGAGAGGTCGGCGGTTCAATTCCGCTCGCTCCCTTCTTCATTATTGTGGGTTTACTTGTTGAAAGACTTTAGACGTTTGAATTTAAGAATAATTTTAATAGTTCATTATTTTGAACAACGAAGGTACATGAACATGCTTTTTCGTCGTGTTTCGTTGTATTTTATGATCGGCTTTTGTGTTTTTGGGGAGTAAAAGGTTTACTTAGAGATTGTTCTTAAAACCAAGTGTGTCTTCGTGGCGTTGGGCATGTGGGAGTGTGGCTCAGTGGTAGAGCATTCGACTGCAGATCGAGAGGTCGGTGGTTCAATTCCTCTCGCTCCCTTCTCCATTATAATGGGTTACCTACAGAAAGACTTTTGATGTTTTAAAGATTAATTTGGTTCATTATTTTGAACTACGCCGGCACATGAATAATGCTTATTCGTCGTATTTCATTGTAATATAAGACCAGCTTTTGCGTTTTTGGGGAATAAATTGTTTACTTACAGAATGTTCTCAAAACCAAGTATATCTTCTTTCAGGTGGGCATGTGGGAGTGTAGCTCAGTGGTAGAGCATTCGACTGCAGATCGAGAGGTCGGTGGTTCAATACCGCTCGCTCCCTTCTGCATTATAATGGGTTACCTGTCGAAAGACATTTGACGTTTGAATTTAAGATTAGTTTTAATAGTTCATTATTTTGAACTTCGAAGGCAAATGAATCATGGTTTCTCGTCGTATTTCGTTGTATTTTATGACCCGTTTTTGTATTTTTGGGGAATAAATTCTTTACTTAGAGAATGTTCTCAAAACCAAGTATATCTTCTTTAGGTTGGGCATGTGGGAATGTAGCTTAGTGGTCGAGCATTCAACTGCAGATCGAGAGGTCGGTGGTTCAATTCCGCTCGCTCCCTTCTGCATTATAATGGGTTACCTGTCGAAAGACATTTGACGTTTGAATTTAACATTAGTTTTAACAGTTCATTATTTTGAACTTCGAAGGCACATGAATCATGCTTTTTCGTCGTATTTCGTTGTATTTTATGACCGACTTTTGTGTTTTTGGGGGTAAATGGTTTACCTTGAGATTGTCCTGGAAACCAAATATATCTTCATAGCGTTGGGCATGTGGGAGTGTAGCTCAGTGGTAGTGCATTCGACTGCAGATCGAGAGGTCGAAGGTTCAATTCCGCTCGCTCCCTTCTGCATTATAATGGGTTACTTGTCGAAAGACATTTGATAATTTAAAGATTAATTTGGTTCATTATTTTGAACTACGCAGGCAAATGAATAATGCTTATTCGTCGTGTTTCATTGTAATATATGACCAGCTATAGAATTTTTAGGGAATAAATTGTTTGCTTACATAATGTTCTCAAAACCAAGTAACCAAGTATATCTTCTTTCCGGCGGGCATGTGGGAGTGTAGCTCAGTGGTAGAGCATTCGACTGCAGATCGAGAGGTCGGTGGATCAATTCCCGTCGCTCCCTTTTGCATTATAAGTGGTTACTTGTGGAAAGACATTTGACGTTTGAACTTAAGATTAGTTTTAATAGATCATTATTTTGAACTTCGAAGGCACATGAATCATGCTTTTTCGTCGTGTTTCGTTGTATTTTATGACCGACTTTTGTGTTTTTGGGGGTAAATGGTTTACCTTGAGATTGTTCTCGAAACCAAATATATCTTCATAGCGCTGGGCATGTGGGAGTGTAGCTCAGTGGTAGAGCATTCGACTGCAGATTGAGAGTTCGGTGGTTCAATTCCGCGCGCTCCCTTCTGCATTATAATGGGATACTTGTCGAAAGACATATGATGTTTTAAAGATTAATTTGGTTTATTATTTTGAACTACGCCGGCACATGAATAACGCTGATTCGTCGTATTTCATTGTAATATATGACCAGCTTTTGCATTTTTGGGGAATAAATTGTTTACTTACAGAATGTTCTCAAAACCAAGTATATCTTCTTTCCGGTGGGCATGTGGGAGTGTAGCTCAGTGGTAGAGCATTCGACTGCAGATCGAGAGGTCGGTGGTTCAATACCGCTCGCTCTCTTCTGCATTATAATGGGTTACCTGTCGAAAGACATTTGACGTTTGAATTTAAGATTAGTTTTAATAGTTCATTATTTTGAACTTCGAAGGCAAATGAATCATGGTTTCTCGTCGTATTTCGTTGTATTTTATGACCCGTTTTTGTATTTGTTTTAAAGATTAATTTGTTCATTATTTTAAACTACGCAGGAAAATGAATAATGCTTATTCGTCGTGTTTCATTGTAATATATGACCAGCTATAGAATTTTTAGGTAATAAATTGTTTGCTTACATAATGTTCTCAAAACCAAGTATATCTTCTTTCCGGCGGGCATAAGGGAGTTTAGCTCAGTGGTAGAGCATTCGACTGCAGTTCGAGAGGTCGGTGGTTCAATTCCGCTCGCTCCCTTTTTCATTACAATTTGTTACTTGTCGAAAGACGTTAGACGTTTGAGAGATTTATTTAGTTCATTATTTTCAACTACGAAGGCACATAAACATTGCTTTTTCGTCATATTGCATTTTAATTTATGATGGGCTTTTGTATTTTTGGGGAAGAAATGGTTTGCTTGGAGATTGCTGTCAAAATCACGCAAATATATCTTCTTAGCGTTGGGCATGTGAGAGAGTAATTCACTGGTAAAGCATTCGACTGCAGATCGAGAGGTCGGCGGTTCAATTGCGCTCGCTTCTTTCTTCACTATCATTGGTTACTTGTCGAAAGCCTTTAGACGTTTAAAAGATTAATTAAGTTCATGACAAATATTTGAATTACGCAGGCACATTAATAATGCCTTTTCCTCGTATTTCATTGACGTAATTAATGACGGGGTTTTGTATATTTGGGGAAGAAATTTTTTTCTTAGAGATTGTTCTCAAAACCAAGTATCTCTGCATAGCGTTGTGCATGTCGGAATGTAGCTCAATGGCAGAGCATTCGACTGCAGATCGAGAGGTCGGCGGTTCAATTCCGCTCGCTCCCTTCTTCATTATTGTGGGTTTACTTGTTGAAAGACTTTAGACGTTTGAATTTAAGATTAGTTTTAATAGTTCAATTTTTTGAACTGCGAAGGCACATGAATCATGATTTTTCGTGGTATTTCGTTGTATTTTATGACCGGCTTTTGTGTTTTTGGGGGTAAATGGTTTAC
The DNA here is from genome assembly GCA_963855995.1 of Muricea muricata. NCBI lineage: Eukaryota > Metazoa > Cnidaria > Anthozoa > Malacalcyonacea > Plexauridae > Muricea > Muricea muricata. Next base: position 106,255,813 of record OY979716.1, read on the forward strand.
TTAGAGATTGTTCTCGAAGCCAAGTATATCTTCATCTCGTTGGGCATGTGGGAGTGTAGCTCAGTGGTAGAGCATTCGGCTGCAGATCGAGACGTCGGTAGTTCAATTCCGCTCGATCCCTTCTCCATTATAATGGGTTACCTGTCGAAAGACTTTTGATGTTTTAAAGATTAATTTGAATCATCATTTTGAACTGCGAAGGCACGTGAATAATGCTTTTTGGTCGTATTTCATTGTATTTTAAGACCGGCTTTTGTGTTTTTGGGGTAAATGGTTTACTTAGAGATGGTTCTCGAAACAAAGTTTATGTTCACAGCGTTGGGCATGTGGGAGTGTAGCTCAGTGGTAGAGCATTCGACTGCAGATCGAGAGGTCGGTGGTTCAATTCCGCTCGCTCCCTTTTGCATTAAAACGGGTTACCTGTCGAAAGACATTTGACGTTTGAATTTAATATTAGATTTAATAGTTCACTATTTGAACTGCGAAGGCACATGAATAATGCTTTTTCTTCGTATTTCGTTGTATTTTATGACCGGCTTTTGTATTTTTGGGGAATAATTGCTTTACTTAGAGATTGTTCTCAAAACCAAGTATATCTTCTTTACGTTAGGCATGTGGGAATTCAGCTAAGTGGTCGAGCATTCGACTGGAGATGGAGAGGTCGGCGGTTCAATTCCGCTCGCTCCCTTCGTCATTATTGTGGGTTTACTTGTTGAAAGACTTTAGACGTTTGAATTTAAGATCAATTTTAATAGTTCATTATTTTGAACAACGAAGGCTCATAGACATTGCTTTTTCGTCGTCTTGCATTTTAATTTATGATGGGCTTTTGTATTTTTGGGGAAGAAATGGTTTGCTTGGAGATTGCTGCCAAAATCACGCAAGTATATCTTCTTAGCGTTCGGCATGTGAGAGAGTAATTCACTGGTAAAGCATTCGACTGCAGATCGAGAGGTCGGCGGTTCAATTGCGCTCGCTTCCTTCTTCATTATAATTGGTTACTTGTCGAAAGACTTTAGACGTTTAAAAGATTAATTAAGTTCAAATATTTGAATTACGCAGGCACATTAATAATGCTTTTTCGTCGTAGTTCATTGACGTAATTAATGACGGGGTTTTGTATATTTGTGGAAGAAATGTTTTTCTTAGAGATTGTTCTCAAAACCAAGTATCTCTGCATAGCGTTGGGCATGTCGGAATGTAGCTCAATGGCAGAGAATTCGACTGCAGATCGAGAGGTCGGCGGTTCAATTCCGCTCGCTCCCTTCTTCATTATTGTGGGTTTACTTGTTGAAAGACTTTAGACGTTTGAATTTAAGAATAATTTTAATAGTTCATTATTTTGAACAACGAAGGTACATGAACATGCTTTTTCGTCGTGTTTCGTTGTATTTTATGATCGGCTTTTGTGTTTTTGGGGAGTAAAAGGTTTACTTAGAGATTGTTCTCGAAACCAAGTATATCTTCATAGCGTTGGGCATGTGGGAGTGTGGCTCAGTGGTAGAGCATTCGACTGCAGATCGAGAGGTCGGTGGTTCAATTCCTCTCGCTCCCTTCTCCATTATAATGGGTTACCTACAGAAAGACTTTTGATGTTTTAAAGATTAATTTGGTTCATTATTTTGAACTACGCCGGCACATGAATAATGCTTATTCGTCGTATTTCATTGTAATATATGACCAGCTTTTGCATTTTTGGGGAATAAATTGTTTACTTACAGAATGTTCTCAAAACCAAGTATATCTTCTTTCCGGCGGGCATGTGGGAGTGTAGCTCAGTGGTAGAGCAATCGACTGCAGATCGAGAGGTCGGTGGTTCAATACCGCTCGCTCCCTTCTGCATTATAATGGGTTACCTGTCGAAAGACATTTGACGTTTGAATTTAAGATTAGTTTTAATAGTTCATTATTTTGAACTTCGAAGGCAAATGAATCATGGTTTCTCGTCGTATTTCGTTGTATTTTATGACCCGTTTTTGTATTTGTTTTAAAGATTAATTTGTTCATTATTTTAAACTACGCAGGAAAATGAATAATGCTTATTCGTCGTGTTTCATTGTAATATATGACCAGCTATAGAATTTTTAGGTAATAAATTGTTTGCTTACATAATGTTCTCAAAACCAAGTATATCTTCTTTCCGGCGGGCATAAGGGAGTTTAGCTCAGTGGTAGAGCATTCGACTGCAGTTCGAGAGGTCGGTGGTTCAATTCCGCTCGCTCCCTTTTTCATTACAATTTGTTACTTGTCGAAAGACGTTAGACGTTTGAGAGATTTATTTAGTTCATTATTTTCAACTACGAAGGCACATAAACATTGCTTTTTCGTCATATTGCATTTTAATTTATGATGGGCTTTTGTATTTTTGGGGAAGAAATGGTTTGCTTGGAGATTGCTGTCAAAATCACGCAAATATATCTTCTTAGCGTTGGGCATGTGAGAGAGTAATTCACTGGTAAAGCATTCGACTGCAGATCGAGAGGTCGGCGGTTCAATTGCGCTCGCTTCTTTCTTCACGATCATTGGTTACTTGTCGAAAGCCTTTAGACGTTTAAAAGATTAATTAAGTTCATGACAAATATTTGAATTACGCAGGCACATTAATAATGCCTTTTCCTCGTATTTCATTGACGTAATTAATGACGGGGTTTTGTATATTTGGGGAAGAAATTTTTTTCTTAGAGATTGTTCTCAAAACCAAGTATCTCTGCATAGCGTTGTGCATGTCGGAATGTAGCTCAATGGCAGAGCATTCGACTGCAGATCGAGAGGTCGGCGGTTCAATTCCGCTCGCTCCCTTCTTCATTATTGTGGGTTTACTTGTTGAAAGACTTTAGACGTTTGAATTTAAGATTAGTTTTAATAGTTCAATTTTTTGAACTGCGAAGGCACATGAATCATGATTTTTCGTGGTATTTCGTTGTATTTTATGACCGGCTTTTGTGTTTTTGGGGGTAAATGGTTTACTTAGAGATTGTTCTCGAAGCCAAGTATATCTTCATCTCGTTGGGCATGTGGGAGTGTAGCTCAGTGGTAGAGCATTCGGCTGCAGATCGAGACGTCGGTAGTTCAATTCCGCTCGATCCCTTCTCCATTATAATGGGTTACCTGTCGAAAGACTTTTGATGTTTTAAAGATTAATTTGAATCATCATTTTGAACTGCGAAGGCACGTGAATAATGCTTTTTGGTCGTATTTCATTGTATTTTAAGACCGGCTTTTGTGTTTTTGGGGTAAATGGTTTACTTAGAGATGGTTCTCGAAACAAAGTTTATGTTCACAGCGTTGGGCATGTGGGAGTGTAGCTCAGTGGTAGAGCATTCGACTGCAGATCGAGAGGTCGGTGGTTCAATTCCGCTCGCTCCCTTTTGCATTAAAACGGGTTACCTGTCGAAAGACATTTGACGTTTGAATTTAATATTAGATTTAATAGTTCACTATTTGAACTGCGAAGGCACATGAATAATGCTTTTTCTTCGTATTTCGTTGTATTTTATGACCGGCTTTTGTATTTTTGGGGAATAATTGCTTTACTTAGAGATTGTTCTCAAAACCAAGTATATCTTCTTTACGTTAGGCATGTGGGAATTCAGCTAAGTGGTCGAGCATTCGACTGGAGATGGAGAGGTCGGCGGTTCAATTCCGCTCGCTCCCTTCGTCATTATTGTGGGTTTACTTGTTGAAAGACTTTAGACGTTTGAATTTAAGATCAATTTTAATAGTTCATTATTTTGAACAACGAAGGCTCATAGACATTGCTTTTTCGTCGTCTTGCATTTTAATTTATGATGGGCTTTTGTATTTTTGGGGAAGAAATGGTTTGCTTGGAGATTGCTGCCAAAATCACGCAAGTATATCTTCTTAGCGTTCGGCATGTGAGAGAGTAATTCACTGGTAAAGCATTCGACTGCAGATCGAGAGGTCGGCGGTTCAATTGCGCTCGCTTCCTTCTTCATTATAATTGGTTACTTGTCGAAAGACTTTAGACGTTTAAAAGATTAATTAAGTTCAAATATTTGAATTACGCAGGCACATTAATAATGCTTTTTCGTCGTAGTTCATTGACGTAATTAATGACGGGGTTTTGTATATTTGTGGAAGAAATGTTTTTCTTAGAGATTGTTCTCAAAACCAAGTATCTCTGCATAGCGTTGGGCATGTCGGAATGTAGCTCAATGGCAGAGAATTCGACTGCAGATCGAGAGGTCGGCGGTTCAATTCCGCTCGCTCCCTTCTTCATTATTGTGGGTTTACTTGTTGAAAGACTTTAGACGTTTGAATTTAAGAATAATTTTAATAGTTCATTATTTTGAACAACGAAGGTACATGAACATGCTTTTTCGTCGTGTTTCGTTGTATTTTATGATCGGCTTTTGTGTTTTTGGGGAGTAAAAGGTTTACTTAGAGATTGTTCTCGAAACCAAGTATATCTTCATAGCGTTGGGCATGTGGGAGTGTGGCTCAGTGGTAGAGCATTCGACTGCAGATCGAGAGGTCGGTGGTTCAATTCCTCTCGCTCCCTTCTCCATTATAATGGGTTACCTACAGAAAGACTTTTGATGTTTTAAAGATTAATTTGGTTCATTATTTTGAACTACGCCGGCACATGAATAATGCTTATTCGTCGTATTTCATTGTAATATATGACCAGCTTTTGCATTTTTGGGGAATAAATTGTTTACTTACAGAATGTTCTCAAAACCAAGTATATCTTCTTTCCGGCGGGCATGTGGGAGTGTAGCTCAGTGGTAGAGCATTCGACTGCAGATCGAGAGGTCGGTGGTTCAATACCGCTCGCTCCCTTCTGCATTATAATGGGTTACCTGTCGAAAGACATTTGACGTTTGAATTTAAGATTAGTTTTAATAGTTCATTATTTTGAACTTCGAAGGCAAATGAATCATGGTTTCTCGTCGTATTTCGTTGTATTTTATGACCAGTTTTTGTATTTTTGGGGAATAAATTCTTTACTTAGAGAATGTTCTCAAAACCAAGTATATCTTCTTTAGATTGGGCATGTGGGAGTGTAGCTTAGTGGTCGAGCATTCAACTGCAGATCGAGAGGTCGGTGGTTCAATTCCGCTCGCTCCCTTCTGCATTATAATGGGTTACCTGTCGAAAGACATTTGACGTTTGAATTTAACATTAGTTTTAACAGTTCATTATTTTGAACTTCGAAGGCACATGAATGATGCTTTTTCGTCGTATTTCGTTGTATTTTATGACCGACTTTTGTGTTTTTGGGGGTAAATGGTTTACCTTGAGATTGTCCTGGAAACCAAATATATCTTCATAGCGTTGGGCATGTGGGAGTGTAGCTCAGTGGTAGAGCATTCGACTGCAGATCGAGAGGTCGAAGGTTCAATTCCGCTCGCTCCCTTCTGCATTATAATGGGTTACTTGTCGAAAGACATTTGATAATTTAAAGATTAATTTGGTTCATTATTTTGAACTACGCAGGCAAATGAATAATGCTTATTCGTCGTGTTTCATTGTAATATATGACCAGCTATAGAATTTTTAGGGAATAAATTGTTTGCTTACATAATGTTCTCAAAACCAAGTATATCTTCTTTCCGGCGGGCATAAGGGAGTTTAGCTCAGTGGTAGAGCATTCAACTGCAGATCGAGAGGTCGGTGGTTGAATTCCGCTCGCTCCCTTTTGCATTATAATGGTTACCTGTCGAAAGACATTTGACGTTTGAATTTAAGATTAGTTTTAATAGTTCATTATTTTGAAATGCGAAGGCATATGAATCATGCTTTTTGGTCGTGTTTCGTTGCATTTTATTGCTGGCTTTTGTATTTTTGTGGGGTAAATGATTTACTTAGAGATTGCTCTCGAAACCAAGTATATCTTTATAGCGTTGGGCATGTGGGAGTGTAATTCAGTGGTAGAGCATTCGACTGCTGATCGAGAGGCCGGCAGTTCCATTCCTCTCGCTCCCTTCTCCATTATCACTAATAATGGGTTACCTGTCGAAAGACATTTGAATTTTTAAAGAATAATTTGGTTCATTATTTTGAACTACGCAGGCACATGAATAATGCTTATTCGTCGTATTTCATTGTAATATATGATCAGCTTTTACATTTTTGGGGAATAAATTGTTTGCGTACAGAATGTTCTCAAAACCAAGTATATCTTCTTTCCGGTGGGCATGTGGGAGTGTAGCTCAGTGGTAGAGCATTCGACTGCAGATCGAGAGGTCGGTGGTTCAATTCCCGTCGCTCCCTTTTGCATTATAAGTGGTTACTTGTGGAAAGACATTTGACGTTTGAACTTAAGATTAGTTTTAATAGATCATTATTTTGAACTTCGAAGGCACATGAATCATGCTTTTTCGTCGTATTTCGTTGTATTTTATTACCGACTTTTGTGTTTTTTGGGGTAAATGGTTTACCTTGAGATTGTTCGCGAAACCAAATATATCTTCATAGCGTTGGGCATGTGGGAGTGTAGCTCAGTGGTAGAGCATTCGACTGCAGATTGAGAGTTCGGTGGTTCAATTCCGCTCGCTCCCTTCTGCATTATAATGGGTTACTTGTCGAAAGACATTTGATGTTTTAAAGATTAATTTGGTTCATTATTTTGAACTACGCAGGAAAATGAATAATGCTTATTCGTCGTGTTTCATTGTAATATATGACCAGCTATAGAATTTTTAGGTAATAAATTGTTTGCTTACATAATGTTCTCAAAACCAAGTATATCTTCTTTCCGGCGGGCATAAGGGAGTTTAGCTCAGTGGTAGAGCATTCGACTGCAGTTCGAGAGGTCGGTGGTTCAATTCCGCTCGCTCCCTTTTTCATTACAATTTGTTACTTGTCGAAAGACGTTAGACGTTTGAAAGATTTATTTGGTTCATTATTTTCAACTACGAAGGCACATAAACATTGCTTTTTCGTCATATTGCATTTTAATTTATGATGGGCTTTTGTATTTTTGGGGAAGAAATGGTTTGCTTGGAGATTGCTGTCAAAATCACGCAAGTATATCTTCTTAGCGTTGGGCATGTGAGAGAGTAATTCACTGGTAAAGCATTCGACTGCAGATCGAGAGGTCGGCGGTTCAATTGCGCTCGCTTCTTTCTTCATTATCATTGGTTACTTGTCGAAAGCCTTTAGACGTTTAAAAGATTAATTAAGTTCAAATATTTGAATTACGCAGGCACATTAATAATGCCTTTTCCTCGTATTTCATTGACGTAATTAATGACGGGGTTTTGTATATTTGGGGAAGAAATTTTTTTCTTAGAGATTGTTCTCAAAACCAAGTATCTCTGCATAGCGTTGGGCATGTCGGAATGTAGCTCAATGGCAGAGCATTCGACTGCAGATCGAGAGGTCGGCGGTTCAATTCCGCTCGCTCCCTTCTCCATTATAATGGGTTACCTGTCGAAAGACATTTGATGTTTTAAAGATTAATTTGGTTCATTATTTTGAACTACGCAGGCAAATGAATGATGCTTATTCGTAGTATTTCATTGTAATATATGACCAGCTATAGAATTTTTAGGGATTAAATTGTTTGCTTACATAATGTTCTCAAAACCAAGTATATCTTCTTTCCGGCGGGCATAAGGGAGTTTAGCTCAGTGGTAGAGCATTCGACTGCAAATCGAGAGGTCAATGGTTCAATTCCTCTCGCTTCCTTCTCGATTATAATGGGTTACCTTTTGAAAGAATTTTGATGTTTTAAAGATCAATTTGGTTCATTATTTTGAACTACGCAGGCACGTGAATGATGCTTTTTCGTCGTATTTCATTGTAATATATGACTAGCTTTTGCATTTTTGGGAAATAAATTAATTACTTACAGAATGTTCTCAAAACCAAGTATATCTTCTTACCGGTGGGCATTCGGGAGTGTAGCTCAGTGGTAGAGCATTCGACTGCAGATCGAGAGGTCGGTGGTTCAATTCCGCTCGCTCCCTTCTGCATTAAAACGGGTTACCTGTCGAAAGACATTTGACGTTTGAATTTAAGATTAGATTTAATAGTTATCTATTTGAACTGCGAAGGCACATGAATAATGCTTTTTCGTCGTATTTCGTTGTATTTTATGACCGGCTTTTGTATTTTTGGGGAATAATTGCTTTACTTAGAGATTGTTCTCAAAACCAAGTATATCTTCTTTACGTTAGGCATGTGGGAATTCAGCTAAGTGATCGAGCATTCGACTGCAGATCGAGAGGTCGGCGGTTCAATTCCGCTCGCTCCCTTCTTCATTATTGTGGGTTTTTTTGTTGAAAGTCTTTAGACCTTTGAATTTAAGATTAGTTTTAATAGTTCAATTTTTTGAACTGCGAAGGCACATGAATCATGATTTTTCGTGGTATTTCGTTTGTATTTTATGACCGGCTTTTGGGTTTTTGGGGGTAAATGGTTTACTTAGAGATTGTTCTCGAAGCCAAGTATATCTTCATCTCGTTGGGCATGTGGGAGTGTAGCTCAGTGGTAGAGCATTCGGCTGCAGATCGAGACGTCGGTAGTTCAGTTCCGCTCAATCCCTTCTCCATTATAATGGGTTACCTGTCGAAAGACTTTTGATGCTTTAAAGATTAATTTGGTTCATCATTTTGAAAATCGAAGGCACGTGAATAATGCTTTTTGGTCGTATTTCATTGTATTTTAAGACCCGCTTTTGTGTTTTTGGGGTAAATGGTTTACTTAGAGATGGTTCTCGAAACCAAGTTTATCTTCACAGCCTTGGGCATGTGGGAGTGTAGCTCAGTGGTAGAGCATTCGACTGCAGATCGAGAGGTCGGTGGCTCAATTCCGCTCGCTCCCTGCTCCATTATAATGGGTTACCTGTCGAAAGGCTTTAGACGTTTGAAAGATCAATTAAGTTCAACATTTTGAGTTACGCAGGCACATTAATAATGCTTTTTCGTCGTATTTTATTGTAATTTATGACGGAGTTTTGTAAATTTGGCGAAGAAATGTTTTTCTTAGAGATTGTTCTGAAAACCAAGTATCTCTGCATAGCGTTGGCCATGTGGGAGTGTAGCTCAGTGGTAGAGCATTCGATTGCAGATTGAGAGGTCGGTGGTTCAATTCCGCTCGCTCCCTGCTCATTATAATGGTTACTTGTCGAAAGACATTTGACGTTTGAATTTAAGATTAGTTTTAATAGTTCATTATTTTGAACTTCGAAGGCACATGAATCCTGCTTTTTCGTCGTATTTCGTTGTATTTCATGACCGGCTTTTGTGTTTTTGGGGGTAAATGGTTTACTTGGAGATTGTTCTCGAAACCAAATATATCTTTTTTCCGGTGGGCATGTGGGAGTGTAGCTCAGTGGTAGAGCATTCGACTGCAGATCGAGAAGCCGGCATTTCCATTCCTCTCCCTCCCTTCTCCATTATCATTATAATGGTTACCTGTCGAAAGTTTTTTGATGTTTTAAAGAAGAATTTGCATCAATTGGTTCATTATTTTGAACTACGCAGGCACATGAATAATGCTTTTTCGTCGTATTTCATTGTAATATATGACCAGCTTTTGCACTTTTTCGGAATAAATTGTTTGCTTACAGAATGTTCTCTAAACCATTTATATCTTTTTACCGGTGGGCATGTTGGGGTGTAGCTCATTGGTAGAGCATTCGACTGCAGATCGAGAAGCCGGCATTTCCATTCCTCTCCCTCCCTTCTCCATTATCATTATGATGGTTACCTGTCGAAAGTTTTTTGATGTTTTAAAGAAGAATTTGCATCAATTGGTTCATTATTTTGAACTACGCAGGCACATGAATAATGCTTATTCATCGTATTTCATTGTAATAAATGACCAGGTTTTGCATTTTTGGGGAATAAATTGTTTGCTTACAGAATGTTTTCATTACCAAGTATATCTACTTTTCGGTGGGCATGTTGGTGTGTAGCTTAGTGGTAGAGCACTTGACTGTAGATCGTGAGGTCGGTGGTTCAATTCCGCTCGCTCCCTTCTGCATTATAATGGTTACCTGTCGAAAGACATTTGACGTTTGAATTTAAGATTAGTTTTAATAGTTCATTCTTTTGAATTTCGAAGGACATGAATCATGGTTTTTCGTCGTATTTCGTTGTATTTTATGACCGGCTTTTGTGTTTTTGGGGGTAAATGGTTTACTTAGAGATTGTTCTCGAAACCAAGTATATCTTCATACCGTTGGGCATATGGGAGTGTAGCTCAGTGGTAGAGCATTCGACTTCAAATCAAGAGGTCGGTGTTTGAATTCCGCTCGCTCCCTTCTCCATTATAATAGGTTACCTGTCGAAAGACTTTAGACGTTTGAAAGATTAATTAAGTTCAATATTTGGAGTAACGTAGGAACATTAATAATGCTTTTTCGTCGTATTTCATTGTAATTTATGCCGGGGTTTTGTATATTTGGGGAAGAAAAGTTTTTCTTAGAGATAGTTCTCAAAACAAAGTATCTCTGCATAGCGTTGGGCATGTGGGAGTGTAGCTCAGTGGTAAGGCATTCGACTGCAGATCGAGAGGTCGGCGGTTCAATTCCGCTCGCTCCCTTGTTCATTATTGTGTGTTTACTTGTTGAAAGACTTTGGACGTTTGAATTTAAGATTAGTTTTAATAGTTCATTATTTTGAACTACGAAGGCACATGAATCATGCTTTTTCGTCGTGTTTTGTTGTATTTTATGACCAGCTTTCGTTTTTTTGCAGGGTAAATTGTTTACTTAGAGATTGTTCTCGAAACCAAGTATATCTTCTGTCCGGTGGGCATGTGGGAGTGTAGCTCAGTGGTAAAGCATTCGACTGCAGATCGAGAGGTTGGCGGTTCAATTCCGCTCGCTCCCTTCTGCATTGTAATCGGTTACCTGTGGAAAGACATTTGACATTTGAATTTAAGATTAGTTTTAGTAGTTCATTATTTTCAACTACGAAAGCACATGAATTTTGTTATTTCGTCGTATTGCATTTTAATTTATGAAGGGCTTTTGTATTTTTTGGGAAGAAATGGTTTGCTTAGAGATTGCTTTCAAACCCACGAAAGTATATGTTCTTAGCGTTGAGCATGTGAGAGTGTAACTCACTAGTAAAGCATTCGAAAGATTAATTAAGTTCAATATTTTGAATTACGCAGCACATTAATAATGCTTTTTCGTCGTATTTCATTGTAATTTATGACGGGGTTTTGTATATTTGGGGAAGAAAAGTTTTTCCTTCGAGATTGTTCTCAAAACCAAGTATCTCTGCATAGCGTTGGGCATGTGGTAGTGTAGCTCAGTGGTAGAGGATTCGACTGCAGATCGAGAGGTCGGCGGTTGAATTCCGCTCGCTCCCTTCTTCATTATTGTTTGTTTACTTGTCGTAAGACATTTGACGTTTGAATTTAAGATTAGTTTTAACAGTTCATTATTTTGAACAGCGAAGGCACATGAATCATGCTTTTTTGTCGTGTTTCGTTGTATTTTATGACCGGCTCTTGTGTTATTGTGGAGTAAATTGTTTACTTAGAGATTGTTCTCGAAACCAAGTATATCTTCATAGCGTTGGCCATGTGGGAGTGCAGCTATGTGGTAGAGTATTCGACTGTAGATCGAGAGGCCGGCGGTTCCATTCCTCTCGCTCCCTTCTCCATTATAATGGGTTACCTGTCGAAAGTTTTTTGATGTTTTAAAGATTAATTTGGTTCATTATTTTTAACTATGCAGGCACATGAATAATGCCTATTCGTCGTATTTCATTGTAATATATGACCAGCTTTTGCATTTTTAGGGAAAAAATTTTTTGCTCACAGAATGTTCTCAAAACAAAGTATATCTTCTTTCCGGTGGGCATGTGGGAGTGTAGCTCAGTGGTAGAGCATTCGACTGCAGATCGAGAGGTCGTTGGTTCAATTCCGCTCGCTCCCTTCTGCATTATAATGGTTACCTGTCGAAAGACATTTGACGTTTGATTTTAAGATTAGTTTTAATAGTTCATTATTTTGAGCTGCGAAGGCTTATGAATCGTGGTTTTTTGTCGTATTTCGTTGTATTTTATGACCGGCTTTTGTATTTTCGGGGAATAATGCTTTACTTAGAGATGGTTCAATTCTGCTCGCTCCCTTCTTCATTACAATTGGCTAATTGTCGAAACACATTAGACGTTTGAAAGATTTAATTAGTTCATTATTTTCAACTACGAAGGCACATGAATATTGCTTTTTCGTCGTATTGCATTTTAATTTATGACGGGCTTTTGTACTTTTGGGGAAGAAATTGTTTGCTTAGAGATTGCTTTCAAAACCACGCAAGTATATCTTCTTAGCGTTGAGCATGTGAGAGTGTGACTCACTGGTAAAGTATTCGAGTGCAGATCGAGATGTTTGCGGTTCAATTCCGCTCGGTCACTCCTTCATTATAATTGGTTACTTGTGGAAAGACTTAGGACGTTTGAAAGATTAATTAAGTTCAATATTTTGAATTATGCAGCACATTAATAATGCTTTTTCGTCGTATTTCATTGTAATTTTTGACGGGGTTTTGTATTTTTTCGAAGAAATGTTTTTCTTGGAGATTGTTTTCAAAACCAAGTATCTCTGCATAGCGTTGGGCATGTTAGAGTGTAGCTCAGTGGTAGAGCATTCGACTGCAGATTGAGAGGTCGGTGGTTCAATTCCGCTCGCTCTCTTCTTCATTATTGTGGGTTTACTTGTCGAAAGACTTTAGACGTTTGAATTTAAGATTAGTTTTAATAGTTCATTATTTTGAAGTACGCAGGCACATGAATAATGCTTATTCGTCATAATTCGTTGTAATATATGACCATCTTTTGCATTTTTGGGGAATAAATAGTTTGCTCACAGAATGTTCTCAAAACTCAGTATATCTTCTTTCCGGTGTGCATGTGGGAGTGTAGCTCAGTGGTAGAGCATTCGACTGCAGATCGAGAGGTCGGTGGTTCAAATCCGCTCGCTCTCTTCTGCATTATAATGGTTACCTGTCGAAAGACATTTGACGTTTGAATTTAAGATTAGTTTTAATAGTTCGTTATTTTGAATTGCGAAGGCACATGAATCGTGGTTTTTGTCGTATTTCGTTGTATTTTGTGACCGGCTTTTGTATTTTTGGGGAATAATGCTTTACTTAGAGATGGTTCAATTCTGCTCGCTCCCTTCTTCATTACATTTGGCTACTTGTCGAAAGACGTTAGACGTTTGAATTTAAGATTAGTTTTAATAGTTCATTATTTTGAAGTACGCAGGCACATGAATAATGCTTATTCGTCATAATTCGTTGTAATATATGACCATCTTTTGCATTTTTGGGGAATAAATAGTTTGCTCACAGAATGTTCTCAAAACTCAGTATATCTTCTTTCCGGTGTGCATGTGGGAGTGTAGCTCAGTGGTAGAGCATTCGACTGCAGATCGAGAGGTCGGTGGTTCAAATCCGCTCGCTCTCTTCTGCATTATAATGGTTACCTGTCGAAAGACATTTGACGTTTGAATTTAAGATTAGTTTTAATAGTTCGTTATTTTGAATTGCGAAGGCACATGAATCGTGGTTTTTGTCGTATTTCGTTGTATTTTGTGACCGGCTTTTGTATTTTTGGGGAATAATGCTTTACTTAGAGATGGTTCAATTCTGCTCGCTCCCTTCTGCATTATAATGGGATACTTGTCGAAAGACATAGGATGTTTTAAAGATTAATTTGGTTTATTATTTTGAACTACGCCGGCACATGAATAATGCTGATTCGTCGTATTTCATTGTAATATATGACCAGCTTTTGCATTTTTGGGGAATAAATTGTTTACTTACAGAATGTTCTCAAAACCAAGTATATCTTCTTTCCGGTGGGCATGTGGGAGTGTAGCTCAGTGGTAGAGCATTCGACTGCAGATCGAGAGGTCGGTGGTTCAATACCGCTCGCTCTCTTCTGCATTATAATGGGTTACCTGTCGAAAGACATTTGACGTTTGAATTTAAGATTAGTTTTAATAGTTCATTATTTTGAACTTCGAAGGCAAATGAATCATGGTTTCTCGTCGTATTTCGTTGTATTTTATGACCCGTTTTTGTATTTTTGGGGAATAAATTCTTTACTTAGAGAATGTTCTCAAAACCAAGTATATCTTCTTTAGGTTGGGCATGTGGGAATGTAGCTTAGTGGTCGAGCATTCAATTGCATATCGAGAGGTCGGCGGTTCAATTCCCGTCGCTCCCTTTTGCATTATAAGTGGTTACTTGTTGAAAGACATTTGACGTTTGAACTTAAGATTAGTTTTAATAGATCATTATTTTGAACTTCGAAGGCACATGAATCATGCTTTTTCGTCGTATTTCGTTGTATTTTATGACCGACTTTTGTGTTTTTGGGGGTAAATGGTTTACCTTGAGATTGTTCTCGAAACCAAATATATCTTCATAGCGTTGGGCATGTGGGAGTGTAGCTCAGTGGTAAAGCATTCGACTGCAGATCGAGAGGTCGAAGGTTCAATTCCGCTCGCTCCCGTCTGCATTATAATGGGTTACTTGTCGAAAGACATTTGATAATTTAAAGATTAATTTGGTTCATTATTTTGAACTACGCAGGCAAATGAATAATGCTTATTCGTCGTGTTTCATTGTAATATATGACCAGCTATAGAATTTTTAGGGAATAAATTGTTTGCTTACATAATGTTCTCAAAACCAAGTATATCTTCTTTCCGGCGGGCATAAGGGAGTTTAGCTCAGTGGTAGAGCATTCAACTGCAGATCGAGAGGTCGGTGGTTGAATTCCGCTCGCTCCCTTTTGCATTATAATGGTTACCTGTCGAAAGACATTTGACGTTTGAATTTAAGATTAGTTTTAATAGTTCATTATTTTGAAATGCGAAGGCATATGAATCATGCTTTTTGGTCGTGTTTCGTTGCATTTTATTGCTGGCTTTTGTATTTTTGTGGGTTGAATGATTTACTTAGAGATTGCTCTCGAAACCAAGTATATCTTTATAGCGTTGGGCATGTGGGAGTGTAATTCAGTGGTAGAGCATTCGACTGCTGATCGAGAGGCCGGCAGTTCCATTCCTCTCGCTCCCTTCTCCATTATCACTAATAATGGGTTACCTGTCGAAAGACTTTTGAATTTTTAAAGAATAATTTGGTTCATTATTTTGAACTACGCAGGCACATGAATAATGCTTATTCGTCGTATTTCATTGTAATATATGATCAGCTTTTACATTTTTGGGGAATAAATTGTTTGCGTACAGAATGTTCTCAAAACCAAGTATATCTTCTTTCCGGTGGGCATGTGGGAGTGTAGCTCAGTGGTAGAGCATTCGACTGCAGATCGAGAGGTCGGTGGTTCAATTCCCGTCGCTCCCTTTTGCATTATAAGTGGTTACTTGTGGAAAGACATTTGACGTTTGAACTTAAGATTAGTTTTAATAGATCATTATTTTGAACTTCGAAGGCACATGAATCATGCTTTTTCGTCGTATTTCGTTGTATTTTATGACCGACTTTTGTGTTTTTGGGGGTAAATGGTTTACCTTGAGATTGTTCGCGAAACCAAATATATCTTCATAGCGTTGGGCATGTGGGAGTGTAGCTCAGTGGTAGAGCATTCGACTGCAGATTGAGAGTTCGGTGGTTCAATTCCGCTCGCTCCCTTCTGCATTATAATGGGTTACTTGTCGAAAGACATTTGATGTTTTAAAGATTAATTTGGTTCATTATTTTGAACTACGCAGGAAAATGAATAATGCTTATTCGTCGTGTTTCATTGTAATATATGACCAGCTATAGAATTTTTAGGTAATAAATTGTTTGCTTACATAATGTTCTCAAAACCAAGTATATCTTCTTTCCGGCGGGCATAAGGGAGTTTAGCTCAGTGGTAGAGCATTCGACTGCAGTTCGAGAGGTCGGTGGTTCAATTCCGCTCGCTCCCTTTTTCATTACAATTTGTTACTTGTCGAAAGACGTTAGACGTTTGAAAGATTTATTTGGTTCATTATTTTCAACTACGAAGGCACATAAACATTGCTTTTTCGTCATATTGCATTTTAATTTATGATGGGCTTTTGTATTTTTGGGGAAGAAATGGTTTGCTTGGAGATTGCTGTCAAAATCACGCAAGTATATCTTCTTAGCGTTGGGCATGTGAGAGAGTAATTCACTGGTAAAGCATTCGACTGCAGATCGAGAGGTCGGCGGTTCAATTGCGCTCGCTTCTTTCTTCATTATCATTGGTTACTTGTCGAAAGCCTTTAGACGTTTAAAAGATTAATTAAGTTCAAATATTTGAATTACGCAGGCACATTAATAATGCCTTTTCCTCGTATTTCATTGACGTAATTAATGACGGGGTTTTGTATATTTGGGGAAGAAATTTTTTTCTTAGAGATTGTTCTCAAAACCAAGTATCTCTGCATAGCGTTGGGCATGTCGGAATGTAGCTCAATGGCAGAGCATTCGACTGCAGATCGAGAGGTCGGCGGTTCAATTCCGCTCGCTCCCTTCTCCATTATAATGGGTTACCTGTCGAAAGACATTTGATGTTTTAAAGATTAATTTGGTTCATTATTTTGAACTACGCAGGCAAATGAATGATGCTTATTCGTAGTATTTCATTGTAATATATGACCAGCTATAGAATTTTTAGGGATTAAATTGTTTGCTTACATAATGTTCTCAAAACCAAGTATATCTTCTTTCCGGCGGGCATAAAGGAGTTTAGCTCAGTGGTAGAGCATTCGACTGCAAATCGAGAGGTCAATGGTTCAATTCCTCTCGCTTCCTTCTCGATTATAATGGGTTACCTTTTGAAAGAATTTTGATGTTTTAAAGATCAATTTGGTTCATTATTTTGAACTACGCAGGCACGTGAATGATGCTTTTTCGTCGTATTTCATTGTAATATATGACTAGCTTTTGCATTTTTGGGAAATAAATTAATTACTTACAGAATGTTCTCAAAACCAAGTATATCTTCTTACCGGCGGGCATTCGGGAGTGTAGCTCAGTGGTAGAGCATTCGACTGCAGATCGAGAGGTCGGTGGTTCAATTCCGCTCGCTCCCTTCTGCATTAAAACGGGTTACCTGTCGAAAGACATTTGACGTTTGAATTTAAGATTAGATTTAATAGTTATCTATTTGAACTGCGAAGGCACATGAATAATGCTTTTTCGTTGTATTTTATGACCGGCTTTTGTATTTTTGGGGAATAATTGCTTTACTTAGAGATTGTTCTCAAAACCAAGTATATCTTCTTTACGTTAGGCATGTGGGAATTC
This sequence comes from Muricea muricata, assembly GCA_963855995.1. NCBI lineage: Eukaryota > Metazoa > Cnidaria > Anthozoa > Malacalcyonacea > Plexauridae > Muricea > Muricea muricata. Next base: position 106,273,037 of record OY979716.1, read on the forward strand.
AGCTAAGTGATCGAGCATTCGACTGCAGATCGAGAGGTCGGCGGTTCAATTCCGCTCGCTCCCTTCTTCATTATTGTGGGTTTTTTTGTTGAAAGTCTTTAGACCTTTGAATTTAAGATTAGTTTTAATAGTTCAATTTTTTGAACTGCGAAGGCACATGAATCATGATTTTTCGTGGTATTTCGTTTGTATTTTATGACCGGCTTTTGGGTTTTTGGGGGTAAATGGTTTACTTAGAGATTGTTCTCGAAGCCAAGTATATCTTCATCTCGTTGGGCATGTGGGAGTGTAGCTCAGTGGTAGAGCATTCGGCTGCAGATCGAGACGTCGGTAGTTCAGTTCCGCTCAATCCCTTCTCCATTATAATGGGTTACCTGTCGAAAGACTTTTGATGTTTTAAAGATTAATTTGGTTCATCATTTTGAACTGCGAAGGCACGTGAATAATGCTTTTTGGTCGTATTTCATTGTATTTTAAGACCCGCTTTTGTGTTTTTGGGGTAAATGGTTTACTTAGAGATGGTTCTCGAAACCAAGTTTATCTTCACAGCCTTGGGCATGTGGGAGTGTAGCTCAGTGGTAGAGCATTCGACTGCAGATCGAGAGGTCGGTGGCTCAATTCCGCTCGCTCCCTGCTCCATTATAATGGGTTACCTGTCGAAAGGCTTTAGACGTTTGAAAGATCAATTAAGTTCAACATTTTGAGTTACGCAGGCACATTAATAATGCTTTTTCGTCGTATTTTATTGTAATTTATGACGGAGTTTTGTAAATTTGGCGAGGAAATGTTTTTCTTAGAGATTGTTCTGAAAACCAAGTATCTCTGCATAGCGTTGGCCATGTGGGAGTGTAGCTCAGTGGTAGAGCATTCGATTGCAGATCGAGAGGTCGGTGGTTCAATTCCGCTCGCTCCCTGCTCATTATAATGGTTACTTGTCGAAAGACATTTGACGTTTGAATTTAAGATTAGTTTTAATAGTTCATTATTTTGAACTTCGAAGGCACATGAATCCTGCTTTTTCGTCGTATTTCGTTGTATTTCATGACTGGCTTTTGTGTTTTTGGGGGTAAATGGTTTACTTGGAGATTGTTCTCGAAACCAAATATATCTTTTTTCCGGTGGGCATGTGGGAGTGTAGCTCAGTGGTAGAGCATTCGACTGCAGATCGAGAAGCCGGCATTTCCATTCCTCTCCCTCCCTTCTCCATTATCATTATAATGGTTACCTGTCGAAAGTTTTTTGATGTTTTAAAGAAGAATTTGTATCAATTGGTTCATTATTTTGAACTACGCAGGCACATGAATAATGCTTTTTCGTCGTATTTCATTGTAATATATGACCAGCTTTTGCACTTTTTCGGAATAAATTGTTTGCTTACAGAATGTTCTCTAAACCATTTATATCTTTTTACCGGTGGGCATGTTGGGGTGTAGCTCATTGGTAGAGCATTCGACTGCAGATCGAGAAGCCGGCATTTCCATTCCTCTCCCTCCCTTCTCCATTATCATTATAATGGTTACCTGTCGAAAGTTTTTTGATGTTTTAAAGAAGAATTTGCATCAATTGGTTCATTATTTTGAACTACGCAGGCACATGAATAATGCTTATTCATCGTATTTCATTGTAATAAATGACCAGGTTTTGCATTTTTGGGGAATAAATTGTTTGCTTACAGAATGTTTTCATTACCAAGTATATCTACTTTTCGGTGGGCATGTTGGTGTGTAGCTTAGTGGTAGAGCACTTGACTGTAGATCGTGAGGTCGGTGGTTCAATTCCGCTCGCTCCCTTCTGCATTATAATGGTTACCTGTCGAAAGACATTTGACGTTTGAATTTAAGATTAGTTTTAATAGTTCATTCTTTTGAATTTCGAAGGACATGAATCATGGTTTTTCGTCGTATTTCGTTGTATTTTATGACCGGCTTTTGTGTTTTTGGGGGTAAATGGTTTACTTAGAGATTGTTCTCGAAACCAAGTATATCTTCATACCGTTGGGCATATGGGAGTGTAGCTCAGTGGTAGAGCATTCGACTGCAGATCGAGAGGTCGTTGGTTCAATTCCGCTCGCTCCCTTCTGTATTATAATGGTTACCTGTCGAAAGACATTTGACGTTTGATTTTAAGATTAGTTTTAATAGTTCATTATTTTGAGCTGCGAAGGCTTATGAATCGTGGTTTTTTGTCGTATTTCGTTGTATTTTATGACCGGCTTTTGTATTTTCGGGGAATAATGCTTTACTTAGAGATGGTTCAATTCTGCTCGCTCCCTTCTTCATTACAATTGGCTAATTGTCGAAACACATTAGACGTTTGAAAGATTTAATTAGTTCATTATTTTCAACTACGAAGGCACATGAATATTGCTTTTTCGTCGTATTGCATTTTAATTTATGACGGGCTTTTGTACTTTTGGGGAAGAAATTGTTTGCTTAGAGATTGCTTTCAAAACCACGCAAGTATATCTTCTTAGCGTTGAGCATGTGAGAGTGTGACTCACTGGTAAAGTATTCGAGTGCAGATCGAGATGTTTGCGGTTCAATTCCGCTCGGTCACTCCTTCATTATAATTGGTTACTTGTGGAAAGACTTAGGACGTTTGAAAGATTAATTAAGTTCAATATTTTGAATTATGCAGCACATTAATAATGCTTTTTCGTCGTATTTCATTGTAATTTTTGACGGGGTTTTGTATTTTTTCGAAGAAATGTTTTTCTTGGAGATTGTTTTCAAAACCAAGTATCTCTGCATAGCGTTGGGCATGTTAGAGTGTAGCTCAGTGGTAGAGCATTCGACTGCAGATTGAGAGGTCGGTGGTTCAATTCCGCTCGCTCTCTTCTTCATTATTGTGGGTTTACTTGTCGAAAGACTTTAGACGTTTGAATTTAAGATTAGTTTTAATAGTTCATTATTTTGAAGTACGCAGGCACATGAATAATGCTTATTCGTCATAATTCGTTGTAATATATGACCATCTTTTGCATTTTTGGGGAATAAATAGTTTGCTCACAGAATGTTCTCAAAACTCAGTATATCTTCTTTCCGGTGTGCATGTGGGAGTGTAGCTCAGTGGTAGAGCATTCGACTGCAGATCGAGAGGTCGGTGGTTCAAATCCGCTCGCTCTCTTCTGCATTATAATGGTTACCTGTCGAAAGACATTTGACGTTTGAATTTAAGATTAGTTTTAATAGTTCGTTATTTTGAATTGCGAAGGCACATGAATCGTGGTTTTTGTCGTATTTCGTTGTATTTTGTGACCGGCTTTTGTATTTTTGGGGAATAATGCTTTACTTAGAGATGGTTCAATTCTGCTCGCTCCCTTCTTCATTACAATTGGCTACTTGTCGAAAGACGTTAGACGTTTGAAAGATTTATTTAGTTCATTATTTTCAACTACGAAGGCACACGAATATTGCTTTTTCGTCGTATTGCATTTTAATTTATGACGGGCTTTTGTTATTTTGGGGAAGAAATGGTTTGCTTAGAGATTGCTTTCAAAACCACGAAAGTATATCTTCTTAAAGTTGAGCATGTGAGAGTGTAACTAACTGGTAAAGCATTCGGGTGCAGATCGAGATGTTAACGGTTCAATTCCGCTCGCTCCCTTCCTCACTACAATTGGTTACTTGTGAAAAGACTTAAGACTTTTGAAAGATTAATTAAGTTCAATATTTTGAATTATGCAGCACATTAATTATGCTTTTTCGTTGTATTTCATTGTAATTTATGACGGGGTTTTTTATTTTTGGGAAGAAATGTTTTTCTTGGAGATTGTTTTCAAAACCAAGTGTCTCTGCATAGCGTTGGGCATGTTGGAGTGTAGCTCAGTGGTAGAGCATTCGACTGCAGATCGAGAGGTCGGTGGTTCAATTCCGCTCGCTCCCTTCTTCATTATTGTGGGTTTACTTGTCGAAAGACTTTAGACGTTTGAATTTAAGATTAGTTTTAATAGTTCATTATTTTGAAGTACGCAGGCACATGAATAATGCTTATTCGTCATAATTCGTTGTAATATATGACCATATTTTGCATTATTGGGAATACATGGTTTGCTCACAGAATGTTCTCAAAACTAAGTATATCTTCTTTCCGGTGGGCATGTGGGAGTGTAGCTCAGTGGTAGAGCATTCGACTGCAGATCGAGAGGTCGGTGGTTCAATTCCGCTCGCTCCCTTCTGCATTATAATGGTTACCTGTCGAAAGACATTTGACGTTTGAATTTAAGATTAGTTTTAATAGTTCATTATTTTGAATTGCGAAGGCACATGAATCGTGGTTTTTTGCCGTATTTCGTTGTATTTTGTGACCGGCTTTTTTATTTTTGGGGAATAATGCTTTACTTAGAGATGGTTCAATTCTGCTCGCTCCCTTCTTCATTACAATTGGCTACTTGTCGAAAGACGTTAGACGTTTGAAAGATTTATTTAGTTCATTATTTTCAACTACGAAGGCACATGAATATTGCTTTTTCGTCGTATTGCATTTTAATTTATGACGGGCTTTTGTTATTTTGGGGAAGAAATGGTTTGCTTAGAGATTGGTTTTAAAACCACGCAAGTATATTTTCTTAGCGTTGAGCATGTGAGAGTGTAACTCACTGGTGAAGAATTCGAGGGCAGATCGAGATGTTGGCGGTTCAATTTCGCTAGCTCCCTTCTTCATTATAATTGGTTACTTGTGGAAAGACTTTAGACGTTCTAAAGATTAATTAAGTTCAATATCGCAGGAACAATAATAATGCTTTTTCGTTGTATTTCATTGTAATTTATTTCGGGGTTTTGTATATTTGGGGAAGAAAAGTTTTTCTTAGAGGTTGTTCTCAAAACCAAGTATCTCTGCATAGCGTTGGGCATGTGGGAGTGTAGCTCAGTGGTAGAGAATTCGACTGCAGGTCGAGTGGTCTACGGTTCAATTCCGCTCGCTCCCTTCTTCATTATTGTGTGTTTACTTGTTGAAAGACTTTGGACGTTTGAATTTAAGATTAGTTTTAATAGTTCATTATTTTAAACTACGAAGGCACATGAATCACGCTTTTTCGTCGTGTTTTGTTGTATTTTATGACCTGCTTTCGTTTTTTTGGAGGGTAAATTGTTTACTTAGAGATTGTTCTCGAAACCAAGTATATCTTCTTTCCGGTGGGCAGGTGGGAGTGTAGCTCAGTGGTAGAGCATTCGACTGAAGATCGAGAGGTCGGCGGTTCAATTCCGCTCGGTACCTTCTTCATTATTGTAGGTTTAATCGTGGAAAGACTTTAGACGTTTGAAATTAAGATTAGTTTAAATAGCTCATTTTTTTTAACTACGAAGGCATATGAATCATGCTTTTTCATCTTGTTTCGTGGTATTTTATGACCGGTTTTTATGTTTTTTGGGAGTAAATGATTTTTTAGAGATTGTTCTCGAAACCAAGTATATCTTCATAGCGTTGGGCATATGGGAGTGTAGCTCAGTGGTAGAGCATTCGACTTCAAATCCAGAGGTCGGTGTTTGAATTCCGCTCGCTCCCTTCTCCATTATAAGAGGTTACCTGTCGAAAGACTTTAGACTTTTGAAAGATTAATTAAGTTCAATATTTGGAGTAACGCAGGCACATTAATAATATTTTTTCGTCGTATTTCATTGTAATTTATGCCGGGGTTTTGTATATTTGGAGAAGAAAAGTTTTTCTTACAGATAGTTCTCAAAACAAAGTATCTCTGCATAGTGTTGGGCATGTGGGAGTGTAGCTCAGTGGTAGGGCATTCGACTGCAGATCGAGAGGTCGGCGGTTCAATTCCGCTCGCTCCCTTCTTCATTATTGTGTGTTTACTTGTTGAAAGACTTTGGACGTTTGAATTTAAGATTAGTTTTAATAGTTCATTATTTTGAACTACGAAGGCACATAAATCATGCTTTTTTGTCGTGTTTTGTTGTATTTTATGACCTGCTTTCGTTTTTTTGCAGGGTAAATTGTTTACTTAGAGATTGTTCTCGAAACCAAGTATATCTTCTTTTCGGTGGGAATGTGGGAGTGTAGCTCAGTGGTAGAGCATTCGACTGCAGATCGGGAGGTCGGTGGTTCAATTCCGCTCGCTCCCTTCTTCATTACTGTGGGTTTACTTGTCGAAAGACTTTAGACGTTTGAATTTAAGATTAGTTTTAATAGTTCATTATTTTGAACAACAAAGGCACATGAATCATGCTTTTTCGTCGTGTTTTGTTGTATTTTATGACCTGCTTTCGTTTTTTTGCAGGGTAAATTGTTTACTTAGAGATTGTTCTCGAAACCAAGTATATCTTCTTTTCGGTGGGAATGTGGGAGTGTAGCTCAGTGGTAAAGCATTCGACTGCAGATAGAGTGGTCGGCAGTTCAATTCCGCTCGCTCCCTTCTTCATTATTGTGGGTTTACTTGTTGAAAGACTTTAGACGTTTGAATTTAAGATTGGTTTTAACAGTTCATTAATTTGAACTACGAAGGCACATGAATCAAATTTTTTCCTCGTGTTTCGTTGTATTTTATGACTGGCTTTCGTGTTTTTGGGGGGTAAATTGTTTACTTAGGGATTGTTCTCGAAACCAAGTACATCTTCATAGCGTTGGCCATGTGGGAGTGTAACTTAGTGGTAGAGCAATCGTCTGCAGACCTAGCGGTCGGTGCTTCAATTCCGCTCGCTCCTTTCTGTATTATAATCGGTTACCTGTGGAAAGACATTTGACATTTGAATTTAAGATTAGTTTTAATAGTAGAACCTTCTTCATTATAATTGGTTACTTCTTAAAAGACTTAGGACTTTTGAAAGATTAATTAAGTTCAATTATTTGAATTATGCAGCAAATTAATTATGCTTTTTCGCGTATTTCATTGTAATTTATGACGGGGTTTTGTATTTTTGGGAAGAAATGTTTTTCTTGGAGATTGTTTTCAAAACCAAGTATCTCTGCATAGCGTTGGGCATGTTGGAGTGTAGCTCAGTGGTAGAGCATTCGACTGCAGATCGAGAGGTCGGTGGTTCAATTCCGCTCGCTCCCTTCTTCATTATTGTGGGTTTACTTGTCGAAAGACTTTAGACGTTTGAATTTAAGATTAGTTTTAATAGTTCATTATTTTGATGTAGGCACATGAATAATGCTTATTCGTCATAATTCGTTGTAATATATGACCATCTTTTGCCTTTTTAGGGAATACATGGTTTGCTCACAGAATGTTCTCAAAACTAAGTATATCTTCTTTCCGGTGGGCATGTGGGAGTGTAGGTCAGTGGTAGAGAATTCGACTGCAGATCGAGAGGTCGGTGGTTCAATTCCGCTCGCTCCCAGCTCCATTATAATGGTTTACCTGTCTAAAGGCTTTTGATGTTTTAAAGATTAATTTGGTTCATTATTTTGAACTACGCAGGCACATGAATAATGCTTTTTCGTCGTATTTCATTGTAATATATGACCAGCTTTTGCACTTTTTCAGAATAAATTGTTTGCTTACAGAATGTTCTCTAAACCATTTATATCTTTTTTCCGGTGGGCATGTGCGAGTGTAGGTCAGTGGTAGAGAATTCGACTGCAGATCGAGAGGTCGGTGGTTCAATTCCGCTCGCTCCCTTCTGCATTATAATGGTTACCTGTCGAAAGACATTTGACGTTTGAATTTAAGATTAGTTTTAATAGTTCATTATTTTGAACTTTGAAGGCACATGAATCATGCTTTTTCGTCGTATTTCGTTGTATTTTATGACCGGCTTTTGTATTTTTGGGGAATAAATTCTTTACTTAGAGATGGTTCTCAAAACCAAGTATATCTTCTTTACGTTGGGCATGTGGGAGTGTAGCTCAGTGGTAGAGCATTCGGTTGCAAATCGAGAGGTCGGTGGTTCAATTCCGCTCGATCCCTTCTCCATTATAATGGGTTACCTGTCGAAAGACTTTTGATGTTTTAAAGATTAATTTGGTTTATCATTTTTAACTGCGAAGGCACATGAATAATGCTTTTTGGTCGTATTTCATTGTATCTTATGACCGGCTTTTGTGTTTTTTGGGTAAATGGTTTACTTAGAGATGGTTCTCGAAACCAATTTTATCTTGACAGCGGTGGGCATGTGGGAGTGTAGCTCAGTATTAGAGCATTCGACTGCAGATCGAGAGGTCGGTGGTTCAATTCCGCTCGCTCCCAGCTCCATTATAATGGGTTACCTGTCTAAAGGCTTTTGATGTTTTAAAGATTAATTTGGTTCATTATTTTGAACTACGCAGGCACATGAATAATGGTTTTTCGTCGTATTTCATTGTAATATATGACCAGCTTTTGCACTTTTTCAGAATAAATTGTTTGCTTACAGAATGTTCTCTAAACCATTTATATCTTTTTTTCCGGTGGGCATGTGGGAGTGTAGCTCAGTGGTAGAGCATTCGACTGCAGATCGAGAGGTCGGTGGTTCAATTCCGCTCGCTCCCTTCTTCATTATAATTGGTTTCCGGTCGAAAGACTTTAGACGTTTGAATTTAACATTAGTTTTAATAGTTCACTATTTTGAAGTACGCAGGCACATGAATAATGCTTATTCGTCATAATTCATTGTAATTTAAGACCATCTTTTGCATTTTTGGGGAATAAATGGTTTGCTCACAGAACGTTCTCAAAACCAAGTATATCTTCTTTCCGGTGGGCATGTGGGAGTGTAGCTAAGTGCTAGGGCATTCGACTGCATATCGAGAGGTCGGCGGTTCAATTCCGCTCGCTCCCTTCTTCATTATTGTTGGTTTACTTGTCGAAAGACTTTAGACGTTTGAAATTAAGATTAGTTTTAATAGCTCATTATTTTGAACTACGAAGGCACATGAATCATGCTTTTTCGTCGTGTTTCGTTGTATTTTAAGACCGGCTTTTGTGTTTTTTGGGGGTAAATTTTTTACTTAGAGATTGTTCTCAAAACCAAGTATATCTTCATAGCGGTCGGCATGTGTGAGTGTAGCTCAGTGGTAGAGCATTCGACTGCAGATCGAGAAGCCGGCATTTCCATTCCTCTCGCTCCCTTCTCCATTATCAGTATAATGGGTTACCTGTCGAAAGACCTTTGATGTTTTAAAGAAGAATTTGCATCAATTGGTTCATTATTTTGAACTACGCAGGCACATGAATAATGCTTATTCATCGTATTTCATTGTAATGTATGACCAGCTTTTGCATTTGTGGGGAATAAATTGTTTGCTTACAGAATGTTTTCATAACCAAGTATATCTACTTTTCGGTGGGCATGTGGGTGTGTAGCTTAGTGGTAGAGCATTTGACTGCAGATCGAGAGGTCGGTGGTTCAATTCCGCTCGCTCCCTTCTGTATTATAATGGTTACCTGTCGAAAGAGATTTGACGTTTGAATTTAAGATTAGTTTTAATAGTTCATTATTTTGAGCTGCGAAGGCAAATGAATCGTGGTTTTTGGTTGTGTTTCGTTGCATTTTATTACCGGCTTTTGTATTTTTGGGGGGTAAATGGTTTACTTAGAGATTGTTCTCGAAACCAAGTATAGCTTCATAGCTTTGGACATGTGGGAGTGTAGCTCATTAATAGAGCATTCGACTGCAGATTGAGAGGTCGGTGGTTCAATTCCGCTCCCTCTCTTCTTCATTACAATTGGCTACTTGTCGAAAGACGTTAGACGTTTTAAAGATCTATTTAGTTCATTATTTTCAACTACGAAGGCACTTGAATATTATTTTTTCGTGGTATTGCATTTAAATTTATGACGGGCTTTTGTAGTTTTGGGGAAGAAATGGTTTGCTTAGAGATATCTTTCAAAACCACGAAAGTATATTATCTTCTTAGCATTGAGCATGTGAGAGTGTGACTCAATGGCAAAGCATTCCAGTGCAGATCACAATGTTAGCGTTTCAATTCCGCTCGCTCTTTTCTTCATTATAATTGGTTACGTGTCGAAAGACTTTAGACGTTTGAAAGATTAATTAAGTTCAATATTTTGAATTACGCAGCACATTAAAAATGCTTTTTCGTCGTATTTCATTGTAATTTATGACGGGGTTTTGCATATTAAAGAAGAAATGTTTTTCTTGGAGATTGTTCTCAAAACCAAGTATCTCTGCATAACGTGGGGCATGTGGCAGTGTAGCTCATTGGTAGGGCATTCGACTGCATATCGAGAGGTCGGCGGTTCAATTCCGCTCGCTCCTTTCTTCATTATTGTGGGTTTACTTGTCGAAAGACTTTAGACGTTTGAAATTAAGATTAGTTTTAATAGCTCATTATTTTGAACTACGAAGGCACATGAATCATGCTTTTTGGTCGTGTTTCGTTGTATTTTCTGACCGGCTTTTGTGTTTTGGGGGGGGGGGGGGTAAATGGTTTACTTAAAGATTGCTCTCGAAGCCAAGTATATCTCCATAGCATTGGCCCTGTGAGGGGGTAGCTCAGTGGTAGAGCATTCGACTGCAGATCGGGAGGCCGGTGGTTAAATTCCTCTCGCTTCCTTCTCCATTATAATGGGTTACCTGTCGAAAGACTTTTGATGTTTTAAAGATTAATTTGTTTCATTATTTTGAACTACGCAGGCACATGAATAATGCTTATTCGTCGTATTTCTTTGTAGTATATGACCAGCTTTTTCATTTTTGGGGAATAAATTGCTTTTTTACAGAATGTTCTCAAAACGAAGTATATCTTCTTTCAGGTGGCATGTGGGAGTGTAGCTCAGTGGTAGAACATTCGACTGCAGAGCGAGAGGTCGGTGGTTCAATTCCGCTCGCTCCCTTCTCCATTATAATAGGTTACCTGTCGAAAGAGTTTTGCTGTTTTAAAGATTAATTTTTTTCATTATTTTGAACTACGCAGGCAGATGAATAATGCTTATTCGTCGTATTTCTTTGTAATATATGCCCAGCTTTTGCATTATTGGGGAATAAATTGTTTACTTACAGAATGTTCTCAAAACCAAGTATATCTTCTTTCTAGGGGGCATGTGGGAGTGTAGCTCAGTGGTAGAGCATTCGACTGCAAATCGATAGGTCGGTGGTTCAATTCCGCTCGCTCCCTTCTGCATTATAACGGGTTACCTGTCGAAAGACATTTGACGTTTGAAATTAAGATTAGTTTTAATAGTTCATTCTTTTGAATTTCGAAGGACATGAATCATGGTTTTTCGTCGTATTTCGTTGTAATTTATGACCGGCTTTTGTGTTTTTGGGGGTAAATGGTTTACTTAGAGATTGTTCTCGAAACCAAGTATATCTTCATACCGTTGGGCATATGGGAGTGTAGCTCAGTGGTAGAGCATTCGACTTCAAATCCAGAGGTCGGTGTTTGAATTCCGCTCGCTCCCTTCTCCATTATAATAGGTTACCTGTCGAAAGACTTTAGACGTTTGAAAGATTAATTAAGTTCAATATTTGGAGTAACGTAGGAACATTAATAATGCTTTTTCGTCGTATTTCATTGTAATTTATGCCGGGGTTTTGTATATTTGGGGAAGAAAAGTTTTTCTTAGAGATAGTTCTCAAAACAAAGTATCTCTGCACAGTGTTGGGCATGTGGGAGTATAGCTCAGTGGTAGGGCATTCGACTGCAGATCGAGAGGTCGGCGGTTCAACTCCGCTCGCTCCCTTCTTCATTATTGTGTGTTTACTTGTTGAAAGACTTTGGACGTTTGAATTTAAGATTAGTTTTAACAGTTCATTATTTTGAACTACGAAGGCACATGAATCAAATTTTTTTGTCGTGTTTCGTTGTATTTTATGACTGACTTTCGTGTTTTTGGGAGGTAAATTGTTTACATAGGGATTGTTCTCGAAACCAAGTACATCTTCATAGCTTTGGCCATGTGGGAGTGTAGCTTAGTGGTAGAGCAATCGTCTGCAGACCTAGCGGTCGGTGCTTCAATTCCGCTCGCTCCCTTCTGTATTATAATCGGTTACCTGTGGAAAGACATTTGACATTTGAATTTAAGTTTAGTTTTAATAGTTCATTATTTTCAACTACGAAGGCACATGAATATTGCTATTTCGTCGTATTGCATTTTAATTTATGAAGGGCTTTTGTATTTTTTGGGAAGAAATGGTTTGCTTAGAGATGGCTTTCAAAACCACGAAAGTATATGTTCTTAGCGTTGAGCATGTGAGAGTGTAACTCACTAGTAAAGCATTCGGGTGCAGATCGAGATGTTGGCGGTTCAATTCCGCTCGCTCCTTTCTTCATTATAATTGGTTACTTGCCGAAAGACTTTAGACGTTTGAAAGATTAATTAAGTTCAATATTTTGAATTACGCAATACATTAATAATGCTTTTTCGTCGTATTTCATTGTAATTTATGACGGGGTTTTGTATATTTGGGGAAGAAAAGTTTTTCCTTCGAGATTGTTCTCAAAACCAAGTATCTCTGCATAGCGTTGGGCATGTGGTAGTGTAGCTCAGTGGTAGAGCATTCGACTGCAGATCGGGAGGTCGGCGGTTGAATTCCGCTCGCTCCCTTCTTCATTATTGTTTGTTTACTTGTCGTAAGACATTTGACGTTTGAATTTAAGATTAGTTTTAATAGTTCATTATTTTGAACAGCGAAGGCACATGAATCATGCTTTTTTGTCGTGTTTCGTTGTATTTTATGACCGGCTCTTGTGTTATTGGGGAGTAAATGGTTTACTTAGAGATGGTTCAGTTCTGCTCGCTCCCTTCTTCATTACAATTGGCTACTTGTCGAAAGACGTTAGACGTTTAGAAGATTTATTTAGTTCATTATTTTCAACTACGAAGGCACATGAATCATGCTTTTTCGTCGTATTTCGTTGTATTTTATGACCGGCTTTTGTATTTTCGGGGAATAATGCTTTACTTAGAGATGGTTCAATTCTGCTCGCTCCCTTCTTCATTACAATTGGCTAATTGTCGAAACACGTTAGACGTTTGAAAGATTTAATTAGTTCATTATTTTCAACTACGAAGGCACTTGAATATTGCTTTTTCGTCGTATTGCATTTTAATTTATGACGGGCTTTTGTACTTTTGGGGAAGAAATTGTTTGCTTAGAGATTGCTTTCAAAACCACGCAAGTATATCTTCTTAGCGTTGAGCATGTGAGAGTGTGACTCACTGGTAAAGCATTCGACGGCAGATCAAGATGTTGGCGGTTCAATTCCGCTCGCTCCCTCCTTCATTATAATTGGTTACTTGTGGAAAGTCTTAGGACGTTTGAACGATTAATTAAGTTCAATATTTTGAATTGTGCAGCACATTAATAATGCTTTTTCGTCGTATTTCATTGTAATTTATGACGGGGTTTTGTATTTTTTGGGAGAAATGTTTTTCTTGGAGATATTTCTCAAAACCAAGTATCTCTGCATAGCGTTGGGCATGTGGGAGTGTAGCTCAGTGGTAGAGCATTCGACTGCAGATCGAGAGGTCGGTGGTTCAATTCCTCTCCCTCTCTTCTTCATTACAATTCGCTACTTGTCGAAAGACGTTAGACGTTTGAAAGATCTATTTAGTTCAATATTTTCAACTACGAAGGCACTTGAATATTGTTTTTTCGTCGTATTGCACTTTAATTTATGACGGGCTTTTGTATTTTTGGGGAAGAAATGGTTTGCTTAGAGATTGCTTTAAAAACCACAAAAGTATATCTTCTTAGTGTTGAGCATGTGAGAGTTTAACTAACTGGTAAAGCATTCGGGTGCAGATCGAGATGTTGGCGGTTCAATTCCGCTCGCTCCCTTCTTCATTACAATTGGTTACTTGTGAAAAGACTTAGGACTTTTGAAAGATTAATTAAGTTCAATATTTTGAATTATGCAGCACATTAATAATGCTTTTTGGTCGTATTTCATTGTAATTTATGACGGGGTTTTGTATTTTGGTAAGAAATGTTTTTCTTGGAGATTGTTTTCAAAACCAAGTATCTCTGCATAGCGTTGGGCATGTTGGAGTGTAGCTCAGTGGTAGAGCATTCGACTGCAGATCGAGAGATCGATGGTTCAATTCCGCTTGCTCCCTTCTTCATTATTGTGGGTTTACTTGTCGAAAGACTTTAGACGTTTGAATTTAAGATTAGTTTTAATAGTTCATTATTTTGAAGTACGCAGGCACATGAATAATGCTTATTCGTCATAATTCGTTGTAATATATGACCATCTTTTGCATTTTTGGGGAATACATGGTTTGCTCACAGAATGTTCTCAAAACTAAGTATATCTTCTTTCCGGTGGGCATGTGGGAGTGTAGCTCAGTGGTAGAGCATTCGACTGCAGATCGAGAGGTCGGTGGTTCAATTCCGCTCGCTCCCTTCTGCATTATAATGGTTACCTGTCGAAAGACATTTGACGTTTGAATTTAAGATTAGTTTTAATAGTTCATTATTTTGAATTGCGAAGGCACATGAATCGTGGTTTTTTGTCGTATTTCGTTGTATTTTGTGACCGGCTTTTGCATTTTTGGGGAATAATGCTTTACTTAGAGATGGTTCAATTCTGCTCGCTCCCTTCTTCATTACAATTGGCTACTTGTCGAAAGACGTTAGACGTTTGAAAGATTTATTTAGTTCATTATTTTCAACTACGAAGGCACATGAATATTGCTTTTTCGTCGTATTGCATTTTAATTTATGACGGGCTTTTGTTATTTTGGGGAAGAAATGGTTTGCTTAGAGATTGGTTTTAAAACCACGCAAGTATATTTTCTTAGCGTTGAGCATGTGAGAGGGTAACTCACTGGTGAAGAATTCGAGTGCAGATCGAGATGTTGGCGGTTTAATTTCGCTCGCTCCCTTCTTCATTATAATTGGTTACTTGTGGAAAGACTTTAGACGTTTGAAAGATTAATTAAGTTCAATATTTTGAATTATGCAGCACATTAATTATGCTTTTTTGTTGTATTTCATTGTAATTTATGACGGGGTTTTGTATTTTTGGGAAGAAATGTTTTTCTTGGAGATTGTTTTCAAAACCAAGTATCTCTGCATAGCGTTGGGCATGTTGGAGTGTAGCTCAGTGGTAGAGCATTCGACTGCAGATCGAGAGATCGGTGGTTCAATTCCGCTCGCTCCCTTCTTCATTATTGTGGGTTTACTTGTCGAAAGACTTTAGGCGTTTGAATTTAAGATTAGTTTTAATAGTTCATTATTTTGAAGTACGCAGGCACATGAATAATGCTTATTCGTCATAATTCGTTGTAATATACGACCATCTTTTGCATTTTTGGGGAATACATGGTTTGCTCACAGAATGTTCTCAAAACTAAGTATATCTTCTTTCCGGTGGGCATGTGGGAGTGTAGCTCAGTGGTAGAGCATTCGACTGCAGATCGAGAGGTCGGTGGTTCAATTCCGCTCGCTCCCTTCTGCATTATAATGGTTACCTGTCGAAAGACATTTGACGCTTGAATTTAAGATTAGTTTTAATAGTTCATTATTTTGAATTGCGAAGGCACATGAATCGTGGTTTTTTGTCGTATTTCGTTGTATTTTGTGACAAGCTTTTGTATTTTTGGGGAATAATGCTTTACTTAGAGATGGTTCAATTCTGCTCGCTCCCTTCTTCATTACAATTGGCTACTTGTCGAAAGACGTTAGACGTTTGAAAGATTTATTTAGTTCATTATTTTCAACTACGAAGGCACATGAATATTGCTTTTTCGTCGTATTGCATTTTAATTTATGACGGGCTTTTGTTATTTTGGGGAAGAAATGGTTTGCTTAGAGATTGCTTTCAAAACCACGAAAGTATATGTTCTTAGCGTTGAGCATGTGAGAGTGTAACTCACTAGTAAAGCATTCGGGTGCAGATCGAGATGTTGGCGGTTCAATTCCGCTCGCTCCTTTCTTCATTATAATTGGTTACTTGCCGAAAGACTTTAGACGTTTGAAAGATTAATTAAGTTCAATATTTTGAATTACGCAGCACATTAATAATGCTTTTTCGTCGTATTTCATTGTAATTTATGACGGGGTTTTGTATATTTGGGGAAGAAAAGTTTTTCCTTCGAGATTGTTCTCAAAACCAAGTATCTCTGCATAGCGTTGGGCATGTGGTAGTGTAGCTCAGTGGTAGAGCATTCGACTGCAGATTGAGAGGTCGGCGGTCGAATTCCGCTCGCTCCCTTCTTCATCATTGTTTGTTTACTTGTTGTAAGACATTTGACGTTTGAATTTAAGATTAGTTTTAATAGTTCATTATTTTGAACAGCGAAGGCACATGAATCATGCTTTTTTGTCGTGTTTCGTTGTATTTTATGACCGGCTCTTGTGTTATTGGGGAGTAAATGGTTTACTTGGAGATTGTTCTCGAGACCAAGTATATCTTCATAGCGTTGGCCATGTGGGAGTGTAGCTATGTGGTAGAGCATTCGACTGCAGATCGAGAGGCCGGCGGTTCCATTCCTCTCGCTCTCTTCTCCATTATAATGGGTTACCTGTCGAAAGACTTTTGATGTTTTAAAGATTAATTTGGTTCATTATTTTTAACTATGCAGGCACATGAATAATGCCTATTCGTCGTATTTCATTGTAATATATGACCAACTTTTGCATTTTTGGAGAAAAAATTGTTTGCTCACAGATTGTTCTCAAAACAAAGTATATCTTCTTTCCGGTGGGCATGTGGGAGTGTAGCTCAGTGGTAGAGCATTCGACTGCAGATCGAGAGGTCGGTGGTTCAATTCCGCTGGCTCCCTTCTGCATTATAATGGTTACCTGTCGCAAGACATTTGACGTTTGAATTTAAGATTAGTTTTAATAGTTCATTATTTTGAGCTGCGAAGGCACATGAATCGTGGTTTTTAGTCGTATTTCGTTGTATTTTATGACCGGCTTTTGTATTTTCGGGGAATAATGCTTTACTTAGAGATGGTTCAATTCTGCTCGCTCCCTTCTTCATTACAATTGGCTAATTGTCGAAACACGTTAGACGTTTGAAAGATTTAATTAGTTCAATATTTTCAACTACGAAGGCACTTGAATATTGTTTTTTCGTCGTATTGCATTTCAATTTATGACGGGCTTTTGTATTTTTGGGGAAGAAATGGTTTTCTTAGAGATTGCTTTAAAAGCCACGACAGTATATCTTCTTAGTGTTGAGCATGTGACAGTGTAACTCACTGGTAAAGCATTCGACTGCAGATCGAGATGTTGGCGGTTCAATTCCGCTCGCTCCCTTCTTCATTATAATTGGTTACTTGTGAAAAGACTTAGGACTTTTGAAAGATTAATTAAGTTCAATATTTTGAATTATGCAGCACATTAATCATGCTTTTTGGTCGTATTTCATTGTAATTAATGACGGGGTTTTGTATTTTGGGAAGAAATGTTCTTCTTGGAGATTGTTTTCAAAACCAAGTATCTCTGCTTAGCGTTGGGCATGTTAGAGTGTAGCTCAGTGGTAGAGCATTCGACTGCAGATTGAGAGGTCGGTGGTTCAATTCCGCTCGCTCCCTTCTTCATTATTGTGGGTTTACTTGTCGAAAGAGTTTAGACGTTTGAATTGAAGATTAGTTTTAATAGTTCATTATTTTGAAGTACGCAGGCACATGAATAATGCTTATTCGTCATAATTCGTTGTAATATATGACCATCTTTTGCATTTTTGGGGAATAAATGGTTTGCTCACAGAATGTTCTCAAAACTAAGTATATCTTCTTTCCGGTGGGCATGTGGGAGTGTAGCCCAGTGGTAGAGCATTCGACTGCAGATCGAGAGGTCGGTGGTTCAAATCCGCTCGCTCCCTTCTGCATTATAATGGTTACCTGTCGAAAGACATTTGACGTTTGAATTTAAGATTAATTTTAATAGTTCATTATTTTGAATTGCGAAGGCACATGAATCGTGGTTTTTTGTCGTATTTCGTTGTATTTTGTGACCGGCTTTTGTATTTTTGGGCAATAATGCTTTACTTAGAGATGGTTCAATTCTGCTAACTCCCTTCTTCATTACAATTGGCTACTTGTCGAAAGACGTTAGACGTTTGAAAGATTTATTTAGTTCATTATTTTCAACTACGAAGGCACAAAAATATTGCTTTTCCGTCGTATTGCATTTTAATTTATGACGGGCTTTTGTTATTTTGGGGAAGAAATGGTTTGCTTAGAGATTGCTTTCAAAACCACGAAAGTATATCTTCTTAGTGTTGAGCATGTGAGAGTGTAACTAACTGCTAAAGCATTCGGGTGCAGATCGAGATGTTAACGGTTCAATTCCGCTCGCTCCCTTCTTCATTATAATTGGTTACTTGTGAAATAACTTAGGACTTTTGAAAGATTAATTAAGTTGAATATTTTGAATGATGCAGCACATTAATTATGCTTTTTCGTCGTATTTCATTGTAATTTATGACGGGGTTTTGTATTTTTGGGAAGAAATGTTTTTCTTGGAGATTGTTTTCAAAACCAAGTATCTCTGCATAGCGTTGGGCATGTTGGAGTGTAGCTCAGTGGTAGAGCATTCGACTGCAGATCGAGAGGTCGGTGATTCAATTCCGCTCGCTCCCTTCTTCATTATTGTGGGTTTACTTGTCGAAAGACTTTAGACGTTTTAATTTAAGATTAGTTTTAATAGTTCATTATTTTGAAGTACGCAGGCACATGAATAATGCTTATTAGTCATAATTCGTTGTAATATATGACCATCTTTTTCATTTTTGGGGAATACATGGTTGGCTCACAGCATGTTCTCAAAACTAAGTATATCTTCTTTTCGGTGGGCATGTGGGAGTGTAGCTCAGTGGTAGAGCATTCGACTGCAAATCAAGAGGTCGGTGGTTCAATTCCGCTCGCTCGCTTCTGCATTATAATGGTTACCTGTCGAAAGACATTTGACGTTTGAATTTAAGATTATTTTTAATAGTTCATTATTTTGAGTTGCGAAGGCACATGAATCGTGGTTTTTTGTCGTATTTCGTTGTATTTTGTGACCGGCTTTTGTATTTTTGGGGAATAATGCTTTACTTAGAGATGGTTCAACTCTGCTCGCTCCCTTCTTCATTACAATTGTCTTCTTGTCGAAAGACGTTAGACGTTTGAAAGATTTATTTAGTTCATTATTTTCAACTACGAAGGCACATGAATATTGCTTTTTCGTCGTATTGCATTTTAGTTTATGACGGGCTTTTGTTATTTTGGGGAAGAAATGGTTTGCTTAGAGATTGGTTTTAAAACCACGCAAGTATATTTTCTTAGCGTTGAGCATGTGAGAGTGTGACTCACTGGTAAAGCATTCGACGGCAGATCAAGATGTTGGCGGTTCAATTCCGCTCGCTCCCTCCTTCATTATAATTGGTTACTTGTGGAAAGTCTTAGGACGTTTGAACGATTAATTAAGTTCAATATTTTGAATTGTGCAGCACATTAATAATGCTTTTTCGTCGTATTTCATTGTAATTTATGACGGGGTTTTGTATTTTTTGGAAGAAATGTTTTTCTTGGAGATATTTCTCAAAACCAAGTATCTCTGCATAGCGTTGGGCATGTGGGAGTGTAGCTCAGTGGTAGAGCATTCGACTGCAGATCGAGAGGTCGGTGGTTCAATTCCTCTCCCTCTCTTCTTCATTACAATTCGCTACTTGTCGAAAGACGTTAGACGTTTGAAAGATCTATTTAGTTCAATATTTTCAACTACGAAGGCACTTGAATATTGTTTTTTCGTCGTATTGCACTTTAATTTATGACGGGCTTTTGTATTTTTGGGGAAGAAATGGTTTGCTTAGAGATTGCTTTAAAAACCACAAAAGTATATCTTCTTAGTGTTGAGCATGTGTGAGTTTAACTAACTGGTAAAGCATTCGGGTGCAGATCGAGATGTTGGCGGTTCAATTCCGCTCGCTCCTTTCTTCATTATAATTGGTTACTTGCCGAAAGACTTTAGACGTTTGAAAGATTAATTAAGTTCAATATTTTGAATTACGCAGCACATTAATAATGCTTTTTCGTCGTATTTCATTGTAATTTATGACGGGGTTTTGTATATTTGGGGAAGAAAAGTTTTTCCTTCGAGATTGTTCTCAAAACCAAGTATCTCTGCATAGCGTTGGGCATGTGGTAGTGTAGCTCAGTGGTAGAGCATTCGACTGCAGATTGAGAGGTCGGCGGTCGAATTCCGCTCGCTCCCTTCTTCATCATTGTTTGTTTACTTGTTGTAAGACATTTGACGTTTGAATTTAAGATTAGTTTTAATAGTTCATTATTTTGAACAGCGAAGGCACATGAATCATGCTTTTTTGTCGTGTTTCGTTGTATTTTATGACCGGCTCTTGTGTTATTGGGGAGTAAATGGTTTACTTGGAGATTGTTCTCGAGACCAAGTATATCTTCATAGCGTTGGCCATGTGGGAGTGTAGCTATGTGGTAGAGCATTCGACTGCAGATCGAGAGGCCGGCGGTTCCATTCCTCTCGCTCTCTTCTCCATTATAATGGGTTACCTGTCGAAAGACTTTTGATGTTTTAAAGATTAATTTGGTTCATTATTTTTAACTATGCAGGCACATGAATAATGCCTATTCGTCGTATTTCATTGTAATATATGACCAACTTTTGCATTTTTGGAGAAAAAATTGTTTGCTCACAGATTGTTCTCAAAACAAAGTATATCTTCTTTCCGGTGGGCATGTGGGAGTGTAGCTCAGTGGTAGAGCATTCGACTGCAGATCGAGAGGTCGGTGGTTCAATTCCGCTGGCTCCCTTCTGCATTATAATGGTTACCTGTCGCAAGACATTTGACGTTTGAATTTAAGATTAGTTTTAATAGTTCATTATTTTGAGCTGCGAAGGCACATGAATCGTGGTTTTTAGTCGTATTTCGTTGTATTTTATGACCGGCTTTTGTATTTTCGGGGAATAATGCTTTACTTAGAGATGGTTCAATTCTGCTCGCTCCCTTCTTCATTACAATTGGCTAATTGTCGAAACACGTTAGACGTTTGAAAGATTTAATTAGTTCAATATTTTCAACTACGAAGGCACTTGAATATTGTTTTTTCGTCGTATTGCATTTCAATTTATGACGGGCTTTTGTATTTTTGGGGAAGAAATGGTTTTCTTAGAGATTGCTTTAAAAGCCACGACAGTATATCTTCTTAGTGTTGAGCATGTGACAGTGTAACTCACTGGTAAAGCATTCGACTGCAGATCGAGATGTTGGCGGTTCAATTCCGCTCGCTCCCTTCTTCATTATAATTGGTTACTTGTGAAAAGACTTAGGACTTTTGAAAGATTAATTAAGTTCAATATTTTGAATTATGCAGCACATTAATCATGCTTTTTGGTCGTATTTCATTGTAATTAATGACGGGGTTTTGTATTTTGGGAAGAAATGTTCTTCTTGGAGATTGTTTTCAAAACCAAGTATCTCTGCTTAGCGTTGGGCATGTTAGAGTGTAGCTCAGTGGTAGAGCATTCGACTGCAGATTGAGAGGTCGGTGGTTCAATTCCGCTCGCTCCCTTCTTCATTATTGTGGGTTTACTTGTCGAAAGAGTTTAGACGTTTGAATTGAAGATTAGTTTTAATAGTTCATTATTTTGAAGTACGCAGGCACATGAATAATGCTTATTCGTCATAATTCGTTGTAATATATGACCATCTTTTGCATTTTTGGGGAATAAATGGTTTGCTCACAGAATGTTCTCAAAACTAAGTATATCTTCTTTCCGGTGGGCATGTGGGAGTGTAGCCCAGTGGTAGAGCATTCGACTGCAGATCGAGAGGTCGGTGGTTCAAATCCGCTCGCTCCCTTCTGCATTATAATGGTTACCTGTCGAAAGACATTTGACGTTTGAATTTAAGATTAATTTTAATAGTTCATTATTTTGAATTGCGAAGGCACATGAATCGTGGTTTTTTGTCGTATTTCGTTGTATTTTGTGACCGGCTTTTGTATTTTTGGGCAATAATGCTTTACTTAGAGATGGTTCAATTCTGCTAACTCCCTTCTTCATTACAATTGGCTACTTGTCGAAAGACGTTAGACGTTTGAAAGATTTATTTAGTTCATTATTTTCAACTACGAAGGCACAAAAATATTGCTTTTCCGTCGTATTGCATTTTAATTTATGACGGGCTTTTGTTATTTTGGGGAAGAAATGGTTTGCTTAGAGATTGCTTTCAAAACCACGAAAGTATATCTTCTTAGTGTTGAGCATGTGAGAGTGTAACTAACTGCTAAAGCATTCGGGTGCAGATCGAGATGTTAACGGTTCAATTCCGCTCGCTCCCTTCTTCATTATAATTGGTTACTTGTGAAATAACTTAGGACTTTTGAAAGATTAATTAAGTTGAATATTTTGAATGATGCAGCACATTAATTATGCTTTTTCGTCGTATTTCATTGTAATTTATGACGGGGTTTTGTATTTTTGGGAAGAAATGTTTTTCTTGGAGATTGTTTTCAAAACCAAGTATCTCTGCATAGCGTTGGGCATGTTGGAGTGTAGCTCAGTGGTAGAGCATTCGACTGCAGATCGAGAGGTCGGTGATTCAATTCCGCTCGCTCCCTTCTTCATTATTGTGGGTTTACTTGTCGAAAGACTTTAGACGTTTTAATTTAAGATTAGTTTTAATAGTTCATTATTTTGAAGTACGCAGGCACATGAATAATGCTTATTAGTCATAATTCGTTGTAATATATGACCATCTTTTTCATTTTTGGGGAATACATGGTTGGCTCACAGCATGTTCTCAAAACTAAGTATATCTTCTTTTCGGTGGGCATGTGGGAGTGTAGCTCAGTGGTAGAGCATTCGACTGCAAATCAAGAGGTCGGTGGTTCAATTCCGCTCGCTCGCTTCTGCATTATAATGGTTACCTGTCGAAAGACATTTGACGTTTGAATTTAAGATTATTTTTAATAGTTCATTATTTTGAGTTGCGAAGGCACATGAATCGTGGTTTTTTGTCGTATTTCGTTGTATTTTGTGACCGGCTTTTGTATTTTTGGGGAATAATGCTTTACTTAGAGATGGTTCAACTCTGCTCGCTCCCTTCTTCATTACAATTGTCTTCTTGTCGAAAGACGTTAGACGTTTGAAAGATTTATTTAGTTCATTATTTTCAACTACGAAGGCACATGAATATTGCTTTTTCGTCGTATTGCATTTTAGTTTATGACGGGCTTTTGTTATTTTGGGGAAGAAATGGTTTGCTTAGAGATTGGTTTTAAAACCACGCAAGTATATTTTCTTAGCGTTGAGCATGTGAGAGTGTGACTCACTGGTAAAGCATTCGACGGCAGATCAAGATGTTGGCGGTTCAATTCCGCTCGCTCCCTCCTTCATTATAATTGGTTACTTGTGGAAAGTCTTAGGACGTTTGAACGATTAATTAAGTTCAATATTTTGAATTGTGCAGCACATTAATAATGCTTTTTCGTCGTATTTCATTGTAATTTATGACGGGGTTTTGTATTTTTTGGAAGAAATGTTTTTCTTGGAGATATTTCTCAAAACCAAGTATCTCTGCATAGCGTTGGGCATGTGGGAGTGTAGCTCAGTGGTAGAGCATTCGACTGCAGATCGAGAGGTCGGTGGTTCAATTCCTCTCCCTCTCTTCTTCATTACAATTCGCTACTTGTCGAAAGACGTTAGACGTTTGAAAGATCTATTTAGTTCAATATTTTCAACTACGAAGGCACTTGAATATTGTTTTTTCGTCGTATTGCACTTTAATTTATGACGGGCTTTTGTATTTTTGGGGAAGAAATGGTTTGCTTAGAGATTGCTTTAAAAACCACAAAAGTATATCTTCTTAGTGTTGAGCATGTGTGAGTTTAACTAACTGGTAAAGCATTCGGGTGCAGATCGAGATGTTGCCGGTTCAATTCCGCTCGCTCCCTTCTTCATTATAATTGGTTACTTGTGAAAAGACTTAGGACTTTTGAAAGATTAATTAAGTTCAATATTTTGAATTATGCAGCACATTAATAATGCTTTTTGGTCGTATTTCATTGTAATTTATGACGGGGTTTTGTATTTTGGTAAGAAATGTTTTTCTTGGAAATTGTTTTCAAAACCAAGTATCTCCCAGGTGATCTCGCGCCAAGCGCGCAAAGCATGATTTTCCTTGCAGATAGAAATCCATACCAGCATGCTTTGAAAGCGTAGTATAAGATGTTTTTTATTCGTGGCGCGTGAGGCTAATGGTTTTTTAGTGATATTTTAGCTGATCATCAACGATTTTTTGAAAAAATTGAGCTCAGAAACGGATAAAACGTAGTAGTTGTGAAATTGGATCGTCTGGGATGCAAAACAGAACAATTTTGATTCAAAAAACCACGATTTGGGGGAAATTGTTGTTCTCAAGCTTTTAGTGATTTAGTGGACTGTAAGCATAAACAATTGGCGCAGGCGAGTTAAATTGCGATAGAATTTAGCTTAAAATCATTTCGATTTCTGTAAATTTAGGTTATTTCAATAAATTATGACATTGTGCTAATTTGTTAAGTGTTTCTATTGTCTAAAATTTTTTTATGTCGTACTTTTTTACATGGGATTTTTGGCGGGAATTGTAAAAACTATATTTTCAAACGTACAAAGTAGCGATAAAATGATATCGTGTCACGGCCGAGAAATTCGGCAAACAACAAGAAAGGTCATTAGAAATAGTGTTTATCTTGGCCCTAATGACTATGATACCATTTAATACAAGGCCGTAGGAAGATAAAAAAAGTTAGGGGGGCTCTTCGATCGCTGAAGGCACAAGTGCTGCTAGGGGGTCCGGGGACACGCCCCCCAGAATTATTTTTCTATTTTTAGCATGCTTAAACATGCTTTTCTGCACTTTTGAGGTCAGTTTTTGCCATGATCATTGGATTAAGACATGTGTAAGACTGTAAACCGTTAAAAACGTGTATTTACTTCTAGACTCAACAATGATTTTTAGGGGGGCTCAGCCCCCCTGCCTTTGAAGTTAGGGGGGCTCAAGCCCCCCTTGCCCCCGTGGTTCTTACGGCCATGATTTAATACAAAATGCTTTGGACAATTGTACCAAGAGTATCAACAAAATCCATATTCCCAGCTTAGAAACTCATGTCAGAGTGTTATATTGAATTTGGGCTGATGGCAAAAAGAGTAGAATTGACACGGGCAAGAGTTAATATGTTGGTCATTTCCGCTAATATGATTTGACGAAGGGGCAGAAATGGTTACAAGATGGAAATGGTGCCACAAGGTCATCATAATAAATATTATTGTCAAAATGCATCTTTTTATAAGACCTGTGGAAACCATATCATTTCAAATTGGCATGCATGCAATTGGTAAATTGAGAATAAGCATGTGCTGCACTTTGATGTGTTTCCCGTCATGGTGCTCTGAAGCCTACAACATCCTGGGTACAGTAGGAGTTGAATAACAGCTATATTGGGTATACATCTTACACCATATAGTAAGATCCAATGACTAGAGGAGGTAGAAACATATTTGAGCAAACAATTTGGCCATCTTCAGTTCATGTAATCTCTGATTTATGGGCACTGAATAAAATGCTTAAAAAATAACTGTTTGACGAAATACATTAAAACGAGGTGAAATAAAGTCAGTTGCTTTCCGAAATTCTGTTAATCCATACTCACTGTGCCCTCAGAAACTTGTAAATTTGTCATGGGTATTAAGAATAAATCCACCTCCAAATATATTCTGATTATATTAATTCAAAAATTTGACCAAGTAATAATTAGAAGCATTATAATTAACTTTGATGCCAAAATTGGTCAATTTGCCTGATTTTTAGCAGTCAAATATTTGTTTTAATTCAATGAAATCCCACTTCACTTTCAAGAAATAGCTATCACACACCCTCCTACACAATAAGTTTACTTCCAGTTGGCAATAAAAAATTGCCCAAACAAGAGATTTTAATTATAGAATCTACAAACTCAACAACTCTCTCATGCAATCAATCAATCACACATGTTAGGGTGACCATGGCCAGGTTTAATCAATGCTAACTTGAGCTTTTGTAATTTGATTTTGGCTATCCCAGTTTAACAACCCTTCATAAATCCATGCTATACTGGTTTTGATTTAGGTTTGCAAGAATATTTATGGCACAAATAGCCTGTATTTAAATATAGGGAAAGTCTCCAGATAAACAAAAAAACTTTGCATTGTGTATCTCTAAGGGCAACTGGATCGCAGGAAAAGTGGGTGGATACCTTAAGGCATGTACTCCATTTGTTAAAGTAGAAAATGGACATTTAACTATCAAGTTTGATGAGGTTAGCATGCTATTGTTTGGTCATAAAGTTCCTGGCATTTTACTTGATACATGAGTTGAGCACTTCAGCTTTGATGTCCTTGTCTGTTCTGGGTTAACAGAGGTATTCTGGATCC
Source organism: Muricea muricata (assembly GCA_963855995.1). NCBI lineage: Eukaryota > Metazoa > Cnidaria > Anthozoa > Malacalcyonacea > Plexauridae > Muricea > Muricea muricata. The sequence goes on from OY979716.1 coordinate 106,299,307, forward strand.
AACACCTACTGCAACCTGTCCACCCACTTTAAGTGGAGCCTGTTAACAATGCTCCCAATGACAAGTGTGATCGTCTGGTATTTATAGATTATTGGCAGAGTAAAAAAGCTGGTAAAGTTACCCTCCTTGTGTGGGGACAAGGTTAATTCTTCCAGTTGTCTGCCTTATGCCAGATAATGTCAAAGGGCTCACTTCAATAGGATAGGATGGAAAGAGTTTTGCTTCCCATCAATAGTACAAATAACCCCTCCCTTTTATCAATGTCCCCTTTCAAAACTTTTCATAACCCTCATCTTGACAACTTATTTCAGAGAACAAACAATTGATAGGTGGACACTTGCAAATGCTGCAGAATTTATACGAAATTATTGTTAAATTAAAGTGGTTATGCGTATTGGTGGTACTACATGTAAAACTCAATTTTATGACAGCTTTATTTGCTAAGCCCTATATGGTAAAGTTCATTATGTGTTCTTGCAAGAGCTCCAATACCGGTCAATAAAATTACAAATTTATACAGTAAATATTCCTAAACATTCTTATTTATAAAGTTTGATAACATCCATGAAAGTAGAAATAAAAACACATATGATCTTGACATAACAGCATTACACAATACACATCGGTCCTGCTAAAATAGCTAGTCTTGTGAAGTACCAAATGAGAAACTGTCGGTCCAACACAAACCCACTGGAAATGATAGAAAGTCAAGGTATAGAATTGGTATTTCTTTTAACAAAATCCTGGGGATGGAACTGAATTCAGATGAGGTTCCAATAGGTAATATACGGTATATATTTCAAAAGATCTGTAGAGTTCTCAAGCCTGGAAAGCAATAACCCCTGCCAGTTCACTTCTAGCCGATCTTTCCAGGTTAAAGTCATCATCACAAGTTCCCTGAAAGTTTACAGTCAAGTTAGAAAAAATACCATTTCTTTGTTCAGCCAATATGCACTGGGATTTGCCATCACAAATTAACACCAATTTATTTGATCCAGCTGAGAGTGAATCAGCCCACGATCGTCTACCATTTGTATGTGACCCAGCGCTAGTGCGCGCTACCCAGCTTGAGATCTTAAAGGTACAAAATTATCCCACGGAGAACATCCAGTCACTGGTACAACCGTACAACAAATTGTTCATGCCTTCGCCCTTCGGTAGCATAGAAAAAGATTTCAAAGCCTCTTTGAGAGCAGACTCCTGCAGAAATGCCATTCGGGAGTACAAAACCAGCACCAAGAGTAGATTGTGAGTAAAAAATACATAATAGGAGTAAATTCTCTGCGAATATATTCAACTTTTACAAAAACTACTCCTCGAACTATTCCGCCATATTTACAGATTTTTTGAGCTTGCAAGCGCGCGCTGCAGCACGGTATGGATTTCTATTTGGAGAAACTCTTTGTGCGCTGATTGGCTAAAATCACTCCCTCAGATCAGCTGGTCTGCATAGCTCAGTGTAGAGCATTCGACTGCAGATCGAGAGTTTGGTGGTTCAATTCCGCTCGCTCCCTTCTGCATTATAATGGTTACCTGTCGAAAGACATTTGACGTTTGAATTTAAGATTAGTTTTAATAGTTCATTATTTTGAATTGCGAAGGCACATGAATCGTGGTTTTTGGTCGTATTTCGTTGTATTTTGTGACCGGCTTTTGTATTTTTGGGGAATAATGCTTTACTTAGAGATGGTTCAATTCTGCTCGCTCCCTTCTTCATTACAATTGGCTACTTGTCGAAAGACGTTAGACGTTTGAAAGATTTATTTAGTTCATTATTTTAAACTACGAAGGCACGTGAATATTGCTTTTTCGTCGTATTGCATTTTAATTTATGACGGGCTTTTGTTATTTTGGGGAAGAAATGGTTTGCTTAGAGATTGGTTTTAAAACCACGCAAGTATATTTTCTTAGCGTTGAGCATGTGAGAGGGTAACTCACTGGTGAAGAATTCGAGTGCAGATCGAGATGTTGGCGGTTTAATTTCGCTCACTCCCTTCTTCATTATAATTGGTTACTTGTGGAAAGACTTTAGACGTTTGAAAGATTAATTAAGTTCAATATTTTGAATTATGCAGCACATTAATTATGCTTTTTTGTTGTATTTCATTGTAATTTATGACGGGGTTTTGTATTTTTGGGAAGAAATGTTTTTCTTGGAGATTGTTTTCAAAACCAAGTATCTCTGCATAGCGTTGGGCATGTTGGAGTGTAGCTCAGTGGTAGAGCATTCGACTGCAGATCGAGAGATCGGTGGTTCAATTCCGCTCGCTCCCTTCTTCATTATTGTGGGTTTACTTGTCGAAAGACTTTAGACGTTTGAATTTAAGATTAGTTTTAATAGTTCATTATTTTGAAGTACGCAGGCACATGAATAATGCTTATTCGTCATAATTCGTTGTAATATATGACCATCTTTTGCATTTTTGGGGAATACATGGTTTGCTCACAGAATGTTCTCAAAACTAAGTATATCTTCTTTCCGGTGGGCATGTGGGAGTGTAGCTCAGTGGTAGAGCATTCGACTGCAGATCGAGAGGTCGGTGGTTCAATTCCGCTCGCTCCCTTCTGCATTATAATGGTTACCTGTCGAAAGACATTTGACGCTTGAATTTAAGATTAGTTTTAATAGTTCATTATTTTGAATTGCGAAGGCACATGAATCGTGGTTTTTTGTCGTATTTCGTTGTATTTTGTGACAAGCTTTTGTATTTTTGGGGAATAATGCTTTACTTAGAGATGGTTCAATTCTGCTCGCTCCCTTCTTCATTACAATTGGCTACTTGTCGAAAGACGTTAGACGTTTGAAAGATTTATTTAGTTCATTATTTTCAACTACGAAGGCACATGAATATTGCTTTTTCGTCGTATTGCATTTTAATTTATGACGGGCTTTTGTTATTTTGGGGAAGAAATGGTTTGCTTAGAGATTGGTTTTAAAACCACGCAAGTATATGTTCTTAGCGTTGAGTATGTGAGAGTGTAACTCACTGGTGAAGAATTCGAGTGCAGATCGAGATGTTGGCGTTTCAATTTCGCTAGCTCCCTTCTTCATTATAATTGGTTACTTGTGGAAAGACTTTAGACGTTTGAAAGATTAATTAAGTTCAACATCGCAGGCACATTAATAATGCTTTTTCGTCGTATTTCATTGTAATTTATTTCGGGGTTTTGTATATTTGGGGAAGAAAAGTTTTTCTTAGAGACTGTTCTAAAAACCAAGTATCTCTGCATAGCGTTGGGCATGTGGGAGTGTAGCTCAGTGGTAGAGCATTCGACTGCAGATCGAGTGGTCTACGGTTCAATTCCGCTCGCTCCCTTCTTCATTATTGTGTGTTTACTTGTTGAAAGACTTTGGACGTTTGAATTTAAGATTAGTTTTAATAGTTCATTATTTTAAACTACGAAGTCACATGAATCATGCTTTTTCGTCGTGTTTTGTTTTATTTTATTACCTGCTTTCGTTTTTTTGGAGGGTAAATTGCTTACTTAGAGATTGTTCTCGAAACCAAGTATATCTTCTTTCCGGTGGGCATGTGGGAGTGTAGCTCAGTGGTAGAGCATTCGACTGAAGATCGAGGGGTCGGCGGTTCAATTCCGCTCCCTACCTTCTTCATTATTGTGGGTTTACTCGTGGAAAGACTTTAGACGTTTGAAATTAAGATTAGTTTAAATAGCTCATTTTTTTTAACTACGAAGGCATATGAATCATGCTTTTTCATGTTGTTTCGTGGTATTTTATTTCCGGTTTTTATGTTTAATGGGAGTAAATGATTTACTTAGAGATTGTTCTCGAAACCAAGTATATCTTCATAGCGTTGGCCATGTGGGAGTGTAGCTCAGTGGTAGAGCATTCGACTGCAGATCGAGAGGCCGGTGATTCAATTCCTCTCGCTCCCTTCTCCATTATAATGGGTTTCCTGTCGAAAGACTTTTGATGTTTTAAAGATTAATTTGTTTCATTATTTTGAACTACGCAGTCACATGAATAATGCTTATTCGTCGTGTTTCATTGTAATATATGACCAGCTTTTGCATTTTTGGGGAATGTTCTCAAAACCAAGTATATCTTCTTTCCGGCGGGCTTGTGGGAGTGTAGCTCAGTGGTAGAGCATTCGACTGCAGATCGAGAGGTCGGCAATTCACTTCCGCTCGCTCCCTTCTTCATTATTGTGGGTTTACTTGTCGAAAGACTTTAGACGTTTGAATTTAAGATTAGTTTTAATAGTTCATTATTTTGAGTTGCGAAGGCACATGAATCGTGGTTTCTCGTCGTATTTCGTTGCATTTTATGACCGGCTTTTGTATTTTTGGGTAATAAATGCTTTACTTGGAGATGGTTCAGTTCTGCTCGCTCCCTTCTTCATTACAATTGGCTACTTGTCGAAAGACGTTAGACGTTAAAGATTTATTTAGTTCATTATTTTCAACTACGAAGGCACATGAATATTGCTTTTTCGTGGTATTGCATTTTAATTTATGATGGGCTGTTGTATTTTTGGGGAAAAAATATTTTGCTTAGAGATTGCTGTCAAAACAACGCAAGTATATTTTCTTAGCGTTGGGCATGTGAGATTGTAATTCACTGGTAAAGCATTCGAGTGCAGATCGAGAGGTCGGCGATTCAGTTCCGCTCGCTCCCTTCTTCATTATAATTGGTTACTTGTCGAAAGACTTTAGACGTTTGAAAGATTAATTAGTCCAAAATTTTTATGTACGCCGGCACATTAATAATGCTTCTTCGTCGTACTTCATTGTAATTTATGACGGGGTTTTGTATACTTGGGGAAAAATTGTTTTTCTTTGAGATTTTTCTTAAAACCAAGTATCGCTGGATAGCGTTGGGCATGTGGGAGTGTAGCTCAGTAGTAGAGCATACGACTTCAGATCGAGAGGTCGGCGGTTCAATTCCGCTCGCTCCCTTCTTCATTATAATTGGTTACTTGTCGAAAGATTTCAGACGTTTGAAAGATTAATTAAGTTCAATATTTTGAATTACGCAGCACATTAATAATGCTTTTTCGTCGTATTTCATTGTAATTTATGACGGGGTTTTGCATAATAAGAAAGAAATGTTTTTCTTGGAGATTGTTCTCAAAACCAAGTATCTCTGCATAGCGTTGGGCATGTGGGAGTGTAGCTCAGTGGTAGGGCATTCGACTGCAGATCGAGAGGTTGGCGGTTCAATTCCGCTCGATCCCTTCTTCATTATTGTGTGTTTACTTGTTGAAAGACTTTAGACGTTTGAATTTAAGATTAGTTTTAATAGTTCATTATTTTCAACTACGAAGGCACATGAATATTGTTATTTCGTCGTATTGCATTTTAATTTATGAAGGGCTTTTGTATTTTTTGGGAAGAAATGGTTTGCTTAGAGATTGCTTTCAAAACCACGAAACTATATGTTCTTAGCGTTGAGCATGTGAGAGTGTAACTCACTAGTAAAGCATTCGGGTGCAGATCGAGATGTTGGCGGTTCAATTCCGCTCGCTCCTTTCTTCATTATAATTGGTTACTTGCCGAAAGACTTTAGACGTTTGAAAGATTAATTAAGTTCAATATTTTGAATTACGCAGCACATTAATAATGCTTTTTCGTCGTATTTCATTGTAATTTATGACGGGGTTTTGTATATTTGGGGAAGAAAAGTTTTTCCTTCGAGATTGTTCTCAAAACCAAGTATCTCTGCATAGCGTTGGGCATGTGGTAGTGTAGCTCAGTGGTAGAGCATTCGACTGCAGATTGAAAGGTCGGCGGTTGAATTCCGCTCGCTCCCTTCTTCATCATTGTTTGTTTACTTGTTGTAAGACATTTGACGTTTGAATTTAAGATTAGTTTTATTAGTTCATTATTTTGAACAGCGAAGGCACATGAATCATGCTTTTTTGTCGTGTTTCGTTGTATTTTATGACCGGCTCTTGTGTTATTGGGGAGTAAATGGTTTACTTGGAGATTGTTCTCGAGACCAAGTATATCTTCATAGCGTTGGCCATGTGGGAGTGTAGCTATGTGGTAGAGCATTCGACTGCAGATCGAGAGGCCGGCGGTTCCATTCCTCTCGCTCTCTTCTCCATTATAATGGGTTACCTGTCGAAAGACTTTTGATGTTTTAAAGATTAATTTGGTTCATTATTTTTAACTATGCAGGCACATGAATAATGCCTATTCGTCGTATTTCATTGTAATATATGACCAACTTTTGCATTTTTGGAGAAAAAATTGTTTGCTCACAGATTGTTCTTAAAACAAAGTATATCTTCTTTCCGGTGGGCATGTGGGAGTGTAGCTCAGTGGTAGAGCATTCGACTGCAGATCGAGAGGTCGGTGGTTCAATTCCGCTGGCTCCCTTCTGCATTATAATGGTTACCTGTCGAAAGACATTTGACGTTTGAATTTAAGATCAGTTTTAATAGTTCATTATTTTGAGCTGCGAAGGCACATGAATCGTGGTTTTTAGTCGTATTTCGTTGTATTTTATGACCGGCTTTTGTATTTTCGGGGAATAATGCTTTACTTAGAGATGGTTCAATTCTGCTCGCTCCCTTCTTCATTACAATTGGCTAATTGTCGAAACACGTTAGACGTTTGAAAGATTTAATTAGTTCAATATTTTCAACTACGAAGGCACTTGAATATTGTTTTTTCGTCGTATTGCATTTTAATTTATGACGGGCTTTTGTATTTTTGGCGAAGAAATGGTTTTCTTAGAGATTGCTTTAAAAGCCACGACAGTATATCTTCTTAGTGTTGAGCATGTGACAGTGTAACTCACTGGTAAAGCATTCGACTGCAGATCGAGATGTTGGCGGTTCAATTCCGCTCGCTCCCTTCTTCATTATAATTGGTTACTTGTGAAAAGACTTAGGACTTTTGAAAGATTAATTAAGTTCAATATTTTGAATTATGCAGCACATTAATCATGCTTTTTGGTCGTATTTCATTGTAATTAATGACGGGGTTTTGTATTTTGGGAAGAAATGTTTTTCTTGGAGATTGTTTTCAAAACCAAGTATCTCTGCTTAGCGTTGGGCATGTTAGAGTGTAGCTCAGTGGTAGAGCATTCGACTGCAGATTGAGAGGTCGGTGGTTCAATTCCGCTCGCTCCCTTCTTCATTATTGTGGGTTTACTTGTCGAAAGAGTTTAGACGTTTGAATTGAAGATTAGTTTTAATAGTTCATTATTTTGAAGTACGCAGGCACATGAATAATGCTTATTCGTCATAATTCGTTGTAATATATGACCATCTTTTGCATTTTTGGAGAATAAATGGTTTGCTCACAGAATGTTCTCAAAACTAAGTATATCTTCTTTCCGGTGGGCATGTGGGAGTGTAGCCCAGTGGTAGAGCATTCGACTGCAGATCGAGAGGTCGGTGGTTCAAATCCGCTCGCTCCCTTCTGCATTATAATGGTTACCTGTCGAAAGACATTTGACGTTTGAATTTAAGATTAATTTTAATAGTTCATTATTTTGAATTGCGAAGGCACATGAATCGTGGTTTTTTGTCGTATTTCGTTGTATTTTGTGACCGGCTTTTGTATTTTTGGGCGATAATTCTTTACTTAGAGATGGTTCAATTCTGCTAACTCCCTTCTTCATTACAATTGGCTACTTGTCGAAAGACGTTAGACGTTTGAAAGATTTATTTAGTTCATTATTTTCAACTACGAAGGCACAAAAATATTGCTTTTCCGTCGTATTGCATTTTAATTTATGACGGGCTTTTGTTATTTTGGGGAAGAAATGGTTTGCTTAGAGATTGCTTTCAAAACCACGAAAGTATATCTTCTTAGTGTTGAGCATGTGAGAGTGTAACTAACTGCTAAAGCATTCGGGTGCAGATCGAGATGTTAACGGTTCAATTCCGCTCGCTCCCTTCTTCATTATAATTGGTTACTTGTGAAATAACTTAGGACTTTTGAAAGATTAATTAAGTTGAATATTTTGAATGATGCAGCACATTAATTATGCTTTTTCGTCGTATTTCATTGTAATTTATGACGGGATTTTGTATTTTTGGGAAGAAATGTTTTTCTTGGAGATTGTTTTCAAAACCAAGTATCTCTGCATAGCGTTGGGCATGTTGGAGTGTAGCTCAGTGGTAGAGCATTCGACTGCAGATCGAGAGGTCGGTGATTCAATTCCGCTCGCTCCCTTCTTCATTATTGTGGGTTTACTTGTCGAAAGACTTTAGACGTTTTAATTTAAGATTAGTTTTAATAGTTCATTATTTTGAAGTACGCAGGCACATGAATAATGCTTATTAGTCATAATTCGTTGTAATATATGACCATCTTTTTCATTTTTGGGGAATACATGGTTTGCTCACAGCATGTTCTCAAAACTAAGTATATCTTCTTTTCGGTGGGCATGTGGGAGTGTAGCTCAGTGGTAGAGCATTCGACTGCAAATCAAAAGGTCGGTGGTTCTATTCCGCTCGCTCGCTTCTGCATTATAATGGTTACCTGTCGAAAGACATTTGACGTTTGAATTTAAGATTATTTTTAATAGTTCATTATTTTGAGTTGCGAAGGCACATGAATCGTGGTTTTTTGTCGTATTTCGTTGTATTTTGTGACCGGCTTTTGTATTTTTGGGGAATAATGCTTTACTTAGAGATGGTTCAACTCTGCTCGCTCCCTTCTTCATTACAATTGTCTTCTTGTCGAAAGACGTTAGACGTTTGAAAGATTTATTTAGTTCATTATTTTCAACTACGAAGGCACATGAATATTGCTTTTTCGTCGTATTGCATTTTAGTTTATGACGGGCTTTTGTTATTTTGGGGAAAAAATGGTTTGCTTAGAGATTGGTTTTAAAACCACGCAAGTATATTTTCTTAGCGTTGAGCATGTGAGAGTGTAACTCACTGGTGAAGAATTCGAGTGCAGATCGAGATGTTGGCGGTTCATTTTCGCTCGCTCCCTTCTTCATTATAATTGGTTACTTGTGGAAAGACTTTAGACGTTTGAAAGATTAATTAAGTTCAATATTTTGAATTATGCAGCACATTAATTATGCTTTTTCGTCGTATTTCATTGTAATTTATGACGGGGTTTTGTATTTTTGGGAAGAAATGTTTTTCTTGGTGATTGTTTTCAAAACCAAGTATCCCTGCATAGCGTTGGGCATGTTGGAGTGTAGCTCAGTTGTTGAGCATTCGACTGCAGATCAAGAGGTCGGTGGTTCAATTCCGCTCGCTCCCTTCTGCATTATAATGGTTACCTGTCGAAAGACATTTTACGTTTGAATTTAAGATTAGTTTTAATAGTTCATTATTTTGAGTTGCGAAGGCACATGAATCGTGGTTTCTCGTCGTATTTCGTTGCATTTTATGACCGGCTTTTGTATTTTTGGGGAATAAATGCTTTACTTAGAGATGGTTCAGTTCTGCTCGCTCCCTTCTTCATTACAATTGGCTACTTGTCGAAAGACGTTAGACGTTTAAAAGATTTATTTAGTTCATTATTTTCAACTACGAAGGCACATGAATATTGCTTTTTCGTGGTATTGCATTTTAATTTATGATGGGCTGTTGTATTTTTGGGGAAAAAATATTTTGCTTAGAGATTGCTGTCAAAACAACGCAAGTATATCTTCTTAGCGTTGGGCATGTGAGATTGTAATTCACTGGTAAAGCATTCGAGTGCAGATCGAGAGGTCGGCGATTCAGTTCCGCTCGCTCCCTTCTTCATTATAATTGGTTACTTGTCGAAAGACTTTAGACGTTTGAAAGATTAATTAGTCCAAAATTTTGATGTACGCCGGCACATTAATAATGCTTTTTCGTCGTACTTCATTGTAATTTATGACGGGGTTTTGTATACTTGGGGAAAAATTGTTTTTCTTTGAGATTTTTCTTAAAACCAAGTATCGCTGGATAGCGTTGGGCATGTGGGAGTGTAGCTCAGTAGTAGAGCATACGACTTCAGATCGAGAGGTCGGCGGTTCAATTCCGCTCGCTCCTTTCTTGATTATAATTGGTTACCTGTCGAAAGACTTTAGACGTTTGAAAGATTAATTAAGTTCAATATTTTGAATTACGCAGCACATTAATAATGCTTTTTCGTCGTATTACATTGTAATTTATGACGGGGTTTTGCATATTAAGGAAGAAATGTTTTTCTTGCAGATTGTTCTCAAAACCAAGTATCTCTGCATAGCGTGGGGCATATGAGAGTGTAGCTCAGTGGTAGGGCATTCGACTGCAGATCGAGAGGTTGGCGGTTCAATTCCGCACTCTCCCTTCTTCATTATTGTGTGTTTACTTGTTGAAAGACTTTAGACGTTTGAATTTAAGATTGGTTTTAATAGTTCATTATTTTGAACTACAAAGGCACATGAATCAAATTTTTTCGTCTTGTTTCGTTGTATTTTATGACTGGCTTTCGTGTTTTTTGCGGGTAAATTGTTTACTTAGGGATTGTTCTCGAAACCAAGTACATCTTCATAGCGTTGGCCATGTGGGAGTGTAGCTTAGTGGTAGAGCAATCGTCTGCGGACCTAGCGGTCGGTGCTTCAATTCCGCTCGCTCCCTTCTGTATTATAAACGGTTACCTGTGGAAAGATATTTGACATTTGAATTTAAGATTAGTTTTAATAGTTCATTATTTTCAACTACGAAGGCACATGAATATTGTTATTTCGTCGTATTGCATTTTAATTTATGAAGGGCTTTTGTATTTTTTGGGAAGAAATGGTTTCCTTAGAGATTGCTTTAAAAACCACGAAAGTATATGTTCTTAGCGTTGAGCATGTGAGAGTGTAACTCACTAGTAAAGCATTCGGGTGCAGATCGAGATGTTGGCGGTTCAATTCCGCTCGCTCCTTTCTTCATTATAATTGGTTACTTGCCGAAAGACTTTAGACGTTTGAAAGATTAATTAAGTTCAATATTTTGAATTACGCAGCACATTAATAATGCTTTTTCGTCGTATTTCATTGTAATTTATGACGGGGTTTTGTATATTTGGGGAAGAAAAGTTTTTCCTTCGAGATTGTTCTCAAAACCAAGTATCTCTGCATAGCGTTGGGCATGTGGTAGTGTAGCTCAGTGGTAGAGCATTCGACTGCAGATCGAGAGGTCGGCGGTTGAATTCCGCTCGCTCCCTTCTTCATCATTGTTTGTTTACTTGTCGTAAGACATTTGACGTTTGAATTTAAGATTAGTTTTAATAGTTCATTATTTTGAACAGCGAAGGCACATGAATCATGCTTTTTTGTCGTGTTTCGTTGTATTTTATGACCGGCTCTTGTGTTATTGGGAAGTAAATGGTTTACTTAGAGATTGTTCTCGAGACCAAGTAAATCTTCATAGCGTTGGCCATGTTGGAGTGTAGCTATGTGGTAGAGCATTCGACTGAAGATCGAGAGGCCGGCGGTTCCATTCCTCTCGCTCCCTTCTCCATTATAATGGGTTACCTGTCGAAAGACTTTTGATGTTTTAAAGATTAATTTGGTTCATTATTTTTAACTATGCAGGCACATGAATAATGCCTATTCGTCGTATTTCATTGTAATATATGACCAGCTTTTGCATTTTGGGAGAAAAAATTGTTCGCTCACAGATTGTTCTCAAAACAAAGTATATCTTCTTTCCGGTGGGCATGTGGGAGTGTAGCTCAGTGGTAGAGCATTCGACTCCAGATCGAGAGGTCGGTGGTTCAATTCCGCTCGCTCCCTTCTGCATTATAATGGTTACCTGTCGAAAGACATTTGACGTTTGAATTTAAGATTAGTTTTAATAGTTCATTATTTTGAGCTGCGAAGGCAAATGAATCGTGGTTTTTAGTCGTATTTCGTTGTATTTTATGACCGGCTTTTGTATTTTTGGGGAATAAATGCTTTACTTAGAGATGGTTCAGTTCTGCTCGCTCCCTTCTTCATTACAATTGGCTACTTGTCGAAAGACGTTAGACGTTTAAAAGATTTATTTAGTTTAATATTTTCAACTACGAAGGCACATGAATATTGCTTTTTCGTGGTATTGCATTTTAATTTATGATGGGCTGTTGTATTTTTGGGGAAGAAATGGTTTGCTTAGAGATTGCTGTCAAAAGAAAGCAAGTATATCTTCTTAGCGTTGGGCATGTGAGAGTGTAATTCACTGGTAAAGCATTCGAGTGCAGATCGAGAGGTCGGCGATTCAGTTCCGCTCGCTCCCTTCTTCATCATAATTGGTTACTTGTCGAAAGACTTTAGACGTTTGAAAGATTAATTAGTCCAAAATTTTGATGTACGCCGGCACATTAATAATGCTTTTTCGTCGTACTTCAATGTAATTTATGACGGAGTTTTGTATACTTGGGGAAAAAATGTTTTTTTTTGAGATTTTTTTTAAAACCAAGTATCGCTGGATAGCGTTGGACATGTGGGAGTGTAGCTCAGTAGTAGAGCATACGACTTCAGATCGGGAGGTCGGCGGTTCAATTCCGCTCGCTCCCTTCTTCATTATTGTGTGTTTACTTGTTGAAAGACTTTACACGTTTGAATTTAAGATTAGTTTCAATAGTTCATTATTTTGAGTTGCGAAGGCACATGAATCGTGGTTTCTCGTCGTACTTCGTTGTATTTTATGACCGGCTTTTGTATTTTTGGGGAATAAATGCTTTACTTAGAGATGGTTCAGTTCTGCTCGCTCCCTTCTTCATTACAATTGGCTACTTGTCGAAAGACGTTAGACGTTTAAAAGATTTATTTAGTTCATTATTTTCAACTACGAAGGCACATGAATATTGCTTTTTCGTGGTATTGCATTTTAATTTATGATGGGCTGTTGTATTTTTGGGGAAAAAATGGTTTGCTTAGAGATTGCTGTCAAAACAACGCAAGTATATCTTCTTAGCGTTGGGCATGTCAGATTGTAATTCACTGGTAAAGCATTCGAGTGCAAATCGAGAGGTCGGCGATTCAGTTCCGCTTGCTCCCTTCTTCATTATAACTGGTTACTTGTCGAAAGACTTTAGACGTTTGAAAGATTAATTAGTCCAAAATTTTGATGTACGCCTGCACATTAATAATGCTTTTTCGTCGTACTTCATTGTAATTTATGACGGGGTTTTGTATACTTGGGGAAAAATTGTTTTTCTTTGAGATTTTTCTTAAAACCAAGTATCGCTGGATACCGTTGGGCATGTGGGAGTGTAGCTCAGTAGTAGAGCATACGACTTCAGATCGGGAGGTCGGCGGTTCAATTCCGCTCGCTCCCTTCTTCATTATTGTGTGTTTACTTGTTGAAAGAGTTTACACGTTTGAATTTAAGATTAGTTTTAATAGTTCATTATTTTGAACCACGAAGGCACATGAATCATGCTTTTTCGTCGTGGTTCGTTGTATTTTATTACCGGCTTTTGTGTTTTTAAGGGTTAAATGGTTTACTTAGAGATTGTTCTCGAAACCAAGCATATCTTCATAGCGTTGGGCATGTGGGAGTGTAGCTCAGTGGTAGAGCATTCGACTGCAGATCGAGAGGTTGGTGGTTGAATTCCACTCGCTCCCTTCTTCATTATAATGTGTTACCTGTCGAAAGACATTTGACGTTTTAATTTAAGATTAGTTTTAATAGTTCATTATTTTGAAATGCGAAGGCATATGAATCATGCTTTTTGGTCGTGTTTTGTTGCATTTTATTGCCGGCTTTTGTATTTTGGGGGGGTAAATGATTTACTTAGAGATTGCTCTCGAAACCAAGTATATCTTAATAGCGTTGGGCATGTGGGAGTTTAGCTCAGTGGTAGAGCATTCGACTGCTGATCGAGAGGCCGGCAGTTCCATTCCTCTCGCTCCCTTCTCCATTATCACTAATAATGGGTTACCTGTAAAGACTTTTGAATTTTTAAAGAATAATTTGGTTCATTATTTTGAACTACGCAGGCACATGAATAATGCTTATTCGTCGTATTTCATTGTCATATATGATCAGCTTTTACATTTTTGGGGAATAAATTGTTTGCGTACAGAATGTTCTCAAAACCAAGTATATCTTCTTTCCGGTGGGCATGTGGGAGTGTAGCTCAGTGGTAGAGCATTCGACTGCAGATCGAAAGGTCGGTGGTTCAATTCCCCTCGCTCCCTTGTGCATTGTAAGTGGTTACTTGTCGAAAGACATTTGACGTTTGAACTTAAGATTAGTTTTAATAGTTCATTATTTTAAACTGCGAACGCACATGAATCATGCTTTTTCGTCGTATTTCGTTGTATTTTATGACCGGCTTTTGTATTTTTGGGGAACAAACGCTTTACTTAGAGATTGTTCTCCAAACCATGTATATCTTCTTTACGTTGGGCATGTGGGAATGTAGCTCTTTGGTAGAGCATTCGACTGCAGATTGAGAGGTCGGCGGTTGAATTCCGCTCGCTCCCTTCTTCATCATTGTTTGTTTACTTGTTGTAAGACATTTGACGTTTGAATTTAAGATTAGTTTTAATAGTTCATTATTTTGAACAGCGAAGGCACATGAATCATGCTTTTTTGTCGTGTTTCGTTGTATTTTATGACCGGCTCTTGTGTTTTTGGGGAGTAAATGGTTTACTTAGAGATTGTTCTCGAGACCAAGTATATCTTCATAGCGTTGGCCATGTGGTAGTGTAGCTATGTGGTAGAGCATTCGACTGCAGATCGAGAGGCCGGCGGTTCCATTCCTCTCGCTCTCTTCTCCATTATAATGGGTTACCTGTCGAAAGACTTTTGATGTTTTAAAGATTAATTTGGTTCATTATTTTTAACTATGCAGGCACATGAATAATGCCTATTCGTCGTATTTAATTGTAATATATGACCAACTTTTGCATTTTTGGAGAAAAAATTGTTTGCTCACAGATTGTTCTCAAAACAAAGTATATCTTCTTTCCGGTGGGCATGTGGGAGTGTAGCTCAGTGGTAGAGCATTCGACTGCAGATCGAGAGGTCGGTGGTTCAATTCCGCTGTCTCCCTTCTGCATTATAATGGTTACCTGTCGAAAGACATTAGAGGTTTGAATTTAAGATTAGTTTTAATAGTTCATTATTTTGAGCTGCGAAGGCACATGAGTCGTGGTTTTTAGTCGTATTTCGTTGTATTTTATGACCGGCTTTTGTATTTTCGGGGAATAATGCTTTACTTAGAGATGGTTCAATTCTGCTCGCTCCCTTCTTCATTACAATTGGCTAATTGTCGAAACACGTTAGACGTTTGAAAGATTTAATTAGTTCAATATTTTCAACTACGAAGGCACTTGAATATTGTTTTTTCGTCGTATTGCATTTTAAATTATGACGGGCTTTTGTATTTTTGGGGAAGAAATGGTTTTCTTAGAGATTGCTTTAAAAGCCACGACAGTATATCTTCTTAGTGTTGAGCATGTGACAGTGTAACTCACTGGTAAAGCATTCGACTGCAGATCGAGATGTTGGCGGTTCAATTCCGCTCGCTCCCTTCTTCATTATAATTGGTTACTTGTGAAAAGACTTAGGACTTTTGAAAGATTAATTAAGTTCAATATTTTGAATTATGCAGCACATTAATCATGCTTTTTGGTCGTATTTCATTGTAATTAATGACGGGGTTTTGTATTTTGGGAAGAAATGTTTTTCTTGGAGATTGTTTTCAAAACCAAGTATCTCTGCATAGCGTTGGGCATGTTAGAGTGTAGCTCAGTGGTAGAGCATTCGACTGCAGATCGAGAGGTCGGTGATTCAATTCCGCTCGCTCCCTTCTTCATTATTGTGGGTTTACTTGTCGAAAGACTTTAGACGTTTTAATTTAAGATTAGTTTTAATAGTTCATTATTTTGAAGTACGCAGGCACATGAATAATGCTTATTAGTCATAATTCGTTGTAATATATGACCATCTTTTTCATTTTTGGGGAATACATGGTTTGCTCACAGAATGTTCTCAAAACTAAGTATATCTTCTTTCCGGTGGGCATGTGGGAGTGTAGCTCAGTGGTAGAGCATTCGACTGCAGATCGAGAGGTCGGTGGTTCAATTCCGCTGTCTCCCTTCTGCATTATAATGGTTACCTGTCGAAAGACATTTGACGTTTGAATTTAAGATTAGTTTTAATAGTTCATTATTTTGAGCTGCGAAGGCACATGAATCGTGGTTTTTAGTCGTATTTCGTTGTATTTTATGACCGGCTTTTGTATTTTCGGGGAATAATGCTTTACTTAGAGATGGTTCAATTCTGCTCGCTCCCTTCTTCATTACAATTGGCTAATTGTCGAAACACGTTAGACGTTTGAAAGATTTAATTAGTTCAATATTTTCAACTACGAAGGCACTTGAATATTGTTTTTTCGTCGTATTGCATTTTAATTTATGACGGGCTTTTGTATTTTTGGGGAAGAAATGGTTTTCTTAGAGATTGCTTTAAAAGCCACGACAGTATATCTTCTTAGTGTTGAGCATGTGACAGTGTAACTCACTGGTAAAGCATTCGACTGCAGATCGAGATGTTGGCGGTTCAATTCCGCTCGCTCCCTTCTTCATTATAATTGGTTACTTGTGAAAAGACTTAGGACTTTTGAAAGATTAATTAAGTTCAATATTTTGAATTATGCAGCACATTAATCATGCTTTTTGGTCGTATTTCATTGTAATTAATGACGGGGTTTTGTATTTTGGGAAGAAATGTTTTTCTTGGAGATTGTTTTCAAAACCAAGTATCTCTGCATAGCGTTGGGCATGTTAGAGTGTAGCTCAGTGGTAGAGCATTCGACTGCAGATCGAGAGGTCGGTGATTCAATTCCGCTCGCTCCCTTCTTCATTATTGTGGGTTTACTTGTCGAAAGACTTTAGACGTTTTAATTTAAGATTAGTCCCCGAGCCAACGGCGCGAAGCGCCGTTCCGGGCGTAAGCCCGGGGCGAGGGTTACTAATTTCGTATTAGCGGAGTTGAAAGTCGTTGCTCGTGATAGGTAGTAAAAGTGGTATGTCCTCACTGATCTCAACAATATGGCGGACTATCATGAATGGCTAACACTGATTGGCCAGATTTAAAATTTATTGTTGATTGATTAATCACGAATTCAACTGACAGCAAGTATCTAAATTTGCTTTTTGCACTACAATATTTTGTATTTTTGCAAAAAGATTTGGCAACTTTCACAACCAACGAAGGGTGGTCATTGACTCTTGAAGAGAGATTAATTCTGGTAAAATACAGAGAAGCGCCAAGAATTGACTACGGCGTGAAACACAAGGCAAGTTTGTTGATAATGCGTATTTATACTTGTGTTTTAATGCTTTATAAAGGCCGGCGTAGCCGTACTCCTCCAGTCTATTCACTGTTTATTGTTTAAATTCCAGAGTAAGTTTATGTTTTGTAAATGCAAGACTGTCTTCTTATTACTGTATTTCAAAATATTGACGAACTTTACATGTAAAAGAATATTAGCGAAGATACAAAATTGGCTTGAAACGGTTTTGTTTCAAACTCAAAGTTTATGTAGATAAAAATTTAATTTCATCATAGGCAGCCCAGGAGGTTTCATAAATATTTCAAAACGTCTAATATATGTAATTAGTAGGTCGTATTTTAAACCAAATTTAAGCTTACATTAGGCGTAATAACATACCGATGACAAATGTTGTGCCATTTTAAAAAATTGTCAATAAAACAAGGATTAAAAAAACCCCAATATTTTGTCATTTTGAAAAATTAATATAAATAGCAATTGCCGTGTTGCTATGACAACAACCTATTGAAGTACTCCGAAAATAAAGTTGCATGCTCTTAGTTAGTGGCGAGGGGTTGCTGCATGCATGTATTTCTAGTTTTAATAGTTCATTATTTTGAAGTACGCAGGCACATGAATAATGCTTATTAGTCATAATTCGTTGTAATATATGACCATCTTTTTCATTTTTGGGGAATACATGGTTTGCTCACAGAATGTTCTCAAAACTAAGTATATCTTCTTTCCGGTGGGCATGTGGGAGTGTAGCTCAGTGGTAGAGCATTCGACTGCAGATCGAGAGGTCGGTGGTTCAATTCCGTTGTCTCCCTTCTGCATTATAATGGTTACCTGTCGAAAGACATTTGACGTTTGAATTTAAGATTAGTTTTAATAGTTCATTATTTTGAGTTGCGAAGGCACATGAATCGTGGTTTTTAGTCGTATTTCGTTGTATTTTATGACCGGCTTTTGTATTTTCGGGGAATAATGCTTTACTTAGAGATGGTTCAATTCTGCTCGCTCCCTTCTTCATTACAATTGGCTAATTGTCGAAACACGTTAGACGTTTGAAAGATTTAATTAGTTCAATATTTTCAACTACGAAGGCACTTGAATATTGTTTTTTCGTCGTATTGCATTTTAATTTATGACGGGCTTTTGTATTTTTGGGGAAGAAATGGTTTTCTTAGAGATTGCTTTAAAAGCCACGACAGTATATCTTCTTAGTGTTGAGCATGTGACAGTGTAACTCACTGGTAAAGCATTCGACTGCAGATCGAGATGTTGGCGGTTCAATTCCGCTCGCTCCCTTCTTCATTATAATTGGTTACTTGTGAAAAGACTTAGGACTTTTGAAAGATTAATTAAGTTCAATATTTTGAATTATGCAGCACATTAATCATGCTTTTTGGTCGTATTTCATTGTAATTAATGACGGGGTTTTGTATTTTGGGAAGAAATGTTTTTCTTGGAGATTGTTTTCAAAACCAAGTATCTCTGCATAGCGTTGGGCATGTTAGAGTGTAGCTCAGTGGTAGAGCATTCGACTGCAGATCGAGAGGTCGGTGATTCAATTCCGCTCGCTCCCTTCTTCATTATTGTGGGTTTACTTGTCGAAAGACATTTGACGTTTGAATTTAAGATTATTTTTAATAGTTCATTATTTTGAGTTGCGAAGGCACATGAATCGTGGCTTTTTGTCGTATTTCGTTGTATTTTGTGACCGGCTTTTGTATTTTTGGGGAATAATGCTTTACTTAGAGATGGTTCAACTCTGCTCGCTCCCTTCTTCATTACAATTGTCTTCTTGTCGAAAGACGTTAGACGTTTGAAAGATTTATTTAGTTCATTATTTTCAACTACGAAGGCACATGAATATTGCTTTTTCGTCGTATTGCATTTTAGTTTATGACGGGCTTTTGTTATTTTGGGGAAGAAATGGTTTGCTTAGAGATTGGTTTTAAAACCACGCAAGTATATTTTCTTAGCGTTGAGCATGTGAGAGTGTAACTCACTGGTGAAGAATTCGAGTGCAGATCGAGATGTTGGCGGTTCATTTTCGCTCGCTCCCTTCTTCATTATAATTAATTACTTGTGGAAAGAATTTAGACGTTTGAAAGATTAATTAAGTTCAATATTTTGAATTATGCAGCACATTAATTATGCTTTTTCGTCGTATTTCATTGTAATTTATGACGGGGTTTTGTATTTTTGGGAAGAAATGTTTTTCTTGGTGATTGTTTTCAAAACCAAGTATCTCTGCATAGCGTTGGGCATGTTGGAGTGTAGCTCAGTTGTAGAGCATTCGACTGCAGATCAAGAGGTCGGTGGTTCAATTCCGCTCGCTCCCTTCTGCATTATAATGGTTACCTGTCGAAAGACATTTGACGTTTGAATTTAAGATTAGTTTTAATAGTTCATTATTTTGAACAGCGAAGGCACATGAATCATGCTTTTTTGTCGTGTTTCGTTGTATTTTATGACCGGCTCTTGTGTTATTGGGAAGTAAATGGTTTACTTAGAGATTGTTCTCGAGACCAAGTAAATCTTCATAGCGTTGGCCATGTTGGAGTGTAGCTATGTGGTAGAGCATTCGACTGAAGATCGAGAGGCCGGCGGTTCCATTCCTCTCGCTCCCTTCTCCATTATAATGGGTTACCTGTCGAAAGACTTTTGATGTTTTAAAGATTAATTTGGTTCATTATTTTTAACTATGCAGGCACATGAATAATGCCTATTCGTCGTATTTCATTGTAATATATGACCAGCTTTTGCATTTTGGGAGAAAAAATTGTTCGCTCACAGATTGTTCTCAAAACAAAGTATATCTTCTTTCCGGTGGGCATGTGGGAGTGTAGCTCAGTGGTAGAGCATTCGACTGCAGATCGAGAGGTCGGTGGTTCAATTCCGCTCGCTCCCTTCTGCATTATAATGGTTACCTGTCGAAAGACATTTGACGTTTGAACTTAAGATTAGTTTTAATAGTTCATTATTTTGAGCTGCGAAGGCAAATGAATCGTGGTTTTTAGTCGTATTTCGTTGTATTTTATGACCGGCTTTTGTATTTTTGGGGAATAAATGCTTTACTTAGAGATGGTTCAGTTCTGCTCGCTCCCTTCTTCATTACAATTGGCTACTTGTCGAAAGACGTTAGACGTTTAAAAGATTTATTTAGTTCATTATTTTCAACTACGAAGGCACATGAATATTGCTTTTTCGTGGTATTGCATTTTAATTTATGATGGGCTGTTGTATTTTTGGGGAAGAAATGGTTTGCTTAGAGATTGCTGTCAAAAGAAAGCAAGTATATCTTCTTAGCGTTGGGCATGTGAGAGTGTAATTCACTGGTAAAGCATTCGAGTGCAGATCGAGAGGTCGGCGATTCAGTTCCGCTCGCTCCCTTCTTCATCATAATTGGTTACTTGTCGAAAGACTTTAGACGTTTGAAAGATTAATTAGTCCAAAATTTTGATGTACGCCGGCACATTAATAATGCTTTTTCGTCGTACTTCAATGTAATTTATGACGGAGTTTTGTATACTTGGGGAAAAAATGTTTTTTTTTGAGATTTTTTTTAAAACCAAGTATCGCTGGATAGCGTTGGACATGTGGGAGTGTAGCTCAGTAGTAGAGCATACGACTTCAGATCGGGAGGTCGGCGGTTCAATTCCGCTCGCTCCCTTCTTCATTATTGTGTGTTTACTTGTTGAAAGACTTTACACGTTTGAATTTAAGATTAGTTTCAATAGTTCATTATTTTGAGTTGCGAAGGCACATGAATCGTGGTTTCTCGTCGTACTTCGTTGTATTTTATGACCGGCTTTTGTATTTTTGGGGAATAAATGCTTTACTTAGAGTTGGTTCAGTTCTGCTCGCTCCCTTCTTCATTACAATTGGCTACTTGTCGAAAGACGTTAGACGTTTAAAAGATTTATTTATTTCATTATTTTCAACTACGAAGGCACATGAATATTGCTTTTTCGTGGTATTGCATTTTAATTTATGATGGGCTGTTGTATTTTTGGGGAAAAAATGGTTTGCTTAGAGATTGCTGTCAAAACAACGCAAGTATATCTTCTTAGCGTTGGCATGTCAGATTGTAATTCACTGGTAAAGCATTCGAGTGCAAATCGAGAGGTCGGCGATTCAGTTCCGCTTGCTCCCTTCTTCATTATAACTGGTTACTTGTCAAAAGACTTTTGACGTTTGAAAGATTAATTAGTCCAAAATTTTGATGTACGCCTGCACATTAATAATGCTTTTTCGTCGTACTTCATTGTAATTTATGACGGGGTTTTGTATACTTGGGAAAAATTGTTTTTCTTTGAGATTTTTCTTAAAACCAAGTATCGCTGGATACCGTTGGGCATGTGGGAGTGTAGCTCAGTAGTAGAGCATAAGACTTCAGATCGGGAGGTCGGCGGTTCAATTCCGCTCGCTCCCTTCTTCATTATTGTGTGTTTACTTGTTGAAAGACTTTACACGTTTGAATTTAAGATTAGTTTTAATAGTTCATTATTTTGAACCACGAAGGCACATGAATCATGCTTTTTCGTCGTGGTTCGTTGTATTTTATTACCGGCTTTTGTGTTTTTAAGGGTTAAATGGTTTACTTAGAGATTGTTCTCGAAACCAAGTATATCTTCATAGCGTTGGGCATGTGGGAGTGTAGCTCAGTGGTAGAGCATTCGACTGCAGATCGAGAGGTTGGTGGTTGAATTCCACTCGCTCCCTTCTTCATTATAATGGGTTACCTGTCGAAAGACATTTGACGTTTTAATTTAAGATTAGTTTTAATAGTTCATTATTTTGAAATGCGAAGGCATATGAATCATGCTTTTTGGTCGTGTTTTGTTGCATTTTATTGCCGGCTTTTGTATTTTGGGGGGGTAAATGATTTACTTAGAGATTGCTCTCGAAACCAAGTATATCTTAATAGCGTTGGGCATGTGGGAATGTAGCTCTGTGGTAGAGCATTCGACTGCAGATTGCGAGGTCGGCGGTTGAATTCCGCTCGCTCCCTTCTTCATCATTGTTTGTTTACTTGTTGTAAGACATTTGACGTTTGAATTTAAGATTAGTTTTAATAGTTCATTATTTTGAACAGCGAAGGCACATGAATCATGCTTTTTTGTCGTGTTTCGTTGTATTTTATGACCGGCTCTTGTGTTATTGGGGAGTAAATGGTTTTTTTAGAGATTGTTCTCGAGACCAAGTATATCTTCATAGCGTTGGCCATGTGGGAGTGTAGCTATGTGGTAGAGCATTCGACTGCAGATCGAGAGGCCGGCGGTTCCATTCCTCTCGCTCTCTTCTCCATTATAATGGGTTACCTGTCGAAAGACTTTTGATGTTTTAAAGATTAATTTGGTTCATTATTTTTAACTATGCAGGCACATGAATAATGCCTATTTGTCGTATTTCATTGTAATATATGACCAACTTTTGCATTTTTGGAGAAAAAATTGTTTGCTCACAGATTGTTCTCAAAACAAAGTATATCTTCTTTCCGGTGGGCATGTGGGAGTGTAGCTCAGTGGTAGAGCATTCGACTGCAGATCGAGAGGTCGATGGTTCAATTCCGCTGGCTCCGTTCTGCATTATAATGGTTACCTGTCGAAAGACATTTGACGTTTGAATTTAAGATTAGTTTTAATAGTTCATTATTTTGAGCTGCGAAGGCACATGAATCGTGGTTTTTAGTCGTATTTCGTTGTATTTTATGACCGGCTTTTGTATTTTCGGGGAATAATGCTTTACTTAGAGATGGTTCAATTCTGCTCGCTCCTTTCTTCATTACAATTGGCTAATTGTCGAAACACGTTAGACGTTTGAAAGATTTATTTAGTTCATTATTTTCAACTACGAAGGCACTTGAATATTGTTTTTTCGTCGTATTGCATTTTAATTTATGACGGGCTTTTGTTATTTTGGGGAAGAAATGGTTTGCTTAGAGATTGCTTTCAAAACCACGAAAGTATATCTTCTTAGTGTTGAGCATGTGAGAGTGTAACTAACTGCTAAAGCATTCGGGTGCAGATCGAGATGTTAACGGTTCAATTCCGCTCGCTCCCTTCTTCATTATAATTGGTTACTTGTGAAATAACTTAGGACTTTTGAAAGATTAATTAAGTTGAATATTTTGAATGATGCAGCACATTAATTATGCTTTTTCGTCGTATTTCATTGTAATTTATGACGGGGTTTTGTATTTTTGGGAAGAAATGTTTTTCTTGGAGATTGTTTTCAAAACCAAGTATCTCTGCATAGCGTTGGGCATGTTGGAGTGTAGCTCAGTGGTAGAGCATTCGACTGCAGATCGAGAGGTCGGTGATTCAATTCCGCTCGCTCCCTTCTTCATTATTGTGGGTTTACTTGTCGAAAGACTTTAGACGTTTTAATTTAAGATTAGTTTTAATAGTTCATTATTTTGAAGTACGCAGGCACATGAATAATGCTTATTAGTCATAATTCGTTGTAATATATGACCATCTTTTTCATTTTTGGGGAATACATGGTTTGCTCACAGAATGTTCTCAAAACCAAGTATATCTTCTTTCCGGTGGGCATGTGGGAGTGTAGCTCAGTGGTAGAGCATTCGACTGAAGATCGAAAGGTCGGTGGCTCAATTCCCCTCGCTCCCTTGTGCATTGTAAGTGGTTACTTGTCGAAAGACATTTGACGTTTGAACTTAAGATTAGTTTTAATAGTTCATTATTTTAAACTGCGAACGCACATGAATCATGCTTTTTCGTCGTATTTCGTTGTATTTTATGACCGGCTTTTGTATTTTTGGGGAACAAACGCTTTACTTAGAGATTGTTCTCAAAACCATGTATATCTTCTTTACGTTGGGCATGTGGGAATGTAGCTCTGTGGTAGAGCAATCGACTGCAGATTTAGAGGTCGGTGGTTCAATTCCATTCGCTCCCTTTTTCATTACAATTGGTTACTTGTCGAAAGACGTTAGACATTTGAAAGATTTATTTAGTTCATTATTTTCAACTACGAAGGCACAAGAATATTGCTTTTTCGTGTTTTTTCGTGTGAACGGAAAATTCCGCTCGCTCCTTGCTTCATTATAATGGTTACTTGTCGAAAGAGATTTGACGTTTGAATTTAAGATTAGTTTTAATAGTTAATTATTTTGAACAGCGAAGGCACATGAATCATGCTTTTTCGTCGTGTTTTGTTGTGTTTTATGACCGGCCTTTATGTTTTTGGGGGTAAATGGTTTACTTGGAGATTGTTCTCGAAACCAAATATATCTTCATAGCCTTGGGCATGTGAGAGTGTAGCTCAGTGGTAGACCATTCGACTGCAGATCGAGAGGTCGGTGGTTCAATTCCGCTCGCTCGTTTCTCCATTATAATTTGTTACCTGTCAAAAGACTTTTGATGTCTTAAAGATTAATTTGGTTAATTATTTTGAACTACGCAGGCACATGAATAATGCTTTTTCGTCGTATTTCATTGTAATATATGACCAGCTTTTGCATTTTTTTGGAATAAATTGTTTGCTTATAGAATGTTCTCTAAACCAATTATATCTTTTTTCCGGTGGGCATGTGGGAGTGTAGCTCATTGGGAGAGCATTCGACTGCAGATCGAGAGGTCGGTGGTTCAATTCCGCTCGCTCCCTTCTGCATTATAATGGTTACCTGTCGAAAGACATTTGACGTTTGAATTTAAGATTAGTTTTAATAGTTCATTATTTTGAACTGCGAAGGCACATGAATCATGGTTTCTCGTCGTATTTCGTTGTATTTTATGACCCGCTTTTGTATTTTTGGGCAATAAATTCTTTACTTAGAGAATGTTCTCAAAACCAAGTATATCTTCTTTACGTTGGGCATGTGGGAATGTAGCTCAGTGGTCGAGCATTCAACTGCAGATCGAGAGGTCGGTGGTTCAATTCCGCTCGCTCGCTTTTTCATTACAATTTGTTACTTGTCGAAACACGTTAGACGTTTGAAAGATTTATTTAGTTCATTATTTTCAACTACGAAGGCACATAAACATTGCTGTTTCGTCGTATTGCATTTTAATTTATGATGGGCTTTTGTGTTTTTGGGGAAGAAATGGTTTGCTTGGAGATTGCTGTCAAAACCACGCAAGTATATCTTCTTAGCGTTGGGCATGTGAGAGTGTAATTCACTGGTGAAGCATTCGACTGCAGATCGAGAGGTTTGCGGTTCAATTGCGCTCGCTTCCTTCTTCATTATAATTGGTTACTTGTCGAAAGACTTTAGACGTTTGAAAGATTAATTAAGTTGAATATTTTGAATTACGCAGGCACATTAATAATGCTTTTTTGTCGTATTTCATTGACGTAATTAATGACGGGGTTTTGTATACTTGGGGAAGAAATGTTTTTCTTAGAGATTGTTCTCAAAACCAAGTATCTCAGCATAGCGTTGGGCATGTCGAAGTGTAGCTCAATGGCAGAGCATTTGACTGCAGATCGAGAGGTCGGCGGTTCAATTCCGCTCGCTCCCTTCTTCATTATTGTGTGTTTACTTGTTGAAAGACTTTAGACGTTTGAATTTAAGATTAGTTTTAATAGTTCATTATTTTGAACTACGAAAGCACATGAATCTTGCTTTTTCGTCGTGGTTTGTTGTATTTTATGACCGGCTTTTGTGTTTTTGGGGGGTAAATGGTTTACTTAGAGATTGTTCTCGAAACCAAGTATATCTTCATAGGGTTGGGCATGTGGGAGTGTAGCTCAGTGGTAGAGCGTTCGACTGCAGATTGAGAGGTCGGTGGTTTAATTCCGCTCGCTCCTTGCTTCATTATAATGGTTACTTGTCGAAAGATATTTGACGTTTGAATTTAAGATTAGTTTTAATAGTTCATTATTTTGAACTACGAAGGCACATGAATCATGCTTTTTCGTCGTGGTTCGTTGTATTTTATGACCGGCTTTTGTGTTTTTGGGGGGTAAATGGTTTACTTAGAGATTGTTCTCGAAAACAAGTATATCTTCATAGCGTTTGGCATGTGGGAGTGTAGCTCAGTGATAGAGCATTCGACTGCAGATCGAGAGGTCGGTGGTTCAATTCCTCTTGCTCCCTTCTCCATTATAATGGGTTACCTACCGAAAGACATTTGATGTTTTAAAGATTAATTTGGTTCATTATTTTGAACTACGCCGGCACATGAATAATGCTTATTCGTCGTATTTCATTGTAATATATGACCAGCTTTTCCATTTTTGGGGAATAAATTGTTCACTTACAGAATGTTCTCGAAACCAAGTATATCTTCTTTCCGGTGGGCATGTCGGAATGTAGCTCAATGGCATAGCATTCGACTGCAGATCTAGAGGTCGGCGGTTCAATTCCGCTCGCTCCCTTCTTCATTATTGTGGGTTTACTTGTTGAAAGACTTTAGACGTTTGAATTTAAGATTAATTTTAATAGTTTATTATTTTGAACTGCGAGCGCACATGAATCATGCTTTTTCGTCGTATTTCGTTGTATTTTATGACCGGCTTTTGTGTTTTTGGGGGGTAAATGGTTTACTTAGAGATTGTTCTCGAAAACAAGTATATCTTCATAGCGTTTGGCATGTGGGAGTGTAGCTCAGTGATAGAGCATTCGACTGCAGATCGAGAGGTCGGTGGTTTAATTCCGCTCGCTTCCTGCTGCATTATAATGGTTACTTGTCGAAAGACATTTGACGTTTGAATTTAAAATTAGTTTTAATAGTTCATTATTTTGAAATCCGAAGGCATATGAATCATTCTTTTTGGTCGTGTTTCGTTGCATTTTATTACCGTCTTTTGTATTTTTGGGGGGTAAATGGTTTACTTAGAGATTGCTGTTGAAACCAAGTATATCTTCATAGCGTTTGGCATGTGGGGGTGTAGCTCAGTGGTAGAGCATTCGACTGCTGATCGAGAGGCCGGCAGTTCCATTCCTCTCACTCCCTTCTCCATTATCACTAATAATGGGTTACCTTTTGAAAGACTTTTGATGTTTTAATGAATAATTTGGTTCATTATTTTGAACTACGCAGGCACATGAATAATGCTTATTCGTCGTATTTCATTGTAATACATGATCACCTTTTACATTTTTGGGGAATAAATTGTTTGCTTACAGAATGTTCTCAAAACCAAGTATATCTTCTTTCCGGTGGGCATGTGGGAGTGTAGCTCAGTGGTAGAGCATTCGACTGCAGATTGAGAGGTCGGTGGTTCAATTCCGCTCGCTCCCTTCTTCATTATTGTGGGTTTACTTGTCGAAAGAGTTTAGACGTTTGAATTGAAGATTAGTTTTAATAGTTCATTATTTTGAAGTACGCAGGCACATGAATAATGCTTATTCGTCATAATTCGTTGTAATATATGACCATCTTTTGCATTTTTGGGGAATAAATGGTTTGCTCACAGAATGTTCTCAAAACTAAGTATATCTTCTTTCCGGTGGGCATGTGGGAGTGTAGCCCAGTGGTAGAGCATTCGACTGCAGATCGAAAGGTCGGTGGTTCAAATCCGCTCGCTCCCTTCTGCATTATAATGGTTACCTGTCGAAAGACATTTGACGTTTGAATTTAAGATTAATTTTAATAGTTCATTATTTTGAATTGCGAAGGCACATGAATCGTGGTTTTTTGTCGTATTTCGTTGTATTTTGTGACCGGCTTTTGTATTTTTGGGCAATAATGCTTTACTTAGAGATGGTTCAATTCTGCTAACTCCCTTCTTCATTACAATTGGCTACTTGTCGAAAGACGTTAGACGTTTGAAAGATTTATTTAGTTCATTATTTTCAACTACGAAGGCACAAAAATATTGCTTTTCCGTCGTTTTGCATTTTAATTTATGACGGGCTTTTGTTATTTTGGGGAAGAAATGGTTTGCTTAGAGATTGCTTTCAAAACCACGAAAGTATATCTTCTTAGTGTTGAGCATGTGAGAGTGTAACTAACTGCTAAAGCATTCGGGTGCAGATCGAGATGTTAACGGTTCAATTCCGCTCGCTCCCTTCTTCATTATAATTGGTTACTTGTGAAATAACTTAGGACTTTTGAAAGATTAATTAAGTTGAATATTTTGAATGATGCAGCACATTAATTATGCTTTTTCGTCGTATTTCATTGTAATTTATGACGGGGTTTTGTATTTTTGGGAAGAAATGTTTTTCTTGGAGATTGTTTTCAAAACCAAGTATCTCTGCATAGCGTTGGGCATGTTGGAGTGTAGCTCAGTGGTAGAGCATTCGACTGCAGATCGAGAGGTCGGTGATTCAATTCCGCTCGCTCCCTTCTTCATTATTGTGGGTTTACTTGTCGAAAGACTTTAGACGTTTTAATTTAAGATTAGTTTTAATAGTTCATTATTTTGAAGTACGCAGGCACATGAATAATGCTTATTAGTCATAATTCGTTGTAATATATGACCATCTTTTTCATTTTTGGGGAATACATGGTTTGCTCACAGCATGTTCTCAAAACTAAGTATATCTTCTTTTCGGTGGGCATGTGGGAGTGTAGCTCAGTGGTAGAGCATTCGACTGCAAATCAAGAGGTCGGTGGTTCAATTCCGCTCGCTCGCTTTTGCATTATAATGGTTACTTGTCGAAAGACATTTGACGTTTGAATTTAAGATTATTTTTAATAGTTCATTATTTTGAGTTGCGAAGGCACATGAATCGTGGTTTTTTGTCGTATTTCATTGTATTTTGTGACCGGCTTTTGTATTTTTGGGGAATAATGCTTTACTTAGAGATGGTTCAACTCTGCTCGCTCCCTTCTTCATTACAATTGTCTTCTTGTCGAAAGACGTTAGACGTTTGAAAGATTTATTTAGTTCATTATTTTCAACTACGAAGGCACATGAATATTGCTTTTTCGTCGTATTGCATTTTAGTTTATGACGGGCTTTTGTTATTTTGGGGAAGAAATGGTTTGCTTAGAGATTGGTTTTAAAACCACGCAAGTATATTTTCTTAGCGTTGAGCATGTGAGAGTGTAACTCACTGGTGAAGAATTCGAGTGCAGATCGAGATGTTGGCGGTTCATTTTCGCTCGCTCCCTTCTTCATTATAATTGGTTACTTGTGGAAAGACTTTAGACGTTTGAAAGATTAATTAAGTTCAATATTTTGAATTATGCAGCACATTAATTATGCTTTTTCGTCGTATTTCATTGTAATTTATGACGGGGTTTTGTATTTTTGGGAAGAAATTTTTTTCTTGGTGATTGTTTTCAAAACCAAGTATCCCTGCATAGCGTTGGGCATGTTGGAGTGTAGCTCAGTTGTAGAGCATTCGACTGCAGATCAAGAGGTCGGTGGTTCAATTCCGCTCGCTCCCTTCTGCATTATAATGGTTACCTGTCGAAAGACATTTTACGTTTGAATTTAAGATTAGTTTTAATAGTTCATTATTTTGAGTTGCGAAGGCACATTAATCGTGGTTTCTCGTCGTATTTCGTTGCATTTTATGACCGGCTTTTGTATTTTTGGGGAATAAATGCTTTACTTAGAGATGGTTCAGTTCTGCTCGCTCCCTTCTTCATTACAATTGGCTACTTGTCGAAAGACGTTAGACGTTTAAAAGATTTATTTAGTTCATTATTTTCAACTACGTAGGCACATGAATATTGCTTTTTCGTGGTATTGCATTTTAATTTATGATGGGCTGTTGTATTTTTGGGGAAAAAATATTTTGCTTAGAGATTGCTGTCAAAACAACGCAAGTATATCTTCTTAGCGTTGGGCATGTGAGATTGTAATTCACTGGTAAAGCATTCGAGTGCAGATCGAGAGGTCGGCGATTCAGTTCCGCTCGCTCCCTTCTTCATTATAATTGGTTACTTGTCGAAAGACTTTAGACGTTTGAAAGATTAATTAGTCCAAAATTTTGATGTACGCCGGCACATTAATAATGCTTTTTCGTCGTACTTCATTGTAATTTATGACGGGGTTTTGTATACTTGGGGAAAAATTGTTTTTCTTTGAGATTTTTCTTAAAACCAAGTATCGCTGGATAGCGTTGGGCATGTGGGAGTGTAGCTCAGTAGTAGAGCATACGACTTCAGATCGAGAGGTCGGCGGTTCAATTCCGCTCGCTCCCTTCTTGATTATAATTGGTTACCTGTCGAAAGACTTTAGACGTTTGAAAGATTAATTAAGTTCAATATTTTGAATTACGCAGCACATTAATAATGCTTTTTCGTCGTATTACATTGTAATTTATGACGGGGTTTTGCATATTAAGGAAGAAATGTTTTTCTTGCAGATTGTTCTCAAAACCAAGTATCTCTGCATAGCGTGGGGCATGTGAGAGTGTAGCTCAGTGGTAGGGCATTCGACTGCAGATCGAGAGGTTGGCGGTTCAATTCCGCACTCTCCCTTCTTCATTATTGTGTGTTTACTTGTTGAAAGACTTTAGACGTTTGAATTTAAGATTGGTTTTAATAGTTCATTATTTTGAACTACAAAGGCACATGAATCAAATTTTTTCGTCTTGTTTCGTTGTATTTTATGACTGGCTTTCGTGTTTTTGGCGGGTAAATTGTTTACTTAGGGATTGTTCTGGAAACCAAGTACATCTTCATAGCGTTGGCCACGTGGGAGTGTAGCTTAGTGGTAGAGCAATCGTCTGCGGACCTAGCGGTCGGTGCTTCAATTCCGCTCGCTCCCTTCTGTATTATAAACGGTTACCTGTGGAAAGATATTTGACATTTGAATTTAAGATTAGTTTTAATAGTTCATTATTTTCAACTACGAAGGCACATGAATATTGTTATTTCGTCGTATTGCATTTTAATTTATGAAGGGCTTTTGTATTTTTTGGGAAGAAATGGTTTCCTTAGAGATTGCTTTAAAAACCACGAAAGTATATGTTCTTAGCGTTGAGCATGTGAGAGTGTAACTCACTAGTAAAGCATTCGGGTGCAGATCGAGATGTTGGCGGTTCAATTCCGCTCGCTCCTTTCTTCATTATAATTGGTTACTTGCCGAAAGACTTTAGACGTTTGAAAGATTAATTAAGTTCAATATTTTGAATTACGCAGCACATTAATAATGCTTTTTCGTCGTATTTCATTGTAATTTATGACGGGGTTTTGTATATTTGGGGAAGAAAAGTTTTTCCTTCGAGATTGTTCTCAAAACCAAGTATCTCTGCATAGCGTTGGGCATGTGGTAGTGTAGCTCAGTGGTAGAGCATTCGACTGCAGATCGAGAGGTCGGCGGTTGAATTCCGCTCGCTCCCTTCTTCATCATTGTTTGTTTACTTGTCGTAAGACATTTGACGTTTGAATTTAAGATTAGTTTTAATAGTTCATTATTTTGAACAGCGAAGGCACATGAATCATGCTTTTTTGTCGTGTTTCGTTGTATTTTATGACCGGCTCTTGTGTTATTGGGAAGTAAATGGTTTACTTAGAGATTGTTCTCGAGACCAAGTAAATCTTCATAGCGTTGGCCATGTTGGAGTGTAGCTATGTGGTAGAGCATTCGACTGAAGATCGAGAGGCCGGCGGTTCCATTCCTCTCGCTCCCTTCTCCATTATAATGGGTTACCTGTCGAAAGACTTTTGATGTTTTAAAGATTAATTTGGTTCATTATTTTTAACTATGCAGGCACATGAATAATGCCTATTCGTCGTATTTCATTGTAATATATGACCAGCTTTTGCTTTTTGGGAGAAAAAATTGTTTGCTCACAGATTGTTCTCAAAACAAAGTATATCTTCTTTCCGGTGGGCATGTGGGAGTGTAGCTCAGTGGTAGAGCATTCGACTGCAGATCGAGAGGTCGGTGGTTCAATTCCGCTCGCTCCCTTCTGCATTATAATGGTTACCTGTCGAAAGACATTTGACGTTTGAATTTAAGATTAGTTTTAATAGTTCATTATTTTGAGCTGCGAAGGCAAATGAATCGTGGTTTTTAGTCGTATTTCGTTGTATTTTATGACCGGCTTTTGTATTTTTGGGGAATAAATGCTTTACTTAGAGATGGTTCAGTTCTGCTCGCTCCCTTCTTCATTACAATTGGCTACTTGTCGAAAGACGTTAGACGTTTAAAAGATTTATTTAGTTCATTATTTTCAACTACGAAGGCACATGAATATTGCTTTTTCGTGGTATTGCATTTTAATTTATGATGGGCTGTTGTATTTTTGGGGAAGAAATGGTTTGCTTAGAGATTGCTGTCAAAAGAAAGCAAGTATATCTTCTTAGCGTTGGGCATGTGAGAGTGTAATTCACTGGTAAAGCATTCGAGTGCAGATCGAGAGGTCGGCGATTCAGTTCCGCTCGCTCCCTTCTTCATCATAATTGGTTACTTGTCGAAAGACTTTAGACGTTTGAAAGATTAATTAGTCCAAAATTTTGATGTACGCCGGCACATTAATAATGCTTTTTCGTCGTACTTCAATGTAATTTATGACGGAGTTTTGTATACTTGGGGAAAAAATGTTTTTTTTTTGAGATTTTTTTTAAAACCAAGTATCGCTGGATAGCGTTGGACATGTGGGAGTGTAGCTCAGTAGTAGAGCATACGACTTCAGATCGGGAGGTCGGCGGTTCAATTCCGCTCGCTCCCTTCTTCATTATTGTGTGTTTACTTGTTGAAAGACTTTACACGTTTGAATTTAAGATTAGTTTCAATAGTTCATTATTTTGAGTTGCGAAGGCACATGAATCGTGGTTTCTCGTCGTACTTCGTTGTATTTTATGACCGGCTTTTGTATTTTTGGGGAACAAACGCTTTACTTAGAGATTGTTCTCAAAACCATGTATATCTTCTTTACGTTGGGCATGTGGGAATGTAGCTCTTTGGTAGAGCATTCGACTGCAGATTTAGAGGTCGGCGGTTGAATTCCGCTCGCTCCCTTCTTCATCATTGTTTGTTTACTTGTTGTAAGACATTTGACGTTTGAATTTAAGATTAGTTTTAATAGTTCATTATTTTGAACAGCGAAGGCACATGAATCATGCTTTTTTGTCGTGTTTCGTTGTATTTTATGACCGGCTCTTGTGTTATTGGGGAGTAAATGGTTTACTTAGAGATTGTTCTCGAGACCAAGTATATCTTCATAGCGTTGGCCATGTGGGAGTGTAGCTATGTGGTAGAGCATTCGACTGCAGATCGAGAGGCCGGCGGTTCCATTCCTCTCGCTCTCTTCTCCATTATAATGGGTTACCTGTCGAAAGACTTTTGATGTTTTAAAGATTAATTTGGTTCATTATTTTTAACTATGCAGGCACATGAATAATGCCTATTCGTCGTATTTAATTGTAATATATGACCAACTTTTGCATTTTTGGAGAAAAAATTGTTTGCTCACAGATTGTTCTCAAAACAAAGTATATCTTCTTTCCGGTGGGCATGTGGGAGTGTAGCTCAGTGGTAGAGCATTCGACTGCAGATCGAGAGGTCGGTGGTTCAATTCCGCTGTCTCCCTTCTGCATTATAATGGTTACCTGTCGAAAGACATTTGACGTTTGAATTTAAGATTAGTTTTAATAGTTCATTATTTTGAGCTGCGAAGGCACATGAATCGTGGTTTTTAGTCGTATTTCGTTGTATTTTATGACCGGCTTTTGTATTTTCGGGGAATAATGCTTTACTTAGAGATGGTTCAATTCTGCTCGCTCCCTTCTTCATTACAATTGGCTAATTGTCGAAACACGTTAGACGTTTGAAAGATTTAATTAGTTCAATATTTTCAACTACGAAGGCACTTGAATATTGTTTTTTCGTCGTATTGCATTTTAATTTATGACGGGCTTTTGTATTTTTGGGGAAGAAATGGTTTTCTTAGAGATTGCTTTAAAAGCCACGACAGTATATCTTCTTAGTGTTGAGCATGTGACAGTGTAACTCACTGGTAAAGCATTCGACTGCAGATCGAGATGTTGGCGGTTCAATTCCGCTCGCTCCCTTCTTCATTATAATTGGTTACTTGTGAAAAGACTTAGGACTTTTGAAAGATTAATTAAGTTCAATATTTTGAATTATGCAGCACATTAATCATGCTTTTTGGTCGTATTTCATTGTAATTAATGACGGGGTTTTGTATTTTGGGAAGAAATGTTTTTCTTGGAGATTGTTTTCAAAACCAAGTATCTCTGCATAGCGTTGGGCATGTTAGAGTGTAGCTCAGTGGTAGAGCATTCGACTGCAGATCGAGAGGTCGGTGATTCAATTCCGCTCGCTCCCTTCTTCATTATTGTGGGTTTACTTGTCGAAAGACTTTAGACGTTTTAATTTAAGATTAGTTTTAATAGTTCATTATTTTGAAGTACGCAGGCACATGAATAATGCTTATTAGTCATAATTCGTTGTAATATATGACCATCTTTTTCATTTTTGGGGAATACATGGTTTGCTCACAGAATGTTCTCAAAACTAAGTATATCTTCTTTCCGGTGGGCATGTGGGAGTGTAGCTCAGTGGTAGAGCATTCGACTGCAGATCGAGAGGTCGGTGGTTCAATTCCGCTGTCTCCCTTCTGCATTATAATGGTTACCTGTCAAAAGACATTTGACGTTTGAATTTAAGATTAGTTTTAATAGTTCATTATTTTGAGCTGCGAAGGCACATGAATCGTGGTTTTTAGTCGTATTTCGTTGTATTTTATGACCGGCTTTTGTATTTTCGGGGAATAATGCTTTACTTAGAGATGGTTCAATTCTGCTCGCTCCCTTCTTCATTACAATTGGCTAATTGTCGAAACACGTTAGACGTTTGAAAGATTTAATTAGTTCAATATTTTCAACTACGAAGGCACTTGAATATTGTTTTTTCGTCGTATTGCATTTTAATTTATGACGGGCTTTTGTATTTTTGGGGAAGAAATGGTTTTCTTAGAGATTGCTTTAAAAGCCACGACAGTATATCTTCTTAGTGTTGAGCATGTGACAGTGTAACTCACTGGTAAAGCATTCGACTGCAGATCGAGATGTTGGCGGTTCAATTCCGCTCGCTCCCTTCTTCATTATAATTGGTTACTTGTGAAAAGACTTAGGACTTTTGAAAGATTAATTAAGTTCAATATTTTGAATTATGCAGCACAATAATCATGCTTTTTGGTCGTATTTCATTGTAATTAATGACGGGGTTTTGTATTTTGGGAAGAAATGTTTTTCTTGGAGATTGTTTTCAAAACCAAGTATCTCTGCATAGCGTTGGGCATGTTAGAGTGTAGCTCAGTGGTAGAGCATTCGACTGCAGATCGAGAGGTCGGTGATTCAATTCCGCTCGCTCCCTTCTTCATTATTGTGGGTTTACTTGTCGAAAGACTTTAGACGTTTTAATTTAAGATTAGTTTTAATAGTTCATTATTTTGAAGTACGCAGGCACATGAATAATGCTTATTAGTCATAATTCGTTGTAATATATGACCATCTTTTTCATTTTTGGGGAATACATGGTTTGCTCACAGAATGTTCTCAAAACTAAGTATATCTTCTTTTCGGTGGGCATGTGGGAGTGTAGCTCAGTGGTAGAGCATTCGACTGCAAATCAAGAGGTCGGTGGTTCAATTCCGCTCGCTCGCTTCTGCATTATAATGGTTACCTGTCGAAAGACATTTGACGTTTGAATTTAAGATTATTTTTAATAGTTCATTATTTTGAGTTGCGAAGGCACATGAATCGTGGCTTTTTGTCGTATTTCGTTGTATTTTGTGACCGGCTATTGTATTTTTGGGGAATAATGCTTTACTTAGAGATGGTTCAACTCTGCTCGCTCCCTTCTTCATTACAATTGTCTTCTTGTCGAAAGACGTTAGACGTTTGAAAGATTTATTTAGTTCATTATTTTCAACTACGAAGGCACATGAATATTGCTTTTTCGTCGTATTGCATTTTAGTTTATGACGGGCTTTTGTTATTTTGGGGAAGAAATGGTTTGCTTAGAGATTGGTTTTAAAACCACGCAAGTATATTTTCTTAGCGTTGAGCATGTGAGAGTGTAACTCACTGGTGAAGAATTCCAGTGCAGATCGAGATGTTGGCGGTTCATTTTCGCTCGCTCCCTTCTTCATTATAATTAATTACTTGTGGAAAGAATTTAGACGTTTGAAAGATTAATTAAGTTCAATATTTTGAATTATGCAGCACATTAATTATGCTTTTTCGTCGTATTTCATTGTAATTTATGACGGGGTTTTGTATTTTTGGGAAGAAATGTTTTTCTTGGTGATTGTTTTCAAAACCAAGTATCTCTGCATAGCGTTGGGCATGTTGGAGTGTAGCTCAGTTGTAGAGCATTCGACTGCAGATCAAGAGCTCGGTGGTTCAATTCCGCTCGCTCCCTTCTGCATTATAATGGTTACCTGTCGAAAGACATTTGACGTTTGAATTTAAGATTAGTTTTAATAGTTCATTATTTTGAGTTGCGAAGGCACATGAATCGTGGTTTTTAGTCGTATTTCGTTGTATTTTATGACCGGCTTTTGTATTTTCGGGGAATAATGCTTTACTTAGAGATGGTTAAATTCTGCTCGCTCCCTGCTTCATTACAATTGGCTAATTGTCGAAACACGTTAGACGTTTGAAAGATTTATTTAGTTCATTATTTTCAACTACGAAGGCACTTGAATATTGTTTTTTCGTCGTATTGCATTTTAATTTATGACGGGCTTTTGTTATTTTGGGGAAGAAATGGTTTGCTTAGAGATTGCTTTCAAAACCACGAAAGTATATCTTCTTAGTGTTGAGCATGTGAGAGTGTAACTAACTGCTAAAGCGTTCGGGTGCAGATCGAGATGTTAACGGTTCAATTCCGCTCGCTCCCTTCTTCATTATAATTGGTTACTTGTGAAATAACTTAGGACTTTTGAAAGATTAATTAAGTTGAATATTTTGAATGATGCAGCACATTAATTATGCTTTTTCGTCGTATTTCATTGTAATTTATGACGGGGTTTTGTATTTTTGGGAAGAAATGTTTTTCTTGGAGATTGTTTTCAAAACCAAGTATCTCTGCATAGCGTTGGGCATGTTGGAGTGTAGCTCAGTGGTAGAGCATTCGACTGCAGATCGAGAGGTCGGTGATTCAATTCCGCTCGCTCCCTTCTTCATTATTGTGGGTTTACTTGTCGAAAGACTTTAGACGTTTTAATTTAAGATTAGTTTTAATAGTTCATTATTTTGAAGTACGCAGGCACATGAATAATGCTTATTAGTCATAATTCGTTGTAATATATGACCATCTTTTTCATTTTTGGGGAATACATGGTTTGCTCACAGAATGTTCTCAAAACCAAGTATATCTTCTTTCTGGTGGGCATGTGGGAGTGTAGCTCAGTGGTAGATTATTCGACTGCAGATCGAAAGGTCGGTGGTTCAATTCCCCTCGCTCCCTTGTGCATTGTAAGTGGTTACTTGTCGAAAGACATTTGACGTTTGAACTTAAGATTAGTTTTAATAGTTCATTATTTTAAACTGCGAACGCACATGAATCATGCTTTTTCGTCGTATTTCGTTGTATTTTATGACCGGCTTTTGTATTTTTGGGGAACAAACGCTTTACTTAGAGATTGTTCTCAAAACCATGTATATCTTCTTTACATTGGGCATGTGGGAATGTAGCTCTGTGGTAGAGCAATCGACTGCAGATTTAGAGGTCGGTGGTTCAATTCCATTCGCTCCCTTTTTCATAACAATTGGTTACTTGTCGAAAGACGTTAGACATTTGAAAGATTTATTTAGTTCATTATTTTCAACTACGAAGGCACAAGAATATTGCTTTTTCGTGGAATTGCATTTTGATTTATGATGGGCTTCTGTATTTTCGGGGAAGAAATGGTTTGCTTAGAGATTGCTGTCAAAACCACGCAAGTATATCTTCTTAGCGTTGGGCATGTGAGAGTGTAATTCACTGGTAAACCATTCGAGTGCAGATCGAGAGGTCGGCGATTCAATTCCGCTCGCTTCCTTCTTCATTATAATTGGTTACTTGTCGAAAGACTTTAGACGTTTGAAAGATTAATTAGTCCAATATTTTGATGTACGCCGGCACATTAATAATGCTTTTTCGTCGTACTTCATTGTAAATTATGAACGGCGTTTTGTATACTTGGGGAAAAAATGTTTTACTTAGAGATTGTTCTCGAAACCAAGTATATCAGCATAGCGTTGGGCATGTCGAAGTGTAGCTCAATGGCAGAGCATTCGACTGCAGATCGAGAGGTTGGCGGTTCAATTGCGCTCGCTTCCTTCTTCATTATAATTGGTTACTTGTCGAAAGACTTTAGCCGTTTGAAAGATTAATTAAGTTCAATATTTTGAATTACGCAGGCACATTAATAATGCTTTTTCGTCGTATTTCATTGACGTAATTAATGACGGGGTTTTGTATACTTGGGGAAGAAATGTTTTTCTTAGAGATTGTTCTCAAAACCAAGTATCTCAGCATAGCGTTGGGCATGTCGAAGTGTAGCTCAATGGCAGAGCATTCGACTGCAGATCGAGAGGTCGGCGGTTCAATTCCGCTCGCTCCCTTCTTCATTATTGTGTGTTTACTTGTTGAAAGACTTTAGACGTTTGAATTTAAGATTAGTTTTAATAGTTAATTATTTTGAACTACGAAAGCACATGAATCATGCTTTTTCGTCATGGTTTGTTTTATTTTATGACCGGCTTTTGTGTTTTTGGGGGGTAAATGGTTTACTTAGAGATTGTTCTCGAAACCAAGTATATCTTCATAGCGTTGGGCATGTGGGAGTGTAGCTC
Organism: Muricea muricata; assembly: GCA_963855995.1. Taxonomy (NCBI): domain Eukaryota; kingdom Metazoa; phylum Cnidaria; class Anthozoa; order Malacalcyonacea; family Plexauridae; genus Muricea; species Muricea muricata. Next base: position 106,338,165 of record OY979716.1, read on the forward strand.
AGTGGTAGAGCGTTCGACTGCAGATGGAGAGGTCGGTGGTTTAATTCCGCTCGCTCCTTGCTTCATTATAATGGTTACTTGTCGAAAGAGATTTGACGTTTGAATTTAAGATTAGTTTTAATAGTTAATTATTTTGAACAGCGAAGGCACATGAATCATGCTTTTTCGTCGTGTTTTGTTGTGTTTTATGACCGGCCTTTATGTTTTTGGGGGTAAATGGTTTACTTGGAGATTGTTCTCGAAACCAAATATATCTTCATAGCCTTGGGCATGTGGGAGTGTAGCTCAGTAGTAGACCATTCGACTGCAGATCGAGAGGTCGGTGGTTCAATTCCGCTCGCTCCTTTCTCCATTATAATTTGTTACCTGTCAAAAGACTTTTGATGTCTTAAAGATTAATTTGGTTAATTATTTTGAACTACGCAGGCACATGAATAATGCTTTTTTGTCGTATTTCATTGTAATATATGACCAGCTTTTGCATTTTTTTGGAATAAATTGTTTGCTTATAGAATGTTCTCTAAACCAATTATATCTTTTTTCCGGTGGGCATGTGGGAGTGTAGCTCATTGGTAGAGCATTCGACTGCAGATCGAGAGGTCGGTGGTTCAATTCCGCTCGCTCCCTTCTGCATTATAATGGTTACCTGTCGAAAGACATTTGACGTTTGAATTTAAGATTAGTTTTAATAGTTCATTATTTTGAACTGCGAAGGCACATGAATCATGGTTTCTCGTCGTATTTCGTTGTATTTTATGACCCGCTTTTGTATTTTTGGGCAATAAATTCTTTACTTAGAGAATGTTCTCAAAACCAAGTATATCTTCTTTACGTTGGGCATGTGGGAATGTAGCTCAGTGGTCGAGCATTCAACTGCAGATCGAGAGGTCGGTGGTTCAATTCCGCTCGCTCGCTTTTTCATTACAATTTGTTACTTGTCGAAACACGTTAGACGTTTGAAAGATTTATTTAGTTCATTATTTTCAACTACGAAGGCACATAAACATTGCTGTTTCGTCGTATTGCATTTTAATTTATGATGGGCTTTTGTGTTTTTGGGGAAGAAATGGTTTGCTTGGAGATTGCTGTCAAAACCACGCAAGTATATCTTCTTAGCGTTGGGCATGTGAGAGTGTAATTCACTGGTGAAGCATTCGACTGCAGATCGAGAGGTTTGCGGTTCAATTGCGCTCGCTTCCTTCTTCATTATAATTGGTTACTTGTCGAAAGACTTTAGACGTTTGAAAGATTAATTAAGTTGAATATTTTGAATTACGCAGGCACATTAATAATGCTTTTTTGTCGTATTTCATTGACGTAATTAATGACGGGGTTTTGTATACTTGGGGAAGAAATGTTTTTCTTAGAGATTGTTCTCAAAACCAAGTATCTCAGCATAGCGTTGGGCATGTCGAAGTGTAGCTCAATGGCAGAGCATTCGACTGCAGATCGAGAGGTCGGCGGTTCAATTCCGCTCGCTCCCTTCTTCATTATTGTGGGTTTACTTGTTGAAAGACTTTAGACGTTTGAATTTAAGATTAATTTTAATTGTTCATTATTTTGAACAATGAAGGGACATGAATCATGCTTTTTCGTCGTGTTTCGTTGTATTTTATGATCGGCTTTTGTGTTTTGGTTGAGTAAAAGGTTTACTCAGAGATTGTTCTCGAAACCAAGTATATCTTCATAGCGTTGGGCATGTGGGAGTGTAGCTCAGTGGTAGACCATTCGACTGCTGATCGAGAGGCCGGCAGTTCCATTCCTCTCACTCCCTTCTCCATTATCACTAATAATGGGTTACCTTTTGAAAGACTTTTGATGTTTTAATGAATAATTTGGTTCATTATTTTGAACTACGCAGGCACATGAATAATGCTTATTCGTCGTATTTCATTGTAATATATGATCAGCTTTTACATTTTTGGGGAATAAATTGTTTGCTTACAGAATGTTCTCAAAACCAAGTATATCTTCTTTCCGGTGGGCATGTGGGAGTGTAGCTCAGTGGTAGAGCATTCGACTTCAGATCGAGAGGTCGGCGGTTCAATTCCGCTCGCTCCCTTCTTTATTATTGTGGGCTTACTTGTCGAAAGACTTTAGACGTTTTAAATTAAGTTTAGTTTTAATAACTCATTGTTTTGAACTACGAAGGAACATGAATCATGCTTTTTCGTCGTGTTTCCTTGTATTTTATGACCGGCTTTTGTTTTTTTTTTGGGGATAAATGATTTACTTAGAGATTGTTCTCGAAACCAAGTATATCTTCAGAGCGTTGGGTATGTGGGAGTGTAGCTCAGTGGTAGAGCATTCGACTGCAGATCGAGAGGTCGGTGGTTCAATACCGCTCCCTCCCTTCTTCATTACAATTGGCTACTTATCGAAAGACGTTAGACGTTTGAAAGATCTATTTAGTTCATTATTTTAACTACGAAGGCCTTGAATATTGTTTATTTGTCGTATTGCATTTTAATTTATGACGGGCTTTTGTATTTTTGGGGAAGAAATTGTTTGCTTAGAAATTGCTGTCAAAACCACGCAAGTATATCTTCTTAGCGTTGGGCATGTGAGAGTGTAACTCACTGGTAAAGCATTCGAGTGCAGATCGAGAGGTCGGCGGTTCAAGTCCGCTGGCTCCCTTCTTAATTATAATTGGTTACTTGTCGAAAGACTTTAGACGTTTGAAAGATTAAATAAGTTCAATATTTTGAATTACGAGGGCACATTAATATTGCTTTTTCGTCGTATTTCATTGTAATTTATGACGGGGTTTTGTATACTTGGATAAAAAATGTTTTTCTTTGAGATTTTTCTTAAAACCAAGTTTCGTTGCATTGCGTTGGGCTTGTGGGAGTGTAGCTTAGTGGTAGAGCATACGACTGCAGATCGAGAGGTCGGCGGTTTAATTCCGCTCGCTCCCTTCTTCGTTATTGTGTGTTTACTTGTTGAAAGACTTTAGACGTTTGAATTTAAGATTATTTTTTAATAGTTCATTATTTTGAACTACGAAGGCACATGAATCATGCTTTTTCGTCGTGGTTCGTTGTATTTTATGACCGGTTTTTTTGCTTTTTGGGGGTAAATGGTTTACTTAGAGATTGTTCTCGAAAACAAGTATATCTTCATAGCGTTTGGCATGTGGGAGTGTAGCTCAGTGATAGAGCATTCGACTGCAGATCGAGAGGTTGGTGCTTTAATTCCGCTCGCTCCCTGCTGCATTATAATGGTTACTTGTCGAAAGACATTTGACGTTTGAATTTAAGATTAGTTTTAATAGTTCATTATTTTGAATTGCGAAGGCACATGAATCATGCTTTTTCGTCGTGTTTTGTTGTATTTTATGACCGGCCTTTATGTTTTTGGGGGTAAATGGTTTACTTGGAGATTGTTCTCGAAACCAAATATATCTTCACAGCCTTGGGCATGTGGAAGTGTAGCTCAGTGGTAGACCATTCGACTGCAGATCGAGAGGTCGGTGGTTCAATTCCGCTCGCTCCCTTCTCCATTATAATGGGTTACCTGTCGAAAGACTTTTGATGTTTTAAAGATTAATTTGGTTCATTATTTTGAACTACGCAGGCACATGAATAATGGTTTTTCGTGGTATTTCATTGTAATATATGACCAGCTTTTGCATTTTTTGGGAATAAATTGTTTGCTTACAGAATGTTCTCTAAACCAATTATATCTTTTTTCCGGTGGGCATGTGGGAGTGTAGCTCAGTGGTAGAGCATTCGACTGCAGATCGAGAGGTCGGTGGTTCAATTCCGCTCGCTCTTCTGTATTATAATGGGTTACCTGTCGAAAGACATTTGACGTTTGAATTTAAGATTAGTTTTAATAGTTCATTATTTTGGACTTAGAAGGCATATGAATCATGGTTTCTCGTCGTATTTCGTTGTATTTTATGACCCGCTTTTGTATTTTTTGGCAATAAATTCTTTACTTAGAGAATGTTCTCAAAACCAAGTATATCTTCTTTACGTTGGGCATGTGGGAATGTAGCTCAGTGGTCGAACATTCAACTGCAGATCGAGAGGTCGGTGGTTCAATTCCGCTCGCTCGCTTTTTCATTACAATTTGTTACTTGTCGAAAGACGTTAGACGTTTAAAAGATTTATTTAGTTCATTATTTTCAACTACGAAGGCACATAAACATTGCTTTTTCGTCGTATTGCATTTTAATTTATGATGGGCTTTTGTGTTTTTGGGGAAGAAATGGTTTGCTTGGAGATTGCTGTCAAAACCACGCAAGTATATCTTCTTAGCTTTGTTCATGTGAGAGTGTAATTCACTGGTAAAGCATTCGACTGCAGATCGAGAGGTTGGCGGTTCAATTGCGCTCGCTTCCTTCTTCATTATAATTGGTTACTTGTCGAAAGACTTTAGACGTTTGAAACATTAATTAAGTTCAATATTTTGAATTACGCAGGGACATTAATAATGCTTTTTCGTCGTATTTCATTGATGTAATTAATGACGGGGTTTTGTATATTTGGGGAAGAAATGTTTTTCTTAGAGATTGTTCTCAAAACCAAGTATCTCAGCATAGCGTTGGGCATGTCGAAGTGTAGCTCAATGGCAGAGCATTTGACTGCAGATCGAGAGGTCGGCGGTTCAATTCCGCTCGCTCCCTTCTTCATTATTGTGTGTTTACTTGTTGAAAGACTTTAGACGTTTGAATTTAAGATTAGTTTTAATAGTTCATTATTTTGAACTACGAAAGCACATGAATCTTGCTTTTTCGTCGTGGTTTGTTGTATTTTATGACCGGCTTTTGTGTTTTTGGGGGGTAAATGGTTTACTTAGAGATTGTTCTCGAAACCAAGTATATCTTCATAGGGTTGGGCATGTGGGAGTGTAGCTCAGTGGTAGAGCGTTCGACTGCAGATTGAGAGGTCGGTGGTTTAATTCCGCTCGCTCCTTGCTTCATTATAATGGTTACTTGTCGAAAGATATTTGACGTTTGAATTTAAAATTAGTTTTAATAGTTCATTATTTTGAACTACGAAGGCACATGAATCATGCTTTTTCGTCGTGGTTCGTTGTATTTTATGACCGGCTTTTGTGTTTTTGGGGGGTAAATGGTTTACTTAGAGATTGTTCTCGAAAACAAGTATATCTTCATAGCGTTTGGCATGTGGGAGTGTAGCTCAGTGATAGAGCATTCGACTGCAGATCGAGAGGTCGGTGGTTCCATTCCTCTCGCTCCCTTCTCCATTATAATGGATTACCTACCGAAAGACATTTGATGTTTTAAAGATTAATTTGGTTCATTATTTTGAACTACGCCGGCACATGAATAATGCTTATTCGTCGTATTTCATTGTAATATATGACCAGCTTTTCCATTTTTGGGGAATAAGTTGTTCACTTACAGAATGTTCTCAAAACCAAGTATATCTTCTTTCCGGTGGGCATGTCGGAATGTAGCTCAATGGCATAGCATTCGACTGCAGATCTAGAGGTCGGCGGTTCAATTCCGCTCGCTCCCTTCTTCATTATTGTGGGTTTACTTGTTGAAAGACTTTAGACGTTTGAATTTAAGATTAATTTTAATAGTTTATTATTTTGAACTGCGAGCGCACATGAATCATGCTTTTTCGTCGTATTTCGTTGTATTTTATGACCGGCTTTTGTGTTTTTGGGGGGTAAATGGTTTACTTAGAGATTGTTCTCGAAAACAAGTATATCTTCATAGCGTTTGGCATGTGGGAGTGTAGCTCAGTGATAGAGCATTCGACTGCAGATCGAGAGGTCGGTGGTTTAATTCCGCTCGCTTCCTGCTGCATTATAATGGTTACTTGTCGAAAGACATTTGACGTTTGAATTTAAAATTAGTTTTAATAGTTCATTATTTTGAAATCCGAAGGCATATGAATCATTCTTTTTGGTCGTGTTTCGTTGCATTTTATTACCGTCTTTTGTATTTTTGGGGGGTAAATGGTTTACTTAGAGATTGCTGTCGAAACCAAGTATATCTTCATAGCGTTTGGCATGTGGGTGTAGCTCAGTGGTAGAGCATTCGACTGCTGATCGAGAGGCCGGCAGTTCCATTCCTCTCACTCCCTTCTCCATTATCACTAATAATGGGTTACCTTTTGAAAGACTTTTGATGTTTTAATGAATAATTTGGTTCATTATTTTGAACTACGCAGGCACATGAATAATGCTTATTCGTCGTATTTCATTGTAATACATGATCACCTTTTACATTTTTGGGGAATAAATTGTTTGCTTACAGAATGTTCTCAAAACCAAGTATATCTTCTTTCCGGTGGGCATGTGGGAGTGTAGCTCAGTGGTAGAGCATTCGCCTGCAGATCGAGAGGTCGGCGGTTCAATTCCGCTCGCTCCCTTCTTTATTATTGTGGGTTTACTTGTCGAAAGACTTTAGACGTTTGAAATTAAGTTACTTAATAGCTCATTGTTTTGAACTACGAAGGCACATGAATCATGCTTTTTCGTCGTGTTTCCTTGTATTTTATGACCGGCTTTTGTTTTTTTTTGGGGGTAAATGATTTACTTAGAGATTGTTCTCGAAACCAAGTATATCTTCATAGCGTTGGGTATGTCGGAGTGTAGCTCAGTGGTAGAGCATTCGACTGCAGATCGAGAGGTCGGTGGTTCAATTCCGCTCCCTCCCTTCTTCATTACAGTTGGCTACTTATCGAAAGACGTTAGACGTTTGAAAGATCTATTTAGTTCATTATTTTAACTACGAAGGCCCTTGAATATTGTTTATTTGTCGTATTGCATTTTAATTTATGACGGGCTTTTGTATTTTTGGGGAAGAAATTGTTTGCTTAGAGATTGATGTCAAAACCACGCAAGTATATCTTCTTTCCGGTGGGCATGTGGGAGTGTAGCTCAGTGGTAGAGAATTCGACTGCAGATCGAAAGGTCGGTAGTTCAATTCCGCTCGCTCCCTTCTGCATTAAAACGGGTTACCTGTCGAAAGACATTTGACGTTTGAATTTAAGGTTAGATTTAATAGTTCACTATTTTCAACTGCAAAGGCACATGAATAATGCTTTTTCGTCGTATTTCGTTGTATTTTATGTCCGTCTTTTGTATTTTTGGGGAATAATTGCTTTACTTAGAGATTGTTCTCAAAACCAAGTATCTCTGCATAGCGTTCGGCATGTGGGAATTCAGCTCAGTGGTAGAGCATACGACTGCAGATCGAGATGTTGCTGGTTCAATTCCGCTCGCTCCCATCTGCATTATAATGGGTTACCTGTCGAAAGACATTTGACGTTTGAATTTAACATTAGTTTTAATAGTTCATTATTTTGAACTTCGAAGGCACATGAATCATGCTTTTTTGTCGTATTTCGTGTTATTTTATGACCGGTTTTTTTTTTTTTTTTGGGGGTAAATGGTTTACCTTGAGATTGTTCTCGAAACCAAATATATCTTCATAGCGTTTGGCATGTGGGAGTGTAGCTCAGTGGTAGAGCATTCGACTGCAGATCGAGAGGTCGGTGGTTCAGTTCCGCTCGCTCCCTTTTTCATTACAATTGGTTACTTGTCGAAAGACGTTAGACGTTTAAAAGATTTATTTAGTTCATTATTTTCAACTACGAAGGCACATGAATATTGCTTTTTCGTGGTATTGCATTTTAATTTATGATGGGCTGTTGTATTTTTGGGGAAGAAAAGGTTTGCTTAGAGATTGCTGTCAAAAGAAAGCAAGTATATCTTCTTAGCGTTGGGCATGTGAGAGTGTAATTCACTGGTAAAGCATTAATTCGAATGCAGATCGAGAGGTCGGCGATTCAGTTCCGCTCGCTCCCATCTTCATTATAATTGGTTACTTGTCGAAAAACTTTAGACGTTTGAAAGATTAATTAGTCCAAAATTTTGATGTACGCCGGCACATTAATAATGCTTTTTCGTCGTACTTCAATGTAATTTATGACGGGGTTTTGTATACTTGTGGAAAAAATGTTTTTCTTTGAGATTTTTTTTACAACCAAGTATCGCTTGATAGCTTTTGGCATGTGGGAGTGTAGCTCAGTAATAGAGCATACGACTTCAGATCGGGAGGTCGGCGGTTCAATTACGCTCGCTCCCTTCTTCATTATTGTGTGTTTACTTTTTGAAAGACTTTACACGTTTGAATTTAAGATTAGTTTCAATAGTTCATTATTTTGAGTTGCGAAGGCACATGAATCGTGGTTTCTCGAAGTATTTCGTTGTATTTTATGACCGGCTTTTGTATTTTTGGGGAATAAATGCTTTACTTAGAGATGGTTCAGTTCTGCTAACTCCCTTCTTCATTACAATTGGCTACTTGTCGAAAGACGTTAGACGTTTGAAAGATATATTTAGTTCATTATTTTCAACTACGAAGGCACAAGAATATTGCTTTTCCGCCCTATTGCATTTTAATTTATGACGGGCTTTTGTTATTTTGGGGAAGAAATGGTTTGCTTAGAGATTGCTTTCAAAACCACGAAAGTATATCTTTTTAGTGTTGAGCATGTGAGAGTGTAACTAACTGGTAAAGCATGCGGGTGCAGATCGAGATGTTAACGGTTCAATTCCGCTCGCTCCCTTCTTCATTATAATTGGTTACTTGTGAAATAACTTAGGACTTTCAAAAGATTAATTAAGTTGAATATTTTGAATGATGCAGCACATTAATTATGCTTTTTCGTTCTATTTCATTGTAATTTATGACGGGGTTTTGTATTTTTTGGAAGAAATGTTTTTCTTGGAGATTGTTTTCAAAACCAAGTATCTCTGCATAGCGTTGGGCATGTTGGAGTGTAGCTCAGTGGTAGAGCATTCGAATGCAGATCGAGAGGTCGGTGACTCAATTCCGCTCGCTCCCTTCTTCATTATAATGGGTTTACTTGTCGAAAGACTTTAGACGTTTTAATTTAAGATTAGTTTTTAATAGTTCATTATTTTGAAGTACGAAGGCACATGAATCATGGTCTCTCGTCGTATTTCGTTGTATTTTATGACCCGCTTTTGTATTTTTTGGCAATAAAGTCTTTACTTAGAGAATGTTCTCAAAACCAAGTATATCTTCTTTACGTTGGGCATGTGGGAATGTAGCTCAGTGGTCGAGCATTCAACTGCAGATCGAGAGGTCGGTGGTTCAATTCCGCTCGCTCCCTTCTTCATTATTGTGTGTTTACTTGTTGAAAGACTTTACACGTTTGAATTTAAGATTAGTTTTTAATAGTTCATTATTTTGAAGTACGAAGGCACATGAATCATGCTTTTTCGTCGTGGTTCGTTGTTATTTATGACCGGCTTTTGTGTTTTTGGGGGGTAAATGGTTTACTTAGAGATTGTTCTCGAAACCAAGTATATCTTCATAGCGTTGGGCATGTGGGAGTGTAGCTCAGTGGTAGAGCGTTCGACTGCAGATCGAGAGGTCGGTGGTTTAATTCCGCTCGCTCCCTTCTGTATTATAATGGTTACACTTCGAAAGACATTTGACGTTTGAATTTAAGATTAGTTTTAATAGTTCATTATTTTGAACTTCGAAGGCATATGAATCATGGTCTCTCGTCGTATTTCGTTGTATTTTATGACCCGCTTTTGTATTTTTTGGCAATAAAGTCTTTACTTAGAGAATGTTCTCAAAACCAAGTATATCTTCTTTACGTTGGGCATGTGGGAATGTAGCTCAGTGGTCGAGCATTCAACTGCAGATCGAGAGGTCGGTGGTTCAATTCCGCTCGCTCGCTTTTTCATTACAATTTGTTACTTGTCGAAAGACGTTAGACATTTGAAAGATTTATTTAGTTCATTATTTTCAACTACGAAGGCACAAGAATATTGCTTTTTCGTGGTATTGCATTTTTATTTATGATGGGCTTTTGTATTTTCGGGGAAGAAATGGTTTGCTTAGAGATTGCTGTCAAAACCACGCAAGTATATCTTCTTAGCGATGGGCATGTGAGAGTGTAATTTACTGGTAAAGCATTCGACTGCAGATCGAGAGGTTGGCGGTTCAATTGCGCTCGCTTCCTTCTTCATTATAATTGGTTACTTGTCGAAAGACTTTAGCCGTTTGAAAGATTAATTAAGTTCAATATTTTGAATTACGCAGGCACATTAATAATGCTTTTTCGTCGTATTTCATTGACGTAATTAATGACGGGGTTTTGTATATTTGGGGAAGAAATGTTTTTCTTAGAGATTGTTCTCAAAACCAAGTATCTCAGCATAGCGTTGGGCATGTCGAAGTGTAGCTCAATGGCAGAGCATTCGACTGCAGATCGAGAGGTCGGCGGTTCAATTCCGCTCGCTCCCTTCTTCATTATTGTGTGTTTACTTGTTGAAAGACTTTAGACGTTTGAATTTAAGATTAGTTTTAATAGTTAATTATTTTGAACTACGAAAGCACATGAATCATGCTTTTTCGTCATGGTTTGTTGTATTTTATGACCGGCTTTTGTGTTTTTGGGGGGTAAATGGTTTACTTAGAGATTGTTCTCGAAACCAAGTATATCTTCATAGCGTTGGGCATGTGGGAGTGTAGCTCTGTGGTAGAGCGTTCGACTGCAGATCGAGAGGTCGGTGGTTTAATTCCGCTCGCTCCTTGCTTCATTATAATGGTTACTTGTCGAAAGACATTTGACGTTTGAATTTAAGATTAGTTTTAATAGTTAATTATTTTGAACAGCGAAGGCACATGAATCATGCTTTTTCGTCGTGTTTTGTTGTGTTTTATGACCGGCCTTTATGTTTTTGGGGGTAAATGGTTTACTTGGAGATTGTTCTCGAAACCAAATATATCTTCATAGCCTTGGGCATGTGGGAGTGTAGCTCAGTGGTAGACCATTCGACTGCAGATCGAGAAGTCGGTGGTTCAATTCCGCTCGCTCCTTTCTCCATTATAATTTGTTACCTGTCGAAAGACTTTTGATGTCTTAAAGATTAATTTGGTTAATTATTTTGAACTACGCAGGCACATGAATAATGCTTTTTCGTCGTATTTCATTGCAATATATGACCAGCTTTTGCATTTTTTGGGAATAAATTGTTTGCTTATAGAATGTTCTCTAAACCAATTATATCTTTTTTCCGGTGGGCATGTGGGAGTGTAACTCATTGGTAGAGTATTCGACTGCAGATCGAGAGGTCGGTGGTTCAATTCCGCTCGCTCCCTTCTGCATTATAATGGTTACCTGTCGAAAGACATTTGACGTTTGAATTTAAGATTAGTTTTAATAGTTCATTATTTTGAACTTCGAAGGCACATGAATCATGGTTTCTCGTCGTATTTCGTTGTATTTTATGACCCGCTTTTGTATTTTTGGGCAATAAATTCTTTACTTAGAGAATGTTCTCAAAACCAAGTATATCTTCTTTACTTTGGGCATGTGGGAATGTAGCTCAGTGGTCGAGCATTCAACTGCAGATCGAGAGGTCGGTGGTTATATTCCGCTGGCTCGCTTTTTCATTACAATTTGTTACTTGTCGAAAGACGTTAGACGTTTGAAAGATTTATTTAGTTCATTATTTTCAACTACGAAGGCACATAAACATTGCTGTTTCGTCGTATTGCATTTTAATTTATGATGGGCTTTTGTGTTTTTGGGGAAGAAATGGTTTGCTTGGAGATTGCTGTCAAAACCACGCAAGTATATCTTCTTAGCGTTGGGCATGTGAGAGTGTAATTCACTGGTGAAGCATTCGACTGCAGATCGAGAGGTTTGCGGTTCAATTGCGCTCGCTTCCTTCTTCATTATAATTGGTTACTTGTCGAAAGACTTTAGACGTTTGAAAGATTAATTAAGTTCAATATTTTGAATTACGCAGGCACATTAATAATGCTTTTTTGTCGTATTTCATTGACGTAATTAATGACGGGGTTTTGTATATTTGGGGAAGAAATGTTTTTCTTAGAGATTGTTCTCAAAACCAAGTATCTCAGGATAGCGTTGGGCATGTCGAAGTGTAGCTCAATGGCAAAGCATTCGACTGCAGATCGAGAGGTCGGCGGTTCAATTCCGCTCGCTCCCTTCTTCATTATTGTGGGTTTACTTGTTGAAAGACTTTAGACGTTTGAATTTAAGATTAATTTTAATTGTTCATTATTTTGAACAACGAAGGGACATGAATCATGCTTTTTCGTCGTGTTTCGTTGTATTTTATGATCGGCTTTTGTGTTTTGGTTGAGTAAAAGGTTTACTTAGAGATTGTTCTCGAAACCAAGTATATTTTCATAGCGTTGGGCATGTGGGAGTGTAGCTCAGTGGTAGACCATTCGACTGCTGATCGAGAGGCCGGCAGTTCCATTCCTCTCACTCCCTTCTCCATTATGACTAATAATGGGTTACCTTTTGAAAGACTTTTGATGTTTTAATGAATAATTTGGTTCATTATTTTGAACTACGCAGGCACATGAATAATGCTTATTCGTCGTATTTCATTGTAATATATGATCAGCTTTTACATTTTTGGGGAATAAATTGTTTGCTTACAGAATGTTCTCAAAACCAACTATATCTTCTTTCCGGTGGGCATGTTGGAGTGTAGCTCAGTGGTAGAGCATTCGACTTCAGATCGAGAGGTCGGCGGTTCAATTCCGCTCGCTCCCTTCTTTATTATTGTGGGTTTACTTGTCGAAAGACTTTAGACGTTTTAAATTAAGTTTAGTTTTAATAACTCATTGTTTTGAAATACGAAGGAACATGAATCATGCTTTTTCGTCGTGTTTCCTTGTATTTTATGACCGGCTTTTGTTTTTTTTTTGGGGTAAATGATTTACTTAGAGATTGTTCTCGAAACCAAGTATATCTTCAGAGCGTTGGGTATGTGGGAGTGTAGCTCAGTGGTAGAGCATTCGACTGCAGATCGAGAGGTCGGTGGTTCATTACCGCTCCCTCCCTTCTTCATTACAATTGGCTACTTATCGAAAGACGTTAGACGTTTGAAAGATCTATTTAGTTCATTATTTTAACTACGAAGGCCTTGAATATTGTTTATTTGTCGTATTGCATTTTAATTTATGACGGGCTTTTGTATTTTTGGGGAAGAAATTGTTTGCTTAGAAATTGCTGTCAAAACCACGCAAGTATATCTTCTTAGCGTTGGGCATGTGAGAGTGTAACTCACTGGTAAAGCATTCGAGTGCAGATCGAGAGGTCGGCGGTTCAAGTCCGCTGGCTCCCTTCTTAATTGTAATTGGTTACTTGTCGAAAGACTTTAGACGTTTGAAAGATTAAATAAGTTCAATATTTTGAATTACGAGGGCACATTAATATTGCTTTTTCGTCGTATTTCATTGTAATTTATGACGGGGTTTTGTATACTTGGATAAAAAATGTTTTTCTTTGCGATTTTTCTTAAAACCAAGTATCGTGTCATTGCGTTGGGCTTGTGGGAGTGTAGCTTAGTGGTAGAGCATACGACTGCAGATCGAGAGGTCGGCGGTTTAATTCCGCTCGCTCCCTTCTGCATTATAATGGTTACTTGTCGAAAGACATTTGACGTTTGAATTTAAGATTAGTTTTAATAGTTCATTATTTTGAACTACGAAGGCACATGAATCATGCTTTTTCGTCGTGTTTTGTTGTATTTTATGACCGGCCTTTATGTTTTTGGGGGTAAATGGTTTACTTGGAGATTGTTCTCGAAACCAAATATATCTTCATAGCCTTGGGCATGTGGAAGTGTAGCTCAGTGGTAGACCATTCGACTGCAGATCGAGAGGTCGGTGGTTCAATTCCGCTCGCTCCCTTCTCCATTATAATGGGTTACCTGTCGAAAGACTTTTGATGTTTTAAAGATTAATTTGGTTGATTATTTTGAACTACGCAGGCACATGAATAATGGTTTTTCGTGGTATTTCATTGTAATATATGACCAGCTTTTGCATTTTTTGGGAATAAATTGTTTGCTTACAGAATGTTCTCTAAACCAATTATATCTTTTTTCCGGTGGGCATGTGGGAGTGTAGCTCAGTGGTAGAGCATTCGACTGCAGATCGAGAGGTCGGTGGTTGAATTCCGCTCGCTCCCTTCTGTATTATAATGGCTTACCTGTCGAAAGACATTTGACGTTTGAATTTAAGATTAGTTTTAATAGTTCATTATTTTGAACTTAGAAGGCATATGAATCATGATTTCTCGTCGTATTTCGTTGTATTTTATGACCCGCTTTTGTATTTTTTGGCAATAAATTCTTTACTTAGAGAATGTCAACACGTTCTAGAGCAAAGTGAAATATTCTATTTAGTAAAATTCCTGCATTATTTTATCATTTTCTCGAATATTGGCAACACAATTGCAAAATTATTTTCTTTAAAGATAAAATGGAAATTTTAAATGGTTTTTCGCCACAAAAAAAACGTTGTTGCAAAAATGGAGGTTTTTTCTGTTTAATAGGCGACGTCAATAACAACCATAAAATAACAATATTTTTAAAATATGATATTCAAAATATTTTGGCACTGCAAATGCAGCACCAAAGTTATGGAAATGATATGACATTCATTATTATCTAAAATATTTTGGCACTGCAAATGCAGCGCCACTGAACATTATGAATATGATATACATGGCTTAATATGTATTACATTTTGGCTCTGCAAATGCAACGACAAAAATTATGAAAATGATATAACTTTCATCAGTATCTAAAATATTTTGGCTCTGCAAATGCAGCGACAAAAATTATGAAAATGATATAACTTTCATCAGTATCTAAAATATTTTGGCTCTGCAAATGCAGCGACAAAATTATGAAAATGATATAACTATCATCAGTATCTAAAATATTTTGGCTCTGCAAATGCAGCGACAAAATTATGAAAATGATATAACTTTCATCAGTATCTTAAATATTTTGGCACTGCAAATGCAGCGCCAACATTATGAATATATATGATATACATGGGTTAATATCTAAAATATTTTGGCTCTGCAAATGCAGCGACAAAAATTATGAAAATGATATAACTTTGATCAGTATCTAAACTATTTTGGCTCGGCAAATGCAGCGACAAAATTATGAAAATGATATAGCTTTCATCAGTATCTAAAATATTTTGGTACTGCAAATGCAGCGCCAACATTATGAATATGATATACATGGGTTAATATCAAGAACATTTTGGCACTGCAAATGCAGCGACAAAAATTACGAAAATGGTATAACAAGCTTTAATATCTAGAATATTTTGGCTATCAAAATGATATAACATTAATTAATAACTAAAATATTTGGGCGCTCAAATGTAGCGCCAACATTATGAAAATGATATAACAAGCTTTAATATCTAGAATATTTTGGCTATCAAAATGATATAACATTAATTAATGACTAAAATATTTGGGCACTCAAATGTAGCGCCAACATTATGAAAATGATATAACAAGCTTTAATATCTAGAATATTTTGGCTATCAAAATGATATAACATTAATTAATAACTAAAATATTTGGGCACTCAAATGTAGCGCCAATACCCAGATATATAAACACTCCCACTGCGTAAATCAAGCACAAACTCAGGTCCTGAAAACTGTATGATAAGTTGAATTTTATATCGACTGTGAATGATTGGACTGTCCGGCATTTTATCTCCCATTTTTTGGAAGGACGATTCCATCCATGCTTTGGCGATATAAGTTTTTGTCTTCGTCTTTTTTTATCAGGGCTTCTCGTTGTTTGGAAACCATTCTTGTGCATTGACACGAGTTTTGCCATTAAACTTTGTGAAATAGCGTGTATTGCCATCCAAGAAGCTCTACAGACTGAATACCCTCTCACTAGATAGGTTGTGCCATCCCTATTAAACGCAGTAAAAATAGTAATATATGATAGTTTTTCTGGCAAACAAGGTGTTTAGGATAATATGGGGCTGCAGACGCACTGTCTATTTTCAAAAACACTCAGCAAGTCTTACAGGCGCTATACGGAATCGATTTACGGGGCTAATAATGCGCAAGCCTTTGATTTAATGAGCTTATGGAATTTTCAGCGCGTATAGTCCAGTAAATCGCTTTAATATAATAAGGCCTTTAAAGTACGCAATTTATACATTCGCAAGCCTGTAAACTAGCATAAAATTAAGTCTGTATACTAACGCATTATTAGACGATTAGTTGTCATTTTAACGAATTGACAGATCCATTGTTAGGCGCTGAGGTACAATAAGAGGCTATAATTTTGCCAATTCGTTATATCTTCTTGCACTAGCAAACCTTCGATGACAAGTTTGAAATCTCTCATATTAGATGCAAACTCCTCTCAGTTACGTTCCTCGCGATTTTTGTTAAAAAAACTATAAAAATTTGCCCTTAACAGATGCTCGGCACACTAACTATACAAAATGTAAAACGGGAAACACGTGGATTTTGTTAAGTCGCAAAATACCTGTCATTTGAATGATCCTTTAAATAATCTAATAGCCACTGACTCTTTCCCATGGAAGATAACTGCTGAAATGAATTCCTTGCTAATACCATGTTAGGGAAGTCCATTGCACTTGTGCATTCCTTTGGGCAGCATTGTAGTGTACGTACTAAAATTGCATTTAGAACAATTACCGGGTTATTTGTATTCTACTATGAGCATTAATTATACTGAATATTAATGTACCTTCCATGGGAAAAGAAATGTTAACGATATTTGGTCAGTTAAACGATGACGAGCGGCAATATCTATACTATAGCAAAGGCGTTCTAAGCATTAGTAGCATACACCCGCTTGAAATATTTTCACCCGAACCGACTATATTTTTATGTATCTAAATAGCTGCGTGACCTGGCCTTTCACATTGCAGATTGATTTTTGTACGGCAAAATAACATGCACTCTGTGTATACTCTACGGTGACCGACAAGGGCAAAACGAGTAAGCGTGTATCACAACACAAATTTATTAACGCGAACACGGATTTATTGGCGCGATCACGAATTTATTAGAGCGAACACAAATTTGTTAGGAAACACAAATTTATTAGCGCAAACACAAATTTATTAGCGACAGTGCTTAATGTCGGTTTCACAAAGTACCAGGGAAAATACATAATATATCACTATGGGGGCATTTTCTCGAGGCGATAACACGTGTGCTGCATTGTGAGTATCAGAGTAGGAATTTCATGGATCACAATGTTTTGACATTGTTGTAGCTCACGTGTTGAACAAAATTTCAAGGTCTGTTCTCAAAGTGGGCAGGCAATTGTGATTACTATTGATAATAAATTAAATGTACGTTATCAGCCACTTCTCGCTCCGCAAGCAACGAAACGTTCGGGTCTAGCCTTGCGCGTTTCGATCTCTTTCCCTGTACAAATAAAAAGCTCTTTCCTTTTCTTTCGCTGTTTTGAACGTACTCAAACGTTTTGGGACGACATACTTGTGGGCGGCTTTGACTTAGTATTACGACTTGGAATTTGGTTGACGCAAGGTTCTAGTGACTGATAATGGACCTTGATTATCAATGGTATACTGCCTGCCCACGTTGAGAACAGAACTTGAAATTTTGTTCAACACGTAAGCTATAGCAATGACACTACATAGTGATCCGTGAATAACTCCTACTCTGATACTCACAATGCATAGGCATAGCCCAGTGAGCACACGTTTTATCGCCTCTAGCAAATGCGCCCGTAGACGTAGTGATATAATATGTATTTTCCGCTAGTGCTTTGGGAAACCAACATTAAGCGCAATCGCTAATAAATTTGTGATTGCGCGAACAAATTTGTGTTCGAACTGCTCTTGTTCGCGCAAATAACTTTGCTTTCGCGCTAATAAATTTGTGTTTGCGCTAATACATTTTTGTTTGCGTTAATAAATTTGTGTTCGCACTAATTAATTTGTGTTCGCACTGATGAATTTGTTTTTTGATATATGCTTACAGGTTTTGAATACTGAACAAGTTGTTGAGCCTGAATCCAGCCCACAATCCGGTATAACAGTGCTGAACAATATTGTTGACAAAATAGAACAATATGGGCAGCACAACATTGTTCAATCCTCAACTCCTAATTTTTTTTGCCGTGTAGCTTAAACCGGGATGTAATCGCTCGCTGAATTTTATTGTGATTTTAGTCTTCAGCCGAGTTGAAATTTTAGCTCGACAAACCGGACGGAAACTCAGCCCGGGCTGTAAACAATCCATGTACTCGGTGCCGCAATTTGACCCAACCAGACGTAGCTACAGACCATTATGACTTATGACTTATGTGAACGTTTTGTGCGATGCTTCTAAGACGTTTTAGTAACATTTCTAACAATTTGATAAACGCTTTAGTGACATTTTTATAATGATCTTTTCTGACATCCTAACCGCTCTATTATGAACGTTTAACGATCTGAAAAATCTGTGAACGAAATACTAATTCGTTTTAACGATAACAAACAGATAACCAACGATATTTGAAAATGTTTTATCAGAAAATCATTAACTTTTGTTTCCTTATGGAAGTTCACAATATAAGCCTATTCAATAAATACCTTCATCGATTGATTTCAACTTCTCTGCTTTTCCTTGATGAGTTTTGTTCAGACTGAAATTTACTGCTTCTACAAGTCAATAACCGACGTTGAAAACGATACATTAATTTATCCTTGTATTGTAAACCTGAGGGCACTCCATTTGACAAATGCGCGGTTCGTTTTCAAGACCCCATATATACTTATGGTATATAGAGCTGGATCAGGTTTAAATACTTAAACGCATGAACTTTTATTAATTGGTTATACGATTCCTATACGATTCGTATTCAATGAATCAGGTCATAACAAACAAGTAATTTGTTGTGTTTCAGTGTTTCGCATTTCTGTACCATGAATTCAATAGTTCAATGTTAAAAAAGAAATTTGGATTATCACTGTAATTTGCAACGTAAGTTGACTAATAACAAAGCTATGTAAGTAAAACACCCAATCTACTTTATGTATGACCGTATTGGTTTTGTATTTTGTCTGAACGCAAAATTTCTGATAATGTCACTCTTTTAATATCCAATCGATCTGCGGCAACATGCACAGAGCAAGTTAATAAGTTTACAGCTTGATTCTGGCGGCAACTTTCATCTATCATCCTCATAGATCGTGTGTGAGCTGGTAGGCGATTTACAGTCTTTCTGTGGCCCACAGAAATGTTTCGTGATATTTGGTCTTCTCGACCAGCATGTGTGTTACGCGTTCATGTAAAAATGCACAAATTTTTGCTCCCCGTTGGACTAGCATACTTTGAATGTGCCTTGCTTTGCAATGTTTTTGTTTGTTTAAATTTAGGTAAAAAAATGTACCTTTCAAGGGACAACAGTCCTCGCCAGTTTTCCCCGAGTTCGACGATTTAGGTGCTTGTTCCACATGTGAATCATTTTGTGACTCTAAAAGATGTTGTATAAACTAGGAATGAGAATGCACAACAAAAAATTTCAGAATTGTCAAAATCCTACATATCAGTTTTTATACTTTGATCGCGACTCTCAAACTACACATACAGAAGCATCTACTTAGTTTGTGAATGCATAAAATTTCTCTTAATTGTAGTTATTTATTTCCATTTAAGCAACTTGAATAAAAGTGGATACACGTGCATGTATTATAAAATGAAATTAGGTTAATGTTCGCGATCAGTTATGTATTGGGCAACACAGGTCATCATTCTATGAGCGTTGTATGTTCTTACCTTCTGCATCGCATTCATCACTTGAGTAAACAATTGGGGTGAAACCAAAGTCGTCATCAAAGATCGTTGAATCTAATTCAGCTTCTTCGTATGTCGTAACACTTGATTCAAGGACTTCACTGCAGCTTTCGACGTCAATATTTACCTCTAACAGGTCACTCTGGCCAGTGAACTTTTACTGCTAGGACTTGTGAACGGCGTTAACGAAAGTTGGCTGGCTTGTTCATCCATGTCTGGTTCCAACAGATCACTCGTGTTTAAGTCCATACTGGACTTAAAGCACGCTTGATGGATTGCAAGATATAAAATATATCTATTTAGCCAACAGTTGCCAGAGTTTTTGCTTTCTACCAAGGTGCTGTGTTGCACTCAGTTTGCCACAATTATATCAATCATCATCGTGTTTGTTATTTCTTTTCTGCGGGAAGTTGTCAAACATCTCAGGGTGTGCTTTCGTTAAAAACAGGAACAAATTATGCATTGCTTCGGCGTGAAAGATAACGGGGGGTACTTCTTGTTCACCTTACAATGAAATTTAATTATTCTTTAACTTTCCTTAACAAAATTTTAGCGACACATTTGGCCAAAACTAAAAGCCCTTTTAAATTTCCCAAACTCGCGATTTTGTAGGCTGAATGTGTGGAGTATGCCATGATCAATAAACCTGCCAAAACACAAAATATATAAAGGACATTATACATAGTACGTGGCGCGAACATATGAATAGTGTATTCCATTAATTAATCAAAACAATATTTGACTTACTCACTGCGCTCGTTCCTAAAATATTGATTTCAACACGATATTCTTTTCATATATGGTCAGAAGTCGGAACTAGAACACATATAAATCCCGCGGAAATGCGCACAAGTTTTTCATGTGTTACATATTTTTTCATTAGTAAAAATATGGAAAATACAAGTTTTTTTAGTTTTCGGTAAAACACTCATAACCATATAATAAGAGCAGATATTTACCGCCTGGTGGCGAGATTATTGTTGACAAATATTTTCTTGGCCGGCGAGACCTACATCGTCAACACGGTAGATAGTGTTGACATGTGCCAGAGAACATTACATGCCGCCACACCTCAAATCCGTTAGATGGCCTTGCCGCCTCTTTTGTTTTTGCAAAATAAAATTCGGATAGTTGCTTCTCTCTGCTCATTCCGTTCGAGCGAGTATTCGGGGTACGTTCAACTTAGTTGCCTTATAGCTGGCAAGAAAATATAGCTAACTGCAAACGCAATGCCATCAAAAAGAACTAGTACTCCGAAAAAGAATGTTGAGCGACACGACTGCGCAAAATGGTGGTTCGTACAGAGTGACGAAGGTATTTTTATTGAAAAGAGCACAGGTCGTGCAAAGAGCAATGGCTAAGAACTCTCTGCCGTTAACGACATTAGCGCAAGTAAAACAAAAAGCGAATCATTAAAGGTAAGAAAAATTGACATGTTGCATCGCTTTTATTGCATTTGTAATGGGAAGTAATTATGCTGTTATTATCGTTAAATCTTACACTTATTGTCATGGATTCTCACAAAAATTACTCATTTTCCTGACATGATTTTGAGACTTCCAACAAGCACCCGTAGTCTGAAATAACTATACACACGTTACCTTTTTTTATCTACCATGCCTTAGTACGAGCTTTGTGTTTATGCAGTAAGGAAGGCATATAAAATTTAAAGGAGATTTGCATGAATGTACTTTATGATGAGACTTCGTTTTCATTGTTCTTTATACTATTACGTAACTTCCTTCTTATAGTTTTTAATGTAAAATGTGTTTTCATGTCGACATTTTGATATTAGTTCGTTCCTTTTATTTAGCAAGCTGGCACTGTTTGCATTTATAATGCACAGTTTTTCGGTAACGCACAGGTTACAGCGCTTTGCCCTGTTGTTATAGGATTTCGCTCGGGCGATCGTTGACCACTCAATATTGTAATCTTTGTTGTTGCTCTTTAAATACTGAGTATAATTAGTGTGCTACCTTGCTCGCTTGCTTCATACTCCCTCGTTACGGCGTGCAAATGGAATGGATTGCAATATTATTGTGCATAAATTAACAGTAATACTTATCTTTACAGAACTGGTCAACAGACAATGTAAGCCATTTTCTAAAGCTAGTCAGGGGAACAATCTCAGAAACAACGTGATGGAAGCAAGATTCACTTTATTTCCTGTGACCAACCCCGTAGATCTCATGGTCAGTCAAATGGATATGATTGGAAACGTGTTCCAACAATTGCAGTTGGTGTGGGAAATATTCATTATCACAACTCAGAAGCAATTCCAAAAGGTAAAAGTAGAACAATATTTTTTTGGAGGAATTTAGGTTTGAATACAGTAAGATATGCATGAAATGTGAACAGGAAATCTTAACCCTGGGGAAGTGTGCATTACAACACGTTTATCATGCACAAAGCAGAGACGTAGCTAGCAATGGTTCTCTATTTTATAGAGCGATGTCTTCCTACCTGCACAACGTGGCCATTTGTAGTCACTAAGACATCAAAATGCACAAAAACGACAAGCTTACTTTCCTGTCCTGGGGATGCAATAGTAAAAGAAAAAGACACTGGTATTTCTTATGGGCAACAAAAGCCCATCAAACTATACGAGAGTCTCTCAAGGCAGATGCTTCACCCTATGTCATTGTCTCATTGACGCTTGCAGTGGCGTGGGATCTTGTGGAGTGGCATGTCAAATGACAAGAAGAAAATGTATTATCATTGAAAAATCTGAAGTCAAAGCGAGGTTAATTAGCCAAAGATTGAAACAATGACTGCACTAATAACAGTAGCCGATCGAAGTAGAGTCATAGAAACATTTAGTTATTATAGGTTCAAATGCAGAGCCAAAGTTTTCGCTGCAAATGCAGTGCCAAAGTTGTCGCTGCAAATGCAGAGCCAAAGTTGTCTGTGCAAATGCAGAGCCAAAGTTGTCTGTGCAAATGCAGTGCCAAAGTTGGCGCTGCAAATGCAGAGCCAAAGTTGTCGCTGCAAATGCAGTGCCAAAGTTGTCGCTGCAATGCAGTGCCAAAGTTGTCTCTGCAAATGCAGTGCCAAAGTTGGCGCTGCAAATGCAGAGCCAAATTAAAGTTGTCGCTGCAAATGCAGAGCCAAAGTTGTCGCTGCAAATGCAGAGCCAAAGTTGTCCTGCAAATGCAGAGCCAAAGTTGTCGCTGCAAATGCAGAGCCAAAGTTGTCGCTGCAAATGCAGAGCCAAAGTTGTCCTGCAAATGCAGAGCCAAAGTTGTCGCTGCAAATGCAGAGCCAAAGTTGTCGCTGCAAATGCAGAGCCAAAGTTGTCGCTGCAAATGCAGTGCCAAAGTTGGCGCTGCAAATGCAGAGCCAAAGTTGTCGCAGCAAATGCAGAGCCAAAGTTGTCTCTGCAAATGCAGTGCCAAAGTTGGCGCTGCAAATGCAGAGCCAAATTAAAGTTGTCGCTGCAAATGCAGAGCCAAAGTTGTCGCTGCAAATGCAGAGCCAAAGTTGTCCTGCAAATGCAGAGCCAAAGTTGTCGCTGCAAATGCAGAGCCAAAGTTGTCGCTGCAAATGCAGAGCCAAAGTTGTCCTGCAAATGCAGAGCCAAAGTTGTCGCTGCAAATGCAGAGCCAAAGTTGTCGCTGCAAATGCAGAGCCAAAGTTGTCGCTGCAAATGCAGTGCCAAAGTTGGCGCTGCAAATGCAGAGCCAAAGTTGTCGCAGCAAATGCAGAGCCAAAGTTGTCTCTGCAAATGCAGTGCCAAAGTTGGCGCTGCAAATGCAGAGCCAAATTAAAGTTGTCGCTGCAAATGCAGAGCCAAAGTTGTCGCTGCAAATGCAGAGCCAAAGTTGTCCTGCAAATGCAGAGCCAAAGTTGTCGCTGCAAATGCAGAGCCAAAGTTGTCGCTGCAAATGCAGAGCCAAAGTTGTCCTGCAAATGCAGAGCCAAAGTTGTCGCTGCAAATGCAGAGCCAAAGTTGTCGCTGCAAATGCAGAGCCAAAGTTGTCGCTGCAAATGCAGTGCCAAAGTTGGCGCTGCAAATGCAGAGCCAAAGTTGTCGCAGCAAATGCAGAGCCAAAGTTGTCTCTGCAAATGCAGTGCCAAAGTTGGCGCTGCAAATGCAGAGCCAAATTAAAGTTGTCGCTGCAAATGCAGAGCCAAAGTTGTCGCTGCAAATGCAGAGCCAAAGTTGTCCTGCAAATGCAGAGCCAAAGTTGTCGCTGCAAATGCAGAGCCAAAGTTGTCGCTGCAAATGCAGTGCCAAAGTTGTCTCTGCAAATGCAGGGCCAAAGATGGCGCTGCAAATGCAGAGCCAAAGTTGTCGCTGCAAATGCAAAGCCAAAGTTGTCGCTGCAAATGCAGAGCCAAAGTTGTCACTGCCAATGCAGTGCTAAAGTTGCCGTTGAAAACGCAATGTACTTTACGAAGCAAGGGGAGAATATAGCACCGTTTTAGCAACTATTTTTTACGTGTTGCAAGAAATAAATGTAGCATGTAATATTGGTAATGACAAAATTACAATTTCTGGACAAATATCACTGTATTTACAAAAATTGACTTTGACATTTTTGCTCGTTCCTGATTCATTCTATATTTTGTAAAAATTGAGTTATTTGTCAATGGTTCAGTTTGACTTGTCATGTATATTTGTGGACAATTATTCCAAAATATTTACATTTCTTCCATGACATCTTATAGGGTTGCCAGAATGCAATAAAATTCTAATTATTGGCAAATAATTAACAAAATTTTCTGCAAAAACTAGGGAAAATTGTACCATTTTGCCAGAAATTTGGAAAATAGAATATTTCACTTTGCTCTAGAACGTGTTAATGTTCTCAAAACCAAGTATATCTTCTTTACGTTGGGCATGTGGGAATGTAGCTCAGTGGTCGAACATTCAACTGCAGATCGAGAGGTCGGTGGTTCAATTCCGCTCGCTCGCTTTTTCATTACAATTTGTTACTTGTCGAAAGACGTTAGACGTTTGAAAGATTTATTTAGTTCATTATTTTCAACTACGAAGGCACATAAACATTGCTTTTTCGTCGTATTGCATTTTAATTTATGATGGGCTTTTGTGTTTTTGGGGAAGAAATGGTTTGCTTGGAGATTGCTGTCAAAACCACGCAAGTATATCTTCTTAGCGTTGGGCATGTGAGAGTGTAATTTACTGGTAAAGCATTCGACTGCAGATCGAGAGGTTGGCTGTTCAATTGCGCTCGCTTCCTTCTTCATTATAATTGGTTACTTGTCGAAAGACTTTAGACGTTTGAAACATTAATTAAGTTCAATATTTTGAATTACACAGGCACATTAATAATGCTTTTTCGTCGTATTTCATTGACGTAATTAATGACGGGGTTTTGTATATTTGGGGAAGAAATGTTTTTCTTAGAGATTGTTCTCAAAACCAAGTATCTCAGCATAGCGTTCGGCATGTCGAAGTGTAGCTCAATGGCAGAGCATTTGACTGCAGATCGAGAGGTCGGCGGTTCAATTCCGCTCGCTCCCTTCTTCATTATTGTGTGTTTACTTGTTGAAAGACTTTAGACGTTTGAATTTAAGATTAGTTTTAATAGTTCATTATTTTGAACTACGAAAGCACATGAATCTTGCTTTTTCGTCGTGGTTTGTTGTATTTTATGACCGGCTTTTGTGTTTTTAGGGGGTAAATGGTTTACTTAGAGATTGTTCTCGAAACCAAGTATATTTTCATAGGGTTGGGCATGTGGGAGTGTAGCTCAGTGGTAGAGCGTTCGACTGCAGATTGAGAGGTCGGTGGTTTAATTCCGCTCGCTCCTTGCTTCATTATAATGGTTACTTGTCGAAAGATATTTGACGTTTGAATTTAAGATTAGTTTTAATAGTTCATTATTTTGAACTACGAAGGCACATGAATCATGCTTTTTCGTCGTGGTTCGTTGTATTTTATGACCGGCTTTTGTGTTTTTGGGGGGTAAATGGTTTACTTAGAGATTGTTCTCGAAAACAAGTATATCTTCATAGCGTTTGGCATGTGGGAGTGTAGCTCAGTGATAGAGCATTCGACTGCAGATCGAGAGGTCGGTGGTTCAATTCCGCTCGCTCCCTTCTGCATTAAAACGGGTTACCTGTCGAAAGACATTTGACGTTTGAATTTAAGATTAGATTTAATAGTTCACTATTTTGAACTGCGAAGGCACATGAATAATGCTTTTTCGTCTTATTTCGTTGTATTTTATGACCGTCTTTTGTATTTTTGGGGAATAATTGCTTTACTTAGAGATTGTTCTCAAAACCAAGTATATCTTCTTTACGTTAGGCATGTGGGAATTCAGCTAAGTGGTCGAGCATTCGACTGCAGATCGAGAGGTCGGCGGTTCAATTCCGCTCGCTTCATTATTGTGCTCCTTCTTCATTATTGTGCGTTTACTTGTTGAAAGACTATAGACCTTTGAATTTAAGATTAGTTTTAATAGTTCAATTTTTTGAACTGCGAAGGCACATGAATCATGATTTTTCGTGGTATTTCGTTGTATTTTATGACCGGCTTTTGTGTTTTTGGGGGTAAAGGGTTTACTTAGAGATTGTTCTGGAAGACAAGTATATCTTCATCTTGTTGGGCATGTGGGAGTGTAGCTCAGTGGTAGAGCATTCGACTGCAGATCGAGACGTCGGTAGTTCAATTCCGCTCGCTCCCTTCTCCATTATAATGGGTTACCTGTCGAAAGACTTTTGATGTTTTAAAGATTAATTTGGTTCATCATTTTGAACTGCGAAGGCACGTGAATAATGCTTTTTGGTCGTATTTCATTGTATTTTAAGACCAGCTTTTGTGTTTTTGGGGTAAATGGTTTACTTAGAGATGGTTCTTGAAACCAAGTTTATCTTCACAGCGTTGGGCATGTGGGAGTGTAGCTCAGTGGTAGAGCATTTGACTGGAGATCGAGAGGTCGGTGGTTCAATTCCGCTCGCTCCCTGCTCCATTATAATGGGTTACCTGTCGAAAGGCTTTAGACGTTTGAAAGATCAATTAAGTTCAATATTTTGAGTTACGCAGGCACATTAATAATGCTTTTTCGTCGTATTTTATTGTAATTTATGACGGAGTTTTGTAAATTTGGCGAAGAAATGTTTTCTTAGAGATTATTCTCAAAACCAAGTATCTCTGCATAGCGTTGGCCATGAGGGAGTGTAGCTCAGTGGTAGAGCATTCGACTGCAGATCCAGAGGTCGGTGGTTCAATTCCGCTCGCTCCGTGCTCATTATAATGGTTACTTGTCTAAAGACATTTGACGTTTGAATTTAAGATTAGTTTTAATAGTTCATTATTTTGAACTTCGAAGGCACATGAATCATGCTTTTTCGTCGTATTTCGTTGTATTTTATGACCGGCTTTTGTGTTTTTGGGGGTAAATGGTTTACTTGGAGATTGTTCTCGAAACCAAATATATCTTCATAGCGTTGGGCATGTGGGAATGTAGTTCAGTGGTAGAGCATTCGACTGCAGATCGAGAGGTCGGTGGTTCAATTCCGCTCGCTCCCTTCTCCATTATAATGGGTTACCTGTCGAAAGACATTTGATGTTTTAAAGATTAATTTGGTTCATTATTTTGAAATACGCAGGCAAATGAATGATGCTTATTCGTAGTATTTCATTGTAATATAAGACCAGCTATAGAAATTTTAGGGAATAAATTGTTTGCTTGCATAATGTTCTCAAAACCAAGTATATCTTCTTTCCGGCGGGCATAAGGGAGTTTAGCTCAGTGGTAGAGCATTCGACTGCAGATCGAGAGGTCGATGGTTCAATTCCTCTCGCTTCCTTCTCCATTATAATGGGTTACCTGTTGAAAGAATTTTGATGTTTTAAAGATCAATTTGGTTCATTATTTTGAACTACGCAGGCACATGAAGAATGCTTTTTCGTCGTATTTCATTGTAATATATGACTAGCTTTTGAAATTTTGTGAAAAAAAATAATTACTTACAGAATGTTCTCAAAACCAAGTATATCTTCTTTCCGGTGGGCATGTGGGAGTGTAGCTCAGTGGTAGAGCATTCGACTGCAGATCCAGAGGTCGGTGGTTCAATTCCGCTCGCTCCGTGCTCATTATAATGGTTACTTGTCTAAAGACATTTGACGTTTGAATTTAAGATTAGTTTTAATAGTTCATTATTTTGAACTTCGAAGGCACATGAATCATGCTTTTTCGTCGTATTTCGTTGTATTTTATGACCGGCTTTTGTGTTTTTGGGGGTAAATGGTTTACTTGGAGATTGTTCTCGAAACCACATATATCTTCATAGCGTTGGGCATGTGGGAATGTAGTTCAGTGGTAGAGCATTCGACTGCAGATCGAGAGGTCGGTGGTTCAATTCCGCTCGCTCCCTTCTCCATTATAATGGGTTACCTGTCGAAAGACATTTGATGTTTTAAAGATTAATTTGGTTCATTATTTTGAAATACGCAGGCAAATGAATGATGCTTATTCGTAGTATTTCATTGTAATATAA
Organism: Muricea muricata; assembly: GCA_963855995.1. NCBI lineage: Eukaryota > Metazoa > Cnidaria > Anthozoa > Malacalcyonacea > Plexauridae > Muricea > Muricea muricata. Next base: position 106,366,282 of record OY979716.1, read on the forward strand.
GACCAGCTATAGAAATTTTAGGGAATAAATTGTTTGCTTGCATAATGTTCTCAAAACCAAATATATCTTCTTTCCGGCGGGCATAAGGGAGTTTAGCTCAGTGGTAGAGCATTCGACTGCAGATCGAGAGGTCGATGGTTCAATTCCTCTCGCTTCCTTCTCCATTATAATGGGTTACCTGTTGAAAGAATTTTGATGTTTTAAAGATCAATTTGGTTCATTATTTTGAACTACGCAGGCACATGAAGAATGCTTTTTCGTCGTATTTCATTGTAATATATGACTAGCTTTTGAAATTTTGTGAAAAAAAATAATTACTTACAGAATGTTCTCAAAACCAAGTATATCTTCTTTCCGGTGGGCATGTGGGAGTGTAGCTCAGTGGTAGAGCATTCGACTGCAGATCGAGAGGTCGGTGGTTCAATTCCGCTCGCTCCCTTCTGCATTAAAACGGGTTACCTGTCGAAAGACATTTGACGTTTGAATTTAAGGTTAGATTTAATAGTTCACTATTTTGAACTGCAAAGGCACATGAATATTGCTTTTTCGTCGTATTTCGTTGTATTTTATGACCGTCTTTTGTATTTTTGGGGAATAATTGCTTTACTTAGAGATTGTTCTCAAAACCAAGTATCTCTGCATAGCGTTCGGCATGTGGGAATTCAGCTCAGTGGCAGAGCATTCGACTGCAGATTGAGAGGTCGGCGGTTCAATTCCGCTCGCTCCCTTCTTCATTATTGTGGGTTTACTTGTTGAAGGACTTTAGACGTTTGAATTTAAGATTAACTTTAATATTTCATTATTTTGAACAACGAAGGCACATGAATAATGCTTATTCGTCGTATTTCATTGTAATATATGACCAGCTTTTTCATTTTTTGGGAATAAATTGTTTGCTTACAGAATATTCTCAAAACCAAGAATATCTTCTTTCGGGTGCGCAGGTGGGAGCGTAGCTCAGTGGTAGAGCATACGACTGCAGATCGAGATGTTGCTGGTTCAATTCCGCTCGCTCCCATCTGCATTATAATGGGTTACCTGTCGAAAGACATTTGACGTTTGAATTTAAGATTAGTTTTAATAGTTCATTATTTTGAACTTCGAAGGCACATGAATCATGCTTTTTTGTCGTATTTCGTGTTATTTTATGACCGGCTTTTGTGTTTTTGGGGGTAAATGGTTTACCTTGAGATTGTTCTCAAAACCAAATATAACTTCATAGCGTTTGGCATGTGGGAGTGTAGCTCAGTGGTAGAGCATTCGACTGCAGATCGAGAGGTCGGTGGTTCAGTTCCGCTCGCTCCCTTTTTCATTACAATTGGTTACTTGTCGAAAGACGTTAGACGTTTAAAAGATTTATTTAGTTCATTATTTTCAACTACGAAGGCACATGAATATTGCTTTTTCGTGGTATTGCATTTTAATTTATGATGGGCTGTTGTATTTTTGGGGAAGAAATGGTTTGCTTAGAGATTGCTGTCAAAAGAAAGCAAGTATATCTTCTTAGCGTTGGGCATGTGAGAGTGTAATTCACTGGTAAAGCATTAATTCGAGTGCAGATCGAGAGGTCGGCGATTCAGTTCCGTTCGCTCCCTTCTTCATTATAATTGGTTACTTGTCGAAAGACTTTAGACGTTTGAAAGATTAATTAGTCCAAAATTTTGATGTACGCCGGCACATTAATAATGCTTTTTCGTCGTACTTCAATGTAATTTATGACGGGGTTTTGTATACTTGGGGAAAAAATGTTTTTCTTTGAGATTTTTTTTAAAACCAAGTATCGCTTGATAGCGTTGGGCATGTGGGAGTGTAGCTCAGTAGTAGAGCATACGACTTCAGATCGGGAGGTCGGCAATTCAATTCCGCTCGCTCCCATCTGCATTATAATGGGTTACCTGTCGAAAGACATTTGACGTTTGAATTTAACATTAGTTTTAATAGTTCATTATTTTGAACTTCAAAGGCACATGAATCATGCTTTTTTGTCGTATTTCGTGTTATTTTATGACCGGCTTTTGTGTTTTGGGGTAAATGGTTTACCTTGAGATTGTTCTCGAAACCAAATATATCTTCATAGCGTTTGGCATGTGGGAGTGTAGCTCAGTGGTAGAGCATTCGACTGCAGATCCAGAGGTCGGTGGTTCAGTTCCGCTCGCTCCCTTTTTCATTACAATTGGTTACTTGTCGAAAGACGTTAGACGTTTAAAAGATTTATTTAGTTCATTATTTTCAACTACGAAGGCACATGAATATTGCTTTTTCGTGGTATTGCATTTTAATTTATGATGGGCTGTTGTATTTTTGGGGAAGAAATGGTTTGCTTAGAGATTGCTGTCAAAAGAAAGCAAGTATATCTTCTTAGCGTTGGGCATGTGAGAGTGTAATTCACTGGTAAAGCATTAATTCGAGTGCAGATCGAGAGGTCGGCGATTCAGTTCCGCTCGCTCCCTTCTTCATTATAATTGGTTACTTGTCGAAAGACTTTAGACGTTTGAAAGATGAATTAGTCAAAAATTTTGATGTACGCCGGCACATTAATAATGCTTTTTCGTTGTACTTCAATGTAATTTATGACGGGGTTTTGTATACTTGGGGAAAAAATGTTTTTCTTTGAGATTTTTTTTAAAACCAAGTATCGCTTGATAGCGTTGGGCATGTGGGAGTGTAGCTCAGTAGTAGAGCATACGACTTCAGATCGGGAGGTCGGCGGTTCAATTCCGCTCGCTCCCTTCTTCATTATTGTGTGTTTACTTGTTGAAAGACTTTACACGTTTGAATTTGAGATTAGTTTCAATAGCTCATTATTTTGAGTTGCGAAGGCACATGAATCGTGGTTTCTCGTCGTATTTCGTTGTATTTTATGACCGGCTTTTGTATTTTTGGGGAATAAATGCTTTACTTAGAGATGGTTCAGTTCTGCTCGCTCCCTTCTTCATTACAATTGGCTACTTGTTGAAAGACGTTAGAGGTTTAAAAGATTTATTTAGTTCATTATTTTCAACTACGAAGGCACATGAATATTGCTTTTTCGTGGTATTGCATTTTAATTTATGATGGGCTGTTGTATTTTTGGGGAAAAAATGGTTTGCTTAGAGATTGCTGTCAAAACCACCCAAGTATATCTTCTTAGCGTTAGGCATGTGAGATTGTAATTCACTGGTAAAGCATTCGAGTGCAGATCGAGAGGTCGGCGATTCAGTTCCGCTCGCTCCCTTCTTCATTATAATTGGTTACTTGTCGAAAGACTTTAGACGTTTGAAAGATTAATTAGTCCAAAATTTTGATGTACGCCGGCACATTAATGATGCTTTTTCGTCGTACTTCATTGTAATTTATGACGGGGTTTTGTATACTTGGGGAAAAATTGTTTTTCTTTGAGATTTTTCTTAAAATCAAGTATCGCTGGATAGCGTTGGGCATGTGGGAGTGTAGCTCAGTAGTAGAGCATACGACTTCAGATCGGGAGGTCGGCGGTTCAATTCCGCTCGCTCCCTTCTTCATTATTGTGTGTTTACTTGTTGAAAGATTTTACACGTTTGAATTTAAGATTAGTTTCAATAGTTCATTATTTTGAGTTGCGAAGGCACATGAATCGTGGTTTCTCGTCGTATTTCGTTGTATTTTATGACCGGCTTTTGTATTTTTGGGGAATAAATGCTTTACTTAGAGATGGTTCAGTTCTGCTCGCTCCCTTCATCATTACAATTGGCTACTTGTCGAAAGACGTTAGACGTTTAAAAGATTTATTTAGTTCATTATTTTCAACTACGAAGGCACATGAATATTGCTTTTTCGTGGTATTGCATTTTAATTTATGATGGGCTGTTGTATTTTTGGGGAAAAAATGGTTTGCTTAGAGATTGCTGTCAAAACAACGCAAGTATATCTTCTTAGCGTTAGGCATGCGAGATTGTAATTCACTGGTAAAGCATTCGAGTGCAGATCGAGAGGTCGGCGATTCAGTTCCGCTCGCTCCCTTCTTCATTATAATTGGTTACTTGTCGAAAAACTTTAGACGTTTGAAAGATTAATTAGTCCAAAATTTTGATGTACGCCGGCACATTAATAATGCTTTTTCGTCGTACTTCATTGTAATTTATGACGGGGTTTTGTATACTTGGGGAAAAATTGTTTTTCTTTGAGATTTTACTTAAAACCAAGTATCGCTTGATAGCGTTGGGCATGTGGGAGTGTAGCTCAGTAGTAGAGCATACGACTTCAGATCGAGAGGTCGGCGGTTCAATTCCGCTCGCTCCCTTCTTCATTATTGTGTGTTTACTTGTTGAAAGACTTTACACGTTTGAATTTAAGATTAGTTTTAATAGTTCATTATTTTGAACTACGAAGGCACATGAATCATGCTTTTTCGTCGTGGTTCGTTCTATTTTATGACCGGCTTTTGTGTTTTTAAGGGTTAAATGGTTTACTTAGAGATTGTTCTCGAAACCAAGTATATGTTCATAGCGTTGGGCATGTGTGAGTGTGGCTCAGTGGTAGAGCATTCTGAGTGGTGGTTGAATTCCGCTCGCTCCTTTCTGCATTATAATAGGTTACCTGTCGAAAGACATTTGACGTTTTAATTTAAGATTAGTTTTAATAGTTCATTATTTTGAAAATCGAAGGCATATGAATCATGCTTTTTGGTCGTGTTTCGTTGCATTTTATTGCCGGCTTTTGTATTTTGGGGGGGGGGGGTAAATGATTTACTTAGAGATTGCCCTCGAAACCAAGTATATCTTAATAGCGTTGGGCATGTGGGAGTTTAGCTCATTGGTAGAGCATTCGACTGCTGATCGAGAGGCCGGCAGTTCCATTCCTCTCGCTCCCTTCTCCATTATCACTAATAATGGGTTACCTGTAAAGACTTTTGAATTTTTAAAGAATAATTTGGTTCATTATTTTGAACTACGCAGGCACATGAATAATGCTTATTCGTCGTATTTCATTGTAATATATGATCAGCTTTTACAATTTTGGGGAATAAATTGTTTGCGTACAGAATGTTCTCAAAACCAAGTATATCTTCTTTCCGGTGGGCATGTGGGAGTGTAGCTCAGTGGTAGAGATTTCGACTGCAGATCGAAAGGTCGGTGGTTCAATTCCCCTCGCTCCCTTGTGCATTGTAAGTGGTTACTTGTCGAAAGACATTTGACGTTTGAACTTAAGATTAGTTTTAATAGTTCATTATTTTAAACAGCGAACGCATATGAATCATGCTTTTTTGTCGTATTTCGTTGTATTTTATGACCGGCTTTTGTATTTTTGGGGAACAAACGCTTTACTTAGAGATTTTTCTCAAAACCAAGTATATCTTCTTTACGTTGGGCATGTGGGAATGTAGCTCTGTGGTAGAGCAATCGACTGCAGATTCAGAGATCGGTGGTTCAATTCCATTCGTTCCCTTTTTCATTACAATTGGTTACTTGTCGAAAGACGTTAGACATTTGAAACATTTATTTAGTTCATTATTTTCAACTACGAAGGCACAAGAATATTGCTTTTTCGTGGTATTGCATTTTGATTTATGATGGGCTTTTGTATTTTCGGGGAAGAAATGGTTTGCTTAGAGATTGCTGTCAAAACCACGCAAGTATATCTTCTTAGCGTTGGGCATGTGAGAGTGTAATTCACTGGTAAAGCATTCGAGTGCAGATCGAGAGGTCGGCGATTCAATTCCGCTCGCTCCCTTCTTCATTATAATTGGTTACTTGTCGAAAGACTTTAGACGTTTGAAAGATTAATTAGTCCAGTATTTTGATGTACGCCGGCGCATTAATAATGCTTTTTCGTCGTACTTCATTGTAATTTATGACGGGGTTTTGTATACTTGGGGAAAAAATGTTTTTCTTTGAGATTTTTCTTAAAACCAAGTATCGCTGGATAGCGTTGGGCATGTCGGAGTGTAGCTCAGTGGTCGAGCATACGATTGCAGATCGAGAGGTCGGTGGTTCAATTCCGCTCGCTCCCTTCTTCATTATTGTGTGTTTACTTGTTGAAAGACTTTAGACGTTTGAATTTAAGATTAGTTTTAATAGTTCATTATTTTGAACTACGAAAGCACATGAATCATGCTTTTTCGTCGTGGTTTGTTCTCAAAACCAAGTAGATGAGTGTTCTCAAAACCAAGAACAGAGTGTTCTCAAAACCAAGTATATCTTCTTTCCGGTGGGCATGTGGGAGTGTAGCTCAGTGGTAGAGCATTCGACTAAATATCGAAAAGTCGGTGGTTCAATTCCCCTCGCTCCCTTGTGCATTGTAAGTGGTTACTTGTCGAAAGACATTTGACGTTTGAACTTAAGATTAGTTTTAATAGTTCATTATTTTAAACTGCGAACGCACATGAATCATGCTTTTTCGTCGTATTTCGTTGTATTTTATGACCGGCTTTTGTATTTTTGGGGAACAAACGCTTTACTTAGAGATTGTTCTCAAAACCAAGTATATCTTCTTTACGTTGGGCATGTGGGAATGTAGCTCTGTGGTAGAGCAAGGTCGTGTTTCGTTGCATTTTATTACCGGCTTTTGTATTTTTGGGGGGTAAATGGTTTACTTAGAGATTGTTCTCGAAACCAAGTATATCTTCATAGCGTTGGGCATGTGGGAGTGTAGCTCAGTGGTAGAGCGTTCGACTGCAGATCGAGAGGCCGGTGGTTCAATTCCGCTCGCTCCCTGCTGCATTATAATGGGTTACCTGTCGAAAGGCTTTAGACGTTTGAAAGATCAATTACGTTTAAGATTTTGAGTTACGCAGGCACATTAATAATGCTTTTTCGTCGTATCTTATTGTAATTTATGACGGAGTTTTGTAAATTTGGCGAAGAAATGTTTTTCTTAGAGATTGTTCTCAAAACCAAGTATCTCTGCATAGCGTTGGCCATGTGGGAGTGTAGCTCAGTGGTAGAGCATTCAACTGCAGATCGAGAGGTCGGTGGTTCAATTCCGCTCGCTCCCTGCTCATTATAATGGTTACTTGTCGAAAGACATTTGACGTTTGAATTTAAGATTAGTTTTAATAAATCATTATTTTGAAGCTCGAAGGCACATGAATCATGCTTTTTCGTCGTATTTCGTTGTAATTTATGACCGGCTTTTGTGTTTTTGGGGGTAAATGGTTTACTTGGAGATTATTCTCGAAACCAAATATATCTTCATAGCGTTGGGCATGTGGGAATGTAGTTCAGTGGTAGGGCATTCGACTGCATATCGAGAGGTTGGTGGTTCAATTCCGTTCGCTCCCTTCTCCATTATAATGGGTTAACTGTCGAAAGACTTTTGATGTTTTAAAGATTAATTTGGTTCATTATTTTGAACTACGCAGGGATATGAATAATGCTTTTTCGTCGTGGTTCGTTGTATTTTATGACCGGCTTTTGTGTTTTTGGGGGGTAAATGGTTTACTTAGAGATTGTTCTCGAAAACAAGTATATCTTCATAGCGTTTGGCATGTGGGAGTGTAGCTCAGTGATAGAGCATTCGACTGCAGATCGAGAGGTCGGTGGTTTAATTCCGCTCGCTTCCTGCTGCATTATAATGGTTACTTGTCCAAAGACATTTGACGTTTGAATTTAAAATTAGTTTTAATAGTTCATTATTTTGAAATCCGAAGGCATATGAATCATTCTTTTTGGTCGTGTTTCGTTGCATTTTATTACCGGCTTTGTATTTTTGGGGGGTAAATGGTTTACTTAGAGATTGCTCTCGAAACCAAGTATGTCTTCATAGCGTTGGGCATGTGGGGGTGTAGCTCAGTGGTAGAGCATTCGACTGCTGATCGAGAGGCCGGCAGTTCCATTCCTCTCACTCCCTTCTCCATTATCACTAATAATGGGTTACCTTTTGAAAGACTTTTGATGTTTTAATGAATAATTTGGTTCATTATTTTGAACTACGCAGGCACATGAATAATGCTTATTCGTCGTATTTCATTGTAATATATGATCACCTTTTACATTTTTGGGGAATAAATTGTTTGCTTACAGAATGTTCTCAAAACCAAGTATATCTTCTTTCCGGTGGGCATGTGGGAGTGTAGCTCAGTGGTAGAGCATTCGACTGCAGATCGAGAGGTCGGCGGTTCAATTCCGGTCGCTCCCTTCTTTATTATTGTGGGTTTACTTGTCGAAAGACTTTAGACGTTTGAAATTAAGTTTAGTTTTAATAGCTCATTGTTTTGAACTACGAAGGCACATGAATCATGCTTTTTCGTCGTGTTTCCTTGTATTTTATGACCGGCTTTTGTTTTTTTTTGGGGGTAAATGATTTACTTAGAGATTGTTCTCGAAACCAAGTAAATCTTCATAGCGTTGGGTATGTGGGAGTGTAGCTCAGTGGTAGAGCATTCGACTGCAGATCGAGAGGTCGGTGGTTCAATTCCGCTCCCTCCCTTCTTCATTACAATTGGCTACTTATCGAAAGACGTTAGACGTTTGAAAGATCTATTTAGTTCATTATTTTAACTACGAAGGCCCTTGAATATTGTTTATTTGTCGTATTGCATTTTAATTTATGACGGGCTTTTGTATTTTTGGGGAAGAAATTGTTTGCTTAGAGATTGCTGTCAAAACCACGCAAGTATATCTTCTTAGCGTTGGGCATGTGAGAGTGTAACTCACTGGTAAAGCATTCGACTGCAGATCGAGAGGTCGGCGGTTCAATTCCGCTGGCTCCCTTCTTAATTATAATTGGTTACTTGTCGAAAGACTTTAGACGTTTGAAAGATTAATTAGTCCAATATTTTGATGTACGCCGGCACATTAATAATGCTTTTTCGTCGTACTTCATTGTAGTTTATGGCGGGGTTTTGTATACTTGGGGAAAAAATGTTTTTCTTTGAGATTTTTCTTAAAACCAAGTATCGCTGGATAGCGTTGGGCATGTCGGAGTGTAGCTCACTGGTAGAGCATACGACTGCAAATCGAGAGGTCGGCGGTTCAATTCCGCTCGCTCCCTTCTTCATTATTGTGTGTTTACTTGTTGAAAGACTTCAGACATTTGAATTTAAGATTAGTTTTAATAGTTCATTATTTTGAACTACGAAAGCACATGAATCATGCTTTTTCGTCATGGTTTGTTGTATTTTATGACCGGCTTTTGTGTTTTTGGGGGGTAAATGGTTTACTTAGAGATTGTTCTCGAAACCAAGTATATCTTCATAGCGTTGGGCATGTGGGAGTGTAGCTCAGTGGTAGAGCGTTCGACTGCAGATCGAGAGGTCGGTGGTTTAATTCCGCTCGCTCCTTGCTTCATTATAATGGTTACTTGTCGAAAGATATTTGCCGTTTGAATTTAAGATTAGTTTTAATAGTTCATTATTTTGAACTTCGAAGGCACATGAATCATGGTTTCTGGTCGTATTTCGTTGTATTTTATGACCCGCTTTTGTATTTTTGTCAATAAATTCTTTACTTAGAGAATGTTCTCAAAACCAAGTATATCTTCTTTACGTTGGGCATGTGGGAATGTAGCTCAGAGGTCGAGCATTCAACTGCAGATCGAGAGGTCGGTGTTTCAATTCCACTCGCTCGCTTTTTCATTACAATTTGTTATTTGTCGAAAGACGTTAGACGTTTGAAAGATTTATTTAGTTAATTATTTTCAACTACGAAGGCACATAAACATTGCTTTTTCGTCGTATTGCATTTTAATTTATGATGGGCTTTTGTGTTTTTGGGGAAGAAATGGTTTGCTTGGAGATTGCTGTCACAACCACGCAAGTATATCTTCTTAGCGTTGGGCATGTGAGAGTGTAATTCACTGGTAAAGCATTCGACTGCAGATCGAGAGGTTGGCGGTTCAATTGCGCTCACTTCCTTCTTCATTATAATTGGTTACTTGTCGAAAGACTTTAGACGTTTGAAACATTAATTAAGTTCAATATTTTGAATTACGCAGGCACATTAATAATGCTTTTTCGTCGTATTTCATTGACGTAATTAATGACGGGGTTTTGTATATTTGGGGAAGAAATGTTTTTCTTAGAGATTGATCTCAAAACCAAGTATCTCAGCATAGCGTTCGGCATGTCGAAGTGTAGCTCAATGGCAGAGCATTCGACTGCAGATCGAGAGCTCGGCGGTTCAATTCCGCTCGCTCCCTTCTTCATTATTGTGGGTTTACTTGTTGAAAGACTTTAGACGTTTGAATTTAAGATTAATTTTAATAGTTCATTATTTTGAACAACGAAGGCACATGAATCATGCTTTTTCGTCGTGTTTCGTTGTATTTTAAGATCGGCTTTTGTGTTTTGGGGGAGTAAAATATTTACTCAGAGTATGTTCTCGAAACCAAGTATATCTTAATAGCGTTGGGCATGTGGGAGTGTAGCTCAGTGGTAGAGCATTCGACTGCAGATCGAGAGGTCGGTGGTTCAATTCCTCTCGCTCCCTTCTCCATTATACTGGGTTACCTACCGAAAGACTTTTGATGTTTTAAAGATTAATTTGGTTCGTTATTTTGAACTACGCCGGCACATGAATAATGCTTATTCGTCGTATTTCATTGTAATATATGACCAGCTTTTCCATTTTTGGGGAATAAATTGTTCACTTACAGAATGTTCTGAAAACCAAGTATATCTTCTTTCCGGTGGGCATGTCGGAATGTAGCTCAATGGCATAGCATTCGACTGCAGATCGAGAGGTCGGCGGTTCAATTCCGCTCGCTCCCTTCTTCATTATTGTGGGTTTACTTGTTGAAAGACTTTAGACGTTTGAATTTAAGATTAATTTTAATAGTTCATTATTTTGAACTGGGAGCGCACATGAATCATGCTTTTTCGTCGTATTTCGTTGTATTTTATGACCGGCTTTTGTGTTTTTGGTGTAAATGGTGTACTTAGAGATTGTTCTCGAAACCAAGTATATCTTCATAGCGCTGGGCATGTGGGAGTGTAGCTCAGTGGTAGAGCATTCGACTGCAGATCGAGAAGTCGGTGGTTCAATTCAGCTCGCTCCCTTCTCCATTATAATGGGTTACCTGTCGAAAGACTTTTGATGTTTTAAAGATTAATTTGGTTTATCATTTTTAACTACGCAGGCACATGAATAATGCTTATTCGTCGTATTTCATTGTAATTTATGAATAGCTTTTACATTTTTTAGGAATAAATTGTTTGCTTACAGAATATTCTCAAAACCAAGAATATCTTCTTTCGGTGTCGCAGGTGGGAGCGTAGCTCAGTGGTAGAGCATACGACTGCAGATCGAGATGTTGGCGGTTCAACTCCGCTCGCTCCCTTCTGCATAATAATGGTTATCTGTCGAAAGACATTTGACCTTTGAATTTAACATTAGTTTTAATAGTTCATTATTTTGAACTTCGAAGGCACATGAATCATGCTTTTTCGTCGTATTTCGTTGTATTTTATGACCGGCTTTTGTGTTTTTGGAGGTAAATGGTTTACCATGAGATTGTTCTTGAAACCAAATATATCTTCATAGCGTTTGGCATGTGGGAGTGTAGCTCAGTGGTAGAGCATTCGACTGCAGATCGAGAGGTCGGTGGTTCAATTCCGCTCGCTCCCTTCTCCATTATAATGGGTTACCTGTCGAAAGACATTTGATGTTTTAAAGATTAATTTGGTTCATTATTTTGAACTACGCAGGCCAATGAATGATGCTTATTCGTAGAATTTCATTGTAATATAAGACCAGCTATAGAATTTTTAGGGAATAAATTGTTTGCTTGCATAATGTTCTCAAAACCAAGTATATCTTCTTTCCGGCGGGTATAAGGGAGTTTAGCTCAGTGGTAGAGCATTCGACTGCAGATCGAGAGGTCGATGGTTCAATTCCTCTCGCTTCCTTCTCCATTATAATGGGTTACCTGTCGAAAGAATTTTGATGTTTTAAAGATCAATTTGGTTCATTATTTTGAACTACGCAGGCACATGAAGAATGCTTTTTCGTCGTATTTCATTGTAATATATGACTAGTTTTTGCAATTTTGCGAAAAAAATTAATTACTTACAGAATGTTCTCAAAACCAGTATATCTTCTTTCCGGTGGGCATGTGGGAGTGTAGCTCAGTGGTAGAGCATTCGACTGCAGATCGAGAGGTCGGTGGTTCAATTCCGCTCGCTCCCTTCTGCATTAAAACGGGTTACCTGTCGAAAGACATTTGACGTTTGAATTTAAGATTAGATTTAATAGTTCACTATTTTGAAATGCGAAGGCACATGAATAATGCTTTTTCGTCGTATTTCGTTGTATTTTATGACCGTCTTTTGTATTTTTGGGGAATAACTGCTTTACTTAGAGATTGTTCTCAAAACCAAGTATATCTTCTTTACGTTAGGCATGTGGGAATTCAGCTAAGTGGTCGAGCATTCGACTGCAGATCGAGAGGTCGGCGGTTCAATTCCGCTCGCTTCATTATTGTGCTCCTTCTTCATTATTGTGCGTTTACTTGTTGAAAGACTTTAGACCTTTGAATTTAAGATTAGTTTTAATAGTTCAATTTTTTGAACTGCGAAGGCACATGAATCATGATTTTTCGTGGTATTTCGTTGTATTTTATGACCGGCTTTTGTGTTTTGGGGGTAAATGGTTTACTTAGAGATTGTTCTCGAAGACAAGTATATCTTCATCTTGTTGGGCATGTGGGAGTGTAGCTCAGTGGTAGAGCATTCGGCTGCAGATCGAGACGTCGGTAGTTCAATTCCGCTCGATCCCTTCTCCATTATAATGGGTTACCTGTCGAAAGACTTTTGATGTTTTAAAGATTAATTTGGTTCATGATTTTGAACTGCGAAGGCACGTGAATAATGCTTTTTGGTCGTATTTCATTGTATTTTAAGACCAGCTTTTGTGTTTTTGGGGTAAATGGTTTACTTAGAGATGGTTCTCGAAACCAAGTTTATCTTCACAGCGTTGGGCATGTGAGAGTGTAGCTCAGTGGTAGAGCATTTGACTGCAGATCGAGAGGTCGGTGGTTCAATTCCGCTCGCTCCCTGCTCATTATAATGGTTACTTGTCTAAAGACATTTGACGTTTGAATTTAAGATTAGTTTTAATAGTTCATTATTTTGAACTTCGAAGGCACATGAATCATGCTTTTTCGTCGTATTTCGTTGTATTTTATGACCGAGTTTGGTGTTTTTGGTGGTAAATGGTTTACTTGGAGATTGTTCTCGAAACCAAATATATCTTCATAGCGTTGGGCATGTAGGAATGTAGTTCAGTGGTAGAGCATTCGACTGCTGATCGAGACGTCGGCAGTTCAATTCCGCTCGCTCAATTCTCCATTATAATGGGTTACCTGTCGAAAGACTTTTGATGTTTTAAAGATTAATTTGGTTCATCATTTTGAACTTCGAAGGCACGTGAATAATGCTTTTTGGTCGTATTTCATTGTATTTTAAGACCAGCTTTTGTGTTTTTGGGGTAAATGGTTTACTTAGAGATGGTTCTCGAAATCAAGTTTATCTTAACAGCGTTGGGCATGTGGGAGTGTAGCTCAGTGGTAAAGCATTTGACTGCAGATCGAGAGGTCGGTGGTTCAATTCCGCTCGCTCCCTGCTCCATTATAATGGGTTACCTGTCGAAAGGCTTTAGACGTTTGAAAGATCAATTAAGTTCAATATTTTGAGTTACGCAGGCACATTAATAACGCTTTTTCGTCGTATTTTATTGTAATTTATGACGGAGTTTTGTAAATTTGGCGAAGAAATGTTTTCTTAGAGATTGTTCTCAAAACCAAGTATCTCTGCATAGCGTTGGCCATGTGGGAGTGTAGCTCAGTGGTAGAGCATTCGACTGCAGATCCAGAGGTCGGTGGTTCAATTCCGCTCGCTCCCTGCTCATTATAATGGTTACTTGTCTAAAGACATTTGACGTTTGAATTTAAGATTAGTTTTAATAGTTCATTATTTTGAACTTCGAAGGCACATGAATCATGCTTTTTCGTCGTATTTCGTTGTATTTTATGACCGGCTTTTGTGTTTTTGGGGGTAAATGGTTTACTTGGAGATTGTTCTCGAAACCAAATATATCTTCATAGCGTTGGGCATGTGGGAATGTAGTTCAGTGGTAGAGCATTCGACTGCAGATCGAGAGGTCGGTGGTTCAGTTCCGCTCGCTCCCTTCTCCATTATAATGGGTTACCTGTCGAAAGACATTTGATGTTTTAAAGATTAATTTGGTTCATTATTTTGAACTACGCAGGCAAATGAATGATGCTTATTCGTAGTATTTCATTGTAATATAAGACCAGCTATAGAATTTTTAGGGAATAAATTGTTTGCTTGCATAATGTTCTCAAAACCAAGTATATCGTCTTTCCAGCGGGCATAAGGGAGTTTAGCTCAGTGGTAGAGCATTCGACTGCAGATCGAGAGGTCGATGGTTCAATTCCTCTCGCTTCCTTCTCCATTATAATGGGTTACCTGTCGAAAGAATTTTGATGTTTTAAAGATCAATTTGGTTCATTATTTTGAACTACGCAGGCACATGAAGAATGCTTTTTCGTCGTATTTCATTGTAATATATGACTAGCTTTTGCAATTTTTTGAAAAAAAATAATTACTTACAGAATGTTCTCAAAACCAAGTATATCTTCTTTCCGGTGGGCATGTGGGAGTGTAGCTCAGTGGTAGAGAATTCGACTGCAGATCGAAAGGTCGGTGGTTCAATTCCACTCGCTCCCTTCTGCATTAAAACGGGTTACCTGTCGAAAGACATTTGACGTTTGAATTTAAAATTAGATTTAATAGTTCACTATTTTCAACTGCAAAGGCACATGAATAATGCTTTTTCGTTGTATTTTATGACCGTCTTTTGTATTTTTGGGGAATAATTGCTTTACTTAGAGATTGTTCTCAAAACCAAGTATCTCTGCATAGCGTTCGGCATGTGGGAATTCAGCTCAGTGGCAGAGCATTCGACTGCAGATCGAGAGGTCGGCGGTTCAATTCCGCTCGCTCCCTTCTTCATTATTGTGGGTTTACTTGTTGAAGGACTTTAGACGTTTGAATTTAAGATTAACTTTAATATTTCATTATTTTGAACAACGAAGGCACATGAATAATGCTTATTCGTCGTATTTCATTGTAATATATGACCAGCTTTTTCATTTTTTGGGAATAAATTGTTTGCTTACAGAATATTCTCAAAACCAAGAATATCTTCTTTCGGGTGCGCAGGTGGGAGCGTAGCTCAGTGGTAGAGCATACGACTGCAGATCGAGATGTTGCTGGTTCAATTCCGCTCGCTCCCATCTGCATTATAATGGGTTAACTTTCGAAAGACATTTGACTTTTGAATTTAACATTAGTTTTAATAGTTCATTATTTTGAACTTCGAAGGCACATTAATCATGCTTTTTTGTCGTATTTCGTGTTATTTTATGACCGGCTTTTGTGTTTTTGGGGGTAAATGGTTTACCTTGAGATTGTTCTCGAAACCAAATATATCTTCATAGCGTTTGGCATGTGGGAGTGTAGCTCAGTGGTAGAGCATTCGACTGCAGATCGAGAGGTCGGTGGTTCAGTTCCGCTCGCTCCCATTTTCATTACAATTGGTTACTTGTCGAAAGACGTTAGACGTTTAAAAGATTTATTTAGTTCATTATTTTCAACTACGAAGGCACGTGAATATTGCTTTTTCGTGGTATTGCATTTTAATTTATGATGGGCTGTTGTATTTTTGGGGAAGAAATGGTTTGCTTAGAGATTGCTGTCAAAAGAAAGCAAGTATATCTTCTTAGCGTTGGGCATGTGAGAGTGTAATTCACTGGTAAAGCATTAATTCGAGTGCAGATCGAGAGGTCGGCGATTCAGTTCCGCTCGCTCCCTTCTTCATTATAATTGGTTACTTGTCGAAAGACTTTAGACGTTTGAAAGATTAATTAGTCCAAAATTTTGATGTACGCCGGCACATTAATAATGCTTTTTCGTCGTACTTCAATGTAATTTATGACGGGGTTTTGTATACTTGTGGAAAAAATGTTTTTCTTTGAGATCTTTTTTACAACCAAGTATCGCTTGATAGCGTTGGGCATGTGGGAGTGTAGCTCAGTAGTAGAGCATACGACTTCAGATCGGGAGGTCGGCGGTTCAATTCCGCTCGCTCCCTTCTTCATTATTGTGTGTTTACTTGTTGAAAGACTTTACACGTTTGAATTTAAGATCAGTTTCAATAGTTCATTATTTTGAGTTGCGAAGGCACATGAATCGTGGTTTCTCGTCGTATTTCGTTGTATTTTATGACCGGCTTTTGTATTTTTGGGGAATAAATGCTTTACTTAGAGATGGTTCAGTTCTGCTCGCTCCCTTCTTCATTAGAATTGGCTACTTGTCGAAAGACGTTAGATGTTTAAAAGATTTATTTATTTCATTATTTTCAACTACGAAGGCACATGAATATTGCTTTTTCGTGGTATTGCATTTTGATTTATGATGGGCTGTTGTATTTTTGGGGAAAAAATGGTTTGCTTAGAGATTGCTGTCAAAACAACGCAAGTATATCTTCTTAGCGTTAGGCATGCGAGATTGTAATTCACTGGTAAAGCATTCGAGGGCAGATCGAGAGGTCGGCGATTCAGTTCCGCTCGCTCCCTTCTTCATTATAATTGGTTACTTGTCGAAAGACTTTAGACGTTTGAAAGATTAATTAGTCCAAAATTTTGATGTACGCCGGCACATCAATGATGCTTTTTCGTCGTACTTCATTGTAATTTATGACGGGGTTTTGTATACTTGAGGAAAAATTGTTTTTCTTTGAGATTTTTCTTAAAACCAAGTATCGCTGGATAGCGTTGGGCATGTGGGAGTGTAGCTCAGTAGTAGAGCATTCGACTTCAGATCGAGAGGTTGGTGGTTGAATTCCGCTCGCTCCCTTCTTCATTATTGTGGGTTTACTTGTTGAAAGACTTTACACGTTTGAATTTAAGATTAGTTTTAATAGTTCATTATTTTGAACTACGAAGGCACATGAATCATGCTTTTTCGTCGTGGTTCGTTGTATTTTATGACCGGCTTTTGTGTTTTGGGGGGGTAAATGGTTTACTTAGAGATTGTTCTCGAAAACAAGTATATCTTCATAGCGTTTGGCATGTGGGAGTGTAGCTCAGTGATAGAGCATTCGACTGCAGATCGAGAGGTCGGTGGTTTAATTCCGCTCGCTTCCTGCTGCATTATAATGGTTACTTGTCGAAAGACATTTGACGTTTGAATTTCAAATTAGTTTTAATAGTTCATTATTTTGAAATGCGAAGGCATATGAATCATTCTTTTTGGTCGTGTTTCGTTGCATTTTATTACCGGCTTTTGTATTTTTGGGGGGTAAATGGTTTACTTAGAGATTGCTCTCGAAACCAAGTATATCTTCATAGCGTTGGGCATGTGGGGGTTTAGCTCAGTGGTAGAGCATTCGACTGCTGATCGAGAGGCCGGCAGTTCCATTCCTCTCACTCCCTTCTCCATTATCACTAATAATGGGTTACCTTTTGAAAGACTTTTGATGTTTTAATGAATAATTTGTTCATTATTTTGAACTACGCAGGCACATGAATAATGCTTATTCGTCGTATTTCATTGTAATATATGATCACCTTTTACATTTTTGGGGAATAAATTGTTTGCTTACAGAATGTTCTCAAAACCAAGTATATCTTCTTTTCGGTGGGCATAAGGGAGTGTAGCTCAGTGGTAGAGCATTCGACTGCAGATCGAGAGGTCGGTGGTTCAATTCCGCTCGCTCCCTTCTGCATTAAAACGGGTTACCTGTCGAAAGACATTTGACGTTTGAATTTAAGATTAGATTTAATAGTTCACTATTTTGAACTGCGAAGGCACATGAATAATGCTTTTTCGTCGTATTTCGTTGTATTTTATGACCGGCTTTTGTATTTTTGGGGAATAATTGCTTTACTTAGAAATTGTTCTCAAAACCAAGTATATCTTCTTTACGTTAGGCATGTGGGAATTCAGCTAAGTGGTCGAGCATTCGACTGCAGATCCAGAGGTCGGTGATTCAATTCCGCTCGTTCCCTGCTCATTATAATGGTTACTTGTCTAAAGACATTTGACGTTTGAATTTAAGATTAGTTTTAATAGTTCATTATTTTGAACTTCGAAGGCACATGAATCATGCTTTTTCGTCGTATTTCGTTGTATTTTATGACCGGCTTTTGTGTTTTTTGGGGTAAATGGTTTACTTGGAGATTGTTCTCGAAACCAAATATATCTTCATAGCGTTGGGCATGTGGGAATGTAGTTCAGTGGTAGAGCATTCGACTGCACATCGAGAGGTCGGTGGTTCAATTCCGTTTGCTCCCTTCTCCATTATAATGGGTTACCTGTTGAAAGACTTTTGATGTTTTAAAGATTAATTTGGTTCATTATTTTGAACTACGCAGGGACATGAATAATGCTTATTCGTCGTATTTAATTGTAATATATGATCACCTTTTACATTTTTGGGGAATAAATTGTTTGCTTACAGAATGTTCTCAAAACCAAGTATATCTTCTTTTCGGTGGGCATGTGGGAGTGTAGCTCAGTGGTAGAGCATTCGACTGCAGATCGAGAGGTCGGCGGTTCAATTCCGCTCGCTCCCTTCTTTATTATTGTGGGTTTACTTGTCGAAAGACTTTAGACGTTTGAAATTAAGTTTAGTTTTAATAGCTCATTGTTTTGAACTACGAAGGCACATGAATCATGCTTTTTCGTCGTGTTTCCTTGTATTTTATGACCGGCTTTTGTTTTTTTTTGGGGGTAAATGATTTACTTAGAGATTGTTCTCGAAACCAAGTATATCTTCATAGCGTTGGGTATGTGGGAGTGTAGCTCAGTGGTAGAGCATTCGACTGCAGATCGAAAGGTCGGTGGTTCAATTCCGCTCCCTCCCTTCTTCATTACAATTGGCTACTTATCGAAAGACGTTAGACGTTTGAAAGATCTATTTAGTTCATTATTTTAACTACGAAGGCCCTTGAATATTGTTTATTTGTCATATTGCATTTTAATTTATGACGGGCTTTTGTATTTTTGGGGAAGAAATTGTTTGCTTAGAGATTGCTGTCAAAACCACGCAAGTATATCTTCTTAGCGTTGGGCATGTGAGAGTGTAACTCACTGGTAAAGCATTCGAGTGCAGATCGAGAGGTCGGCGGTTCAATTCCGCTGGCTCCCTTCTTAATTATAATTGGTTACTTGTCGAAAGACTTTAGACGTTTGAAAGATTAATTAGTCCAATATTTTGATGTACGCCGGCACATTAGTAATGCTTTTTCGTCGTACTTCATTGTAGTTTATGACGGGGTTTTGTATACTTGGGGAAAAAATGTTTTTCTTTGAGATTTTTCTTAAAACCAAGTATCGCTGGATAGCGTTGGGCATGTCGGAGTGTAGCTCAGTGGTAGAGCATACGACTGCAAATCGAGAGGTCGGCGGTTCAATTCCGCTCGCTCCCTTCTTCATTATTGTGTGTTTACTTGTTGAAAGACTTTAGACGTTTGAATTTAAGATTAGTTTTAATAGTTCATTATTTTGAACTACGAAAGCACATGAATCATGCTTTTTCGTCATGGTTTGTTGTATTTTATGACCGGCTTTTGTGTTTTTTGGGGGTAAATGGTTTACTTAGAGATTGTTCTCGAAACCAAGTATATCTTCATAGCGTTGGGCATGTGGGAGTGTAGCTCAGTGGTAGAGCGTTCGACTGCAGATCGAGAGGTCGGTGGTTTAATTCCGCTCGCTCCTTGCTTCATTATAATGGTTACTTGTCGAAAGATATTTGGCGTTTGAATTTAAGATTAGTTTTAATAGTTCATTATTTTGAACTTCGAAGGCACATGAATCATGGTTTCTGGTCGTATTTCGTTGTATTTTATGACCCGCTTTTGTATTTTTGGGCAATAAATTCTTTACTTAGAGAATGTTCTTAAAACCAAGTATATCTTCTTTACGTTGGGCATGTGGGAATGTAGCTCAGTGGTCGAGCATTCAACTGCAGATCGAGAGGTCGGTGTTTCAATTCCGCTCGCTCGCTTTTTCATTACAATTTGTTACTTGTCGAAAGACGTTAGACGTTTGAAAGATTTATTTAGTTAATTATTTTCAACTACGAAGGCACATAAACATTGCTTTTTCGTCGTATTGCATTTTAATTTATGATGGGCTTTTGTGTTTTTGGGGAAGAAATGGTTTGCTTGGAGATTGCTGTCAAAACCACGCAAGTATATCTTCTTAGCGTTGGGCATGTGAGAGTGTAATTCTCTGGTAAAGCATTCGACTGCAGATCGAGAGGTTGGCGGTTCAATTGCGCTCGCTTCCTTCTTCATTATAATTGGTTACTTGTCGAAAGACTTTAGACCTTTGAATTTAAGATTAGTTTTAATAGTTGAATTTTTTGAACTGCGAAGGCACATGAATCATGATTTTTCGTGGTATTTCGTTGTATTTTATGACCGGCTTTTGTGTTTTTGGGGGTAAATGGTTTACTTAGAGATTGTTCTCGAAGACAAGTATATCTTCATCTTGTTGGGCATGTGGGAGTGTAGCTCAGTGGTAGAGCATTCGGCTGCAGATCGAGACGTCGGTAGTTCAATTCCGCTAGATCCCTTCTCCATTATAATGGGTTAGCTGTCGAAAGACTTTTGATGTTTTAAAGATTAATTTGGTTCATCATTTTGAACTGCGAAGGCACGTGAATAATGCTTTTTGGTCGTATTTCATTGTATTTTAAGACCAGCTTTTGTGTTTTTGGGGTAAATGGTTTACTTAGAGATGGTTCTCGAAACCAAGTTTATCTTCACAGCGTTGGGCATGTGGGAGTGTAGCTCAGTGGTAGAGCATTTGACTGCAGATCGAGAGGTCGGTGGTTCAATTCCGCTCGCTCCCTGCTCCATTATAATGGGTTACCTGTCGAAAGGCTTTAGACGTTTGAAAGATCAATTAAGTTCAATATTTTGAGTTACGCAGGCACATTAATAATGCTTTTTCGTCGTATTTTATTGTAATTTATGACGGAGTTTTGTAAATTTGGCGAAGAAATGTTTTCTTAGAGATTGTTCTCAAAACCAAGTATCTCTGCATAGCGTTGGCCATGTGGGAGTGTAGCTCAGTGGTAGAGCATTCAACTGCAGATCCAGAGGTCGGTGGTTCAATTCCGCTCGCTCCCTGCTCATTATAATGGTTACTTGTCTAAAGACATTTGACGTTTGAATTTAAGATTAGTTTTAATAGTTCATTATTTTGAACTTCGAAGGCACATGAATCATGCTTTTTCGTCGTATTTCGTTGTATTTTATGACCGGCTTTTGTGTTTTTGGGGGTAAATGGTTTACTTGGAGATTGTTCTCGAAACCAAATATATCTTCATAGCGTTGGGCATGTGGGAATGTAGTTCAGTGGTAGAGCATTCGACTGCAGATCGAGAGGTCGGTGGTTCAATTCCGCTCGCTCCCTTCTCCATTATAATGGGTTACCTGTCGAAAGACATTTGATGTTTTAAAGATTAATTTGGTTCATTATTTTGAACTACGCAGGCAAATGAATGATGCTTATTCGTAGTATTTCAATGTAATATAAGACCAGCTATAGAATTTTTAGGGAATAAATTGTTTGCTTTCAAAATGTTCTGAAAACCAAGTATATCTTCTTTCCGGCGGGCATAAGGGAGTTTAGCTCAGTGGTAGAGCATTCGACTGCAGATCGAGAGGTCGATGGTTCAATTCCTCTCGCTTTCTTTTCCATTATAATGGGTTACCTGTCGAAAGAATTTTGATGTTTTAAAGATCAATTTGGTTCATTATTTTGAACTACGCAGGCACATGAAGAATGCTTTTTCGTCGTATTTCATTGTAATATATGACTAGCTTTTGCAATTTTGTGAAAAAAATTAATTACTTACCGAATGTTCTCAAAACCAAGTATATCTTCTTTCCGGCGGGCATGTTGGAGTGTAGCTCAGTGGTAGAGCATTCGACTGTAGATCGAGAGGTCGGTGGTTCAATTCCACTCGCTCCCTTCTGCATTATAATTGTTACTTGTCGAAAGACATTTGACGTTTGAATTTAAAATTAGTTTTAATAGTTCATTATTTTGAACTGCAAAGGCACATGAATCCTACTTTTTCGCCGTATTTCTTTGTATTTTATGACCGGCTTTTGTGTTTTTGTGGTAAATGTTGTACTTAGAGATTGTTCTCGAAACAAAGTATATCTTCATAGCGCTGGGCATGTTGGAATGTAACTCAGTGGTTGAGCATTCGACTGCAGATCGAGAGGTCAGTGGTTCAGTTCCGCTCGCTCCCTTTTTCATTACAATTGGTTACTTGTCGAAAGACGTTAGACGTTTGAAAGATTTATTTAGTTCATTATTTTCAACTACGAAGGCACATGAATATTGCTTTTTGTTCGTATTGCATTTTAATTTATGATGGGCTTTTGTATTTTTGGGGAAGAAATGGTTTGCTTAGAGATTGCTGTCAAAACCACGCAAGTGTATATTCTAAGCGTTGGGCATGTGATAGTGTAATTCACTGGTAAAGCATTCGACTGTAGATCGAGAGGTCGGCGGTTCAATTCCGCTCGCTCCCTTCTTCATTATAATTGGTTACTTGTCGAAAGACTTTAGACGTTTGAAAGAGCAATTCAGTTTAATATTTTGAGTTGCGCAAGCACATTAATAATGCTTTTTCGTCGTAATTCATTGTAATTTATGACGGGGTTTTGTATATTTAAGGAAGAAATGTTTTTCTTAGAGATTATTCTCAAAACCAAGTATCTCTGCATAGCGTTGGGCTTGCGAGACTGTACCTCAGTGGTAGAGCAGTCAACTGCAGTTCGAGAGGTCTGCGGTTCAATTACGCTTGCTTCCTTCTTCATTATTGTGGGTTTACTTGTTGAAAGACTTTAGACGTTCGAATTTAAGATTAGTTTTATTAGTTCATTATTTTGAACTACGAAGGCACATGAATCATGCTTTTTCGTCGTATTTCGTTGTATTTTATGACCGGCTTTTGTATTTTTGGGGAATATATTCTTTACTTAGAGATGGTTCTCAAAACCAAGTATATCTTCTTCACGTTGGGCATGTGGGAGTGTAGCTCAGTGGTAGAGCATTCGGCTGCAGATCGAGAGGTCGGTGGTTCAATTCCGCTCGATCCCTTTTCCATTATAATGGGTTACCTGTCGAAAGACTTTTGATGTTTTAAAGATTAATTTGGTTCATCATTTTGAACTGCGAAGGCACATGAATAATGGTTTTTGGTCGTATTTCATTGTATTTTGTGACCGGCTTTTGTGTTTTTGGGGTAAATGGTTTACTTAGAGATGGTTCTCGAAACCAATTTTATCTTCACAGCGTTGGGCATGTGGGAGTGTAGCTCAGTATTAGAGCACTCGACTGCAGATCGAGAGGTCGGTGGTTCTATTCCGCTCGCTCCCTGCTCCATTATAATGGGTTACCTGTCGAAAGGCTTTTGATGTTTTAAAGAATAATTTGGTTCATTATTTTGAACTACGCAGGCACATGAATAATGCTTTTTCGTCGTATTTCATTGTAATATATGACCAGCTTTTGCATTTTTTCGGAATAAATTGTTTCCTTACAGAATGTTCTCTAAACCAATTATATCTTTTTTCCGGTGGGCATGTGAGAGTGTAGCTCAGTGGTAGAGCATTCGACTGCAGATCGAGAGGTCGGTGGTTCAATTCCGCTCGCTCCCTTCTGCATTATAATGGGTTACCTGTCGAAAGACATTTGACGTTTGAGTTTAAGATTAGTTTTAATAGTTCATTATTTTGAACTTCGAAGGCACATGAATCATGGTTTCTCGTCGTATTTCGTTGTATTTTATGACCCGCTTTTGTATTTTTGGGGAATCAATTCTTTACTTAGAGAATGTTCTCAAAACCAAGTATATCTTCTTTACGTTGGGCATGTGGGAATGTAGCTCAGTGGTCGAGCATTCAACTGCAGATCGAGAGGTCGGTGGTTCAATTCCGCTCGCTCGCTTTTTCATTACAATTTGTTACTTGTCGAAAGACGTTAGACATTTGAAAGATTTATTTAGTTCATTATTTTCAACTACGAAGGCACATAAACATTGCTTTTTCGTCGTATTGCATTTTAATTTATGATGGGCTTTTTGTATTTCATTGACGTAATTAATGACGGGGTTTTGTATATTTGGGGAAGAAATGTTTTTCTTAGAGATTGTTCTCAAAACAAAGTATCTCAGCATAGCGTTGGGCATGTCGGAGTGTAGCTCAATGGCAGAGCATTCGACTGCAGATCGCGAGGTCGGCGGTTCAATTGCGCTCGCTTCCTTCTTCATTATAATTGGTTACTTGTCGAAAGACTTTAGACGTTTGAAATATTAATTAAGTTCAATATTTTGAATTACGCAGGCACATTAATAATGCTTTTTCGTCGTATTTCATTGACGTAATTAATGACGGGGTTTTGTATATTTGGGGAAGAAATGTTTTTCTTAGAGATTGTTCTCAAAACAAAGTATCTCAGCATAGCGTTGGGCATGTCGGAGTGTAGCTCAATGGCAGAGCATTCGACTGCAGATCGCGAGGTCGGCGGTTCAATTCCGCTCGCTCCCTTCTTCATTATTGTGGGTTTACTTGTTGAAAGACTTTAGACGTTTGAATTTAAGATTAATTTTAATAGTTCATTATTTTGAACTTCGAACGCACATGAATCACGCTTTTTCGTCGTATTTCGTTGTATTTTATGACAAACTTTTGTGTTTTTGGGGGTAAATGGTTTACCTTGAGATTGTTCTCGAAACCAAATATATCTTCATAGCGTTGGGCATGTGGGAGTGTAGCTCAGTGGTCGAGCATTCGACTGCAGATCGAGAGGTCGGTGGTTCAATTCCGCTCGCTCCCTTGTGCATTATAATGGGTTACTTGTCGAAAGACATTTGATGTTTTAAAGATTAATTTGGTTCATTATTTTGAACTACGCAGGCAAATGAATAATGCTTATTCGTCGTGTTTCATTGTAATATATGAACAGCTATAGAATTTTTAGGGAGTAAATTGTTTGCTTACATAATGTTCTCAAAATCAAGTATATCTTCTTTCCGGCGGGCATAAGGGAGTTTAGCTCAGTGGTAGACCATTCGACTGCAGATCGAGAGGTCGGTGGTTCAATTCCGCTCGCTGCCTTTTTCATTACAATTTGTTACTTGTCGAAAGACGTCAGACGTTTGAAAGATTTATTTAGTTCATTATTTTCAACTTTGAAGGCACATAAACATTGCTTTTTCGTCGTATTACATTTTAATTTATGATGGGCTTTTGTATTTTTGGGGAAGAAATGGTTTGCTTGGGATTGCTGTCAAAATCACGCAAGTATATCTTCTTAGCGTTGGCATGTGAGAGAGTAATTCACTGGTAAAGCAATCGACTGCAGATCGAGAGGTCGGCGGTTCAATTGCGCTCGCTTCCTTCTTCATTATAATGGGTTACCTGTCGAAAGAATTTTGATGTTTTAAAGATCAATTTGGTTCATTATTTTGAACTACGCAGGCACATGAATCATGCTTTTTCGTCGTATTTCATTGTAATATATGACTAGCTTTTGCATTTTTGGGAAAAAAATTAAGTACTTACAGAATGTTCTCAAAACCAAGTATATCTTCTTTCCGGTGGGCATGTGGGAGTTTAGCTCAGTGGTAGCGCATTCGCCTGCAGATCGAAAGGTCGATGGTTCAATTCCTCTCGCTTCCTTCTCCATTATAATGGGTTACCTGTCGAAAGAATTTTGATGTTTTAAAGATCAATTTGGTTCATTATTTTGAACTACGCAGGCACATGAATCATGCTTTTTCGTCGTATTTCATTGTAATATATGACTAGCTTTTGCATTTTTGGGAAAAAAATTAATTACTTACAGAATGTTCTCAAAACCAAGTATATCTTCTTTCCGGTGGGCATGTGGGAGTGTAGCTCAGTGGTAGAGCATTCGACTGCAGATCGAGAGGTCGGTGGTTCAATTCCGCTCGCTCCCTTCTGCATTAAAACGGGTTACCTGTCGAAAGACATTTGACGTTTGAATTTAAGATTAGATTTAATAGTTCACTATTTTGAACTGCGAAGGCACATGAATAATGCTTTTTCGTCGTATTTCGTTGTGTTTTATGACCGGCTTTTGTATTTTTGGGGAATAATTGCTTTACTTAGAGATTGTTCTCAAAACCAAGTATATCTTCTTTACGTTAGGCATGTGGGAATTCAGCTAAGTGGTCGAGCATTCGACTGGAGATCGAGAGGTCGGCGGTTGAATTCCGCTCGCTCCCTTCTTCATTATTGTGGGTTTACTTTTTGAAAGACTTTAGACCTTTGAATTTAAGATTAGTTTTAATAGTTCAATTTTTTGAACTGCGAAGGCACATGAATCATGATTTTTCGTGGTATTTCGTTGTATTTTATGACCGGCTTTTGTGTTTTTGGGGGTAAATGGTCTACTTAGAGATTGTTCTCGAAGCCAAGTATATCTTCATCTCGTTGGGCATGTGGGAGTGTAGCTCAGTGGTAGAGCATTCGGCTGCAGATCGAGAAGTCAATAGTTCAATTCCGCTCGATCCCTTCTCCATTATAATGGGTTACCTGTCGAAAGACTTTTGATGCTTTAAAGATTAATTTGGTTCATCATTTTGAACTGCGAAGGCACGTGAATAATGCTTTTTGGTCGTATTTCATTGTATTTTAAGACCGGCATTTGTGTTTTTGGGGTAAATGGTTTACTTAGAGATGGTTCTCGAAACCAAGTTTATCTTCACAGCGTTGGGCATGTGGGAGTGTAGCTCAGTGGTAGAGCATTTGACTGCAGATCGAGAGGTCGGTGGTTCAATTCCCCTCGCTCCCTGCTCCATTATAATGGGTTACCTGTCGAAAGGCTTTAGACGTTTGAAAGATTAATTAAGTTCAACATTTTGAGTTAGGCAGGCACATTAATAATGCTTTTTCGTCGTATTTTATTGTAATTTATGACGGAGTTTTGTAAATTTGGCGAAGAAATGTTTTTCTTAGAGATTGTTCTCAAAACCAAGTATCTCTGCATAGCGTTGGCCATGTGGGAGTGTAGCTCAGTGGTAGAGCATTCGACTGCAGATCGAGAGGTCGGTGGTCCAATTCCGCTCGCTCCCTGCTCATTATAATGGTTACTTGTCGAAAGACATTTGACGTTTGAATTTAAGATTAGTTTTAATAGTTCATTATTTTGAACTTCGAAGGCACATGAATCATGCTTTTTCGTCATATTTCGTTGTATTTTATGACCGGCTTTTGTGTTTTTGGGGGTAAATGGTTTACTTGGAGATTGTTCTCGAAACCAAATATATCTTCATAGCGTTGGGCATGTGGGAATGTAGTTCAGTGGTAGAGCATTCGACTGCAGATCGAGAAGTCGTTGGTTCAATTCCGTTCGCTCCCTTCTCCATTATAATGGGCTACCTGTCGAAAGACTTTTGATGTTTTAAAGATTAATTTGGGTCATTATTTTGAACTACGCAGGGACATGAATAATGCTTTTTCGTCGTATTTCATTGTAATATATGACCAGCTTTTGCATTTTTGGGAAATAAATTAATTACTTACAGGATGTTCTCAAAACCAAGTATATCTTCTTTCCGGTGGGCATGTTGGAGTGTAGCTCAGTGGTAGAGCATTCGACTGTAGATCGAGAGGTCGGTGGTTCAATTCCACTCGCTCCCTTCTGCATTATAATTGTTACTTGTCGAAAGACATTTGACGTTTGAATTTAAAATTAGTTTTAATAGTTCATTATTTTGAACTGCAAAGGCACATGAATCCTGCTTTTTCGCCGTATTTCGTTGTATTTTATGACCGGCTTTTGTGTTTTTGTGGTAAATGTTGTACTTAGAGATTGTTCTCGAAACAAAGTATATCTTCATAGCGCTGGGCATGTTGGAATGTAACTCAGTGGTTGAGCATTCGACTGCAGATCGAGAGGTCAGTGGTTCAGTTCCGCTCGCTCCCTTTTTCATTACAATTGGTTACTTGTCGAAAGACGTTAGACGTTTGAAAGATTTATTTAGTTCATTATTTTCAACTACGAAGGCACATGAATATTGCTTTTTGCTCGTATTGCATTTTAATTTATGATGGGCTTTTGTATTTTTAGGGAAGAAATGGTTTGCTTAGAGATTGCTGTCAAAACCACGCAAATGTATATTCTAAGCGTTGGGCATGTGATAGTGTAATTCACTGGTAAAGCATTCGACTGTAGATCGAGAGGTCGGCGGTTCAATTCCGCTCGCTCCCTTCTTCATTATAATTGGTTACTTGTCGAAAGACTTTAGACGTTTGAAATATTAATTAAGTTCAATATTTTGAATTACGCAGGCACATTAATAATGCTTTTTCGTCGTATTTCATTGACGTAATTAATGACGGGGTTTTGTATATTTGGGGAAGAAATGTTTTTCTTAGAGATTGTTCTCAAAACAAAGTATCTCAGCATAGCGTTGGGCATGTCGGAGTGTAGCTCAATGGCAGAGCATTCGACTGCAGATCGCGAGGTCGGCGGTTCAATTCCGCTCGCTCCCTTCTTCATTATTGTGGGTTTACTTGTTGAAAGACTTTAGACGTTTGAATTTAAGATTAATTTTAATAGTTCATTATTTTGAACAACGAAGGCACATGAATCATGCTTTTTCGTCGTGTTTCGTTGTATTTTATGATCGGCTTTTGTGTTTTGGGGGAGTAAAAGGTTGGTGGTTCAATTCCGCTCACTCCCTTCTGCATTATAATGGGTTACCTGTCGAAAGACATTTGACGTTTGAATTTAACATTAGTTTTAATAGTTCATTATTTTGAACTTCGAACGCACATGAATCACGCTTTTTCGTCGTATTTCGTTGTATTTTATGACAAACTTTTGTGTTTTTGGGGGTAAATGGTTTACCTTGAGATTGTTCTCGAAACCAAATATATCTTCATAGCGTTGGGCATGTGGGAGTGTAGCTCAGTGGTCGAGCATTCGACTGCAGATCGAGAGGTCGGTGGTTCAATTCCGCTCGCTCCCTTGTGCATTATAATGGGTTACTTGTCGAAAGACATTTGATGTTTTAAAGATTAATTTGGTTCATTATTTTGAACTACGCAGGCAAATGAATAATGCTTATTCGTCGTGTTTCATTGTAATATATGAACAGCTATAGAATTTTTAGGGAGTAAATTGTTTGCTTACATAATGTTCTCAAAATCAAGTATATCTTCTTTCCGGCGGGCATAAGGGAGTTTAGCTCAGTGGTAGACCATGCGACTGCAGATCGAGAGGTCGGTGGTTCAATTCCGCTCGCTGCTTTTTTCATTACAATTTGTTACTTGTCGAAAGACGTTAGACGTTTGAAAGATTTATTTAGTTCATTATTTTCAACTTTTAAGGCACATAAACATTGCTTTTTCGTCGTATTACATTTTAATTTATGATGGGCTTTTGTATTTTTGGGGAAGAAATGGTTTGCTTGGGATTGCTGTCAAAATCACGCAAGTATATCTTCTTAGCGTTGGCATGTGACAGAGTAATTCACTGGTAAAGCAATCGACTGCAGATCGAGAGGTCGGCGGTTCAATTGCGCTCGCTTCCTTCTTCATTATAATGGGTTACCTGTCGAAAGAATTTTGATGTTTTAAAGATCAATTTGGTTCATTATTTTGAACTACGCAGGCACATGAATCATGCTTTTTCGTCGTATTTCATTGTAATATATGACTAGCTTTTGCATTTTTGGGAAAAAAATTAATTACTTACAGAATGTTCTCAAAACCAAGTATATCTTCTTTCCGGTGGGCATGTGGGAGTTTAGCTCAGTGGTAGCGCATTCGCCTGCAGATCGAAAGGTCGATGGTTCAATTCCTCTCGCTTCCTTCTCCATTATAATGGGTTACCTGTCGAAAGAATTTTGATGTTTTAAAGATCAATTTGGTTCATTATTTTGAACTACGCAGGCACATGAATCATGCTTTTTCGTCGTATTTCATTGTAATATATGACTAGCTTTTGCATTTTTGGGAAAAAAATTAATTACTTACAGAATGTTCTCAAAACCAAGTATATCTTCTTTTCGGTGGGCATGTGGGAGTGTAGCTCAGTGGTAGAGCATTCGACTGCAGATCGAGAGGTCGGTGGTTCAATTCCGCTCGCTCCCTTCTGCATTAAAACGGGTTATCTGTCGAAAGACATTTGACGTTTGAATTTAAGATTAGATTTAATAGTTCACTATTTTGAACTGCGAAGGCACATGAATAATGCTTTTTCGTCGTATTTCGTTGTATTTTATGACCGGCTTTTGTATTTTTGGGGAATAATTGCTTTACTTAGAGATTGTTCTCAAAACCAAGTATATCTTCTTTACGTTAGGCATGTGGGAATTCAGCTAAGTGGTCGAGCATTCGACTGGAGATCGAGAGGTCGGCGGTTGAATTCCGCTCGCTCCCTTCTTCATTATTGTGGGTTTACTTTTTGAAAGACTTTAGACCTTTGAATTTAAGATTAGTTTTAATAGTTCAATTTTTTGAACTGCGAAGGCACATGAATCATGATTTTTCGTGGTATTTCGTTGTATTTTATGACCGGCTTTTGTGTTTTTGGGGGTAAATGGTCTACTTAGAGATTGTTCTCGAAGCCAAGTATATCTTCATCTCGTTGGGCATGTGGGAGTGTAGCTCAGTGGTAGAGCATTCGGCTGCAGATCGAGAAGTCAATAGTTCAATTCCGCTCGATCCCTTCTCCATTATAATGGGTTACCTGTCGAAAGACTTTTGATGTTTTAAAGATTAATTTGGTTCATCATTTTGAACTGCGAAGGCACGTGAATAATGCTTTTTGGTCGTATTTCATTGTATTTTAAGACCGGCATTTGTGTTTTTGGGGTAAATGGTTTACTTAGAGATGGTTCTCGAAACCAAGTTTATCTTCACAGCGTTGGGCATGTGGGAGTGTAGCTCAGTGGTAGAGCATTTGACTGCAGATCGAGAGGTCGGTGGTTCAATTCCCCTCGCTCCCTGCTCCATTTTAATGGGTTACCTGTCGAAAGGCTTTAGACGTTTGAAAGATTAATTAAGTTCAACATTTTGAGTTAGGCAGGCACATTAATAATGCTTTTTCGTCGTATTTTATTGTAATTTATGACGGAGTTTTGTAAATTTGGCGAAGAAATGTTTTTCTTAGAGATTGTTCTCAAAACCAAGTATCTCTGCATAGCGTTGGCCATGTGGGAGTGTAGCTCAGTGGTAGAGCATTCGACTGCAGATCGAGAGGTCGGTGGTCCAATTCCGCTCGCTCCCTGCTCATTATAATGGTTACTTGTCGAAAGACATTTGACGTTTGAATTTAAGATTAGTTTTAATAGTTCATTATTTTGAACTGCGAAGGCACATGAATCATGCTTTTTCGTCGTATTTCGTTGTATTTTATGACCGGCTTTTGTGTTTTTGGGGGTAAATGGTTTACTTGGAGATTGTTCTCGAAACCAAATATATCTTCATAGCGTTGGGCATGTGGGAATGTAGTTCAGTGGTGGAGCATTCGACTGCAGATCGAGAGGTCGTTGGTTCAATTCCGTTCGCTCGCTTCTCCATTATAATGGGCTACCTGTCGAAAGACTTTTGATGTTTTAAAGATTAATTTGGGTCATTATTTTGAACTACGCAGGGACATGAATAATGCTTTTTCGTCGTATTTCATTGTAATATATGACCAGCTTTTGCATTTTTGGGAAATAAATTAATTACTTACAGGATGTTCTCAAAACCAAGTATATCTTCTTTCCGGTGGGCATGTTGGAGTGTAGCTCAGTGGTAGAGCATTCGACTGTAGATCGAGAGGTCGGTGGTTCAATTCCACTCGCTCCCTTCTGCATTATAATTGTTACTTGTCGAAAGACATTTGACGTTTGAATTTAAAATTAGTTTTAATAGTTCATTATTTTGAACTGCAAAGGCACATGAATCCTGCTTTTTCGCCGTATTTCGTTGTATTTTATGACCGGCTTTTGTGTTTTTGTGGTAAATGTTGTACTTAGAGATTGTTCTCGAAACAAAGTATATCTTCATAGCGCTGGGCATGTTGGAATGTAACTCAGTGGTTGAGCATTCGACTGCAGATCGAGAGGTCAGTGGTTCAGTTCCGCTCGCTCCCTTTTTCATTACAATTGGTTACTTGTCGAAAGACGTTAGACGTTTGAAAGATTTATTTAGTTCATTATTTTCAACTACGAAGGCACATGAATATTGCTTTTTTTTCGTATTGCATTTTAATTTATGATGGGCTTTTGTATTTTTGGGGAAGAAATGGTTTGCTTAGAGATTGCTGTCAAAACCACGCAAGTGTATATTCTAAGCGTTGGGCATGTGATAGTGTAATTCACTGGTAAAGCATTCGACTGTAGATCGAGAGGTCGGCGGTTCAATTCCGCTCGCTCCCTTCTTCATTATAATTGGTTACTTGTCGAAAGACTTTAGACGTTTGAAAGAGCAATTCAGTTTAATATTTTGAGTTGCGCAAGCACATTAATAATGCTTTTTCGTCGTAATTCATTGTAATTTATGACGGGGTTTTGTATATTTGGGGAAGAAATGTTTTTCTTCGAGATTTTTCTCAAAACCAAGTATCTCTGCATAGCGTTGGGCATGTGAGACTGTAGCTCAGTGGTAGAGCATTCAAGTGCAGTTCGAGAGGTCTGCGGTTCAACTACGCTTGCTTCCTTCTTCATTATTGTGGGTTTACTTGTTGAAAGACTTTAGACGTTCGAATTTAAGATTAGATTTATTAGTTCATTATTTTGAACTACGAAGGCACATGAATCATGCTTTTTCGTCGTGTTTCTTTGTATTTTATGACCGGCTTTTGTATTTTTGGGGAATAAATTCTTTACTTAGAGATGGTTCTCAAAACCAAGTATATCTTCTTTACGTTGGGCATGTGGGAGTGTAGCTCAGTGGTAGAGCATTCGGCTGCAGATCGAGAGGTTGGTGGTTCAATTCCGCTCGATCCCTTCTCCATTATAATGGGTTACCTGTCGAAAGACTTTTTATGTTTTAAAGATTAATTTAATTCATCATTTTCAACAGCGAAGGCACATGAATAATGCTTTTTGGTCGTATTTCATTGTATTTTATGACCGGCTTTTGTGTTTTTGGGGTAAATGGTTTACTTAGAGATGGTTCTCGGAACCAATTTTATCTTCACAGCGTTGGGCATGTGGGAGTGTAGCTCAGTATTAGAGCATTCGACTGCAGATCGAGAGGTCGGTGGTTCAATTCCGCTCGCTCCCTACTCCATTATAATGGGTTACTTGTCGAAAGACTTTAGACGTTTGAAAGATTAATTAAGTTCAATATTTTGAATTACGCCGGCACATTAATAGTGCTTTTTCGTCGCATTTCATTGACGTAATTAATGACGAGGTTTTGTATATTTTGGGAAGAAATGATTTTCTTAGAGATTGTTCTCAAAACCAAGTATCTCTGCATAGCGTTCGGCATGTGGGAGTGTAGCTCAGTGGCAGAGCATTCGACTGCAGATCGAGAGGTCGGCGGTTCAATTCCGCTCGCTCCCTTCTTCATTATTGTGGGTTTACTTGTTGAAGGACTTTAGACGTTTGAATTTAAGATTAACTTTAATATTTCATTATTTTGAACAACAAAGGCACATGAATAATGCTTATTCGTCGTATTTCATTGTAATATATGACCAGCTTTTTCATTTTTTGGGAATAAATTGTTTGCTTACAGAATATTCTCAAAACCAAGAATATCTTCTTTCGGGTGCGCGGGTGGGAGCGTAGCTCAGTGGTGGAGCATACGACTGCAGATCGAAATGTTGGTGGTTCAATTCCGCTCGCTCCCTTCTGTATTATAATGGGTTACCTGTCGAAAGACATTTGACGTTTGAATTTAACAGTAGTTTTAATAGTTCATTATTTTGAACTTCGAAGGCACATGAATCATGCTTTTTCGTCGTTATTCGTGTTATTTTATGACCGGCTTTTGTGTTTTTGGGGGTAAATGGTTTACCTTGAGATTGTTCTCGAAGTCAAATATATCTTCATAGCGTTGGGCATGTGGGAGTGTAGCTCAGTGGTAGAGCATTCGACTGCAGATCGAGAGGTCGGTGGTTCAATACCGCTCGCTCCCTTCTGCATTATTGTGGGTTTACTTGTTGAAGGACTTTAGACGTTTGAATTTAAGATTAACTTTAATATTTCATTATTTTGAACAACAAAGGCACATGAATAATGCTTATTCGTCGTATTTCGTTGTAATATATGACCAGCTTTTTCATTTTTTGGGAATAAATTGTTTGCTTACATAATGTTCTCAAAACCAAGTATATCTTCTTTCCGGTGGGCATAAGGAAGTTTAGCTCAGTGGTAGAGCATTCGACTGCAGATCGAGAGATCGGTGGTTCAATTCCGCTTGCTCCCTTCTCCATTATAATGGGTTACCTGTCGAAAGACTTTTGATGTTTTAAAGATTAATTTGGTTCATTATTTTGAACTACGCAGTCACATGAATAATGCTTATTCGTCGTATTTCATTGTAATATATGACCAGCTTTTGCATTTTTTGGGAATAAATTGTTTGCTTACAGAATATTCTCAAAACCAAGTATATCTTCTTTCCAGTGGGCATGTGGGAGTGTAGCTCAATGGTAGAGCATTCGACTTCAGATCGAGAGGTCGGTGGTTCAATTCCACTCGCTCCCTTCTGCTTTATAATGGTTACTTGTTGAAAGACTTTAGACGTTCGAATTTAAGATTAGTTTTATTAGTTCATGATTTTGAACTACGAAGGCACATGAATCATGCTTTTTCGTCGTATTTCGTTGTATTTTATGACCGGCTTTTGTGTTTTTGTGGTAAATGGTGTACTTAGAGATTGTTCTCGAAACCAAGTATATCTTCATAGGGCTGGGCATGTTGGAATGTAACTCAGTGGTTGAGCATTCGACTGCAGATCGAGAGGTCGGTGGTTCAGTTCCGCTCGCTCCCTTTTTCATTACAATTGGTTACTTGTCGAAAGACGTTAGACGTTTGAAAGATTTATTTAGTTCATTATTTTCAACTACACTGTAAAAACAGATTGGTTAAAACGACCAAAAAAAATTGGTTGTTTGGATGCATCTGAGACAGCCAGTTTATATTGGTTGCTTTAACCAAAAAAATAATTGGTCATTTTTACCAATTACATTTTTGGTTGTTTCAACCAAATTAGGTTTTGGTTAAAATGACCAATCTAAACTGGTTGTCTCAGATGCATTCAAACTACCAATTTTTTTTGGTCATTTTAACCAATTTAAAATGACCAAATTTAAATTTGTTAGCCATTTTAAAATGATTAAAACGACCAGCTATTTAACACAAAAATTTAATTTGTGTTACAAAAAGGTGAAATGACATTAAGTAACATGCTTATTATATTTGCACAGATTATCCCCAATGCATAAATTTTTATTTAACTGTTGACTGGGCAATGAATCATAAAGATATTTACAAAGCTGACTCATTCAAAAGTGACCAAACTGTAACTGACAGCTATTATACTCATGATCAGCTCTAACCTGGAAGCTATATTATTACGCATGGCCCATATATGTTGGAAAATAAGTTGTACTGAACTGTAAATGGACATGCAGTAAATGATCAGATCTTGCCATTTCATTCAAGAACAGTAAAGTGTCAAATGTTCATATCTTATGGCATTAAACAAACTATACCAAACATCAGCATGCACTTAAGCTTTGAAGTTAGAGCATTTATTTAATATCCAAATATAACAGCTATATAGCTACTCACAATGGAAAAAACTTTTTTGATTACAAGACAGCAGTGCCAGCATTAAACATTAATGCATGCCAACTGTTCCTCTCAATTTTATCATACCATACTTCTGTTCAATGTTTTGGGGTTTGGCAGCTAAAAAGCCTGGTTTAGGCAACAAGGACATTCAATGTTTGTAACTAACCTAGTAAATTAATTACTTCTATAATATCCGAAACTGGAGTTGAAAATTGTCTTGGAACTTCCTGTCTTTCATAATCTGAATACTTTTGTTGCAACTTGCAACCAATTGTTCGAGCCTTTTATTCAATGATGGAAGCATAACCAAAGATGTTTCCATGCATTTACATGCAACATATACTTGAAGCCTGCAATTTAATAAAATCTTATGTTAGAATAACCAAATAGCTATATAGCATATATAACAATAAGACATAACTTAGTTATTCATTGCAACAATACAAACAAGAATCCAAAATCAACTTTCTAAATAAAATTTTCTGGTGTTTTGCCAAAATTAGAAGGGAAAATAATGCAATGTTGGTGACACTCCCTTGTTAAGTGCAATAATCTGACATTAAAAAAAAATATAGTAATAAAATGGTATGCTTTGGTCACATTGTTATTTATAAGCTTTAGAGAATTGCATTAACAAATTGTTTTGCTAAGTTTTGAGAAGTGCACATACTGTAGCACTTCTCTTGATGAATAGAAATGTATGGTCAGGTATAGATACACAAATAAAACTAATCTGGCATAAGAGTTTGTCAAAAATACATATTCAAACAAGGAGTTCATTACTTCTTTCAAAACAAGAACTTGAAAGTCGAGCATGTAAGACGCTCTACATCCAATAGTATGACGGAACTTTTTGAATGAGGTTATTTTTTATATACACGTAAGCAGCAATTTTCTCTACCTTATGATTTTATGGTGTCTTCATTATGGCAGGCAATTTTACTTACCAAAGGGAAAGCAAGACTTAACTAAATACTGTCCTAACACTTGATATCAAAATATAATAAGTGTCACGTAACTAATACAGGGCAAATATCCCAGAAAATTTTCTGAGAAAGAAATATATAAAGTTGATAGATTCAAACTGCATTACTACATCTTTGATTGATTCAAACTGCATCACAAACCTTTGAGGCTTTGACTGATGCATAGTGTTAATATGCATGCTTATAATGAACACTAACATCCATAACAGATATTTAAATAAACAGTAACTTATGTAAGTGGCACGCTTGATTAATAGAACTATGTATGTATATGTATTGATTGCATAGTCTGATGGGCATTCAGGCATGCATTCACAGACATTCAGTATCTGCATATAACCACATCTGGCTATCTACAGAATACAATTTTTACCGTTTGTAGTTCTTTCCATTCAAATAAAACCTTGTATCAAGGCAATGTGTGAATATCAACGTTCTATTTCAAATACTGTCGCGCGAAATTCAAATAATTATATTTAAACTGGAACACGTGTTTGAAATACATGACGGTGAGACAAAGTAAATATTACACGTCAAAAGGGCTTTATAGACACAAAAAGTATAACAACCATCTCATCTGAGTATTACGCTGTCTTTCCTGATGTATGAGGAGTTATTTCATTCGTCAACACGGTTATTATTGCAATTTTGTTTGCTATAAAGCGACATAATAATTGAAAGAATGAAAAATATGGCTTCGAAGCATGTGATGACGCTTCCCGGTTTGCATTGCGCGCGGAGTGCTGCCACTGATCTATATAATTGACTGTACACCATCATTGTGTTGCTCCAACATGGAATAAACTGAGATATTTCCTCTGGTAAAAACATCCATTGATAATGAATACGCCTTATACTATAAATATAAATTCTTAGTTCAATGCTGCTATTATCAAGCCAAACGCAAGAGGTTTATTTTAGCACATAAGTTTTTTTGCGCTGCCTGTTTCCAACAGGTGTAAACCCAAAATTCTCACGAAAAGATAATAAACAATTTATAAATATGTTTCTGACGATTGTGACAAAGGCTCATATATAATTCGTTAGAGAATTCATAAAGTTGACCAATCAATAATTGGTTGCGGATTTGACCAATTTCTAATTTTGTTATAAATTTGACCAATTTATAATTGGTTGTGGATTTGACCAATTTTAAATTGGTTAATTATCTGATCAATTTTAAGTTGGTTATGCATTTGAACAATTTGAAATTGGTTATGCAAATGACCAATTTAGAATGGTTATATGTATTTGACCTATTTTAAATTGGTTGTATATTTTACCAATTTTAAATTGGTTATGCATTTGACCAATTCAAAATTGGTTATACACATGACCAATTTCAAATTGGTTCAATTAACCAATTTAAATTGCAACCAATACAGGATTGGTCGAAACAACCAATATTTAATTGGTTATGTCGGACTAACCAATTCTTTAATTGGTTGTAATTACCAATTTAAATTGGTTACAACCAATAAAAATTGGTCATTTTAACCAGTTTGTTTTTACAGTGTACGAAGGCACATGAATATTGCTTTTTCGTCGTATTGCATTTTAATTTATGATGGGCTTTTGTATTTTTGGGGAAGAAATGGTTTGCTTAGAGATTGCTGTCAAAACCACGAAAGTGTATATTCTAAGCGTTGGGCATGTGAGAGTGTAATTCAATGGTAAAGCATTCGACTGTAGATCGAGAGGTCGGCGGTTCTATTCCGCTCGCTCCCTTCTTTATTATAATTGGTTACTTGTCGAAAGACTTTAGACGTTTGAAAGATTAATTAAGTTTAATGTTTTGAGTTAGGCAAGCACATTAATAATGCTTTTTCGTCGTATTTCATTGTAATTTATGACGGGGTTTTTTATATTTGGGGAAGAAATGTTTTTCTTAGAGATTGTTCTCAAAACCAAGTATCTCTGCATAGCGTTGGGCATGTGGGACTGTAGCTCTTGCTCCCTTCTTCATTATTGTGGGTTTACTTGTTGAATGACTTTAGACGTTCGAATTTAAGATTAGCTTTATTAGTTCATTATTTTGAACTACGAAGGCACATGAATCATGCTTTTTCGTCGTATTTCGTTGTATTTTATGACCGGCTTTTGTGTTTTTGGAAATAAACGCTTTACTTAGAGATTGTTCTCGAAACCAAATATATCTTCATAGCGTTGGGCATGTGGGAATGTAGCTCAGTGGTAGAGCACTCGACTGCAGATCGAGAGGTCGGTGGTTCAATTCCGCTCGCTCCCTTTTTCATTACAGTTTGTTACTTGTCGAAAGACGTTAGACGTTTGAAAGATTTATTTAGTTCATTATTTTCAACTACGAAGGCACAAAAACATTGCTTTTTCGTCGTATTGCATTTTAATTTATGATGGGCTTTTGTATTTTTGGGGAAGAAATGGTTTGCTTAGAGATTGCGCATGCTGTCAAAACCACGAAAGTATATCTTCTTAGCGTTGGGCATGTGAGAGTGAATTCACTGGTAAAGCATTCGAGTGCAGATCGAGAGGTCGGCGGTTCAATTGCGCTCGCTTCCTTCTTCATTATAATTGGTTACTTGTCGAAAGACTTTAGACGTTTGAAAGATTAATTAAGTTCAATATTTGAATTACGCAGGCACATTAATAATGCTTTTTCGTCGTATTTCATTGACGTAATTAATGACGGGGTTTTGTATATTTGAGGAAGAAATGTTTTTCTTAGAGATTGTTCTCAAAACCAAGTATCTCTGCATAGCGTAGGGCATGTGGGAGTGTAGCTCAGTGGCAGAGCATTCGACTGCAGATCGAGAGGTCGGCGGTTGAATTCCGCTCGCTCTCTTCTTCATTATTGTGGGTTTACTTGTTGAAAGACTTTAGACGTTTAAATTTAAGATTAATTTTAATAGTTCATTATTTTGAACTGCGAAGGCACATGAATCATGCTTTTTCGTCGTATATCGTTGTATTTCATGACCGG
This sequence comes from Muricea muricata, assembly GCA_963855995.1. Classification (NCBI taxonomy): domain Eukaryota; kingdom Metazoa; phylum Cnidaria; class Anthozoa; order Malacalcyonacea; family Plexauridae; genus Muricea; species Muricea muricata. The sequence continues at coordinate 106,406,016 of OY979716.1, forward strand.
CTTTTGTGTTTTTGGGGGTAAATGGTTTACTTGGGCATGTGGGATTGTAGCTCAGTGGTAGAGCATTCGGCTGCAGATCGAGAGGTCGGTGGTTCAATTCCGCTCGATCCCTTCTCCATTATAATGGGTTACCTGTCGAAAGACTTTTGATGTTTTAAAGATTAATTTGGTTCATCATTTTGAACTGCGAAGGCACGTGAATAATGCTTTTTGGTCGTATTTCATTGTATTTTAAGACCGGCTTTTGTGTTTTTGGGGTAAATGGTTTACTTAGAGATGGTTCTCGAAACCAAGTTTATCTTCACAGCGTTGGGCATGTGGGAGTGTAGCTCAGTGGTAAAGCATTCGACTGCAGATCGAGAGGTCGGTGGTTCAATTCCGCTCGCTCCCTGCTCCATTATAATGGTTACCTGTCGAAAGGCTTTAGACGTTTGAAAGATCAATTAAGTTCAATATTTTGAATCACGCATATACATTAATAATGCTTTTTCGTCGTATTTCATTGTAATTTATGACGGAGTTTTGTATATTTGGCGAAGAAATGTTTTTCTTAGAGATTGTTCTCAAAACCAAGTATCTCTGCATAGCGTTGGCCATGTGGGAGTGTAGCTCAGTGGTAGAGCATTCGACTGCAGATCGAGAGGTCGGTGGTTCAATTCCGCTCGCTCCCTGCTGCATTGTAATGGTTACTTGTCGAAAGACATTTGACGTTTGAATTTAAGATTAGTTTTAATAGTTCATTATTTTGAACTTCGAAGGCACATGAATCATGCTTTTTCGTCGTATTTCGTTGTATTTTATGACCGGCATTTGTGTTTTTGGGGGTAAATTGTTTGCTTACATAATGTTCTCGAAACCAAATATATCTTCATAGCGTTGGGCATGTGGGAATGTAGCTCAGTGGTAGAGCATTCGACTGCAGATCGAGAGGTCGGTGGTTCAATTCCGTTCGCTCCCTTCTTCATTATAATGGGTTACCTGTCAAAAGATTTTTGATGTTTTAAAGATTAATTTGGTTCATTATTTTGAACTACGCAGGCACATGAATAATGCTTATTCGTCGTATTTCATTGTAATATATGACCAGCTATAGAATTTTTAGGGAATAAATTGTTTGCTTACATAATGTTATCAAAACCAAGTATATCTTCTTTCCGGCGGGCATAAGGGAGTTTAGCTCAGTAGTAGAGCATTCGACTGCAGATCGAGAGGTCGGTGGTTCAATTCCTCTCGCTCCCTTCTCCATTATAATGGGTTACCTGTCGAAAGAATTTTGATGTTATGGTTCAATTCCGTTCGCTCCCTTTTGCAATATAATGGTTACTTGTCGAAAGACATTTGACGTTTGAATTTAAGATTAGTTTTAATAGTTCATTATTTTGAACTGCGAAGGCACATGAATCATGCTTTTTCGTCGTATTTCGTTGTATTTTATGACCGGCTTTTGTGTTTTGGGGGGTAAATGGTGTACTTAAAGATTGTTCTCGAAACTAAGTATATCTTCTTTACTTTGGGCATGTTGGAATGTAACTCAGTGGTTGAGCATTCGACTGCAGATCAAGAGGTCGGTGGTTCAGTTCCGCTTGCTCCCTTTTTCATTACCTTTTGTTACTTGTCGAAAGACGTAAAGGCCAGTTCACACGGGCGATTTTCGTTGAGATTTAAGGTGCGATTTTTCTAGCTGACGTGACTGCGATTTTGAAACGCCCATGTGAACAGCATGCGATTTTGATTGTAAAAGAGGCGGTATTGGTGATGAATCTGACTATTTGCACCAGGCAACATTTTAAAAATAACACAGCGCATGCGCAATGGTCTTTATATGAATTGAATTTGAATTGTAAACATTGAAAGTTGAAAACTTTGTTAGGACTTTGTGTTACATTGTACAGTAATTATTCAGAGTCCATGTTGTCACAGAGATGTTGAAAAATGGATGAAAAGGAGAACGAACTTATGCTAGCAACAGCTGCTTGCATATGTGTAAGCACTACTATGTGCATAAGGAAAAGTAGAAGAAAACGGCATAAAATGCGAACGATGTGGATAAAACCATGGATTGCAATGCGCTAAGCTGACGGTGCGTTTCACAAATTGTTGAAAGACCTTTACAAAGATCCCCATCACTACCGCAACTTTTTACGCGTGGATTTGCCGACCTTCGAGACTCTTTTAGCTGCAGTTGAACCGAAGATTGCCAGAAAAGATACAGTGATGAGACCGTCAGTTCCTCCAGCTGAACAACTCGCTGTGACACTACGTTTTCTTGCGACCGGTGAATCATATACTAGCCTCCAATACCAGTTCAGAGTAGGAAAATCAACATTATCAACATTAATTCCTAGAGTATGCGAGGCTGTATCAACTTGTCTTGCCGACCACATTATGTGCCCAAGTTGAGAGGAAGAGTGGGAAAAAATTGCTCAACAATTCTACCAAAGGTAAGTTAAAATAATTAAATTGAGACAAATCAACACATCTACAAATTTGACCCACTTTGACCACTTGATGTTAATTAATAATATTATATGTACAAATCAGGATGTGTCTACTCATTTGTAGCTCTTCAATTGGTACAATAGTTTCAGACTTTCAAGAATCACAATATATATGTTTTCTTATTTCCAGATGGCAGTTGCCACACTGTCTTGGTGCTATAGATGGGAAACATGTGAGAATCCTCCATCCACCAAAAACTGGCTCAGACTACTACAACTACAAATTAAGGCTATTTTAGTCTTGTATTAATGGCAGTGGTTGGGTCCAATTATGAATTTTGTTTCGCAGATGTTGGCTGTCAAGGGAGGATAAGTGATGGTGGGGTACTACGAAACACCTTATTTTACCAGGCTCTTGAAATGGGAAAGCTCAATATACCACAATCAAAGGCCCTTCCAGTTGACGATTCAGAAGAGTGGAGACCAGTCATACCATATTTCTTTGTGGGGGATGATGCATTTAGTCTTACAAGACACCTTATGAAACCATACCCCAATCGAGGGCAGACCGAGGAGCAACGAATTTTTAACTACAGGTTGTCTCGAGCTCGAAGAGTAAGTGAAAATGCCTTTGGTGTTCTGGCTTCTAGGTTCCGTGTGTTCCATTCCACGTTTAATGTCAGGCCAGAAAGTGCTATCAGCATTGTCCATGCTACATTAGTGTTGCACAACTTCCTTTTAAAACAATGCCCCAGTTATATGACCAGTGTTGATGATGCTGTCGATGAACTACATCTGCCTAGTAACCTGGAGAACCTAACAATTCCCGGTTGTAATCATCCAAAGCATGCAACTGAAATCAGAGACACATTATCAGAATACCTGAACGGTCCTGGGATGGTTCCATGGCAATGGAAGTTACTTCTACCATAAAGCAAACATTAAGGGACTGGTCATAAGGTATAATGGGGAGGGGGGGGGTGGGCTATAAAAATTTAATCATTAAAAGGCTAATTTTTTGTGGCCCACCCCTGATTTTCCTACAAAATATACATGACCCACCCCCTATTTGGCACTAGAAATCCTTAAATATCCCCCCAGTATATCCTTAAAATTTTCATGACCCACCCCTATTTGTGACTTGAAAAATTCATGACCCACCCCTCAATTTCCATAGCCCCCCCATACTTTATGACCAGTCCCTAATGAGGATGCAATAGACATGATTGACACTAAGGCAATGAGAAACGTTTGTTGTTGTGGTTTAGATAATCTATTGAATAACATTGTTTTGCACAGACCCTCTTTTGAAACTAGATGTTTGTACAAAACTGGCATATAGCCAAACAAGTACAACATGGTTTGGGAATAGCCTAGCATAAACAAGTAAAATACTGTACATACAATAAAAGTCCAAATTGGTATATTTATGTTAAACATCCAATACATATATTTACTACAAAAATTCAATAAATTTATTTAATAGTTATTACTTCAATTTCATTTTACAATATTTTGACAAAATAATTCTGAAAATAATGGAAAAATTATCACTCAAGCAGCAATAACAAGTTATAAATACAGATTTCAATTCAACAAGCCCCATATTTTGTATTTTAATGCTACATCAAATATAAACACACACACAAATGAAACATTAATATATAACTGTGTGTAATTGATTAATGTTAGTTCTGTTCTTTGAATTTGAATATTCAATGAATGAAACTTGGTGAAGGAGTGTCCCACAGGTTTCCCCCTTGCATGGCACTTCCAAATTCTGCATTAAAGAGTAGCTGCTGAATTTGGAGTTTAATTTTTTCCTTCTTGTATCTATTTTTTATTTCCCTTAATGACTGTGCAATATGTTTGCCAAAAATAGCATCGGAATCTTCAGCTGGCTTCTTGCTGTTGCTGCTCACTTGTTCTAAAACTGAAAAGGACTTCTCGAGTAACTTGTTTTCATATGCTTCCTTCTCTTTTGCTACAGACTTGGTAGATTTTGGAGTTGACATCATACCAGTAAATGGGTGAATATTTTCTTCATTCACCAGCTGAAAGATGGGGTCATTTTCTGGGCTGTCTGGGGGTTCATCTTGTTGATATGGTTGGGTCAGTGCTGTTGCAGCGATCCCAGGTGTAGGTCGTGTCTTCACTGGTGTTATACTATCACACAAAAAATCTAACTGCAGAAAATACTTCCATGATGTTACATACACTTGGCTGGTTCCTGCACCAGAATGTCTGGACGCCTTCACTTTACCTAACTCTTTACCATAATGAGTTCTGAGGTTTCTCATTTTGGCTTTGATGTCTTCATCTATCAGAGGAAAGAAAAATGTGTTTCATGTATATGACGGCTGTGTCTTGTATTATAAATACAAGAACATAGCAAGAATATTGAATGTGTATTTATTTACCTGTATTTGTTTATTTTTTTTGTAAATTTCGTATTGAATGTGTATTTACTGCTATTTGTTGTCAGTTATTTTATGGGACTGTAATCCAGTACGGTTAATATTTTACCTTCAAACTCTGCTCCTAGCTCCAACTTAAGTGCCATTTGTATTTCGTTTCGAGCCGCTATTTTTTTATCCAGTCGGTGGAATTCTGCGCTGTTCGTTTTGTAAAGACACGGATATTCTGGTCATTTGCTTATTAAAAGCTCCTCTTCCTTCTGAGATCAAACTTTTTTGTCCTTTTTTGTTTTTTTCCTTCCCCTGTGCCGTTTTACCTTGGCCTTTTTCAGCGCTATTATTATTATCTTTCAGATCCGCCATTTTCATTTTTTTTAATTTCGTGCCAAATCTTTTAAAGAGGGGGGGGGGGGGAAACGTCAAATATTGGTGTAATGTGCTAAAAATTGCAGCGATATCGTAACAAAATTCGAGCAAACTCGAAACTGTGGCGATTTAGTTGCGGTATCAAAACAGCATTTCGCAGAAAAATCGCATGCTGTTCACATGGGCGTTTCAAAATCGCAGTCACGTCAGCTAGAAAAATCGCACCTAAAATCGCAGCGAAAATCGCCCGTGTAAACTGGCCTTTAGACGTTTGAAAGATTTATTTAATTCATTATTTTCAACTACGAAGGCACATGAATATTGCTTTTTCGTCGTATTCCATTTTAATTTATAATGGCCTTTTGTATTTTTGGGGAAGAAATGGTTTGCTTAGAGATTGCTGTCAAAACCACGCAAGTGTATCTTCTTAGCGTTGGGCATGTGAGAGTGTAATTCACTGATAAAGCATTCGACTGTAGATCGAGAGGTCGGCGGTTCAATTCCGCTCGCTCCCTTCTTCATTATTGTGGGTTTACTTGTTGAAAGACTTTAGACGTTCGAATTTAAGATTAGTTTTAATAGTTCATTATTTTGAACTACGAAGGCACATGAATCATGCTTTTTCGTCGTATTTCGTTGTATTTTAAGACCGGCTTTTGTGTTTTTGGAAATAAACGCTTTACTTAGAGATTGCTCTCGAAACCAAATATATCTTCATAGCGTTGGGCATGTGGGAATGTAGCTCAGTGGTAGAGCATTCGACTGCAGATCGAGAGGTCGGTGGCTCAATTCCGCTCGCTAACTTCTCCATTATAATGGGTTACCAGTCGAAAGACTTTTGATGTTTTAAAGATTAATTTGGTTCATTATTTGGAACTATGCAGGCACATGAATAATGCTTATTCGTCGTATTTCATTGTAATTATGACCTGCTTCTGCATTTTTGGGGAATAAATTGTTTGCTTACAGAATGATCTCGAAACCAAGTATATCTTCTTCCCGGTGGACATGTGGGAGTGTAGCTCAGTGGTAGAGCATTCGACTGCAGATCGAGAGGTCGGTGGTTCAATTCCGCTTGCTCCCTGCTGCATTAAAACGGGTTACCTGTCGAAAGACATTTGACGTTTGAATTTAAGGTTAGATTTAATAGTTCACTATTTTGAACTGCGAAGGCACATGAATAATGCTTTTTCGTCGTATTTCGTTGTATTTTATGACCGGCTTTTGTATTTTTGGGGAATAAATGCTTTACTTAGAGATTGTTCTCAAAACCAAGTATATCTTCTTTACGTTAGGCATGTGGGAATTCAGCTAAGTGGTCGAGCATTCGACTGCAGAACGAGAGGTCGGCGGTTCAATTCCGCTCGCTCCCTTCTTCAATATTGTGGGTTTACTTGTTGAAAGACTTTAGACCTTTGAATTTAAGATTAGTTTTAATAGTTCAATTTTTTGAACTACGAAGGCACATGAATCATGATTTTTCGTGGTATATCGTTGTATTTTATGACCGGCTTTTGTGTTTTTGGGGGTAAATGGTTTACTTAGAGATTGTTCTCGAAGCCAAGTATATCTTCACCTCGTTGGGCATGTGGGAGTATAGCTCAGTGGTAGAGCATTCGGCTGCAGATCGAGAGGTCGGTGGTTCAATTCCGCTCGATCCCTTCTCCATTATAATGGGTTACCTGTCGAAAGACTTTTGATGTTTTATAGATTAATTTGGTTCATCATTTTGAACTGCGAAGGCACGTGAATAATGCTTTTTGGTCGTATTTCATTGTATTTTAAGACCGGCTTTTGTGTTTTTGGGGTAAATGGTTTACTTAGAGATGGTTCTCGAAACCATTTTATCTTCACAGCGTTGGGCATGTGGGAGTGTAGCTCAGTGGTAGAGCATTCGACTGCAGATCGAGAGGTCGGTGGTTCAATTCCGCTCGCTCCCTGCTCCATTATAATGGGTTACCTGTCGAAAGGCTTCAGACTGTTGAAAGATCAATTGAGTTCAATATTTTAAGTTACGCAGGCACATTAATAATGCTTTTTCGTCGTATTTCATTGTAATTTATGACGGAGTTTTGTATATTTGGCGAAGAAATGTTTTTCTTAGAGATTGTTCTCAAAACCAAGTATCTCTGCATAGCGTTGGCCATGTGGGAGTGTAGCTCAGTGGTTGAGCATTCGATTGCAGATCGAGAGGTCGGTGGCTCAATTCCGCTCGCTCCCTGCTGCATTATAATGGTTACTTGTCGCAAGACATTTGACGTTTGAATTTAAGATTAGTTTTAATAGTTCATTATTTTGAACTTCGAAGGCACATGAATCATGCTTTTTCGTCGTATTTCGTTGTATTTTATGACCGGCTTTTGTATTTTTGGGGAATAAATGCTTTACTTAGAGATTGTTCTCAAAACCAAGTATATCTTCTTTACGTTAGGCATGTGGGAATTCAGCTAAGTGGTCGAGCATTCGACTGCCGATCGAGAGGTCGGCGGTTCAGTTCCGCTCGCTCCCTTCTTCATTATTGTGGGTTTACTTGTTGAAAGACTTTAGACCTTTGAATTTAAGATTAGTTTTAATAGTTCAATTTTTTGAACTGCGAAGGCACATGAATCATGATTTTTCGTGGTATTTCGTTGTATTTTATGACCGGCTTTTGTGTTTTTGGGGTAAATGGTTTACTTAGAGATTGTTCTCTGAACCAAATATATCTTCATAGCGTTGGGCATATGGGAGTGTAGCTCAGTGGTAGAGCATTCGACTGCAGATCGAGAGGTCGGTGTTTCAATTCCGCTCGCTCCCTTCTTCATTATAATTGGTTACTTGTCCAAAGACTTTAGACGTTTGAAAGATTAATTAAGTTCAATATTTTGAGTTACGCAAGCACATTAATAATGCTTTTTCGTCGTATTTCATTGTAATTTATGACGGGGTTTTGTATATTTGGGGAAGAAATGTTTTTCTTAGAGATTGTTCTCAAAACCAGGTATCTCTGCATAGCGTTGGGCATGTGGGAGTGTAGCTCAGTGGTAGAGCATTCGTCTGCAGTTCGAGAGGTCGGCGGTTCAATTCCGCTCGATCCCTTCTCATTTATAATGGGTTACCTGTCGAAAGACTTTTGATGTTTTAAAGATTAATTTGGTTCATCATTTTGAACTGCGAAGGCACGTGAATATTGCTTTTTGGTCGCATTTCATTGTATTTTGTGACCGGCTTTCGTGTTTTTGGGGTAAATTGTGTACTTAGAGATTGTTCTCTGAACCAAATATATCTTCTTTGCGTTGGGCATGTGGGAATGTAGCTCAGTGGTCGAGCATTCGACTGCAGATCGAGAGATCGGTTTTTCAATTCCGCTCGCTCCCTTTTTCATTACAATTTGTTACTTGTCGAAAGACGTTAGACGTTTGAAAGATTTATTTAGTTCATTATTTTCAACTACGAAGGCACATAAACATTGCTTTTTCGTCGTATTGCATTTTAATTTATGATGGGCTTTTGTATTTTTGGGGAAGAAATGGTTTGCTTAGAGATTGCGCATGCTGTCAAAACCACGAAAGTATATCTTCTTAGCGTTGGGCATGTGAGAGTGCAATTCACTGGTAAAGCATTCGAGTGCAGATCGAGAGGTCGGCGGTTCAATTGCGCTCGCTTCCTTCTTCATTATAATTGGTTACTTGTCGAAAGACTTTAGACGTTTGAAAGATTAATTAAGTTCAATATTTGAATTACGCAGGCACATTAATAATGGTTTTTCGTCGTATTTCATTGACGTAATTAATGACGGGGTTTTGTATATTTGGGGAAGAAATGTTTTTCTTAGAGATTTTTCTCAAAACCAAGTATCTATCCATAGCGTTGGGCATGTGGGAGTGTAGCTCAGTGGCAGAGCATTCGACTGCAGATCGAGAGGTCGGCGGTTGAATTCCGCTCGCTCCCTTCTTCATTATTGTGGGTTTACTTGTTGAAAGACTTTAGACGTTCGAATTTAAGATTAGTTTTATTAGTTCATTATTTTGAACTACGAAGGCTCATGAATCATGCTTTTTCGTCGTGCTTCGTTGTATTTTATGATCGGCTTTTGTGTTTTGGGGGAGTAAAAGGTTCACTTAGAGATTGTTCTCGAAACCAAGTATATCTTCATAGCGTTGGGCATGTGGGACTGTTGCTCAGTGGTAGAGCATTCGACTGCAGATCGAGAGGTCGGTGGTTCAATTCCTCTCGCTCCCTTCTCCATTATAATGGGTTACCTATCGAAAGACTTTTGATGTTTTAAAGATTAATTTGGCTCATTATTTTGAACTACGCAGGCACATGAATAATGCTTATTCGTCGTATTTCATTGTAATATATGACCAGCTTTTTCATTTTTTGGAAATAAATTGTTTGCTTACAGAATATTCTCAAAACCAAGAATATCTTCTTTCGGGTGCGAAGGTGGGAGCGTAGCGCAGTGGTAGAGCATACGACTGCAGATCGAGATGTTGGTTGTTCAATTCCGCTCGCTCCATTCTGCATTATAATGGGTTACCTGTTTAAAGACATTTGACGTTTGAATTTAACATTAGTTTTAATAGTTCATTAATTTGAACTTCGAAGGCACATGAATCATGCTTTTTCGTCGTATTTCGTTATATTTTATGACCGGCTTTTGTGTTTTTGGAAGTAAATGGTTTACCTTGAGATTTTTCTCGAAACCAAGTATATCTTCATAGCGTTGGGCATGTGGGAGTGTAGCTGAGTGGTAGAGCATTCGACTGCAGATCGAGAGGTCGGTGGTTCAATTCCGCTCGCTCCCTTCTCCATTATAATGGGTTACCTGTCGAAAGACATTTGATATTTTAAAGATTAATTTGATTGATTATTTTGAACTACGCAGGCAAATGAATAATGCTTATTCGTCGTATTTCATTGTAATATATGACCAGCTATAGAATTTTAGGGAATAAATTGTTTGCTAACATAATGTTCTCAAAACCAAGTATATCTTCTTTCCGGCGGGCATAAGGGAGTTTAGCTCAGTGGTAGAGCATTCGACTGCAGATCGAGAGGTCGGTGGTTTAATTCCTCTCGCTCCCTTCTCCATTATAATGGGTTACCTGTCGAAAGAATTTCTATGTTTTAAAGATCAATTTGGTTCATTATTTAGAACTACGCAGGCACATGAATAATGCTTTTTCGTCGTATTTCATTGTAATATATGACAAGCTTTTGCATTTTTGGGAAATAAATTAATTACTTACAAAATGTTCTCAAAACCAAGTATATCTTCTTTCCGGTGGGCATGTGGGAGTGTAGCTCAGTGGTAGAGCATTCGACTGTAGATCGAGAGATCGGTGGTTCAATTCCACTCGCTCCCTTTTGCATTATAATGGTTACTTGTCGAAAGACATTTGACGTTTGAATTGAAGATTAGTTTTAATAGTTCATTATTTTGAACTGCAAAGGTACATGAATCATGCTTTTTCGCCGTATTTCGTTGTATTTTATGACCGGCTTTTGTGTTTTTGTGGTAAATGGTGTACTTAGGGATTGTTCTCGAAACCAAGTATATCTTCATAGCGCTGGGCATGTTGGAATGTAACTCAGTGGTTGAGCATTCGACTGCAGATCGAGAGGTTGGTGGTTCAGTTCCGCTCGCTCCCTTTTTCATTACAATTGGTTACTTGTCGAAAGACGTTAGACGTTTGAAAGATTTATTTAATTCATTATTTTCAACTACGAGGGCACATGAATATTGCTTTTTCGTCGTACTGCATTTTAATTTATGATGGGCTTTTGTAATTTTGGGGAAGAAATTGTTTGCTTACAGAATGATCTCGAAACCAAGTATATCTTCTTCCCGGTGGACATGTGCGAGTGTAGCTCAGTGGTAGAGCATTCGACTGCAGATCGAGAGGTCGGTGGTTCAATTCCGCTCGCTCCTTGCTCCATTTTAATGGGTTACCTGTCGAAAGGCTTTAGACTGTTGAAAGATCAATTAAGTTCAATATTTTAAGTTACGCAGGCACATTAATAATGCTTTTTCGTCGTATTTCATTGTAATTTATGACGGAGTTTTGTATATTTGGCGAAGAAATGTTTTTCTTAGAGATTGTTCTCAAAACCAAGTATCTCTGCATAGCGTTGGCCATGTGGGAGTGTAGCTCAGTGGTTGAGCATTCGACTGCAGATCGAGAGGTTGGTGGTTCAATTCCGCTCGCTCCCTGCTGCATTATAATGGTTACTTGTCGCAAGACATTTGACGTTTGAATTTAAGATTAGTTTTAATAGTTCATTATTTTGAACTTCGAAGGCACATGAATCATGCTTTTTCGTCGTATTTCGTTGTATTTTATGACCGGCTTTTGTATTTTTGGGGAATAAATGCTTTACTTAGAGATTGTTCTCAAAACCAAGTATATCTTCTTTACGTTAGGCATGTGGGAATTCAGCTAAGTGGTCGAGCATTCGACTGCCGATCGAGAGGTCGGCGGTTCAGTTCCGCTCGCTCCCTTCTTCATTATTTTGGGTTTACTTGTTGAAAGACTTTAGACCTTTGAATTTAAGATTAGTTTTAATAGTTCAATTTTTTGAACTGCGAAGGCACATGAATCATGATTTTTCGTGGTATTTCGTTGTATTTTATGACCGGCTTTTGTGTTTTTGGGGGTAAATGGTTTACTTAGAGATTGTTCTCGAAGCCGAGTATATCTTCATCTCGTTGGGCATGTGGGAGTGTAGCTCAGTGGTCGAGCATTCGGCTGCAGAGCGAGAGGTCGGTGGTTCAATTCCGCTCGATCCTTTCTCCATTATAATGGGTTACCTGTCGAAAGACTTTTGATGTTTTAAAGATTAATTTGGTTCATCATTTTGAACTGCGAAGGCACGTGAATATTGCTTTTTGGTCGTATTTCATTGTATTTTAAGACCGGCTTTTGTGTTTTTGTTGTAAATGGTTTACTTAGAGATGGTTCTCGAAACCAAGTTTATCTTCACCGCGTTGGGCATGTGCGAGTGTTGCTGAGTGGTAGAGCATTCGACTGCAGATCGAGAGGTCGGTGGTTCAATTCCGCTCGCTCCCTGCTCCATTATAATGGGTTACCTGTCGAAAGGCTTTAGACGTTTGAAAGATCAATTAAGTTCAATATTTTGAGTTACGCAGGCACATTAATAATGCTTTTTCGTCGTATTTCATTGTAATTTATGACGGAATTTTGTATATTTGGCGAAGAAATGTTTTTCTTAGAGATTGTTCTCAAAACCAAGTATCTCTGCATAGCGTTGGCCATGTGGGAGCGTAGCGCAGTGGTTGAGTGATGAATAATGCTTTTTGGGAGCGTAGGGAGCGTAGCTCAGTGGTTGAGTGATGAATAATGCTTTTTTGTCGTATTTCATTGTAATATATGACCAGCTTTTTCATTTTTTGGGAATAAATTGTTTGCTTACAGAATTTTCTCAAAACCAAGAATATCTTCTTTCGGGTGCGCAGGTGGGAGCGTAGCTCAGTGGTAGAGCATACGACTGCAGATCGAGATGTTTGTGGTTCAGTTCCGCTCGCTCCCTTCTGCATTATAATGGGTTACCTGTTGGAAAACATTTGACGTTTGAATTTAACATTAGTTTTAACAGTTCATTTTTTTGAACTGCGAAGGCACATGAATCCTGCTTTTTCGTCGTATTTCGTTGTATTTTATGACCGGCTTTTGTGTTTTTGGGGTAAATGGTGTACTTAGAGATTGTTCTCTGAACCAAATATATCTTCATAGCGTTGGGCATATGGGAGTGTAGCTCAGTGGTAGAGCATTCGACTGCAGATCGAGAGGTCGGTGCTTCAATTCCGCCCGCTCCCTTCTTCATTATAATTGGTTACTTGTCCAAAGACTTTAGACGTTTGAAAGATTAATTAAGTTCAATATTTTGAGTTACGCAAGCACATTAATAATGCTTTTTCGTCGTATTTCATTGTAATTTATGACGGGGTTTTGTATATTTGGGAAGAAATGTTTTTCTTAGAGATTGTTCTCAAAACCAGGTATCTCTGCATAGCGTTGGGCATGTGGGAGTGTAGCTCAGTGGTAGAGCATTTGACTGCAGATCGAGAGGTCGGTGGTTCAATTCCGCTCGCTCCCTTCTCCATTATAATGGGTTACCATTCGAAAGACATTTGATATTTTAAAGATTAATTTGATTGATTATTTTGAACTACGCAGGCAAATGAATAATGCTTATTCGTCGTATTTCTTTGTAATATATGACCAGCTATAGAATTTTAGGGAATAAATTGTTTGCTAACATAATGTTCTCAAAACCAAGTATATCTTCTTTCCGGCGGGCATAAGGGAGTTTAGCTCAGTGGTAGAGCATTCGACTGCAGATCGAGAGGTCGGTGGTTTAATTCCTCTCGCTCCCTTCTCCATTATAATGGGTTACCTGTCGAAAGAATTTTTATGTTTTAAAGATCAATTTGGTTCATTATTTTGAACTACGCAGGCACATGAATAATGCTTTTTCGTCGTATTTCATTGTAATATATGACCAGCTTTTGCATTTTTGGGAAATAAATTAATTACTTACAAAATGTTCTCAAAACCAAGTATATCTTTTTTCCGGTGGGCATGTGGGAGTGTAGCTCAGTGGTAGAGCATTCGACTGTAGATCGAGAGATCGGTGGTTCAATTCCACTCGCTCCCTTTTGCATTATAATGGTTATTTGTCGAAAGACATTTGACGTTTGAATTTAAGATTAGTTTTAATAGTTCATTATTTTGAACTGCAAAGGTACATGAATCATGCTTTTTCGCCGTATTTCGTTGTATTTTATGACTGGCTTTTGTGTTTTTGTGGTAAATGGTGTACTTATGGATTGTTCTCGAAACCAAGTATATCTTCATAGCGCTGGGCATGTTGGAATGTAACTCAGTGGTTGAGCATTCGACTGCAGATCGAGAGGTTGGTGGTTCAGTTCCGCTCGCTCCCTTTTTCATTACAATTGGTTACTTGTCGAAAGACGTTAGACGTTTGAAAGATTTATTTAATTCATTATTTTCAACTACGAAGGCACATGAATATTGCTTTTTCGTCGTATTGCATTTTAATTTATGATGGGCTTTTGTATTTTTGGGGAAGAAATGGTTTCCTTAGAGATTGCTGTCAAAACCACGCAAGTGTATATTCTAAGCGTTGGGCATGTGAGAGTGTAATTCACTGGTAAAGCATTCGACTGTAGATCGAGAGGTCGGCGGTTCAACTCCGCTCGCTCCTTTCTTCATTATAATTGGTTACTTGTCGAAAGACTTTAGACGTTTGAAAGATTAATTAAGTTTAATATTTTGAGTTACGGAAGCACATTAATAATGCTTTTTCGTCGTAATTCATTGTAATTTATGACGGGGTTTGTTATATTTGGGGAAGAAATGTTTTTCTTAGAGATTGTTCTCAAAACCAAGTATCTCTGCATAGCGTTGGGTATGTGGGACTGTAGCTCAGTGGTAGAGCATTCAAATGCAGTTCGACAGGTCTGCGGTTCAAATACGCTTGCTTCCTTTTTCATTATTGTGGGTTTACTTGTTGAAAGACTTTAGACGTTCGAATTTAAGATTAGTTTCAATAGTTCATTATTTTGAATTTCAAAGGCACATGAATCATGCTTTTTCGTCGTATTTCGTTGTATTTTATGACCGGCTTTTGTATTTTTGGGGAATAAATGCTTTACTTAGAGATTGTTCTCAAAACCAAATATATCTTCTTTACGTTAGGCATGTGGGAATTCAGCTAAATGGTCGAGCATTCGACTGCAGATCGAGAGGTCGGCGGTTCAATTCCGCTCGCTCCCTTCTTCATTATTGTGGGTTTACTTGTTGAAAGACTTTAGACCTTTGAATTTAAGATTAGTTTTAATAGTTCAATTTTTTGAACTGCGAAGGAACATGAATCATGATTTTTCGTGGTATTTCGTTGTATTTTATGACCGGCTTTTGTGTTTTTGGGGGTAAATGGTTTACTTAGAGATTCTTCTCGAAGCCAAGTATATCTTCATCTCGTTGGGCATGTGGGAGTGCAGCTCATTGTTCGAGCATTCGGCTGCAAATCGAGAGGTCGGTGGTTCAATTCCGCTCGATCCCTTCTCCGTTATAATAGGTTACCTGTCGAAAGACTTTTGATGTTTTAAAGATTAATTTGGTTCATCATTTTGAACTGCGAAGGCACGTGAATATTGCTTTTTGGTCGTATTTCATTGTATTTTAAGACCGGCTTTTGTGTTTTTGGGGTAAATGGTTTACTTAGAGATGGTTCTCGAAACCAAGTTTATCTTCACAGCGCTGGGCATGTGGGAGTTTAGCTCAGTGGTAGAGCATTCGACTGCAGATCGAGAGGTCGGTGGTTCAATTCCGCTCGCTCCCTTCTCCATTATAATGGGTTACCTGTCGAAAGACTTTTGATGTTTTAAAGAATAATTTGGTTCATTATTTTTAACTACGCAGGCACATGAATAATGCTTATTCATCATATATCATTGTAATATATGACCAGCTTTTTCATTTTTGGGGGAATAAATTGTTTGCTTACAGAATGTTCTCAAAACAAATTATATCTTCTCTACGTTGGGCATGTGGGAATGTAGCTCAGTGGTAGAGCATTTGACAGCAGATTGAGAGGTCAGTGGTTCAATTCCGCTGGCTCTCTTCTTCATTACAATTGGTTACTTGTCGAAAGACGTTAGATGTTTGAAAGATTTATTTAGTTCATTATTTTCAACTACGAAGGCACATGAATATTGCTTTTTCGTCGTATTGCATTTTAATTTATGACGGGCTTTTGTATTTTTAGGGAACAAATGGTTTGCTTAGAGATTGCTGTCAAAACCACGCAAGTATATCTTCTTAGCGTTGGGCAAATGAGAGTGTAACTCACTGGTAAAGCATTCGAGTGCAGATCGAGAGGTCGGCGCTTCAGTTCCGCTCGCCCCCTTCTTTATTTTAATTGGTTACTTGTCGAAAGACTTTAGATGTTTGAAAGATTAATCAAGTTCAACAATTTGAATTACTTAGGCACATTAATAATGCTTTTTCGTCGTATTTCATTGTAATTTATGACGGGGTTTTTGTATATTTGGGAAGAAATGTTTTTCTTAGAGATTGTTGTCAAAACCAAGTATCTCTGCATAGCGTTGGGCATGTGGGAGTGTAGCTCAATGGTAGAGCATTAAACTGCAGATCGAGAGGTCGGCGGCTCAATTCCGCTCGCTCCCTTCTGCATTATAATGGGTTACTTGTCAAAAGACTTTTGATGTTTTAAAGTTCAATTTGTTTCATTATTTTGAACTACGCAGGAACATGAATAATGCTTATTCGTCGTATTGCATTTTAATTTATGACTGGCTTTTGTATTCTTGGGGAAGAAATGATTTGCTTAGAGATTGCTGTTAAAACCACGCAAGTATATCTTGTTAGCGTTGGGCATGCGAGAGTGTAACTCACTGGTAAAGCATTCGGGTCCAGATTGAGAGGTCGGCGGTTCAATTCCGCTCGCTCCCTTCTGCATTAAAATGGGTTACCTGTCGAAAGACATTTGACGTTTGAATTTAAGATTAGCTTTAATAGTTCATTATTTTGAACTGCGAAGGCACATGAATCATGGTTTTTCGTCGTATTTCGTTATATTTTAAGACCGGCTTTTGTTTTTTTGGGGAATAAATGCTTTACTTAGAGATTGTTCTCAAAACCAAGTATATCTTCATAGCGTTGGCATTGTGGGAGTGTAACTCAGTGGTACAGAATTTGACTGCAGATCGAGAGGTCGGTGGTTCAATTCCTCTCGCTCCCTTCTCCATTATATTTGGTTACCCGTCGAAAGACTTTTGATGTTTTAAAGATTAATTTGTTTCATTATTTTGAACTACGCAGGCACATGAATAATGCTTATTCGTCGTATTTCTTTGTAGTATATGACCAGCTTTTGCAATTTTGGGGAATAAATTGTTTACTTACAGAATGTTCTCAAAACCAAGTATATCTTCTTTCCGGTGGGCATGTGGGAGTGTAGCTCAGTGGTAGAGCATTCGACTGCAGATCGAGAGGTCGGTGGTTCAGTTCCGCTCGCTCCCTTCTGCATTATAATGGGTTACTTGTCAAAAGACTTTTGATGTTTTAAAGTTCAATTTGTTTCATTATTTTGAACTACGCAGGAACATGAATAATGCTTGTTCGTCGTATTGCATTTTAATTTATGACTGGCTTTTGTATTCTTGGGGAAGAAATGATTTGCTTAGAGATTGCTGTTAAAACCACGCAAGTATATCTTGTTAGCGTTGGGCATGCGAGAGTGTAACTCACTGGTAAAGCATTCGGGTCCAGATCGAGAGGTCGGCGGTTCAATTCCGCTCGCTCCCTTCTGCATTAAAATGGGTTACCTGTCGAAAGACATTTGACGTTTGAATTTAAGATTAGCTTTAATAGTTCATTATTTTGAACTGCGAAGGCACATGAATCATGGTTTTTCGTCGTATTTCGTTATAGTTTAAGACCGGCTTTTGTATTTTTGGGGAATAAATGCTTTACTTAGAGATTGTTCTCAAAACCAAATATATCTTCTTTACGTTAGGCATGTGGGAATTCAGCTAAGTGGTAGAGCATTCCACTGCAGGTCGAGAGGTCGGTGGTTCAATTCCGCTCGCTCCCTTCTTCATTATTGTGGGTTTACTTGTTGAAAGACTTTAGACGTTTGAATTTAAGATTAGTTTTAGTAGTTCAATATTTTGAACTGCAAAGGCACATGAATCATTATTTTTCGTGGTATTCCGTTGTATTTTATTACCGGCTTTTGCGTTTTTGGGGAATAAATGCTTTACTTAGAGATTGTTCTCAAAACCAAGTATATCTTCTTTACGTTAGGCATGTGGAATTCAGTTAAATGGTAGAGCATTCGACTGCAGATCGAGAGGTCGGCGGTTCAGTTCCGCTCGCTTCCTTCTTCATTATTGTGGGTTTACTTGTTGAAAGACTTTAGACGTTTGAATTTAAGATTAGTTTTAATAGTTCAATATTTTGAACTTCGAAGGCACATGAATCATGATTTTTCGTCGTATTTTGTTGTATTTTATGATCGGCTTTTCTGTTTTTGGGGGTAAATGGTTTACTTAGAAATTGTTCTCAAAACCAAGTATATCTTCTTCACGTTAGGCATGTGGGAATTCAGCTAAGTGGTAGAGCATCCGACTGCTGATCGAGGGTGGTTCAATTCCGCTCGCTCTCTTCTTCATTATTGTGGGTTTACTTGTTGAAAGACTTTAGATGTTTGAATTTAAGATTAGTTTTAATAGTTCAATATTTTGAACTTCGAAGGCACATGAATCATGATTTTTCGTGGTATTTTGTTGTATTTTATGAGCGGCTTTTGTGTTTTTGGGGGTAAATGGTTTAGTTAGAGATTGTTCTCGAAAATAAGTATATCTTCTTCTCGTTGGCCATGTGGGAGTGTAGCTCAGCGGTAGAGCATTCGGCTGCAGATCGAGAGGTCGGTGGTTCAATGCCGCTCGCTCGCTTCTCCATTATAATGGGTTACCTGTCGAAACACTTTTGATGTTTTAAAGATTAATTTGTTTCATGATTTTGAACTACGCAGGCACATGAAGAAAGCTTTTTCGTCATATTTCATTGTATTTTATGACCGGCTTTTGTGTTTTTGGGGGTAAATGGTTTACTTACAGATTGTTCTCAAAACTAAATATATCTTCTTCACGTTGGGCGTCTGGGAATGTAGCTCAGTGGTAGAGCATTCGACTGCAGATCGAGAAGTCGGTAGTTCAATTCCGCTCGCTCCCTTTTTCATTACAGTTGGTTATTTGTCAAAAGACGTTACACGTTTGAAAGATTTATTTAGTTCATTATTTTCAACTACGAAGGCACATGAATATCGCTTTTTCGTCGTATTGCATTTTAATTTGTGATGGGCTTTTGTATTTTTGGGGAAGAAATGGTTTGTTTAGAGATTGCTGTCAAAACCACGCAAGTGTTTCTTCTTAGCGTTGGGCATGTGAGAGTGTAATTCACTGGCAAAGCATTCTACTGCAGATCGAGAGGTCGGTGGTTCAATTCCGCTCGCTCCCTTCTCCATTATAATGGGTTAACTGTGTAAAGACTTTTGATGTTTTAAAGATTAATTTGGTTCAGTATTTTGAACTACGCTGGCAAATGAATATTGCTTATTCGTCGTATTTCATTGTAATATATGACCAGCTTTTGCATTTTTGAATAAATTGTTTGCTTACAGAGTGTTCTCTAAACCAAGTATATCTTCTTTTCGGTGGGCATGTGGGAGTGTAGCTCAGTGGTAGAGCATTCGACTGCAGATCGAGAGGTCGGTGGTCCAATTCCGCTCGCTCCCTGCTGCATTATAATGGTTACTTGTCGAAAGACATTTGACGTTTGAATTTTAGATTAGTTTTAATAGTTCATTATTTTGAACTTCAAAGGCACATGAATCATTCTTTTTCGTCGTATTTCGTTGTATTTTATGACCGGCATTTGTGTTTTTGGGGGTAAATGGTTTACTTGGAGATTGTTCTCGAAACCAAATATATCTTCATAGCGTTGGGCATGTGGGAATGTAGCTCAGTGGTAGAGCATTCGACTGTAGATCGAGAGGTCGGTGGTTCAATTCCGTTCGCTCCCTTCTCCATCATAATGGGTTACCTGTCGAAAGACTTTTGATGTTTTAAAGAATAATTTGGTTCATTATTTTGAACTACGCAGGCACATGAATAATGCTTATTCGTCGTATTTCATTGTAATATATGACCAGCTATTGAATTTTTAGGGAATAAATTGTTTCCTTACATAATGTTCTCAAAACCAAGTATATCTTCTTTCCGGTGGGTATAAGGGAGTTTAGCTAAGTGGTAGAGCATTTGACTGCAGATCGAGAGGTCGGTGGTTCAATTCCTCTCGCTCCCTTCTCCGTTATAATGGGTTCCCTGTCGAAAGACTTTTGATGTTTTAAAGATTAATTTGGTTCATTATTTTGAACTACGCAGGCACATGAATAATGCTTATTCGTCGTATTTCATTGTAATATATGACCAGCTATTGATTTTTTAGGGAATAAATTGTTTCCTTACATAATGTTCTCAAAACCAAGTATATCTTCTTTCCGGTGGGTATAAGGGAGTTTAGCTAAGTGGTAGAGCATTTGACTGCAGATCGAGAGGTCGGTGGTTCAATTCCTCTCGCTCCCTTCTCCATTATAATGGGTTCCCTGTCGAAAGACTTTTGATGTTTTAAAGATTAATTTGGTTCATTATTTTGAACTACGCAGGCACATGAATAATGCTTATTCGTAGTATTTCATTGTAATATATGACCAGCTATAGAATTTTTAGGGAACAAATTGTTTGCTTACATAATGTTCTCAAAACCAAGTATATCTTCTTTCCGGTGGGCATGTGGGAGTGTAGCTCAGTGGTAGAGCATTCGACTGCAGATTGAGAGGTCGGTGTTTCAATTGCGCTTGCTCCCTTCTGTATTGTAATGGGTTACCTCTCGAAAGACGTTTGACGTTTGAATTTGAGACTACTTTTAATAGTTCATTTTTTTGAACTAGGAAGGCACATGAATCATGCTTTTTCGTCGTATTTCGTTGTATTTTATGACGGGCTTTTGTGTTTTTGGGGGTAAATGGTTTACTTAGAGATTGTTCTGAAAACCAAGTTTATCTTCATAGTGTTGGTTATGTGGGAGTGTAGCTCAGTGGAAGAGCATTCGACTGCAGATTGAGAGGTAGGTGGTTCAATTCCACTCGCTCCATTCTTCATTATAATGGGTTACATGTCGAAAGTGTTTTGACGTTTGAAAGATTAATTTAGTTCAATATTTTGAACTACGAAGGCACATGAATAATGCTTTTTTGTTGTATTTCTTTGTAATTTATGACGGGCCTTTGTATTTTCTAGGAAGAAATGGTTTGCTTAGAGATTGTTTGCAAAACCCCATATATTTTCTTACCGGTGGGCATGTGGGAGTGTAGCTTATTGGTAGAGCATTCGACTGCAGATCGTGAGGTCCCTTCTTTATTATAGTGGGTTACTTGTCGAAAGACTTTAGGCGTTTAATTTGGAAGATTGATTTAGTTCATTATTTGGAACTACAAAGGCACATGGACAGTGCATTTTCGTCATATTTATTTGTAATTTATGACTGGCTTTTTTAATTTTAGGGGGAAGGAATGGATTTGCTTATAGATTGTTTTCAAAAGTAAAAATAACTCCATACTCTAGCTGTGGGCATGTGGGAGTGTAGCGCAGTGGTTGAGCATTTGACTGCAGATGGAGAGGTCGGTTGATCAATTTCGCTCGCTCTTTTGTAAATTATATAATGTTAGTTATCGTCAAATCCGCGAGGCTTGAAAAGTAATTTAGTTCATTTTTTTGAACAACGAAGATACATGGATAGTACATTGTCTGCATATTTCTTTGGAATTTATGATTGGCTTTGCGTTTTTTGGGAATGAATAGATTAGCTTAGAGGTTGTTCACAAAACCAATTATATCTTTTCTGCGGAGGGCATGTGGGAGTGTAGCTCATTCGTAGAGCATTCGACATCCAATCAAGAGGTCGGTGGTTCAATTCCGCTTGCTCCTTTCGTAATTATATTGGGTTAGTTATCGATAAATCCTTTCCGTTCGAAAATATTAATTTAGTTTATGTTTTTGAACTACGAAGACACATGGATAGTACATTTTCTGCATATTTCTTTGGATTAGTAGTCTATGATAGGGCGTATAGCGAACCCCATACGCCAGAAGGCGACAAATTTCAATTTTTCGTACTTTTGAGCGATGGTTTTTAAAATCGTCATTTTAGACCCCTCAAATCCTGCTGGGTCACTGTCTGACCCCTCAAATCCTGCTGGGTCATTAAAAATTTTAAAAATGCTGACGTCATCCAAAAAAAAATCCAAGATGGCGCCCGGGAAAAATTCCTTGAAAAAATTTTTGGAGGAATTTTCATAAAAAAATATCGAGAAAATATTTTTTTAAATGTATTTTTACAAAACAAAAAAATGAAGTATTGTAAAAAATGTCACAAACGTTTCCTTAACGCTGAAAAGTTTGGCGGGCCTTGTAATTATATTTGGGAATGTGATAAGTTTTGTAAATGCAATACCCACGTTGTGGTTGGTTACGACGGTCCTAGGGCTATTGCTCAATATAGGCATGGGCGATTAACCGCTCGTGAGGTAAAAAATGATGGTTAAATTTCTAACGCACACACGTTAGAAATTTTTTATTCTTCTTCTTTAATGGTAACTATGTCTCTTTCTTCTTTAACGTTTGGTACTTCGTAAGTCTTTTTTGCTTTTCTTTCAATGGCGAATTGGAAGTTCGTTTCTACTCCATCGGGGTCTTTTTGCATGTGTAAATAACCCAAAAAGGATTTTTCTTCTTTCGCATACGTCTTTGTTAGCCTTGTTTACGTTTTTTGAGGATGCACAACCCATATTTTTTATAAAAAATTGGTGTTTTTGAAACTTGAGTAGTTTCAAAAAATAAAAATGTCTGACGAAATTAAGGACCGAACTGTTTATATGTTGTGTAGGAAGGACAAAAAGGAAGATGGGACTGATATTTATATAGGAAGTACGTCGCAACCTTTAAAAGAACGGTTACGTTGCCATAAGAAAAAAGCTAGAAAATTTAGGATGTTAGGGTATAGTGAGAATAACAAACTTTTTACAAGGATGTGTGGAATTGGTTTACAAAACTGGAAGATGGTACCCCTTTTAACATTTGCGTGTGATCAAAAAACTATTTTTGAGTTCGAGAAACAGTGGATTGACTTAATAGGCGCAGATTTAAATATGGTATCGCCTATTACGGACCGTAAGGGATATAAAGCAGAGTACCATCAAAATGATAGGGATTCTATTTTAAAACGAAAGGCAGAATATCGGATGATTAATAGGGATATACTTTTAAAAAAGGGTAGAGAATTTAGGGAAAATAACGTACAAAATAAGATACATCATTGTGATGTATGTGACAAGTCGTTTGGGTATAGGAAGGATTTAGACAAGCATTATAAAACTCTAAAACATTCTAACGCATATATGAATTCCGTCGACTAATAAGTAATGAGTTTACTTTTTGGTTATTCATCAAGTTTTGATAACATACAAGAAGAAGATTTAGATATGAATAATAATAAGATCATAAACCTACCAGACCCTTCTATAGGTTCCGAGCCTGTAACAAAAAGTTACGCGGACACGCATTATTCTGGTAATGGTTCCTCGAAAGGAATAAAAGGCGATAAGGGAGACCAAGGAATACAAGGAAAAAAAGGCGATAAGGGAGACCAAGGAATACAAGGAATAAAAGGCGATAAGGGAGACCAAGGAATACAAGGAATACAAGGCGACAAGGGAGACCAAGGAATACAAGGAATAAAAGGCGATAAGGGAGACCAAGGGATACAAGGAATAAAAGGCGATAAGGGAGACCAAGGGGTACAAGGAATAAAAGGCGATAAGGGAGACCAAGGGGTACAAGGAATAAATCAAAGCGATAAGGGAGATCAATGGATACAAGGAATAAAAGGCGACAAGGGAGACCAAGGGATACAAGGAATAAAAGGCGATAAGGGAGACCAAGGGATACAAGAAATACAAGGCGATAAGGGAGATCAAGGGATACAAGGAATAAAAGGCGATAAGGGAGATCAAGGGATACAAGGAATACAAGGCGATAAGGGAGACCAAGGGATACAAGGAATACAAGGCGACAAAGGCGACCCCGGCAGCGGTGGTTTATCCGACACGGGTTTTACAATGCAAGGTAACATCGACATGGACAACAACAAAATCACAAACCTTCCAGATCCTACATTAGCAAACGACCCTATTACAAAACAATATGCAAATAGGGTTTACTTGACACATTCTGGATTTACGATGCAAGATAATATAGGTATGAATAACCACGAAGTGTTAGGATTAAATCCTACACCGTCGCACGGGACTTCTGCCGTGTCGAAGGATTTCGCAGATTCCAAATACGTTGAAAAAAATGCCGATATCGATATGGTTAATAACCGTATTTTAAATTTACCATTTCCTCAAAGTTTAGGCGAACCCATAACAAAAGCATTTGCCGATAAACACATTCTAGATAATTTAAATATTTTAACGTTTGAAGGTACTATGAACACGCATACGGTTACGCATATTGACGATATGGTGGATACGCCATTTAACGGTCGTAGTAATTACATCGTAGACTTTTCTAAAGTCGGTACAAGTTATCAAATTACTTTTAGCGTCACTCCAAAACTTCCAAAAGGTATTTACGCTTACGAAATGAATATCGAATTATCGTCGTCTGTTGGTTATAACGTAGCGTTATGGGGCGATTGTGGTGGGTCCGGGTACAATGCGTCGACGAAATATAAGTATTGGAGTTGGGGGTTAACGAATAAGATTAAACAAGATAATATTCAAGGTGGGTATTTTCATAGGGCTACTGGTAAAAAAGTATTCATTAAATAAAGGAACTTTTTTAAACAAAGGTACAAATGTTGACGGGATAGAAATATCCATGTCGAAAGATTACGAGCACGGGAAAACGTACGAATTTGTTTTACAACATTTAGAGTCTAGAAGTAACGAAAATATTTTAGAAAATTCCATCTATTTTGTATTCGAACCAGATAATAACAAAACTATGGATTTTACGTCCGGGACTATTTTCAGTTTTAGACGGTTATTGAAATTATAAATAAAATGGGAAAATCTATGTACAAAGAAGAATTATTACGGTTAGTTTCCGAGAAAAAAATAAAACATACAGCGAAATATATCGAAAACGCTACGGAAGAAACGTTAAAAAAAATTTACGAAGATTATCAAAGTAAGGAATTAGACGAAGTGAACGAAAAAGTAACGGACGTGCTTATAACGAAATTGTCGGAACTTATGGCCAATTTAGATCTCGTGAAAGACAACGTATCGTTAGAAAACGATCTTTCTAAGAACGAATTGTTCAAACGCGATGTTAAAAGGATCATTGGTTACCTAACACCGTACGTTCCTTTGGTTGGATTAGTATCCGGTGGGATTACCGTCGGTGCACACGTCGCCGATAAAAAATTAAATCCTGAAGAATAGGAAATTAATAACGTAATAACGTTATGAATTTATTCCTTTTTATGGAATTCCCTTACGTCCATAATGTTTGCGTAAAGACTTTCCATAAATTTTTTAAAGTCATTGAGGCAATTAAGTATTCTTTCATATTGAGAATGATCGTAGTTGTTGCCATATAACAGTTTGGTTAATTTCCGTGCTTGTTCTTCCATTTTATTATAAAAGTTTTAGGATTAAAAAAACGGTAAGAATAGCCGTCATTGGGAACGTGAGCACGAGGAGTGCAAACGTAAAGGTTAAACACATGGTAAGAACGATAAGGAATTTTTCACGTTGCGTTAGCATTTCAAAACTTTTTATTCAAGTTTTGAAATTATGGAATGATGACTTGGTGTGTGTACGGTCATGTCGTTAAGATTTCTAATCGTGCGTAGTCGTTATTTTTTAACGTGTCTATAATCCTTTTTTCTTCGTCTTTTTCGATATTAAGGTAATTGTTGAAAATATATTTCATATCGTCTTTACATGTAGTGTAAAACGTAACGAGTTTTGAAATATTCATTCTGTACGGTTTTGCAATAGATGTAAGTTGTTGCGTGACGACGATCGTACTTAACCCGATATGTTGACCGGAGAATCCTAATTTCACAAGTTCGCTGGTTCTGTTTTTAACGTCTTTGCTTGATGCACAATCGTCGAGAATAATTAAGCTGTTGGTATTTTTTGCAAAATGTGTAATTTCACGTAGAATATTTTCCACGTTATCATGCGTGACGGGTAATTCGTAGACGTTTGGGTCGGTTAAATACTTCCATTGTTGGTACGTTTTGTTATCTTCTAAGGTCGGGCATACGATGAAAATATAGTCGTAATGATTCTTGTATTCTTTTTCGAGCATTTCCAAAAGGTAATGTGTTTTTCTACACGCGGTCATACCGACAATAATCATATGCATATTTAGTAATTAGCATCCCCGTTGAATTGTGTTCCGCTAATGTCAATCGAACCGTCGGCAATAGCGAAAACGTGGCAGTCCAAGTCTGATGTTGTAACTTCTTTTTCTATTTCCAAACGTAATCCCGCTTGCGTCCCAACAAGTTTTCTACCGCTACCGCTTACGGTGTCATCGTCCACGGTCCTGAAATCTATAACGCATGCAAACTTGTCGGTGTAATAGTTTATCTTCGATATGGTGTTTGACCCTAGGTATTTTTTACAATTATCATTGTTGAAGAACCTAACGGCTTCGGTGTACATATCACGTTTAGCGAGCCCACGTTGACGATAACCGTTCCTCACTCCTTCAACGGTCACGTCGACTTGTGTTAAATTTGGGAATGGGAAATGCTCGCTATCGCCTGCGTCATTTTCCGTGAATAGTAACACAATGGCTTGCAAACTTTTCCTTGGAACGTTTATCCGGATATCCTCACGCTTGCTATCCTTACGCCATGGTAACCTTTGCAAAAGTGATGAATAGTTGTACGGGAACGATCTTCCGGCATTGTACGTTCCTTTAACGCTTTCGGCGAGCCCTGCACTTTTAATCATTTCGTATTCTAGTCGTACGTCGGTAAGTTTGTAATTCCCTATTTGTTCATTCGACTGAGCTTTCATAATTTTTTCCGGTTTTGGTAACGTGATGACGTAGGTAAAGTCGCACATACCGTACGGGGCAAACGGACCGTTATCGCATAGGATTTTACCTAGCGGGATTTTCATACGATCGCAAACACCGGCAATTGCTACGTCTGCTTTTGTTGATTTGTCGGCACTATCATCTTTAGAAATAAGTTTACGGACATTCTCGTTGGCAATTCCATATTCTTGACGGTTTCCACGGTCATCTTCGGGCCTCCATAGGTCTTTGTAAACTTCAAATATGCTTTCACCCGTGTTCTGGTAGACTGATTTTCCTTGGACATTAATTTCTAACCGGTCGATAAGCAACCGGCCTAAATTGTTTAGGAACCATGACTTTGTGTTGCTGTTTTCGAAGACGAATGATAACGCTAACGTATCCGGGACAATACATTCGTCAGGGTTCAAAGATGGGATACTTACCTGATAAATTTCATCCGGCTTGGCGTCGTCTGCTGTTGGGGTTTCAAAACATCTTAATCCACGTAGGTCTTTTGAGAGCACAGATGTTTCTTTATAACCTGCACTTAATTGTTCAGAACGGTTCATACTGTTTTATTTAGTAACTTTTTTTTCTTGTATTTTTCGTACAAATTATACGCAATACCGACAGCAAGCAACCATAAATTTTTTGCAAGAAAACCAACGGCACCCGCACTTAACGTTAAAAGTTTAGCGACTAAATTTAAAAGACCACCGATTATCGGTGCTACTTTTTCACCTACTTTTACTAATGCCTTTGCAAATTTACTTGTGGCTTGTGCCCCTTTTTTAATCGCGGTTCGTGCACCCATTACGATGGTGGTTATAATACCCGCAACCGATATAGCAACGACAGAAATACCTCCGAGGTTTTTTTTAGCCCATTGTTTAAATCGTTCGAAACGCGTTAGATCGTTTTATTGTGCTTCTTCTTCGATCATGGATTGAACGGTTTCACTTTCAGGCCGTTCGTTCCGTCGTAATCGAATTTCGTCAGCTTTTAATACACACACTTTAACCATTCCCTCATATAATTCTTTTTCTTCTAATGTTTTAGCCCTATTTTTAGCATCGCGGAATTCCATTTCTTGTTCTTTTAATGCACCGTTATCTAAATTATGATCGGCCATATCTAAAACGCCACGGAATTCGCGGATTTTTTGGTAGACGATCGTCGCGCTCTTATTTTCTATTTTTGCAACCTTCGCTTCTATTTCTGCAACCTGTTCGTCTACATAATGTTCTAAATTTTCAATACTGTCCAGTAAAATAGATCGTTCGAGGTCCGTATTTACGGGTATATCCGGTAACGTTTTTTCAATCAACGCGGCAGGTGTTTTTTGATGTTCCAGTTCGGCTTTTTCAACAAGTTCTTTAAATTCGGTCACTTTGGCTAATTTTTTTACATCTTCCGTGTACACGAGTCTTTTCCCTTTTTGAACAATAATTTTAACGTTATCAAATTCTGCACCGTTTACCTTCCCTTTGCTGTTTACAGTAATTTTTAGTTTTTCAAAAATACTTTTTGCAAATGGACCATCTCCTTTGTTCAGGGAAATACCTAATTCCCTAAGAAGGTTTTTTTTATCTTCCGTGTACCCGCGGTTCCTAACACCTTGAATTTTCCCTAATTCACGGTCGGCTTGTTTTTCTTCTTCTAAACCTTGACGTATTTCTGGGTTGAACTCAATAATACTTTCGTCACGAAAATCCATATTTGTTTCTTCTTCCCCTTCTTCAGGTTCTACGGGTTGGTCTTCACCGAGATTATCTAATTCAATGCCTTCGTCCATTTTTTATTTTAAAATAAAATAATGGACAAACTAATGTTATCGCTCGATACGGGAAAAACCGACGTTTTTCTTTGGAAATGCATCACGACAAAATACGGGGAAAAAATAAACGTGAAAAACATTAGCGTGTTATGGAAGTATAAGAACATTGTAACAAACGACAACGAGCTTATAAAATTTATAACGGTCCCCGATCATCCTGCAACGGGTGTTGCCTTTGAAGAAGGGTACTGGACGTTTAATATGATTGCCGATCGTTTAGCCGAGTCAGGTATTACGTTAGAACGACACAAACACGATAATAGGTGCAGTATTACGTCGTCAAAAAAATTAAACTTGTATCGTTTTGGGCCGTTGCTTGGATTCCCAGAAAACGAAATCATTACTAAAAATACTAAATCGAAGTCGCCGTGTGCCGTCGATATTAACCGCGGATTACGGTACGTAACGATCGGATGTAATTGCGTGAATACCGATAGGAATTTCGATACAAACGGTAATCCGAGTCGGGTTTTTGCACGTATTCCCGTCACGACCGAACAAAGTTTAAATGAATCCGTAACATCGTACGATAATATTCACACGTCTGTTTCTGTTTTAAACGGCGACCACAGCACGTTCCAATTCGACGTGGACACGAATATCGGCCACAGTGTTGGATTAACTGTTATGTTCGAATTATATATCGAATAAAAAAATGATCAACGAACAGGAATTAAGGGACATCTACTACGACCCTTCTAAAGGTAATCAATCTGCTGAATAATTATACCAAAAAGCAAAAGCCGACGGGGTAAAAGTTAGTAGACGACTTGTAAAAGAATGGTTGGAAACGCAAGATACCTATACGAGATTCAAACCTGTCATTCGGAAACATAAATTCATGAAAACGTTTGTAAAAGGTCTTGCCGATCAAATACAAATGGATCTCGTCGATATGGGAAAATACGCCAGTAAAAACAAAGGGTACCGTTGGATATTAACATCTATAGAAATCCTTAGTCGTTCTGGGTTTACGGTGCCCGTTTACAGGAAAGATACAAAAAACATGACGAAAGCCGTCGACCAACTATTAGGTACCTTTAAAACAAGATTTGGAAAATACCCTAACGTTGCTCAGTTTGACGAAGGAAAAGAATTTTATAACGTTGGTGTTAGGGAATTACTGAAAAGTCATAACGTTCATTACTTTTCCACACAATCCGATAAGAAAGCGGCTATCGTCGAAAGGTTTAATCGGACATTGAAAACAAAGATGGAAAAATATTTTTACAGTAAAGGTACACGTAATTGGATCGATGTTCTAGACGACCTTACAAAAAATTATAACAATACCAAACATAGCAGTATTCATATGAAACCAAAAGACGTGGACAAAACGAATGAAAATATGGTATGGGTTACGTTATACGGACATGTTTTGGAAGGTTTACAACCACCTAAATTCAAGGTCGGGGATACGATTAGGGTTAGTAAATACAAAAGTATTTTTGCAAAAGGGTACGAAGCTAATTTTACCGAAGAAATTTTTAAAGTGTCCAAAGTACTTCGAGGAGATCCTACCGTTTACGAAATAGAAGATCACGAAGGTGAACCGATTATCGGGAAATTCTACGAACAAGAGTTATCCTTCATCAACAAAAAAGACGATACGTACAAGATAGAAAAAATAATTCGGAAAAAGAACGGAATGGCGTTAGTGAAATGGTTAGGGTACGATAGCCAGTCGTGGATTCCGGTTAAAGATATTAAGGATATTCAATAAAAAATGTCGGAAGAAGATTTTAAAAAATACGAAACGTCGTACAGACAATATTACGGGTCGAATTACAACAAAGCGTTACGAAATTTAAAAAATACAAAAAAACAAATGGAACGTCAATTCATTCAACAATATCCGAACGCTCATTTGGATAGATTCAAGTTAAAGTCATCTTATCAAAAACCGGCGACGTTACTGGGACGAGCGTATCGTTTAAAGTTCGCGACGGACAATTTTTAGACATTACGACCGACGATTTTAAAAAATTTTATTCGGGTGAATTACATTGGTTACCGAGAATATGGGATACGAGCGGGACGGTGCAACCGTTTGCTTTATCGTCGTCGTCGTTGCCGTATAATTATAGGAAATTCACCATTAATTTTACGTCAATGCAAATTCTGGGTTCACGAGTAATTTCGATGCGTTGTCTACATCGTGGAAAGGAACTAACAACGATATTACAAAGGCAGCCGTGGACAAAGACGACCCGTATTTTGCATCGTTATTAGCAGCTTATATTATTTCACACGTGGGTGGAATGAGTAGAAAACATTTAACGAGCAATGATAATAACGTTGTTACGAGTATTGCACGGTATTGCATCTATTACCATATGAAACGGTTTACGGGAACGCCAGAAAAAATGTCGCCGTACATTACGCAAGACATTAAAAGAGGTATTCAACAAAATATTCCACACAAACGTATATGGGTTCGTAAATTTGAACGGACGCGTGCCGAAATAAATTATTGGTATTCGCGTCATGCGAACAAACATAACATTAGGAATTATAGGTATAGGATGTCGGCTAATAATACCGGTGTGCTTGAATAGAATACGAAGAAGTTTCAAAAGTCGTCAACGATAGCGATAACGATTGGATGAAATTCATTAAAGACGATAGCGACGGTCTTACAAAAACAGGACAAATCTTAGTACAATCGGCTATCGAATCGTACGTGTATTGCGTGTTAGGTGCACAAGCACAAACGCGTTGGCCTGTTGTTGGACAAGGTGCAAAATCTTTAAAAACGCAACAAATATTCCATAGGCTCGTTAAAGATACGGTTGCACAAGATAATCCGTCAAAAGCCATTTCGGATATGCGAAAAGCTATTCAAGATACAAACGTCGTATTAAACAAGGCTATCACGCCAGGTATTATTCTCATTCCATCCAACATGATCATTTTAAAAAACAAAGTCGAAGGATACAACAACGTTTTAACCATCGCTACGAACGCCATGAAATTCGGTGTAAATACAAAAGTGAATTACGTAGCCCCTAAGGTGGAAAAAACACCAACTATAACGGAAAAACCACCTATACCGCCAATTACAACAACAAAACCACAAACACCAATTCCTACGGTGAAACCAAACTCTGGGAATCATCTTCCTTACCTTTTAGGCAGTACGATTGGAATAGGATTTTTAGTCACGAAATTTGTTTTGTAATTTCATAACCTATACAGGTTATGAAACTCATTTAAAACAACAGTTTAGTTGCTAAAGCTCCTGCTACCAATCCCGTAACGCCAACGACAACGTTCGTATACGTTTTCATCTCGTCGGACGGTTCGTAATAATCGTTTATCGTAGGTTCCGGTCCAATATCTTCATCCATCGCCGTCCGTAACTTGTGCAACGCATCGTTCGTCGCATCTAAATCTTTGTTAGCATCGACTAATTGTTGATGTAATAATGCGACTCTGTTCTTTTTTTCGACAGTTTTTTCATACCATTTTTCTTTTGCAGCCGTTAATTGTTCCATCGCTAAATTATGACGTTTCATTTCATCTTCGTAACCTTTCTTGTCTAATTTGTGGAAAACGTAACCGGCACCTGCAAAGGCAACGGCATTAAATAACCCACCTGCTACGACGCTTGCCATTCTTTTTTTATCTATGAACCTTTCTTAAACGGTTCAGATGGTAACCAATCTTTTTTCTATTCAAGTCACGAATGTACGGTTTGACAGTAGTACGTACGATATACCCTTCGACGTGCCGGCCTGTGTTATCTAATTCGTTAGCAAGAAATGTAAGCTTGCGTTGTTTCTTACGTTCAATGGCTTTATGATCTTTCCAGAGAACTGGAAGGATTTCACACCGAATTTGTTTGTAAACCCCACGACGATGTTCGGGTCTTTTGAAAATGAATGATTTTAAAATTTGGTGGGTCATGATTGCAACTTTGTTGGTTGGATTTAATTCACATATGTTAAATATATAGAATAACAACGATTCTTGGAAACCTTTTTGTTCAAAATAACGACCATCGACTTGGTTGTTGGAAAATTCACGACGTATTTTATTAAGTAATACCTTATTATGTATGAGCATTTTTTAATATGGAAGCATATTAAAAATTTGTTTACGATTTTAATCTAATGAGTTTAAATAATTGTATATTTTTTTATTTATTTAAAGTTATTTTTTTTTAAAATCCGTACGGTAGCGTGTCGAAATCATTTTGTACAACGCGTTTATCGTACCCTAACGAAAATGTTTTTGTTTGATCTTGGTTCACGATCGTCTTTGTTTTGGCATCACGCGTAATTGCATTTTTCTTGGCAATAACAACCGTTTTATTTGGATCGTGTATAATTTCACCCATAACGTTTCCATTAATTTTTAAACCGTTGATATAATTTAACGTAAACCCCTTCACCTTACATTTAACATCCCCGTCATTTGTTTCGTACGAATACGATTTTGACCCGTACCGACCCATTTTACAATGTGATTGCCTTTAAGTTCGTCCGTCAATTCACCTAAACTATCCCCTGTCGGTATCGTATTCCCATCAGGTCGTTCGACAAACCAACACGAATCCGTATCGTACCCTAATACTTGGCCGCCAAGCTTATCTAAAACACCGTATAACATTTCACGAGCATGCGAAGTAGCAAATGCTGCTACGAAAATATTTGTATTGTTGTAATTATCGACGAATTGGTTTTTAAGATTATATTGCATTTGGACCATATCTTTCGTAAGAAACTGGATGTTAATATCTTCGTTCGCGTCGTTTAAAAGAATTTTGTAAAAATTTTTGGGTTCCGTGACGTATTCCGTTTGCGTTTGGTTCACGCGTTGACCAAATTTGCCCCATAAACTATTTAAACATAGTTTGGCAATTGCACGCATTCCAGCGTTATATTGAATATCACCTAATTCAATACCTAAATGGTCTTGAACTTTTTTCTTAAAAACACCTATATCTTCTTTTGGTGGTTCCGAAGATTCCATTTTAATTTTCATGAAATCACGAACGTACCCTTTAAACAACGTGTCTGTAGTCTTCGAAAAATGCCATACTTCGTAAATTTCTATAATCCTGTACCCCTTTTTTAACGCAAGCTCTATCTCATTCGTACACCACGTTCCTGTAAACGTACGTTCGTCTGAAGAATGTCCGCATTTTGTTTGCTGTTGTACCGAAGAACACGTACGGCATAATGAAAAAAGTAACTTCTCCGATTGTCCACATTTAATTCTTGCAGGAAGCACCGGACGATATAATCCACGCGGTGGTTCTATTTTAGCTTGAACGAATCCAAACCATTTTGGATCGTATTGTTTTGGGTTATAAATTTTTGTTGGATGCCCAACGGGGTACGTTTTGAAAAAATTCACCGTTGGATACAAGCTTACGAAATCCACGTACCGTCCTTTTTCATCAGGTTGGAAATCGTATGTTAACTTCGTAACGTTTGTACGGCCGCCAAAGAACGCGTCTCGTGGATTTAATGGCATGACGATATTGATATCATTTTTCTTACGATACTTTTTAAATTCGGTATTTTTTTCTAATTCGCATTCGTACACTTCAATTAAGTTATACTTTAAACCTCTAATTTTCTCATTCTTAAGTGCGGTAGCCCGTTGTAATTCGGACATGTCCTTTTGAACCATAGGATTAATTTTGTCAGATGTATAACATTTAGGACACCCGTGCCAAAAACATCCTTGAAATTCGTAGACCGTGCTCGTCGTTTTACAAAACCCATCTACTTTCCCAACACGCGGTATAAAATGCTCGCCACCGTTCATCGCATGTTGGATGTAGACGTTATCTATATTTGATCTCCAATTTAACCATTGCATAGAAATCTTACTAAACGTCTCCTGTTTAACACTGTCTTTAATAACCCCGATCGTCTTTTCAGGCATATATTTTGACCTATAGATAGCCATACAAACGGAGGCGATGGTAATATACTGTAACGGGTCGATATT
The DNA here is from genome assembly GCA_963855995.1 of Muricea muricata. Taxonomy (NCBI): domain Eukaryota; kingdom Metazoa; phylum Cnidaria; class Anthozoa; order Malacalcyonacea; family Plexauridae; genus Muricea; species Muricea muricata. The sequence continues at coordinate 106,440,771 of OY979716.1, forward strand.
ACCAATTTTAAGAAAGTCATCCCGGAACGTTACCATGCTTCGTCTTAGAATATCGACATCCGATCGACAATAGGCGACTAATTCATTTTTAAAGTTAAATACGTAATTTTCAGCAACACGTTCATCATACCATTATAAAAATTTACTACGTTTCCCCGGATTCATATGATCAGGATCGTAATAATGTTGTGCCGGTATGGACCCAACGTAATTTTGGTTTGTCGGAATATTAAACAAATGGGGAAAATAACCCTTTTTTAATTCTGTTAATCCGAACGTTTTTGGAAACGTCTCTAACGCACCGTTGACAAAATTAATACTGTCGATAAACATAATATTATACTTTTCTATAGCCATGAACATGATTTTCGTCCCTTTGTAGATACAAAAGGGTTTTATAGCATTATCAATACAAAACTTCAAAATGAACTGTGTATCAAACGATTTTGCATTGTGGGCAATGAACGTAAAACCTGCGTGCTCGCCATTAAACACGAATTTACAAACGTCGTTAATCGTATCAAATGTAAATTCGTTCCCATCAAAATCCTGTGCATTTACGTAATTTGTGACCCTCTTTGGGAAAACATACGTTAACGGTTTAGCGTGAAAATGAGAAAAAGAACGGATTCGAAACGGACACGGCACGGTTTGCTCAAGGAGTGATCACGGCCTTCCAAAGTGTGAACACGGTACCATAATTTTTTTTCACACTTTGGTTAAAGTGTTTTCACGCGATGAGCTGCCCGTTTTCACAGATAGAACCATCCGTTTTCACAGATGAATGTTATTCCTGGTTTCAGAATTTTTGATTCACGCCTTCAGGGATTAGGATTAACCCAGCAACTTTCTACCCAACCGAGTCGAGCAGAGTGTTTCCGTCCGTGCATATGTGATTAATTTTGACTGGATTTCTGATTAGATGATGAAGTTTTACTGTCTAAGATCTTTATCAATGCTCCATTCACGCAATGTCTTTGTGTAAGTGCATCATACATGGAATTCTGCTTCCCAATTACAATTTTTTATGTTTACATCTTTCTAATATGATTTATATGCGTAAAAATATAGATGAGTCAAAAATATAGATATACCGCGCAAAAATATAGAAAAATATAGATATACCGCACAAATAGCGCAACTACGCATATCTGTGTGTAGTAGCTAATTTCTACTATTAATATCTTCCGGCTCGGGCCTTGGCTGGAAACGTCAAATCTCAACTCTATTTGTATTGTTTAGGTAGTGAAATATATACTGTATTTGCCCTTTAAATCAGTATGTATATATGGCTGCATTTAAAGCCACTGAATACAACTCTTTCATTATAATCTTTCTGAACTGTTTATATATATTTACGATTATGCATAAGTTATAACTGGAAATCTTTCAATTACCTTGCGATGTCTTTATACTTGTGTCTGTGATGTCGCCTGCATGTTCTTTAATTGCTAAACAGTGTTCTTTTGTTGGCCAAAATAAACCATCACATAAAACAGAAATTTTGTATAGTGCAATATATGTTCAACTATAAAGCAGCTACATCACATACTTCATAGGAAATATTCAAGATCCCGTTCGCACAAACTCCTAAGCTAGCAGTCAGGAATGTATTACGAAACATACACGAATTAATACATACAGGTATTTCGGTTTACAGTTAATGGGTTTATGCATGGATTCTGCTTGACGCACGCTAAAGTTTCATATTTGTCCTCAAATGATTTTTAAATTAGTAGAGTTCTAAAATTAAACTTCAGTACCGGCTAGTGCATGATCAAATCATTCATTAATAAGAACACAGTAAAAATTTACCTAAGTAATTGTACAGTTTTGCTACCATGATCGCCAACGTGTTCATGTGTATTCGATTCGGATGTAAGAACATGTTTAAAGACCCAAATAACAAAGGGAGCGCTCGATGCAAGATGACTAGACAACCAACGAACGTTTCAGAACCAGTCTACTGTAGCTATTTTGCTATCTATTCGCCGTTCTATATATATTCGATAATGGTGTTGTGCATGATTGCGTGCACGTGCGTGTCAAATAACTCTTGAGGAAAAATTAATCCACTTAAACTGCCAGCAATTTAAATTCAAGTATCTGCTTAATGTGCATGCAACCTTTACTTACAAGGCCACTACAAATAACCCGTATTATTGTTTTGTTTTCTTTTGGATATTTTACTATTATATTAGTATACTCGACAACATCATATCGACAGTATGCCGCTGGCCAGTTAAACAGTTAGTAAACAGTACATACTGTAATAAAGTATAAGCCGTGCGTTAGTGATTTTTACGAATCCAACTCAACCAGAAATAAGAAGCTTAAGTTGACATAGTTCTGTTCATTTACACCTGTTTCATGGATAAAGATAAGACTTATTATGTTTTACAGTACTCTCTACACACTTATACTTTTAGTACTGATTCGATCCCCAACGTTTTTTCCTTAGCCTGCGTGCAGACCCTAATAATCACGAAACGTGGTTAGGGTCTGCACGCAGGCTACTTTTTGTAGTGTTCTTTAAGACGAAGCCAGATCGCTATATAAGCCTTCCTTCGGAATGGTCTATATGTTCCGCTGATTATATCAGAGACAGTTACAAGTCTACAGCTGTTACTTATCTTTAAGTTGCAATCTCCTCCACACATTCAAATCGCGCTATTTCCTTTCCAAACGGAAAAAAATAATTGTCCGAGTAACGAAAACTTTTTGCGAGTTTGCTAAGCTGTAAACACAGACCTAGCCTGCTAATTATTTAATCGACAGCTTATTAGTTTTGGATGCCACAGTTTTTGTAAAATTATATAGAAGGAAATTTGAGTAAATACGAATGAGATAAATATTGCTGGTCGAAGTCGCAGATATTTCATTCACTATGGAGAACTGGTTGAAAATCAGTTGAAATCTACTTCCATTAGGGAATTAAATTGACCAATGTAATTTGTCACCGTGCTTTTTTAGAAGTTATTCCAGTTTAAAGCTGATTTTAGTCTTTAACCATAATTAGATACTTGACATCTTCCTCGATTCAAATCCGCTTATTTGATTACTCCAAATAATAAATATTATTGTTCAGATATTTATTTTAAACTATGCAGCATTCGATTTTATTGAAAAGTTGAGAGAGCAACCTCAAATACTATTTTCAGGCCAGTATGCGTGGATCTATATGTCAGTGCAATTAGCAACAGGCAGTCTGTCCAAAGAGGCAGTCACAGTAAGCAGGAAATATGGCAAACAAAATGACAATCAAATAAGCCGCTTGCGAATGATCGAATGTCAAAAAACCATTACCAGTCATTTGGTATTGAAGTAATAAAATATGCCTGCAAGTGATACTATTTTTTCGAAAATGTCTTATCTATTTATGAATATTCATTCTGGTAACGATATATTGACCAAGTTGGTGGCAGCGTAATGCTGAAATCCAGTCTAAATACCACGAATGCCATGCATATATGTTGTAAAAGATCAGAGGTGCGTTTAATATCTAGCTATTGGTAATGATATGATAATGTTTGTTTGTTTATTATTTGGAACAATGTCTGAAGCGCGGCGCGTAAGAGCTTGGTTATATTAGTTGGAAGTCTAGGCTTTTTTGTTTTGAAATCAGCTACGTGTATAAGCGAGAAATCATGACTTCACTTAATGCATATAGACAGATACGACGTGTATAGCCTTTAATAGACAATTTAAGGACATTTGGTATTTTACTATTCTTATTGTAGATATATTCATTAGTGTATATTTTAACGTTATCTACTATATTAGAGTCATAATACTACTTACCGTTTAGTATAGGTTTTTACATGTACAGCGCTTTGAGTATTTAACGTAAACTATATGCGCTATATTTAAATGAATAAATTATTATTATTATTATTATAGAAGCAGAAATATTTTTATATTATTTGGCTACATATACACAGTTGGCGTAAAGTTGTCTATAAGCAGTATCCTGCGAACAGTTGGGATTCATTTCAGTTGTAAGGCCAGAATAACAATGTATACCTTCTTTGTAGAGGCTTTGTGTTTATATCAGCTTTATATTGTTTAATTTTAGCTAGATATTGTAGGACTACCACCGATATGTATACAACTTTGTATACATGCATGGTTTAACACGGCTCAATGTATTACGGTCCTCAATACAACTATAGTTAAATGCAGTTAAATCCATAATCCTACAATTTTTGTATATCACCAAACATACATGTTTAGCAATATAAATAATTTGAATGTACATGTATTTTCACGGCGCGCAGTTTTAGCAGATCTTCGAGCACAGCGTTTGATTTTCGAATCTTTAATTTTGTTTACCAGGGACAATTTGTCACTTAACATGTCACGTATAAAGCAAGCAAGTATTTTATGCGTATCGCCATACCGTAGCAAGACTTTTACAGTAAATGTATGAATAAACCTATTGCTCGAATTAGCGGAATGCCATTTGATCCGTGCAACTCTGACGATTAGATTATCCGGTAAGCGGTTTAAGTTGAACCGTATTATCTGGCAAACAAAATGGATTAAAGCAAAATGGGGGAATTAGTTCTCACGCTTAGATAAAAAATCACGGATAGCTCAAAGCGTGTTCACGGATAGGTCAAAGTGTTATCACGCACAGATAAAAGTGTTATCACGCACAGACCAAAGTGTTTTCACACTTATTTTAACTGTTATCACGGTCATCCTAATCTCGATCACGGTTTGCGCTTCCCGTTATCACGGCTAATAAACGGTTTGAAAACGGTTTCTACAGCGTTTTTTTCAAAGCGTTAACGTATGTTTTCCCAAAGAGGGTCACATTTACAATGTGTTTTCCCGTATCCTGTTGTGTTTTGAAATCATAAAATATATAATTGGTTGTACGCGTTTTGCAACACAAGCACCAATCTTTTTTCTTACCTGTACATTGTGTTTTCCCGCGGGTACATGCACCCCCTTTGGTTTCTACGGATAACATAAAACATTTATGTGTTTTTGGGTCGCTGTATTTTCGACAATTACTACACGTATTATAGCCGCACACATGTTGTTTGAGGTCAGGAACGGTCCGATGACATATTAGGCGTTTCTTAACGTGTTCACAAACGACGTCGCGTTCCCCACCTTTAGAACGATTCCTTAAATGTTCGTCATAACATTTTTGCCCAAAAAATACTTTATTACGAAACTTACAAACGATATTGTCAACAACATGTTTTTCGGCTTTAAAACATGCTAAACATTTGTCTGGACATTTGTGTTTATCGCGATGTGTATAACTCTTTTTACACGTGTGACAATAGTAGTCTTTTGATAGAAATGCTGGCATAGACGTTGTAACGTCGTAGTGATTCTTGTTTTTGTGTAAGTAAAATATATTTATGGATTCTGGATTTGCCGTATGTATAATCTCGTTAAAATAATCCGTATCAACCACATTAATTTGGACGCCTAAGTGTTTTGCAAACGTGTTTATATCTTCTAATGTGTTCCCGTGGTCTGAAATAGGAACACCGGCCTCTTCATGCAACCTCAAAGCTTCGGTTTTTTGAAGTAGCCGAGAACCATTGAAACCGTCCCTAATTTGAGATTTTGTCCATTGGTCTTTGTTCAAATTCGCATGTGCCGTTACGATAGCACGGGCTAGGCATATCGTGTCTGTATTTTTCACAGTGATAATACATCTTTTACGACCGGTGTTATCCTTGGTAATTTTAATGTGTCTACCCTGGCCTCTTGGAATTTTCGACGACTGGACTTCGATTGTGACTTCGTTTAAGGGGACTTCCTTGTATTCTACATATTCCAAAACAGATTTCAACAACGTATAGAAAAATTGGTTGTCGTTTGTAATGGTTATCAGTTTTGTACTAAACGGATGAGCCCACGACGGGTGTGACACAATAACACGAATTTTATCACCCTGGACTAATCCACGGTAATCGATCGTTAAATCTATCGCTTTTTGAAATACGGCTACGTGGTCGGTCGGACCATATACGTAAACCGTATACGTGTCGAAATAGGTTGTAAACCGTGCATTCGCATTAGTGAACGTTCGTACAACTCTAAAAGGAATAAGTTTACGAAGTCGCCGTTCGTGTGCACGTATTTCTTTCTGCCATTTTTTAAACTCAGCACGTTCGCGTGTTCTCGTTGCCTTTGCGTGAAAACGGTCCATAAATCTGGTTCGCCGTTCGCCTTCTTTGGCTGACTCGGACATCCACTGGTTCGTTTCACGCTCTCGAGCCATATTCAAACGTACCAAATTCTTCGCTTCCAGTTTTTCGACAAACCTATCACGCCTGTCTTATTCCTTCTCGGCTTGTCGTGTCCATAATTGTGTCTCTTTTTCCAGGGCCTTTTTCAACTGTTGTTCTTTTTTCTTATTTTCCTTATCAATAAATCGGTCGCGACGTCCCGCTTCACGATCCGCCTCACGGTCCCAATTTTCGGGTTTTTTGCTCATTGTGTTATTTAATAATGGTTTTGAAGGCCGTTCGGATTTTTTGTGGTTATCCATTCTTTTATTGGTATAGAAAAAAAAATATTTTTTTTTATCTATGAAAGATAGAAAAAATCTAATTAATCCTTACTTTACCATTCACTGCCATAACGTACAAATACGATGGTGGCCTCCCAAACGCTTTGGCTGCTTGGTTAATACTAGAATACGTTGTTATAGTACCGTCGGGATTATTGATTTCAACAGTACGTGCACTGCGAAACGTTTGGTTCCCACGTTGTGTTTTAGGCGGTTCTATCCCTAGTTTTAGTGCAAGTTCGTGTTTGTTAAATGTTCCAAAATATTTAATGCCTGCAGCTTTAGCCATGATGTTTAATTCTTTTCGTGTGTAATTATTGTCTTCTTTCAAACGCAATTCGTTTGCTCTTTTTTGGGTTTCCATATGCTTTGTGCGGTTATTCATTTCTTTATTATAAGTATAAAAAATTTTTGAATTTTTTACCTGTATAAAAAATTTTTGAATTTTTTACCTGGTTTGTGTCTTTTTCCAAAAATTTACAAAAATAGTTTGTTGGTTTTCTAATCGTCTTCGCACAATGCCTTAACCTTGGGTCTTTTGCGTGGAGGAGCCTTTTTTATTTCGAGTTCGTCGACACGTATCAAAAGAGACGGATGCTCGTGGCCTTTGTAAATGGCAGTCACCGTAATAAGACCAGAAACCACGACAGATTTAACGTCCAACATATCTTCGTCGAATTGGTCGGTCCTTGGCTTCAAATATAAAGTTTTATACTCATCTTTCTCGACAAGGCAACGTAAAAGCGGTTTTGACAATGGTCGGTCTAAAAACCCTGTGGCTTTTTCTTCGACGGCTTTTAACCTTGAAAAAAGCTTGTCTTTAACATTAATACCGATCGAATAATTTCGAAATTTCTTGTTAAACGACAAGCCAAAATGTGAGTAACAGTCTTTTAAACCAAAAGTAATCGTGTCTTCGCCATGAACCAAATTGATATATTTGTCATTGGATTTCGAGACTTTAATGAATTCCGGGTTGAATGACATTGTTTCTACTTTATTTATGAAAATGGAAAAAAATATTTTCTCGATTTTTTTTTTTGAAAATTCCTTAAAAAAATTTTTCAAGGAATTTTTCCCGGGCGCCATCTTGGATTTTTTTTTGGATGACGTCAGCATTTTTAAAATTTTTAATGACCCAGCAGGATTTGAGGGGCCAGACAGTGACACAGCAGGATTTGAGGGGTCAGACAGTGACCCAGCAGGATTTGAGGGGTCTAAAATGACGATTTTAAAAACCATCGCTCAAAAGTACGAAAAATTGAAATTTGTCGCCTTCTGGCGTATGGGGTGCGCTATACGCCCTATCATAGACTACTTGGATTTATAATTGTTTTTATATTTTACATTTTTTGGGAATTAATTTTACAAATGGTTTTCAAAACTAGATATATCTCTTTTCTTGTGCTCATTAAATTTGTTTATCTATCAACAAATTGTTGATGTCCTTAAATTTTTATTCTTTAATGGTCGCAAGCAGCCGTCCTAGCGGCTCAAAAATTTAAACTATCTGTTTTGTAAGAGAAATTATTTGTTTATTAATTGTCAAGACGTCAAGCAAATGAATTTATTTTATTATAAATTATTTTCGGTACTCATATTTCTCTTTGGTAGTGGTTTGTGGGCGTGTAGCATTCGAATGACAGAGTATTCATCTGCTGGTCGAGAAGTCGGTAGTTCAGTTCACCTCTGTCTTTTGTTGATCATTGTGTATTAAGCATGGGAAAATTCTTAACATTTCAAAATTGTTTTATTTGTTTTTCTAAAGAAGCAGTCATAACATGTGGAATACAAACTACAAAATACTAATCCCGGGCATTGTACTGGACGACTCTCTCACATCTACTTACGGTTAATGAGATAGAGAATAACCATATAAAGCTGTGGTGGCCACGACTTGAGTAGTAAAATCAGGTGTCGCTATATAATGAAATAGAAATTGTTGCAATTCTCTATGCCAATCTGTTTTTCAATATAAGCTGTTTGAATGTACTTTTACACTGGTTTCAAAACATTTCTCTGCGTTACCCTGTGGTGAAGGGGAGTTACCTTTCTATGATTAATATTTATTTGCTACTTCGCAAATATGACTTTAGCTCTTCACTGGTAAATGGAAGTGGTCCATATTATCCGAACTTTTTATTTGGTAAACGATGTCTTGCAAACTTTTTATTTCAAATCAACATACTTTCGAGGTCTTTCACGTATTTCTAACATCATCAATTCAGGATACCTATTGCGACCAACAATCATAACCAGAAGAAGAAAATTTTGTGGAAAAGCCCCAAAAAATCACTATATCTAGGTGTTGATTTTATACTCCTTGGAACCATACTTTTTCTCAAAATAGTTGCTTGGTTTTCCTCAAACCTTGATGTCCATGGTGAGCAAGCTAAAGATTTAACTTTTTGACGTTGCTCTTTTTGGATAACTACCCAATTTCTGCTCAAAATAATACCCAAATTTGTTGCTACTGAATATTCATTTCGAATCTAATAAAACGACTTGAATTCTTTAACATCACCAGTAGCTGGCAACAACTCGGGTTGCTTGATTGCATCCCATGTGTTACATTAAGTGATTGTGCATAGTTTTGTCAATTTTGGATGTTTCGCAGTGGATTGGCGAAGATCATCTAGATTTATAGGGCAGGGGATTACATTTTTCGAAATATAAATAATGTACTACTCTAATTCTATTTTCTAATCCGGTAAAAAATGGAGTATGTAAGAGTGTTTGGACAAGAAATCAGGGTCTTTACTTTCGGGTCGATATTTAACAGTAAAATTTCAATCAATCTCGACACGAGTGCTCAACGCGGGCTAAGCAGCACAGGGACCGCGGAGCAATTTTTGGATTGAGGGGGCCGAATGCTTAGCTTCCCAAGGGCGGGAAGGGAGCTGGGGCAACAATCGAGTTACCATTCTTGCTTCGTTCTTTTTCAAGTTTTTTCCGTTTTTCTTCAACTATCTTGCGGTTGCGACGTGTTCATGTTTATTGTTGGGCTTTTTTTCGTTCTTTATTAGTAAATATTGGAAAAAATATATGTATATTATTTCGACCCAATCCTTTTGCCTCCTTTTGCTGGATTTCAGAGTGCGTTTTCCCAAAATCACAGCCAAAATGTTAATGAGGTGCTCTTCACCTGAGCTGTAACGCTACTTATTAGAAAAACGTCAAGTAGCACTGGTTATAACTAACCGCCATTCAATCAATCACAGGAAAACTATTGGGGGGGGGCCAAGGCCCCCGGGCCCCCCCTCCTCCGCGGTCCCTGCAGCAACATTTTGGGATAGGTAAGGATAGTTTTAAGTTGTTTATAATCAGTTATCACTTTGAAAAAGTGTTCAATTCCATAAACGATTCCTAGTGCTTGGCGTTCGATTTGAAAATAAAAGCTCTTAACTTCAATCAACGACAACAATAATTGTTGTAGGATTTCTTTGAGAAAGTATGGCACCAAAATGGGTCAAGTATCCGGCCAAAATACACTGTTTTTTTAATGCCTGTTTTAGAGATTTGAAAACAGTTTGCTCGGTTTAATTCCGTGCCGATTTGACACCTTTCTGGATTAAAAATTTTTGAAGCACCCTTTACAATAGGTGATTCTTTAACAGCAGTCACTTTCGAAAGACTAGGGGAAATCCAAATTTCTGAAGAAAACATTACCAAAATATTCGAGGTCAATTTGATCAAATTGGCGCTTGAATCGTAAATTTCTTTGCTTTGCCAGTTCGAAAACTATATGCGTAAGGCTGTATCATGCTCAGCTGCAGATCTACCTTCAATAATTTTGTCGTGATTGATATTCTTACAGCCTTTATTTCTACTTAACAGTTGTTGAATAGTACTTTGAAAAGACTCACTGTCACCTTTGCTCCAAAGTCTAAAGTTAATGCGGAAAAGCACTTGGCGGGTTGTCATGAAAATACTGAATAAACTTTGATAAAGTTCCAGTTGATAGTGGGCAGAGTTTAATTGGTAAAGTAGCATGCCCAATTCATCTTTGTCACAAAATCATCAATTGTGTGTTTGGGGTGCCGCTTACGCTTAATTTCTGTCATTCTGGTCTGCACATAGGGTTGCGTTGTATCTCTAGTTGATCTTTGACATTGTGAGCAGGAAAATGTAGAAATGCCAGGACAGTTCTTTTTTTCATTCTACCAATGAGCAAACAGCCACGGACGCCAATTGTTAGGATGGGCCGGATATCGTCACAGCGGAAACGTATTTTTTGCACCGTAACTTTACTTATTGGCTGTTGCAGAATACCGAGTTTAATTTGACATTTGATTTCTATTGCCGACTTTTGCCAAGTTCGCAGTATTTTGCACCAATTTGTGATCGGGTGTGGAATTCGTCCATTGTTTCGACATCCTGATGTTCATGTTGCAAAATTTAGATACTTAAGAAATTTCCTGGATGTGAAATATGGCAAAAGTACCTCGCAGGCTTCCTTGAATTTTTTTCCTTGCCACAGTCAGGCGAATTCTTGAAAATCTTCATGGGCGTAGTGTAAAAGTTATTTTCTCGAGCAGCTGGCTTCACTAATGTCCATTGCAGTCATCAAATTTTTAAACCGTTTCGAGTACTACTTACATCCCACAGGTTAAATTGATTCTTGACATCAAATTGTGAAAATTAGGGAATTGTAGCCATAATGAAACGATGAAGTGCTTCAAACAGATTTACTTAACCATCCTCGTCGCAAATATATAGTCGCACGTGTTTATGTACATATTACAAGTAATGCTCTTTTTCATACTTTCAGTAACATAAAGTGCTTCAAACAGGGACAGTATAGTTGGTGGTGTTCTTGTGAGGGTCTAGCTAAGTGGTAATGCATTCGAACTAGAGGTTGGGGGTTCAATTCTTTTCGCTAGCTCTTGTTGTCATGTGATATCGAAGTTAGATGACATGTCTAGAAAAAAGTTGAAAAAGCATGTTTATTATGATCGTGCATGTACGTCCAAACCAAGGAAGTGGGGTATCCCTGGTAGGAGGGAAGCTTAACATGAACCTGTGTTAGCTTCTAAGCTTGTCAAGCCAAGGCATCAGTCGGATGTCTCTAGCAGAAAGAGGAGAGGAGTACTCCCTAATCTATTTGATCCGCACCCCAAGAAATATAGAAAGCTAGACCCAAAAGAAGTTGAGAAATTTAGAGATAATTTAAATGCAACAAATCCAAGTATTCCTTTTGTTAAAATGATTCCTGATTCTAATGATATTATTGTTTTAGATTCTATAGTTGGTTTAATTACAAAAGGTTCTGTACTGGACCTTCAGCTAAAGAATTTCAGTAACAGGGCCATTTCGAGTAAGCAGTCTGCTCAAGAAAAAAACATGTCTGTAATGCATCCAAAAATCTTAAACAACCCAAAAATTTCTGCCTACTCATCTTCTAAAACATGTATTTCAGGTAAGAATTTTGATAGTGCGCAAAATGCTCAAAGAATTTCACAGGGAGAATGTCTTATAATATCTCCACCAAAACAACAACCAGTTAGCCTAGATGAAATAAGTGTGCGGTGTAAAAAAATTAAGCATAAACTTTTTGTTGATGAAAATGAAATAGACAAAATTGAAAATGAGACCAGAGGGCAGTCTGAGAACCCAAAATGGTTTGAATATAGATTTGGTCGAATCACAGCTTCAAAATGCCACAGGGTGGCCTGCCCACACAAGTCTAGCAAATCACCTTCTAAAATCATAAAGGAAGTTTTAAATTACAACCCTTGTGTTCAAACTAAAGCTATGAGGGATAGAATTAAATGTGAAAAACTAGCAATTACTGAGTATGTAAAAAAATGCAACAAAAAGGTCATTGTGGTCTTAAAGTTGAAAATTGTGGGTTTTTTGTAGCAAAGAATCGTAAATTTCTAGGTGCTTCACCTGATGGTCTTGTTCTAGAATCCCCTATGAGTAATAGAGGTAAAGAATGTCACTGTTAAAGACAGTGAAGCATTATCATTGGCTTTGGTAAGAAAATCAATATGCAAAAAAGATGGCATGGTTAATGAGAGGCACATGTATTATTACCAAATGCAACAGCAGTTATTTGTTGTAAACAGAACATGGTGTGATTTTGTGGTCAGGGGAAGTAATGGAGAACTTTGTTGCAAAAGAGTACTATATGATCCAACATGGTGGATCGAGAAATTAGCTAATTCATACATTTCGCCAGAAATGGCCTATCCCAGGCTAAGGGATGGACCTGACCGATATCACTTTTCTCAATAAATGATAAGCAAGTAGTTTTTGTATTTGCATGTTGTGTTCAAGGTTATATATAGGATATAGTTCTCATTGAAATAATTTGTAATCAATATGAACATTATTTAACATTTTTGTACACGTTTACAGTACAGTTATTGATGTTATTTGTGTATCAACAAATAAGCAAAAGAAATTGGTTTATGTTTAAATCTGACCACAGAAGTCGAATATGTATCATGTACGTAAGAGTTGGATTCTGCCAGTTTACTAGCAGACAACACACAGTCCAAATCTGATTGATTACACTATTTATACTTAAGGGACTAATTTGGTCAAAAATATGCCATCCCTTTACCCGCCTAATTGCACGTTCTACGTGTATCCTAACATTAGCAATTCTCATGGTCTCAAAGCAGTCTTCTTTTGAAAACTGGTCCATTGTAGACTGCCTCTTGGGTGGGATGAACAGCCTAACCTGTTTGGTCGCTAAAAGGTCTTGTATTCCAAAGCCACGATCTGCCATAACTTCATCTGGGTGTTCTAACAGGTCCACAAAGTGACTTTTCTCAACAATTTCTCTGTCAGATATGGTACTCCCATACAGGTTGCTTACAAATGTAACCCAAACATTAGGAGATATATCAACCAGCCCTTTATAAGTATTGTGTGTTTTATACTCTGAATAAAATTCACTTTGTTTCTGAAGATCTTGGGGTTTTTCACACTTAATCTCTGTGCAGTCTATAATTCACCTTACATTTTCAAACCGGCCCCTAAAGGCTTCAGGTAGGTGCAACTTAGTTACTTCACTTGAAGCCCAAACTGGCAAGCTTCCAAGCATCACATAAATGTAGTTACTCCAAGTTATTATTATGTCTGATACAGAAATGTTGAACCTAAAAGCCAAGTCATATGCTCTAACAAACCAACTCTGAGTCGAGTTAGGAATAACCAAAACTCAAAACTTTTTTCAGTTAAATCAAGGTATGGAAATACATTATTAGGGTTAACATCAGTAGAATTCCTAACATAACTATAGTATGTTAATCTAGAACTATTAGGTTCTATATGTATCTCCAGAATTCAATATTAAGCGTTTCATAGTCAGGAAATCCTGTGCAAAAGTTTATGTATTCATTGCTACCTGAGAGTTTGTCAAAAGCAAACTTCGAGACAAATTATTTTTTCTTTGCTACTGCAAGTTCTCTTTTCAGCTGCTCTGCTTCTTCTCTCATTTCATTGGTAAATTTATCTAAGGCCAAAAGAGGGCCAAAACAGATAATACCTTTATCGGATGAGTTAGATGGTATTGGTGAACCTGCAAGAGGTTGATCGTCATGCTCATACTTGGCTTGTGATTCATTTCAGCGATCCTTTTACTTCTCAAATTTTAAACGTTCTTCCCTGGAGTCGTTAGTTACAGGTGCCCATTCAAACACTGAAGGGATTCCTTCTTTCTTTAAATCACGTCTATGCCCTGTTAAACTATGTTTGAAGTCCGATGGTGTAAAATGGGCTGAACAACAAAACTTATTTGCAATGTTTTTGTAAGAAGCGTCTCCCCTTCGCATTGTAACTTCCCACTCTTTTCTTAAATTATCATTCTTAGGAAACACATGAAAAAACAAATCACTTCAAACATTACATGTCGCAGCTGCACAACACTTATGTCCCATTTTCAGGTTTGTAATTTTTTCTTCGTCCGCCATCTTGATGTTTCACTATACATGTATTCCTAATCTTTGGCCAAGGGCTATTAAGCTTCGTTTCCGTGCAGCATTTAATATTTTGTTGATTCAGTGTATTTCAGCAATGCAAGATTTACACCAAGTTGGATCAAACAATTATTCTAAGGATGCTAATAAAGTGCGGGAGGGATTAAAAGACTAATTTAATGCAGTAAAAAGTATTGATTGGGAACTTGAATTAATTGATAGAACACTCAACTCATTGGATCACTAGCTATTATACTCGATAACAACATTGTTACATGTTAATGACACCATGTTGAATAAACGGATTGTTAAAATAACTGGATTTAAAAATGAAATTAATACTAAATGATAATTATCATTCATGAATAAATTTACAACAAAATTATAAAACATATTATTAAACATGATATTTTATGAAACATGCATGACAATAAATATTCATAGAAAATAAACAGAGGATACTAAGCAGTGCAACATGCCCCCCAATTTTATGCAACTGATGGTTAGAATAATGGCGGAACAGCCAGTTCTGTGTTTTTATTGGATACAATCTTCAAAAATTCCGATTTGAGTGGCCCTTCTGTTTATTTTTATTCTATGTATTCCATAAGAAATATCTCATTCATAAGCAAGTATGCAAACAATAGTGATGGAACACATCTGCAACAAATATTTATTTAACAAATAAGGAAATGTCAGTCAACTTCACCTTCAAACACAATGTTATGAAGGATTTAATTTATCTCGATTTTTGCTAGTCGTTTCTTTTTCAATGGAAGCTGCTTCCATATTGAAATTCTTTGGAATTTTTAAAATACAACGCATCTTCATATTTATCATCTTTCAAAGCCTTTGTTAGGTATCACCAAATTCGACCTATATAATTCACACCACTAACACCCCGCAATATAACGTTGCCAATCTCTTGTCTTCTTTACTAAATTCTCTCACTTACAATGCACATTTTCTTTGTGATTGATTTCAATCTCGATGCTTCCTGTTGTTGCAAAAATATTTGAAGCAATTATTTCCCAACAGCTTGCTAATTATTTGGAAGTAAATGGAGTAATAGTGAAGTAGCAATTTGGTCTCAGAAAGAAGCACAAACAGCACAAACAATTGGTGTTGCAACATAGATAAAAGCTAGTTAAATGTGGTCATTTTTTTGGACCTGATAAAAGCATTTGATTGCGTAAATCACAGCATTCTTCTGAAAAAAAAATACAATGTTAAAGTATAAATAGAGTTGCCTTTTCGTTTTTTGAATCGTATTTAACAATGCAAGCGTGTGAGATTGGGCAAAATATATCGCAACAACACAAGATCTATTGTTGAGTTCTCCAAGCATCTGATTTTGGACTATAAGAGAAAGCAAAGTCAGACGGGATTAACATTTAAAGACGCTAGGCATTATCGTTGATGATCAGCTAACATGGATGAAGCAAGTAAAGAGCACTGTTTTCAAGGTGTCTACAGTAAGGCTAATGGCATGCTGAGACGAATATTATTTAAAGTTGTGTCCCATACAACAAGAACATTAATAAAAGTTTATAGCGCTATAATACTGCCATATTTTGATTGCTGCAGCCTTGTTTACAATAACCATACGACATCGCAAGAAAAGAAATACTTACGGAATTAAATTTACTAGCCTTTAACCAATCTTTGGCAGAAAATCAGGTTAAAGTTTATTCATTAAGTAAAAAGTAATGATGTATAGAATAAGTGTTTCAAATCACTAATAATCAAAACAATAATTTACGCAGTAATGGTAATGACTTTCTTTTACAAAAGCTGAAAACAAATTATATGATTAAAGTATTACTTATCATAAACCAATAGCGTGGAATAAACTGCCAAATAAGGTTAAGGCAGTAAGTACGTCTACTAGCCAATTCAAGGCTGTTCTCGACCGCAACTTTTGCAAATGTTTTGTAAATAGTGCATCCTTTATATTTTAACTTTGATTTATTTATGTAATGTTTATAAATATTTTAAAGGGCGCTTATAAATCACCAACCCAAGTGTGCTGAACAGATACCGTTTTTAAATAAGAGTTATAATAATAATAACAAAATAATAATCGCTTTTCAATTCCATTTTAAAAAACGATCAGAGGAACACACGTTAAAAAGCAATGAAGCAAGAAGCTGTCAATTTGCACCTGCACGTCAAAAACGTTTTTTTGTAAGATCATACAGTATTAAAGACTTATGACAGAATAACTATCTTCAGCGCACGAACGAACATTAAAACCTATGTTTCTTAACTAACGTTTGGTTTAAAGTTCAGCATAGCGATATTTCTTCAACATTTACGTTAATCTGATGAACATGACACCGCTTCACTTTTGTCTCGTTTGCTTGGCAGTTTTACCTTTAATTCAAACTTCTACACAGTCCACTAAAGCGCATGTGAGCAGATCATTAGCAAAAGAGACAGCAGCTTTTCATGAAAATTCTCATTCTTCGTCAGCCCAAACAGGCAGAGGGCAAAAAAGAGGATTTGACTCGAAAATGGGAGGATTCCTCGGTGGGAAAATGTTTGATTATTTCCTGTCAAGGTTTGTCAAATAAGCTAGTCCTTATAATTGTTTAAGTAGTTTAGTATTTCAATGGTAAAGGAAAGGTGAATAAAAATAAAGAATAAAGTAAGAAGTAAAGTGAAAATCGACGTTGGTAAAGAAGGACCTTCGTCTAGGTCTTCGCTCGAAGCTTCCCGACGAAAAGCCTTCGCTCGGAACGTCGCTTTTGACTCTTATTTTGTGAAAGGACCTACAGCTTTCGTGTACTAGTAAAACACGATCCATCTTTCGTGCTTGACACCATTGCACTGATAAGATATTTCAATTTGAGAGACAAAACAAGCAAAGAATGTTGCGATATGCCTACAATTTTTGCGATATTCTATCCTATCCTAGCGCTAGCGCATAATTATAAATTATTGGCGTTTTTTTGCTAAGCACGTGCTCAACTCTCTCATTCTTTCTCTTAATTTGAGGATCGTAAACTCTAATGTCGCGATTGCGTAGTTTTGAATTTAAAGATTCGGAGCATTGTAATGGTTTGTCGAACCTGATCAGAAGTGTCTTTGCAGGATAACTCACTTCAGATTTTGGCATTAAGAATTTGCTTCTTTAATGAGAAATTAAAGATAAAATTGCAGAGATGTCAACACTCGCATTACGCATTTAAGAACTTTAAAGATGATCCGAGTATCGTATGCCTGTCAAACAGATAAGGCCGCTTTTCCCTATTATACCGGTATTTATACGCGCGCACGCTGAAAAGCCTGTATTCTGGTGTTTCTCAGGGTTAAGGTTCTCATTGTAAATAATTCTGACTAGTATTTAGGGATGTTGCAGTGTTTAGCTTACCGTGGATATTAGAAATACGTGTTGAAAATTTTATTATAAAGAGACTCACCGAGAGTGCATATTAGTGTTCGACACCTAGAAAAGGAAGAATATATCCACCTGTGAGTGAAACATTAGGACATGCATGCTGTTAATTAACCTTTTAAAAATAAATCCGATTCTTTATTCCTATCCTATTATTTCATATAACTAACTTCTATCTATTAAAGGGTAATGGCAACAAAAAACATTTATTGCTCATTCAAAGAGCTTTTGAAGCAACTAAGAAAGCTAGTTATGGGTTTTTCATATCTCGCATGATTCTTGGGATATTTGGATTCAAACATGTAAGCTGCCCGCCATCTTGGATAAATTCTTGATCTCATTACATACATGTCATAAGACTCATAACGGAGCAAGTAACAAACAATAGTTTCTGGTTTGTCCTGTTCAATGCTTATCAACAGTGATCTCACTTGTGACGTAACATGCAGGTCCTTGAAAATCAAAGATGGTGGACATCTCGTGTGTTTCAGCCCAAATATCGTAAGAATCAAGCTAGACATGAAAAAGCTGAAACAGCTGAGAGGATTCTGTACCATTTGTAATGCTGACGTGAAAACAGCCCTTTCTCTTTACACCCTCGACTATTTCAACATCTTGGGTAGAAGCGACCACGCACTATCTACTATACTATGCACCTTTCTACAGTTCGAAAGGAAACTGATGCTAATCCTCTCTCTAATGGTATTACAGCTAGGGTAGAATGCAGGGTGGCACAGAGCCGTAGAACATTAAAAAGGGAGTGGGTGTAGAAACAAATAATTAGACCTGGGGGGTCTGATCTTGACATTGCCCTATAGCCATGTCAGTGTTAAACACGAGTTAAAATTGCTTAAATATAATGAGGCGCTAGTAGTAATATAGGTACCGATCGAGCCGGATTTTTAGGGGTGTGCAGGGATGTGCGGAGGGGTGTGCACAAAGGGATGTGCAAAGGGGTGTGCAGAGGGGTGTGCACAAAGGGATGTGCAAAGGGGTGTGCAGAGGGGTGTGCACAAAGGGATGTGCAGAGGGGTGTGCAGGGATGTGCAGAAGGGTGTGCACAATGCGTTACGTACACAAGCCGTTACGTGCACCCCGTGACGTACGCTATAGTCGCGCTCTGATTGGTTAATGGTTGGCGTACGTATGCCCCGTGACGTACACCCCGTGACGTACGCCATAGCTATGCTCTGATTGGTTAAAACAGCGTACGTATGCCCCGTGACGTACACCCAGTGACGTACGCCATAGCTATGCCCTGATTGGTTAAAACAGCGTACGTATGCCCCATGACGTACGCTATAGTCGCGCTCTGATTGGTTAATGGGTGGTGGCATAAACTATATAAATTCGCCGTCGAGTCGAGCATACATCAATGTTAGGATTACACTTGGTTTGGTGTCTTTGGTTCAGTCAAAAACCGATTATTATTCAAGACGCTAGAGAAGGAGTGGAACGCCTGATAAAAGCATTGGAGAATCGTCAGAATACAATGGAGTGTTTACATGGTTTACCAGCATCTTCAACAGTGACGCAAAAGGGCACGTTTTGGTTCTGTGGTGAAAATCCGAGCTGTGAGTTCTTTTGCCCCGATCAAGATTGCTACATGTTTGGAAAAGCTGTGACGGCCTATCGTGAAAGTGGTTGTGTACATCCAAGGTGTTATGGACATGGGCGCCTGGCAAAGCTGCGAATGGTTAAAGATAAGAATAACCAGAACTATGGTAGACCGTTCTTTGTGTGTTCCGAAAGAGATAATCCCTGTTCCTTTTGGCAATGGGGTGATGTGTTCGAAGGTATCAAGCCCATTTGCCGACATGGTCTGATATGTCGCACCAAGAAAGTGAAGAAAGAGGGTCCTAATCAGGATCGTTTATTCTATTGTTGTCCTCATCCAAGAGAAAGTGCTTGTGACTTCTTTGAGTGGAAACCTGACGAAGACCCCCTTGAGCCAGGTTGTGTTTGTCTATTTAGTATGCCACCATCTTACCGATATACAGTGAGAAAGACCGGGGAGATATTTACTAGCAAGGAAACCGATCGTAAGAAAGCGTATGACGAGTTCCTTCGCCAAAAGGAAGTCGATGAACTGATTCAGGACTTACAGATCTGCTAATGACTATAACAAAAGTGTAACTGTATATATAATTAAATAAACATTATCTACATTTATATCGTGTTATTATGTTGTTGTTGTTCATTCGTGTAGACTTTTCTTTGAGTAAGCATGTCATGTTTAAAGGGTGGGTTGCCCTCTATAAAATTTAGAAGAATACGTTTCATGTTTGCCTGTTGCTCAGCGGGACAAACCCATGAAAGAGTTGTTGGAAGAGACCGAGAAAAACAGCTCGTATATCCACAAGCAGGGTTTCAACCTCGTCGAGTGTTGGGAATGCGAATGGCGAGATATGAAAAAGACAAACAAGGACTTGCAACGTTTCATTGCTACTCGACTTCGAAGACCCTTGGATAAAGTAAAAACGATGACACTTCAAACTATTCTCGGCGCTGTGAAAAATGAAACATTATTTGGTTGCATCGAGTGTGACATTCACGTTCCGGAACATTTACGTGAGCATTTTTCTGAGATGTGTCCCATCTTCAAAAACACTGAGATATCTCGAGATGACATCGGTGAATTCATGAAAGCGTACGCCGAGGAGAATGACATCATGAAGCGACCAAGACGAAGTCTAATCGGCAGTATGATAGGTGAAAAAATTCTGTTGGCTACTCCTCTCTTAAAGTGGTATTTGGAGCATGGTTTAGAGGTAACGCGTGTCTATCAAGTGATAGAGTATACCCCTAAACCATGTTTTAAACCATTCGGTGATGCTGTGTCTAATGCCCGCCGCGCTGGGGACGCCGACCCTTCAAAAGCTATTATCGCGGACACAATGAAACTCGTGGGCAATTCATCCTATGGAAAAACCATTACTAACAAAGAACGACATCGACAAGTTAAATTCTGCGACGACGACGAAGTACCTAACCTAATAAACTCCCCATTCTTCCGCGAACTGAACCCCATTGATGATGATACCTACGAAGTCCAAAGCAGCAAGAAAAAAATTAAATTGGACTTGCCTCTTCAAGTTGGATTTTTTGTTTACCAATACACCAAATTACGTATGTTGCAATTTTATTATGACTTTTTAGATAAATATGTAGATAGATCCGATTTTGAGTATTGTGAAATGGATACGGACAGCGCCTATATTGCTATAAGTGGTGAGAGTCTGGAAGATTTAGTTAAACCTGAAATGATGCATGAATTTGAAAACGATAAATGTAATTGGTTTCCTCGAACAGACACGGTAGAGCATGCTAAGTATGATAAGAAAACGCCGGGATTATTTAAAGTAGAGTGGGAAGGGGATGGAATTATAAGTTTATGTAGTAAAACGTATTATTGTTTTGGGGATGGGAAAGACAAATTTAGTTGTAAAGGGGTGAACAAGAAAAATAATGTAATTAATAAAGATAAATATTTAGATGTAATTTTAAGTAAACGTAGTGGGTCGGGTGTAAATAGGGGATTTAGAGTTATGAACAATAAGATGTGTACATATGTTCAAGTTAAAAACGCTTTTAGTTACTTTTATCCAAAACGTAAAGTTTTGGAGGACGGTGTTTCAACCATTCCATTAGATATTTGATCTGTAAATAGCTATTTTGTGAATATATCTTTTCAACAACTAACATGTGTGCGTGTTATTACCATCTGTGTCTTATTTACTTTACCCCTAGGCGATTAAACTTATTAATAATGTTGACAACACGATATATGTGGTTTTGGACAATAATAGAATCGAGTTCGTGAGCGGGCATCGGTTTGTTTTGCTGAAACGGGACTCGCGGGACTTAATTTGTCCCTCCACGGGACTTTGTGTCCCTCCACGGGACTTTTGCAAAACCTAATATCACTTTGCGGGACTTGCGGGACACAATTTGTCCCTCCACGGGACTTTTACAAAACAGTATTTAGTTTTATGTTTAACAATATTTAGTAATATGTTTAAGTTCAATACTTTTAGTTTGTATCATGCCGCGTCTACGTAAAGACTGTCCCCTGTGTGGGAAGCAAGGCTTGTTAAAACTTTCTAATCATTTGGCCGATTATCATCACTTGTCGACAAAAGACAAACAATATCATTTAAGGCAAGCGAAAATTCTCCCGTTGGATCGCATTTTAAACGAACTTATGAAAATACATCAAAGCGATAGAATATGAAATGGTATATAGCTATAACGTTTTTGCAAACTTACGTTGCTCAGTTTAGTCATGTATTCGTTACAACTAACACATCCCTTTGGCCTCCTTGTCTCAGGCGGTACAAAAACTGGCAAAACAACGTTTGTCAAGAAATTGTTAGGCAACGTTCAAGTGATGATTGACCCACCACCTGAGAACATTAAATATTTTTATTCCGAGTATCAGGATACATTTGCTGAGATAAAATCATTAGTTCCGAACATTGAGTTTATTGAAGGTGTACCAGATGTAATATTCGACAGTATCAACCCCAAGACGCGAAATCTTTATATATTTGACGATATGATGGGGGAGCGAGATTCGGTGATTGCGAAATTATTTACAAAAAAGTCTCATCATGGCAATCTCAGCGTGATTTACATAGTTCAAAACCTATTTCATCAGAGTAAAGATCACCGCACCATTTCATTAAACGCCAGTTATATTGTGTTAACAAAGAACGTCAGAGATGCAAGTCAGGTTATTCATTTAGCTAAGCAAATTTACCCCAACAACGTCAAATATTTTCAACAAGCATATCAAATGGCGACAGCTGAACCATTTTCATATTTATTTATCGACCTAACACCCACATGTCCGGATGAAACGCGCTTAAGGTCTGGCATATTTCCGAACGACAAACACTACGTCTATGTACCGCGAACATAAAACAATTTGTTTCATCGCAACAAGTTTCATTTAGTCATGTCAGCTCGTCTTAGAAGGAACTCTGACTTTTTAAAAGTGTTACGAAAGTGTACTCCGGCTCAACGAAAGGCGCTACTTGAAGTCGCACACGACGATCTGCTAGAGGCGTTGACAGAGTGCTGCATGAACGTTTATTTAAAAACGATTAAAGTTAATCCCAGTGTGTTGAAACGATTGACCCCACTCAAAGAAGATTTACGTTTTGTCGCTGACAATCGGAACCCTTTGAACCAGCGAAG
Organism: Muricea muricata; assembly: GCA_963855995.1. Taxonomy (NCBI): domain Eukaryota; kingdom Metazoa; phylum Cnidaria; class Anthozoa; order Malacalcyonacea; family Plexauridae; genus Muricea; species Muricea muricata. The sequence goes on from OY979716.1 coordinate 106,463,848, forward strand.
AGAAGTGCTTTTACAAAAGGGCGAAGGTTTTTTGTCATTAATCCTTACACCGTAGTTGAACAATTGGCTAGTCTTTTGACTCAATAATGGAACACGTGAAGCGGTTAGTCCTCATGCCAGAGCATATGGTAGAGAATACAACACAAAGTAAACCATTGGTTCCACCTTTGACCTCTCAAGTGAATCATTTAGATTCGGAAATGGATAGTTTACTTAAGAGACAAGACATCACTCAAGATGAAAAAGCTAGACTGTATAGTCAAATTCTTCAACGCTACTTGAATTATTATGATAAGAGAATGAGTCAGCCGGTTCGAGTAAGTGTAGTACCCTCTAAACCGACTACAGAGAAGCCGGAAACACAACCAGAACCTGTTGATCTACCCGACAATATCGAAACTGATATTCTAGAAAGTGTCCCTCCTACGATGAAAACTAGAGCCCGACAACTAGTTAAGAAATTAAAGGAAAATAAAGATTTGATTACATAGGACGACAAAGCCCAGCTGGTATACGAGGGTAAACCTGTACCGGGGAGTAATGTGATAGATCTTGATAACGATGCGCTACGTCACCGGAAGAATTTTAATCCTCAAGGATGGAGACTTTTCGCAAAAGCCTTGAGTGATGTTAATATCCCAGAGGGAATTGTTAGGAATGAGAATCACTTAAAAACAATACGAGATTATAAAATCGGGGCTCTACATCAACCCGAACTAGGAGAAGTTAGTAGCGTTGCTACAGCACCTTTGCTGGGGATTAAGCCTAAAGCTAGAAAACGGCGAGCTCAACAAGCTGGACGACCATACAAATGGTTTAAATAGTGTATAACGTATGAAATAAATTTATGAAACTAAAATAACTTGTTTGTCTTTTAATACATTTATTGCACAAAAAACCATTTACATATAAAATCCCTTACAAGCATATCGTTCCATTCCTTATCGTTCGTAAACATATTAGTAATAGTTGACATGGGTATATTTCTACATCTATGTAATGCATAAAACAAGCAGTACTGGCCGCACACATTAGACCATGGCGACTGTAAGACATGTTTATTATAAATATAAGTACTGCTATTGTTTTCTAGAAACGTTTTAAAGTGTTCGCTGTAGTAGGTAGGTCTTTGCCCGTAAGAATCCATAAACTCTCCAATTCCATCAGCTGGCAGGTAAATAGCTACCCAGGGCGTGCCGGGGCCATCACTACCATCGACATTTACAACAAATCCCTTGGGCTTTTCTGATATAGTGTCAGGTAGTCGATCTGAAGGTAGTACGCTAGTAAACACAGACTTGGTGAATGGATCACTTTGAAGCACGTTTAAAATTTGAAGGGTGTTCATTCTAACTGTTAAAATCACAGAGCACGTTGCGGCTAGCGTCAATCTCAATAAGGTTTTGAAACTCTCCGAGCACCATGATATTTATAGCCAGGTTAAGAGCTGTACCAAACTGAACTTCCAGTGAGACATTACCATTTTTAATAGGTTGCAGATGATCTCTGGCGCAAAGATCAGCTGTCAGTTCAAACACGAACAATGTGTAGCCGTTAGCGTATTCGTCACGCGTGATGCCATTCCCTTCGTTCTGAAACAACTTGTTTGAACCAGCAAACAATGTCTGAAACGCCGATACATAGTTGGCACCTCCTAAATCACCAAATTTCATCTGTAGTGGTTTGCTAGGTAAATGTTCCCCATTTACAGTTAATCCAAGATAGGTCATATCGTAGTTTTTAAAATTGAATGGATTCTTCTTAAAAGATCCGTTGAAGGCCGTGGAATCAACCATACCAATGACAATTCTATCAGGTAATTGTCCCTGAAAGATATTGGGTTGGTTTCCAGAGTAGTTCCCTCTTGGGGCGGAAAACACTTTGCATTCAACTCTGTTGATGGGGTACTTGGCCGTGGTATGATTGAGGGCTTCTGTATGACCAATCATGACGGTAGAAGAAACATTGACCCTGCGTACACGAAAGACACAATCTTCTATCACAACTTTGTAGGTGGCTGGGTCGGCTGAAGATACCAAAGAAAAGGCAGGACTTGTTCGCACAAGCTTGAGCTTAATAGGAATCCCACCCAAAATGTAACGTTCTTGGGCAAAAAGATCAGAATGAATTTTTCCCTCCATGGAAACCATTTTGCTTTCCTTAGAAAGATTATAGCGCTCCTTTAGTCCGGTATTCAAAACATCGGCATTTGCCACAGGATTTACAGAGTCCATTTTCCCGGCTTTGTCTTTGTAAAACAACCCGGATGTAAGCTGCGACGATTTGGTATCTTTACTAAAATTTAATATGGTTTCTATGTACGCTCTGTACGGATATGCTGTGCTTGAAGGTGTAACTAGTTTATTGTTTAAGAAAACGTCAACTTGAGAAAATAATGCGTGCATCCACAGGTTCACAGGGCCTACTTGCTCGTCGGCATCCAGATCGGCACCATTTGCCTTTGTTATTTTTGCTTTCACGTGAAGGTAGCTGTTTGCCAGGTCTGTGTAGACGTCGGGATTAGCGGCACAAAGGAATTCAATAGTGTCAGAAGTTTGAACGCTTGCAACAGGATCAACACTTTCCCAAAACCCCTTGTTCATTTCAATTTGTGTAGGTGGTACTGTAAATAATTCGAGTTCTGATTTTCCACATCCACATGAATCTTTATGAAGGACATTTACTGCTTGCGCCATTTTTTAGTAGGTGGACTATCAAAAATATTTTCTTGTGTATCGAGTGGTGATGTTCTCCGTTTACTTGCTCGAGTGGAAGTGACGACTTTCTTTCGAGAATTAGTATTTAAACGTTTTGAGGGTCCGGACTGATTTGTGCTCTTAGAACCTCCCCCAATTTGACGTTTGACATTATCCACACCCTGTTTTGCTAGATCATTCACAGCTTGCCGTCCTCTGCTTGCGACTGCTTGTTTTACGCTTTTTCCTTCTAGTACGTCTTGACCAACATTCACGGCTGTTTTTATTGCTTTTTTACCGAGCGCGTTTACACCTTTCTTGACCAAAGGTATGGCAACACGAGCAATACTCTTGAAAAAACTACCAAGCCCATACCCCCGCTGTATCCTATCTCCATGGAAACCACGTAGGCCCCCACCATTTTGACTTCTCAAGTAATACACTTTACATTCGTTTGCGTCGGGTATATACGTATGCCTCATAGTTATATGAATAAAGGAGATCTCCTCTGTCTGAAATGAAGTGTTACGATCACCTTCCCAAACTCAAATGGTACTTTTTCCTGTGTATCATCCTTTATATCTATCTCCACCGTCTCAAACGACTTTACATTCACTGGGACATATTGAAGATTCGGAAAATTTACGCTTACATTATCCCCAAACTCGCCACTGCACTTGACAACTTTGAGCAAGGAAACTTTACTATCACCTACTAGCTGTGGCTCAACAATATCCGTGTACAAATACATGGCATGAAATCCAGCCTCTAAATCTACAGGTAAAGGGGCTTCCGTATTCTTTGCTATCTCCAATTCTTTTTTATCAAATCCAACCATACTTGCAAACCGACCAGTCAAAACCAACCTCGCCTTGTTTCTCACATGTACAGTCATTTTTCGAGTTAATTGATTGTATGTCAGCCAGATATCCCCATTTGCGTCAGTCTTTAACGTTTTATTCACAGCGGAAACAAACTCCTTAACGGTTGGGTAGTACCCATGCGGGACAGTACTTGTCAAGAAATAACCCTGACCACCACTATCGGCGTAAATATGACTGTCGAAACCTTTACGTAAATTGTACCAGCTACGAGGGTACTGGAACTCAGAGAGTGCCACTTCCCATTCTCCTGTCAGTTCTAAAGGTTGAGCTAGTTTGGTTTTAAAATTTGTCAGCGTGTTGGCTGGATCGAAAATATTCCATAGAACTGTTCGATGGAAGAGTAAGGTAAAACTGACTGGCCATGGCTATAAGTGAGCGACAAATGAACACAACACCCGTAATGTCATTGGTTATATACGTTTATTTTGAAATACTTTTTACATTACTCGCAGGTATCCAGGAATTAAAACTATCTGGATAACCTAACCACTTGACAAAATGCTCCTTTTGTTTATTACGCATGCGTGATTTAATTACTCTCTCGACTCTATAATAGTCACTATCTGTCTTAATAACTTTCTGTAATTCAGGTTCATAAAATGTCCCTTCTAATTCGTCTCCGTGATAATCCGCAATTTTATACACAGGGGGTTTTCTTTGTATCCGCTTTGTGATCGTGAATACCTCTTCGGTCCAACTGGGGAGGTAACCCTTTTTAAACGTTCGTCTTGCTTTACTTATTCGAACTTGGTCTCCAATGCTAAATTTGTACTTAAAAAGCTTATTTGCTTCATCACCATACAGTCTTTCCCACACAACACTTTCGTTTTGAAGATTGACATCGCTTGGTCGCATTCCAATGCTACGATGTCTCGAATGATTATAGGAACGTACTAATTTCTGTAAGACATCAATATACTTGAGCGTATTATTCGCCGTGAAATATTTCCACATTTTTCCCTTCAGCGTTCGATTAAACCGTTCAACCACTGACGCTTTGGTCTCGTTATATGTGGTGAAGAAAAAAATCTTCTTTTTCTTTAGAAATGTTTGAAACAGTCTATTTGTAAACTCTGTTCCCTTGTCGGAATGTAACTTTTCAGGTTTCCGTCCTTTTTTCAGGATTTTTTCAAACGCCTTAACCATTATTTTCCCCGGACTTTGTCTTCAAGGGTTCTACCCATGCATACTTAGACAATACATCAATAACAGTTAAAATATACTTGAAACCATTATTTTCTTTGCTTAGTGAATCTATAATAACTAAATCGGCTTCCCATTCTTTATCTATACCCCCGACAATGACTCTATTTCTCCTAAATCTGTAACGGACCGGTCTATGTAAAGTATATGTGTCTTGTTGTCTCAACTATGTCCTTATCTTATTACGAGATAGTTGGAACTTGCCGTCTTCTTTTGCGGCACGGTAAACAGCCTCCATCCCGCCAAAACTCGCCGGACTTTCGGGGTTGTAATACAGGTCGTGGAGGTACTTCTCCGCCATCAATTTCCGACTGTTGAATCACAATCTTTCCTGAGCAACAGGCAAACATGAAACGTATTCTTCTAAATTTTATAGAGGGCAACCCACCCTTTAAACATAACATGCTTACTCAAAGAAAAGTCTACACGAATGAACAACAACAACATAATAACACGATATAAATGTAGATAATGTTTATTTAATTATATATACAGTTACACTTTTGTTATAGTCATTAGCAGATCTGTAAGTCCTGAATCAGTTCATCGACTTCCTTTTGGCGAAGGAACTCGTCATACGCTTTCTTACGATCGGTTTCCTTGCTAGTAAATATCTCCCCGGTCTTTCTCACTGTATATCGGTAAGATGGTGGCATACTAAACAGACAAACACAACCTGGCTCAAGGGGGTCTTCGTCAGGTTTCCACTCAAAGAAGTCACAAGCACTTTCTCTTGGATGAGGACAACAATAGAATAAACGATCCTGATTAGGACCCTCTTTCTTCACTTTCTTGGTGCGACATATCAGACCATGTCGGCAAATGGGCTTGATACCTTCGAACACATCACCCCATTGCCAAAAGGAACAGGGATTATCTCTTTCGGAACACACAAAGAACGGTCTACCATAGTTCTGGTTATTCTTATCTTTAACCATTCGCAGCTTTGCCAGGCGCCCATGTCCATAACACCTTGGATGTACACAACCACTTTCACGATAGGCCGTCACAGCTTTTCCAAACATGTAGCAATCTTGATCGGGGCAAAAGAACTCACAGCTCGGATTTTCACCACAGATCCAAAACGTGCCCTTTTGCGTCACTGTTGAAGATGCTGGTAAACCATGTAAACACTCCATTGTATTCTGACGATTCTCCAATGCTTTTATCAGGCGTTCCACTCCTTCTCTAGCGTCTTGAATAATAATCGGTTTTTGACTGAACCAAAGACACCAAACCAAGTGTAATCCTAACATTGATGTATGCTCGACTCGACGGCGAATTTATATAGTTTATGCCACCACCCATTAACCAATCAGAGCGCGACTATAGCGTACGTCATGGGGCATACGTACGCTGTTTTAACCAATCAGAGCATAGCTATGGCGTACGTCACGGGGTGTACGTCACGGGGCATACGTACGCCAACCATTAACCAATCAGAGCGCGACTATAGCGTACGTCACGGGGTGCACGTAACGGCTTGTGTACGTAACGCATTGTGCACACCCTTCTGCACATCCCTGCACACCCCTCTGCACATCCCTGCACACCCCTCTGCACATCCCTTTGTGCACACCCCTCTGCACACCCCTCTGCACATCCCTTTGTGCACACCCCTCCGCACATCCCTGCACACCCCTAAAAATCCGGCTCGATCGGTACCTATATTACTACTGGCGCTCACGTCATTTCCACGTTATTCTCACATCTGTCTTTGGCGTCGTATCGTCTTTCGTGTACTTTTCAGCCAGCAAAAAAGGACAGGGGGACTTGCGGCTCTGTCGGTTCTCTCGTTGGATACGTTTGTTGGTGACGACTTCTTCCCCCAATGCGCTGCACAATACCATTGGAGAAAAGTCCGGCATGAGTCTTTGTTTTGAACTTCGGAAGGAAAAAACTTTAGAGCTTTTTTAGGGGAGGGGGTCAAATTATGCCTAAATCCAACTAACTAAAGAAGAAATAATTTCTTTTGATGTTCATAATCTTGCTCGTAACGTCTTAACTGGCAATCATTGAGAAACAGTATGTTTTGTGATCTCGACAGGTTCGCAAAGCACATATACTGATTTCTTTAGGGCTCAGTAAATAAGTGCTTTGAGATCAAAAGGCCACAACATAAAGAAGTAAAAATCTCTGTTCTATCCCAAAATAAACTGATTAAAAAGCCATTTCACTCTCGCAACCACAGCAACGCAGTGGACATGCATGGCTGTATGTCGACCGGCCTTGATAATGCAAAATACAAAATTCAACTTTGAGACATTGTATTTAAAACGATAATGTTTGTCAAACGAGCCAATTAACCGGTTACTGCGCCGGAGAGAATACTGATCACAGTAACGGGAAGTACTGAATTATTGTTCTATGTAGAATTTACTTATATGTACCAGTAGAATTGTTTCATTGGAATAAATTTGTATGAAATCTTTTTAAAGGTTTGTTCAAGTTAACAAAATGGATGGATTCAGCTGCACCGTTAAAATCACGCACAACTTAGTTGATCGTGAACTGGCCAGTCCAAAAGTTTACCTGAGTAGGGGAACAACACGTACTCCTCCATCCTATAAGATTCCTGCTGGTTATGAAGACGCAGATAAGAAAATCGCAATCTTTGACGCTGACGATAAGATAACGAAAGCAGATTTTGTTTCCTCTGGAAGTATGACTTATGAAATTGGAGATACCTATCGTCTTGTTGTTATCTGGAACGTAGTAAAACATGGTACATTTTTGCTTGGAGAAGGTAAGAACTCTTTTTATTTTGCCGTCCTCAAGAAGAGTGATATCAAGACTGGTTGGAAACAATCCCTGAAGTCATTATATGATGATGCACAGAAACGAATGATAGAAGCTTCAGCAACCGACCGTTATAGTGAACTTGTGAACAAAGCCGCTGATGGAAGTGTTGATTTTACTATACGCGCTTTTATGTCTAATGATAAAAACGCGCAACTAATTTTGGATATAAATGATCCTCGCGCCGCCAGTCAAACCACGGCAACAAAACGGGCCCTTGCTACAGCCATGGGAATGGGCGCACTTTTTACTGTGATGGGCAGTTTAAGCAAAATGGCGTTAAGACATTTACCTACAGATACCCAGTCTGTGGTAGTGACGATACAAAATGATTTCGCCGATACGACTTTAGAAGATCCACAATGGGGCTTAAAGCAGACTATAATTTATGACTCTATCCCTTTTGAAATCCCTGCCCAGGAAGAGCGACAAATTACATTCCAAGTACCACTTGGTTATACCGAAAAGAAAAACATATTAGACAAAACAAAGCACTCGGCAATATTCGTGAGTTATAGAATCAAAGGCACTGAAAAACGTCTAACTTTTACTATTTGGTGGGCAAAGAAATTAAAAATTTCAGAACTTAACCATTACTCCGTTTCCTTGATGGCTGCAAATATTGCACCCAATTTGATTCAAAATATTCTTAAAAATCGGGACAGTACAGGAACCAATGTAGGAAATGTCTTAGCAGCCACGCAGTTCTTAGATTACCAGTGCCGAGAAGACGAGTATATGGTGACCCAAGAAGTTAATAGCGTTAAAACTAATACCAAGCAAATTGTGCGTGTGGCTGTAGCAATGGGCGATAGTACTGCCAGTAATATGGTAGTAAGCATTGCGGAAAGAAAAGGCAATAAATTGGATATAGTTGTTCCAAGTTTTCAGGAATGCTACGAAAAGAAAACTGCTTAATAAAGAAGTTAAGGTTGTGATCCTTTATGCGCTTGGTGTTATATTTTGAGATCTAAATTCGGCCAGCTTTTCTTTTTAGGCCTACTTAAAATTATTGCGGTTATGTGACCGATGTTAGACGATATTTTGCGTTCTTTCCCAATAAATAAGTACGTCAAAGAAGCCAAGGAGGGATGGTATAAATCCCGACTTTGGAGGCATTTATCTAACTTAAATTATTTTCGAGGAGATTTTCCAACAAGAATCTTTCGACTTTCCTTGTAACGCTTATATAAGATTTACCATGAATTATTTATTCAGGATGTTTATCCGAGATAAATACCTCGTAACATCAAAGAAAACGTTCTAAAAATAATTACACCACACACACACATTGGCACATCGCCGACTCTTGACATGCGGCGGAGAACGATAATTTAAGGAAGGCCAAGTAAAGGATCACTTACTTCTTAAGTAAAACATTCTTGCATGCTATGTGAGACCATTACTAATATTTTCGTGGCATTTTATTGTTATTATTATTATCATAACTGCGTACGTAAATGAATATTAATTATACAAACGGTATAATATTATTAAGAGTACAATTGGCCCTGTCCAGAAATATTCCTCTGCGCGTATTATATGGAATAAAACGTTATTTGATATGTTGTGAAAAATATGGTAAATATATTATTGTTGCATTAAATCTAAGATCTATTTGTGTCAGGAGTCCTTAATTTATTCAATATGTTCTTGACGGTTTGTATTCGTTAAAAATGATATCTGTAAAATTGTTTTAAAAAAAGCTTCAGAACTAGCTCGTACTAATTCCCTTTTGTGAGTTTTATTAAGAGGGTAGGACATCCACAGTTTACGTTTTACTAGAAACTAGATAGTTGTGAAGTTCATAAGAAAAAAGATAAATATGTAGGACCACTGAGCATTAAAGAATAAACAACAGAAGTTATTACTTTAAAAAATTACCTCAGAAAAACTCCGTTTCTTAATGCAAGAACATATTTCTTATTTTAAGTACAATAATTACACGCATACATGCGTATTTGTCCAGTTTTGTCCCCTGCATGTGTACACAAAAATGTTCTTCTTTAAAGGCCTGCTCATTTGAGCTGGGCTCGCCCATAAACTGGCCGGGCTAGCTCGCTTTTGCCAGGCCAATTTGTTTTCGCATTCATTTGAGCCGGCAATTCCGGCGTAACATGTATAAATACATTTTGCGTGTAATGGCGGGTTTGCAATGTTGTCTTTATTTCGCAAAATAGTAATTTAATCACCCGAATCTGCTTCAGTAATCTTAGTTTTACTAATTTGTCTTTGTTTTGACTCTTAAGTGTTTTTGAAACGAAATACAGACGTGTAATAATGCAATTTCTATACGATATGAGCCCGGCCAAGACGGGATCTTGGCTCTCTTAAGCGGGATCCCGGCTTCACCGGGCCAGGCCGGCTTGACTGGGCTAATAAGTACAAGCTCTAAGAAAATGTTCCTTATTTTTAGAAAATGTTCTAGAATTTTAAGAAAAATAGTTAAAGAAAATAATTCTTAACCGAAGAAGAATTATTTCTCAATCTACATTAATCTACTCTGGCCTAATCTAATTAATTCCTCTCATTAAATGAAGTACTTCTACTTCTGAAAAGTAAAAGGCATCATTTGTTACTGATAAATATTTTTGCAGTTAGCGACCGGTCATAAACTAATTACTAGAGGGGGATGGAGAATAAATGAAATTTCAAGTATAAATTTTCATACCCTCCCAAAAACCTAGGGAAAAATTTTAGTCCCCCCTTCACGATAAGTAAAAATTTTCACACCCCCCTTCTCCCATTAATTCTGTTTTAACATTGTCTTGGCTTTATCTATATTTCGAAATTTTCCAGTTGGTGGTAACTCTCCCACTTCTTGTGGTTGTAAACATATCCTCAACATTTTCCTCAATCTCGGGCTCGTCACTTGTCTTTTCTGTTTCTGATTCTGACATACTAGCGAGGGTGTCATTTAAAACAATGTCTTCGCTACTTTCATCACCAGATGAGCTACTGTCCTTAAAACTATCATCACTGTTTTCTTGTACGAATACGCCGTCTTCAAAGACATTTAAATGGCTTGTAATATGCCCTTGAATGACCCTGATTTTTTCTGCCTTTCTCCGTTTCAAAGAGTGCATCATTCCGTGATGTGATTCAGGTCTGAAACGTTCAACTTCTTTAAAAGACCGTCGTTAAACATGGCAATCCAGTTATAATCCTCATACTTTTTGTTGCTTTGTTGCTGCTTTTTTAACTGTCGTTTCTCTGCCCTCTTCTTTTTGTTGATCTCGAGACACTTCAAGTGGTCAATATATTTTTGGACAAGCACTTCATCGACAATGAAAGTTTTACTAAACTGTTTGATCTCTTCATCGGTACCTAATCTTCCTTTAGCCATGTAATCTTTTGCTTGTTTCCTGGGTTGAAAATCATCTGTGGTTCTCTCTTTCCCGTTCACATGCGTTGGAGTGTCAAAAACGTTCTTGTAATGATAACCATCTGTTTCGTAGTCTGGATATGGCTGAGGAATCCTTGCACAAGGAGGTCCAACCCAGGAGTGAGTGGAGCAATATTCACACTTGTCAGGCTCACTACAAGAGAATTTGACAAATTCTATATACTTCTCTCCAAGTAGGCAGTGATTTTCTCCAAAACTTTTAATCTTGTTGAAGTAGTTGCTCCCAGGGAGGGTTTGTCTTCCTTGTTCAGAAGAATGCAGATATTCCCGTGCATACGTTTCATTACAGAAGAACATATCGCCTAAATGTTCTGACGTAAAAGCTTTCATGTAACCACCAGGGGCTGGTGCTCCATCGGTTCTTAGTGTGATTTCGTCACATACTTTGAACGCGTTGTATTCCATTCTTTGACGCTCAGATTCCTCAAGCTCTTCAAGTGTCATTTGGTCAAGTTGCTCATGTGATAAGCCATTGTAGCACTCTTTATATTCCCACATGATGGGACCGCTATCGCAAATTGCATCTCCCATATAGCTTTGACATCTCTCTACTTCATTATGGCTACTGTCCCCATTAAATAAGTGATGTCGAATGTAGTAATCAATATCAGTGATTGCAATAATTTGTGCTATGGATAGTTTTACATCTAAATTCGTTACACCAACCCCTGGTCCAGCATCTGTGAACTCGTGGACTCTGGACTTCATTGGTGGAACTAAGTGAGAGATCTTGCTGTAGAGATCTTGACACTGATGATCAAACAATGCAATTGAAGCTGATACTTCGCCTTTGTCTATTTCAGTTTGAAGCTGGGGTACGAGTTCAGAGCATTTTTCAAATAAAACATCAATTGAAGCCTTTATATCTTCAACTTTGTCTGCGGGAAGTTTCTCGTAAAGGTTTTGCTCTTGTACTTTCACTAGCGTTTTCTTCACAGCCGTAGCTCTAGAAATTTCGTACATTCTGTGTGGGCAGTCCACTTTTCTTGATATGTTTGCCACATCCTTCTCATTACTTAATTGCCAACGTGTAGAATCGTAATTGGTCCATAACTCTTATAAGAAGAGAATAGAATAGCGGAGTAGGCTCGGCTTTATCAATGCCAGTCAAAAGTAGTCTGGGTTCCTCATACCTCAACCTCATATATTCTGAGGCCCAGACTGTGCCACTGCTGCCAACAAAAAATTTGTGCCTATTAAAAACTATAGTATCATCCTCCACAATTTTTATTTTATTACTGCCATCGACTTTTTCTAGTTCATATTTCATGACACGATTTACACCAGGCGTTGCGTTCACCATTCTGGTTGGAAAATCATATTTCGGAAGAACACGCTGCTGTGTTACATCTGAAGGCTGGATGATCTTCACATTTCTGCTGCTCTGAACCCCTAAATTAATAAATAACACCGTGGGTAACCTTAGTAAGTTCAACGATAATCGGAAAATTCAAATTTTTCTTAAATTGAAACGATGAATACCTGCTAAAGTTATACAAAAATGTGTTTGTAAAGTTGTACATCTGTTTTTTGTTATCAAGATGCAACCGCAAGCCGTGGAATTACAATTATACCCTATTATTAAATGTTCTGTACCTGTTCCAGTGCCAGGACAAATATATGCTTTGTCGTCTCTTGAGAGAAAAAGGTTAAACTTCAGACCTTCGCTATTTGATTCATCACACTGTCTAAGCAGGATATTCTTCTTGAAAGCACGTTGGTAATGTGTCAGGAAATCATTCTCCTGCAATTTGGGAGGTTTTTTACTGCAAAACATCCCCATACCCAAATGATTCTTTGCTTGAATACTTCTAATATTTCTTGGTCTAGCTCTATTGTACACAGTTGTTGCCGATTTTAACCGCTTTAAACCTCTTCTGGCCCTGTTATAGTTAACTAGCTTTAAAAAATCCCTTTTCTTCACTCTAAGATTGAGGTACAGTACTGGGTCATGGCGGCGACCATGTGCAGTTGCTTTGTTTTCGATACATTCAAGTACAAATCTTTCATCTTCTTCATCTAACGATTGCGGTCTACCCGTGCTTTGCTTTCTTAAAATAATTCTTTTCTTTATGATATCCTTCTTATACTTCCTTGTTATCATATTCTGGAGTCTCAGTGGCTCTTCTCTTTTCTTCAATTGCTCGATTCTTGCTAGTTGATCACGAAGGTCTTCAGTATCTTGGGCAAGATCATCTAATTGCAACGTAGTCCATCGATGTAAATTATGTTTGTGCTTCTTTTCTAGATCTTGAATACGATCCCTTATTAACTGTGACCTCTTATCCAGCCTAGTGTTGACAGTTTCTTCAGCTTCCTGTTTTGCATTTCTCCTGGCAGTTACAGTTGAGGTAACCTCTTGAGTGTATTGGCAAATTCGAGAGTTAATGCCGAGTTCCTCCATTTGCTTTCTTGACTTTGTTACTCCTGTAGTAGCAAGTAGCAACAAAAAGATCAATTATTGTGGACCAGAGACTAGAGAGTATGACTTGTATTTTTTGATATATCACAAAATGTATACACACCTAATACGACCTTCATCACTTTTTTGTCCCACGCTGTATCCATACTTTCTATAATGTCATGCACTGTTTCTTTGTTGATGTATAAACGCGAGTCAGAAGTATCTTGTGGTCTTAAATTTAGACAGTCTTCAATAAAGTGTTCTAGATCTGTTTCACTTGATTTTAGAACAATGAATTTGTTCAAAACTATGTAAACTGCAAGCCCATGGTTAGGATGGCATAATAACTCCTTGAATACTTTTTTCTCCTCGTGACTCTTTAGACTTGCATTTGTCTTCGAAGGGTGAAATGACAGGAACATTGCGTGGGCCTGGTCAAAATCCATACACGAATATCTTGTGGTTTTGTTGTCATCATCAATATTTGCCATCATATTTTGCAAAACAGCTCTTAGTCCTTTTAGATTGCTCACATGAGTTTCTGTTACAGAAAAGTGACCAGCAATTTCAACGCGAGCTTCCAGATTGTCAATTTTTGTTGATAGTATATTCTCATTCTCAGACAAAGCGCATGTTTGTTGTGATTTCAAAACTTGGTCGGAAAATTTTGAATTTCTTCGAATTTCTGTACGTATTTTGTTCTTATCCATCTTTTATATTAAAGACTTCCAGATCGATAAATGCAGACAATTTAGAATATAACCATTCATCGTGAACATTTGTGCCATTTAGTATTCGATTCGTCTCGTAACCGCGTCGTTCATACAATTTTTTGGGAACTGGGGAAGATAATCAAATCCAATATGGCGGCGCAAAACGAAGTTCGTGCATTCTTACATAAAAATAATTTGGGTCAATATTTCGAGTCTTTCATTGAACAAGGTTACGACGACTTTAAACAGATAATTTCTTTCTCCAATTCGTTTGAGGAACTGGATAATATGATGAAGGATGTTGGGTTACTTTCAAAGCCTGGTCACAAGAAAAGATTTTTGGCTGCTGTAAAGATTGAGGCCTCAAAGTCAAAGCATGGCAATGAGAATGAGATATCAAGTGAATCCACTTCAAGTCCTGAAAGAATACGTGAAAACAAACTCAAAGATTGTGCTAGCAATGACATATCCAAGTGTAAGTATTTTAGATACTTTATACATCATTTCCAGTTTTATTATAAAATATTGGACACAATGATTTGCCAATGGAAAAAGACTATATGAAAATTTTCTCCAGATTTGTTTCCCTGTAGTCTGAAGGATGTAGAGTATACTGATATACAAGAAATCTCGTCTATAACTGTATTTTTATGACAACTGCATCAATTAGTATAATTAGCTTTTCCCTGTAAGATCAATAAATGTTGGCACAATTTTTGAAACTATGTTTGTACTTATGTATTAAAGCATGTATGGATTTGTACATTTATAATACCATTACTAACATTTACGTGTTTGTGTGAGTATCCAACCTTTGATTCTTTAATAACATCATTTTTTCCTACAGGGCCTAAGATTGCTAGAGATCTCTGGATACCAAATCCTTTAAATGCCTAGATGAAGTTCTACAGTAAGGTTTTAAAGGACTTGTTTCTTTCATCATTTGATCTGATGGCCCCTTTACAATTTAAAGATTATGTGCTGAGTCAAAGAATTAGCAGGTGGAGGTTACTGAATAAAATAGAAGAGCAGTCTAGAAAATATTCTGCTTTAATGAATTCTGATAGTAAGGATGGAAATGCAATGAATGTAGCTAAATTTGGTAGTGGTCAGTTGACCACCTTCAAAATTGGAGACCTATCAAAAGCTGAATTTTGCCAAGAACGAATTGAACAGGCAATTAGAGATATTGAGGACCAAATAACCTTGGTAAGAAGCAAAAGATCTGGTTTATTTGACTCAAACAATGAAGTGAAGCACTATAGGGCTAATGAGTTAGAGTTTTTAGATGAACAGAAAGATGTGCTAGAGGGTGTACACAATAAGCTGAAAAGAGCACATACTATGATTTTGTCAAACGTAAATGTTCTGAAACGAATATTCAGCAAGATAAAGAAGTGGAATCAAAGAGAAAAAAAATAAATAGAAAGAAAACTGATGCACGTTCAGTAAGAGATAAAAATAGGCGGCTTATGCTGAAAGTGGAAGAAACTATCAAGTTGATAACAAATGGAAGATTAACATACACTGACATTTCTCAGAAGAATGGCACAAAGATCACATTAACAGACATTTATACTGATTGCATATTAAAGCCAAGGTTTCATGCAAGTGCTTTGGAATATCTTCTAACTAATCACTGTTTTCATGCAAATGCCTTAGAATTTGCAGAAAATATGTTAGCTAACTTAAAAAGTACTCTGAAGAAGAAAAGTCGAGAAAGAATGGAACAAGAACGACGAGCTGAGAATAAGAAAAAACAGAAAAATTTGTTCTTGGGTTATTTTAAACAGACAAAATTTGCTTCCGCTCAAGGTGACACTTCCTCCTCAGGTTCTAATGGTGTGAGTGGGCAGCTTGGTAGCATTAACAATTCAGATGTATCCAGGGGCTGATCCAGACCGATGCAACCGATGCGAATGCATCGGTCAGATTTTCATGTTAATTTAATACCTCCAAGTCAAGTTTCAATAAAACTCGAAAAAATAACAATATACACATTTAATCTCAAAATGCGTGCGCGTAGAGCCTATTGTGGTATTATCAATCAATAATGTTATCGATAAAAACAATGATTTCAAATGAGGAGAGTTTTGATAGCCATTTTGCGTGTTTTTTATTTATCGTCTTTTTATCGATATACATAGCGAGTATTATAGCGTCAGGTTGTTGTCAAAAATGTCTGGACATCATTGTGCTTACTTTGCATTTTTGAGTAAGCACATGGCTAGGGTAGATTGCAGAGGGTAGATTGCCTCGCACCGATGCATGCATCGGTCATACGAGACAGTACCGCGCGATTCTATTGTTTGAAGGGTAGATTGTCTCGACTGACCGATGCATCGAGACAGTACCGCGCGATGCTTATTGTTTGAGGGTAGATTGTGTCTCGACTGACCGATGCATCAGGACAGTACCGCGCGATGCTTATTGTTTGAGGGTAGATTGTGTCTCGACTGACCGATGCATCGAGACAGTACCGCGCGATGCTTATTGTTTGAGGGTAGATTGTGTCTCGACTCACCGATGCATCGAGACAGTACCGCGCGATTCTTATTGTTTGAAGGGTAGATTGTCTCGACTGACCGATGCAACGGGCATCGGTGACCGATGCAAATTACTAGTTATTAATATTTCGATTTACCGAGGAAATAATTCGAGCATTTCCCGCAAGTACACGAAGGTTTTCTCCAAGGCTTGGCGTTTGACGCGGCTATGCAAATTATTGTGATTTGTGATCTCTCAACCATACTACGAGAAGGAAACCAAAACCTTGGAATCCGTTCGCAAAGGGCAAGAAGAGGAGAGATTGCTTTGCTTGCTTTGCACTTGTTGATTCCTAAACACCTTACGAAGTACGAACGCAAGTGGCGAATTGAGAGCTTTAAAGTACTGTAAGTATCATTCATTTTGTATGAAAAGCTCTGCTGTGCTAGTTATATTTTAAATTTTTAATGTGCTGGGGTTTATATTCAATATTGGGAGCTTAAATTTCTGCTATTTAAATTGATAGACATTGTATTTGTAGGATTATTGATGAAATACTATAACAACAATGTATAAATAGCAATATTGGGTAAGCAATAGGAGTGGGAGGGCATTGGAGACCTGGGAGTACCTTACAAGCAAGAATCCTTATTATTAACCTTTTGTAGTTGTCTTATTTACTTCTTTTGGCCAAGATATTTATGTATTGTAGATGGTAATGGGATGAGTGGTCTATGGTAGCGGGGTGGGGTGGAGTGGGTAGTCCTAATTCTTGATATTTTGTTATATTTAACCATTGACTAGTACTTTCATTGAATTTGCACAGCTCGAAAATTAACACAATTATTATATTTATCTTTCGCACATATAATAATTGTTGTTATAGCACTTGTTGTGATGGCAATTGTCTCTATAGAGCCTGCCCAAAATTATGATGTGGCAAGGAAGATTTGTGTTACTTCTTGAGAGGCTTTACTAGCATTGGACCTTATTGCAACTAAGAGTTTTATCATTCAATGCTTTACATCTATATGTGTGAGAAAATACACATATATTTTGGTGTGAGAATACTGCATTCTCTGTGACTGTTTTGGATAGTGCATTGGGTGATGGGTAGCTACATCACACAACATGTGATGTGGCAATTTGTAAGGGGGTAATCGATACACATACAAGCTTTAGTTTATTATACTTGTTTGCATTTGTGATTAATAATTGATTGCTAATTAAAAATACATACACAGTAGATTTCCTTTTTTTTGCTTGTTTATTTTTTGGCCTTCCCATCTCATACACTTACAATAAGTCACTCACAACTAGCCGGCATGCTATATAATATTTCATATTCTATATTGACTGCCTCAATAGGAACAAAGGGACTGTTAACTGAAATTTGTGACTATAGTCAAAGGGACTGTTGTTACTAAATATTTTTTATTTTTGCATGACACCAACATGGTCCCTATTACCTATTTGAATATTTCCATTACTAAATAATGTTTTTACCTTCCCTGTCTCATACATTTACAATAAGTCATTCAGACTCAGCTTTCATGCTGTACCATACTTCATATTGCAGTTACTACCTCATTACAAACATAGGGACTGTTGTTTCAAAATATTGTCTATTTTACATGATACCAATATGCTTCCTATTACCTATTTGAGTATTTCCATTACTAGATATTGTTTTTTATCTTCCCTATCTCATAGATTTACATTAAGTCAGGCCTGACCCACATGCTATATCATATTACATTGAGGCTGCCCCATTATGAACAAAGGGGTTGTTGTTACAAAATATTGTTTTATTTTGCTAGACACCAATATGGTTTTTATTACCTACTACTAGATACTAAATATTCATGCCGAAAACTGTGAGTATATTGTATCTTTCAATGCGCGTTAGGTAAGCATTACAAAAATTTTAATTTTCTATCTTTTATAAGTTTTAATGATATTTATGAATGCATCTAAAAATCAGAAGTATTTATAAAAATTCTTCATTTTTAAGCATTGTTTTGTGTTAAATATTGCTCTAAAAATTCAGGAAATCGCATTTCCCAGGCTCTAGATTTCAAAATTTTCCCGGGGGAGGAACCCCCCAGACCCCCTTAATTGTGTCGCGCCTTCGGCGCTCAGCGTCGCCTTCAGCGCCAATTGTTAATTGAATTTCCGGTTGATGCATCGGTCAGAAATTTGCCTAGATCCGCCCCTGGATGTATCAGAATTGTACTCTGAAAGTTCCACAGATACTGAATGCTACTTATCATCTGACGTTGAGTCAGACTGAAACATATATACTTTGTTGATTTGATAACAATTATACAGGGTGTATAAAAAAAACTGAACAAATTTGAAATTGCTCTCAACGTCGCCAAGCGGCTCGAAGTATGAAGTTTTATATTAAGGTGGTTATATCCCTTTTACAAGTGATCTTGACAAAAAAAAATGGAAATTTTTTGGGGGTTTTTAGGCATTTTAGCTATTGTACATTCAGATGAGACAACATCTTTTTTTTGAATTTTTTTTTCAAAATCTATTTTTGTGACACCATAACTATAATGTTGGAGGTAAAATGCTGATACTTCTTATATTTTTTCCTTATATGTTCAGCTAGTACTTGACACTTCAATTTTTTTAATTTTTTATAGTTAGTTGTTTCTGACATATTTTCTCTACTGATAGGCAACTAAAATTGTGAAATGTCTGGTAAAGTTTATATTTTGTCAAATAATTTTCTAAACGACCTCTTTTCCTCAAATTAGAGACTGTCAGGTGGTAGATCATGTCACAAGCTTTCAAAATATATATCATTCGTTTAATATGAGTAATTGGTTCATGAGGTATGATGTTTCACGTTCCAAGCAATTATGGTCCAATTAAATTCTGAAATTTAAATCTGTACAACCCAGGGGAGGTGTGTATTTTCGAACACATTAAAAATGGCTTGCAAACGAAACTGGAAGGCTTAAAAGTAATTTTGAGTCAGTCGATATAGAATTTGTTGGATGTTTTATTGCTGTTCAAAATTTCAAGATATTTGCTCGAGTTTAAGTCCTTCAAAACGCCACGCGAACTTGTATTTTTCGAATTAAGAGTTGTTATTCTTAAAAAAGTTCCAATTTTAATTAAACCGGATTAAATGTCTCTTGGGAGTTGTATGTAAATTAGGTAAATGCATAAATTAAGCATGCACAAAGCTGATTTTGCTCAAAATATGGAGTTTTGCGTGACGTTTTGAATGGCTTACACTCGAGCAAATTTTCTGAAATTTTGATAGAATTACTTTTAAGCATTTAAGTTTCGTGCGCGAGCAGCATTTAACTTGTTGTAAAAGACACAACCCCCGGTTTTGAAGTTTTAAATTTCTTAATTTTTTTGTGTATTGTGTATTTAATAAGCATCCAAACGATCTATTTCAATACAAAAATTCGTACATTGAGGTGTTTCGCGAAGTAGAGAGCGATTTCAGATTTGTTCAGTTTTTGATACACCCTGTAGTAAAATGTTTTTTCAGGCTCAAATTTGTATGGATACAAATACATTTAATGTTCGAGAATAGTTATAAAAAGTAATTTTTTTGCATACCTACTAAGATTTTGGTACCCCCCCCCTAGAGTTTCAGTTTTTTTTACGTACCCCCTCCAGAGGTTCTGTTTTTTTACGTACCCCCCAGAATATCCTCCACCCCACTCTAGTAATTACTTTATGACCGGTCTCTTTCCCAAATGGAAAGCATAGAAATCAAGTATTAATTAACAGTCATTTATATTTTAACATCCATAATATTTTTTTCTCAGTTCCGCCCAATTTCAATACGGCCATGTTCTTATAGTCTTTTTATGCCCTTTCAATTATTACAGGCTCCTGGCTTCCTTCAATATTTTTAAAAAATTTTACGAAATTACAGATTCCTACGCATATAGCTGTAATTTTTATTCGTATTGCATTACAATAATTATATAGAATATATAGTTATAGGCATAAATACCAGGCACTCCGTAATTGTAAATACCGTTACTCGGTATAAGACTAGCTTTTCACTGGTGAATGAGTTTCACGATCAAAATGAAAATTATGCATATCTATTATCACCTTAATTTATTTCCTTAACAACACTCAGCCATATATAATCACCTTGTTGCTATTTTGTTTGGCTATGGATTTGATTTTATAATCTTACGGCAAATCATCGACTTTCTGTCTCCAATCGTAGTCCTGTAATTATGACCTAATTTATAGTGCATTAATGTTTTTTTCCCAATTTTAATCGCAACATTTATTGCCATTTTGAGACTCGAACTTTCGACTGTGATTAAAATAACAAAACACAAGCGATGTTCTACTTAGGAAATACAAAACGAGTCGCGAGCATTTATGGTGTGATAATGTACGCTGGAATTATTGGGAGAATACGAGAGCCTGTGAAACAGGAGGCGTAGCCGAGTTGCACGCTTCCCGATGGGTTTCTCGATCAAAATAAAAATGATGCAAAGCTATTTTCAAACTTCAAGGGAAATGGCAACAAAAATTTTTATCGGCTTATTTGAAAGAGACTCCAAAACAATGTATAGAAGTCTATTACAGAATTTTTATATCTGCCTTATTTGGTGAGATATTTTGACTTGAAATCTTTAGTTATCCGCTATCTTGGATATTTGTAGATATATGCATGATACGTCACAACTGGGGTCACGCAATTTTTTTTTCTTACGACACAATTATTGATTTTTTCCAATAACCACACACATGGTAAGTGTTTCGGATTTCAGCACGGACTGAAAAGATTGTAAACAATATTTGATAGTTGGTAGATATTTAGGAGAAGCTTTGAATGGCTTATCTCTGTTGTGACGTCATCAAAACATTGTTAATGAGGTTAAAAATTAATCCAAGATGACGGACAGTTCGATTATTCAGGTGACAATATCTCCCAAAGTAAAACAGGTATAAGAAATTCGTAAAAGACGTTTATATATTACTTTTAGAGTCTCTTTCAAATAAGACAATAAAAATTTTTTTGCCACTTCCCTTTAATTTCCTTAAACAACGTCCTGGCATGTATAATTACCTTGTTGCTATTTTGTTGGGCCATAGAATTGATTTTATAGTCTTATTAAGGCGCATCAACTCTTCAACTTTCTGTTGTTAATCGTAGTCCTGTAATTATGACCTAATTTACAGTGCATTAATATTTTTTCCTCATTTTCATCACGACAATTAAAGCCATTTTGAAACTCGAGCTTTCGATTGTGATTAAAATAACAAAACACAAGCGATGTTTTACTTAGGGAATGGAAAACGAGTCGCGAGGTGTGATAATTTATGTGTGATAGTACACGCGTGATAATATAACGTGCCCTACCAACTGAGCTGTATGAATGATCAGGAAGGATAAATCTAGAGGCCTAGCAACTAATTGCCATCAAAAAAGGTGGTAATTACACGTGCGTAACGTATAAATAGAAAGTCGGCGTCAGGCGACAGCGAGTGTCGCAAAAGGAAGTCTTTGCATGCCGCTGTTTGACACTATTAAAATCCCACGTACTTTTGTTCTTAGTATTTCAAAGTTCAGAAGTCTAGCTATAAGAATTGAAAAAAAATGCAGTGTGATTTTTGAACTATGATATAAATCTATGATGATAATTTAAACCACTTCTGGCTGGCGAATACAAATTAACATTAAACCTACACTGAAATACACTTCTATTTCGTTCACCCGGGTTGTTTTTGATTAATTGCTTTTTTTAATTAGTAGTCTGTAATTGTTTACGGAATTCGAACAGGAACATTTGAAAATACTTGTGGGCGACGTGTGAGCGACGCCTAACACGGGTCCGCTTGTGATAATTAATATTAATAACCGCTGCTAAACTTCTTTAGGGTATGAAAGTCTATTGATTGCGTCTTAGTTAATACGTACGCGATAATACAATAAAATATATACAATTTAGTTCATAGATTCCTTTATATACACGCAGACAGTAAAATCAGAATATCGATTTTGTCTTTTTTGAACTTCTGTCCTAATTTCCTTAAACATAGCACTGTAAATTCAGCGAGTTCGAAGTTAATTCAACATCCAAAACAACTGTATAAACTAGTCCTTTACGGTCTTCCTAGAATAACTATTCTGTTACCAAAAAGTAAAACCATGACAGGATAATTCTTTTGGAGTTGAATTAACTTGATTGAATTTTTAGGATTAGTTATTACACACCTGCAGGGGCCGGTTGTATCAAAGGCGTTTAGTTTAAACAGAGGATGAGTCAAAAATATAAAACAATTTTGCATGTTGTGTAAACAAGCAAGCTTGAGAAAAACAATTATATATAAAAATAAATATTTATTCTATTAAACTCATAATTTCTGTTCCGTACTAAATGTAAAAGTGATTTTTAAATTTAACTTATCCACCCTTTAAGCTAAACGTCTTTGATACAACCGGCCCCTGCTGAACAATACCTCTAGGAGTGCAACCCCACTGGCAAATGGAACACAGTTAACGAGTTGACATTTACATCAATCAAATAGGTATAAGTATATTATTGTAGCAGAAGATAAAACATGATCAAGCACTGCGAAAAACACAACTGCAATTGTCACAATACAATATTATTATAGTTGCAACTTCGTATTAGTATTATTTATATCTATAATTGGACAAATATTTGTTTAAACGTCAAATGATTGCACAAAAAGTTGTTAGAATTGTTT
Organism: Muricea muricata; assembly: GCA_963855995.1. NCBI lineage: Eukaryota > Metazoa > Cnidaria > Anthozoa > Malacalcyonacea > Plexauridae > Muricea > Muricea muricata. The sequence goes on from OY979716.1 coordinate 106,487,160, forward strand.
AAAATCCAGCAGGGCGTATTCTCATTTCTACTTTCTTCATAATTCTCCAATCATTTTTCCACCTGTACCATTTAATTCCTTTACTGTCTTCCTCGGTCGAATTATATGGACCATTAAGATTTGATAAATGACATTTCTTGAACCACCACCCTGTTTCTAAATTGACAGCACAATTCCCGCTTACAAGATCATTGTCTCTGTTTTTTGTTGAAAATTTCATTCCCTGACGTGTATTTAGCGAGTTACCACCAGTACCTAGTAAGTGTATCCCAGTGAGGTTTGTACATTAAAAATAAATTATTGCGTTTTGGTATTTGTAAAGCGGGCTTTCGTTTTGGTTAGACCTGATTAAACGAAAGAAATTTTGAACTTTAGAATGTCCTTGCTTCGAGGCAGTGAAAACGTAAGTTGTAGTCTATTTTTTACACTCAAACATTTTATACGAAAAAACTAAAGTTTAACCGCGATTGATGCGCATGTTTGCCGAGAATTTTATGTCAAGACCTTAGGTCTGTGTTTTTTCAAAATGTGCGAGTCATGGCGGATTTTGTTCGTGCGGTGCTTGCATTATTTTTGTAACTTTATGATTCTTCATAACAATAGCATGAGAGAGTCAATATTATGTTCTTCGTCATAATGGTATTTAGGCTCACAGTTCGCTGTTAACCAATCAGATACCCTCAATGCGCAAAAATAACCTCATACGTATTGCTGGCCTACTCATGTTGTTCGAAATGGTGACTTAATTGTTTATAAGTGTAAATATGCAAAATACAAAAAAACAGATCACTAAAACACCAAATTAGTGCGGAAAAATATGTAAGTACAATCTTTGTACGTGTTTCAATATTAAATCTATCTTTTTTTAAGAAATACTAATAATATGTACATTTTACGCCGTATTTTTTAACTTAGGACAAAACAATACATATATATTCAACTTTTTCGTCTTTTTTCTAACTTTCGGAAAACAACTATCGCCTAGGACCTGTATACATAAGTTTGCCTGCATTTCATTTAGGACAAAAAATCTCACATGTTTTAGGACATACTGACAATGTCGGTCACCCTGTCCGAATTTCAACCAGGGACGAATTAAATGTTCAATGCTGACCACACATTTGGTCACCCTGATGTGCATACATGGTCCAGAGATGGTAATTTTAGGGGTAGTAACTGGAAAGTGCCGGATGCAAGTTCATATTTATGCTAAACTGTAACTACTACCAGTAATCATTCAACTGATGAGCGTTTCAAAATTAGGCTTCTGGACCCTTATTTATCGATATTCATGATCAGTTTGCCTTCCGCAAATAATTATTAACACGCATGCCACTACTGAAAACTGCTTTCTCTTACGCGATAACCGATGTCATCTCTTAGGGGTGACACTAGCCCCTTTATTCGAAACAGCAATTTGTTTATGAATGTAAAAGAGAACAAAATACAACATTTACAATATATCGCTAGAAATTAACAGAAGCTGGGAAAATCATTGTACGAAAACATTTAGGTGTAATCTTTGTGTTTGGTCAATGGATTATAGCAACTAGATCAAAATAAGGAATATTGCATTCCTTGCATGTACATATATCATTGCTTACCTGACCAATCTGACGCGTTCAGAGCATAACCGTCATTTTCAGAAGCGACAAAAAATTTTTTGTACAGAACGTATGCTTTATTGCCTTTAAAATCCTCCAAGTCAACCCGTAGCACATGTTTCCGAGCTTTTGCCAATCGATGTATCCGATCTAGGCCTAGCCAAAAATTTCCCCCTAAACTTCCAAAGCCAATCTTGTAATCACACCAACCACGGTAGAAATCTACATTTGCGTTTACCCTCCTTTGAATCACAGTCCAGCCTCCACCATTTTTCACGTCACACATGACTTCAAAAGTTCCGAAGCCATCCGGATCAATTACACGTATTCCTCCTCCCGCACCTCCTGCAGTTCGACCATGCTTATCATATAAGCTAGCACAACTTGTTGCTGAAATCACATTGTAAAGAAAGCTGAGTACTGATTTAGCACTTATTTTGTGACAGTAATGTGGTAACATAGGTTTTGAGGGATTTATAGGTGTAGTGTTTAATCTTGGATTGCAAAATAGGGGCTAGGAATATGATAAATCACACTACTGTATTTTTAAAAATCTCAACTTGTTTTTAGTAATTTTTCTCCAACTTTTTTATAATCTGCTCGACTTAACTGAGAGCAACAAAATATTATTGCAAATGATATAATTTTGATAATGAAAGTATATCTTAGGTGTAATATGATTAAGGTATATAAAGTACGCTGATAATAGCTTGCAATTTACCTCCAAGTTGTTCTGGCTATAAAACCTCACTTGTAATTTGAATGGAAATAAAACGATGGGAAAATGATGCTTTCTTTCATAAGAACTTGTCATTGTAGATAATCTTGCTTTATAATTATTCGCACGTGACAAAATGAATGAAAATTTAGATTTTTTATTCCCAAAACCAAAACTGTTTCGTGTGTGCAGATATGTATGCAGATAAAATAATGATTCAAGAGAGTGTGGCTATTTTGTGGGCTGCGGGTTAGAGAATGCGGGCTGCAAATAATGCAATTGTGGGCGATGGCTAAACTGCTGGCCCAGCCATTCTTTTTATTTTGAAAGTTAAATTTCAGCTTGGTCTCGTTCTAAGCCTACTCTTCAGCGTTATTGTGCACAAAACAATAGAAAATAAAACCATCAAACTTTGGCTTGCGCAAGAACGCAATAAACAATGCAGTCATATTTCACTGCTTTTAATTGAAATATTTGAATATGCAAGCGTTCCTGTGGCTTAGTTACACCGATTAAAAACGAACTGTTTTGTTCATTATTCAAAGCTTCTTTCCGGGCAAAAAATTCAAATTTGTGTTTGCTATCTTTTCTAATGAGCTCACACAAGACTGGAAAAAATTTGAGACCATATTTTAAAATCTCCGAGTCACTTTTCATACAGGGTCCACGCGACAAGGTTTCGGAACTCAACGTCGATTCAATGTTTTAAGGGGTTCGTTTGCAATTATCTTGCTAGAAACAGGCTTTATATTATCTTGGGTTATCTGAAAATTTTTATATTACACACGGAATAAACTCATGTAAAATTCCTTATGCAGACGAGTAGGAATTAGACACACAATACTCTATCTGAACAAATATAGTGAGTGTTATTCTAACATTACTATAGGTCCGCAATTTGACTCATGTTTGCAGCCTGTAAACTCCTGCCCGCACTCTGCAAAATAGCCAAACTCAAAATTTCATATACAATGATTAGAAAAAGCATCATAGACCGAGCATTCCTTAAAAACAAAAATTGCCTGAGTATTATTTCATTTACATTTTGTCAATATTTTCTTACAAAAATCGTAAGGCCTGCACTTTATCCTGTGAGCCGCAATAGTGTCATCCCGCAGCCCGTAAATTCAATTCCTGCCCGCAGAAAGCAACCCACAAAATAGTTAAACTCAATTCTAGACGGCTCACCTGCTGGAGAACTTGAAGACGAAGCAAAAAGGGATTTTCTTTCACATTCGATCACAGTGGAAGGTTTGATAAATGTTGATGAAAATGAAACACGCATCGATGACATATGCACGGATGACGCTCGAACGGTAGACACTGATAAACTTGCGTTCTCAGTGCTTCTGCGCAGTTTAACTGGAGGTATAGAAATTGAAAAAAAAATGATAAAAAATGTGAGGACGAGGTGGAACACGTTACATTTCCTTTCTGCTTCGCCATTCAAAGTTATTGTTTTCAAGAGAAAAGTGTTTCATCTATTATAGATTTTTGATCAGCCGAGAGCGAAAAATAAACCCCTGGAAGCAAGTGGTCCTTAAATAAATGAAGTGAGGGCAAAAATTACAGTACCTGAAGAAGTTGCGTAGACTGTTTTCATCTGTATCTGTTCAGTTGAAGGCTGGATTCTTTCGATAGTAGTTTAAGGCTGGGTTCTTTCGATAGTAGTTGAAGGCTGGGTTCTTTCGATAGTAGTTGAAGGCTGGGTTCTTTCGATAGTAGTTGAAGGCTGGGTTCTTTCGATCGTAGTTGACTTTATTGTTGGATGTAGATACTCTGAAGTAGGAAGTATGACAGGAGTATTGATGAAAGTGATTTGCTTTTTGCTTCGTCTAACAATTTATACAGCTGTAATCGCATGCAGCCGCCGAGTAAATTTAAGTTTTAAATTCGCACGAATTTTCAAGATTGAAAAATAGACCATAATTTAACGAGGAGCCATGTGCAATTGCTTGTTACAGGACTTTTGCTGTGGCCTCAAAAAGCATCTAGAAAACGAGTTTTGTTGAACATGTCTTAATACTGATTTTTCACGGAAACTAATACTTTCTGACATGCTGAGTACAACCCTGAAAAGTTTTTGATCAATAGACAGCAGTTTTCTCACCAAATGCTATTTTATTTTTGCTTTGTATTTCACAACAATTTCTTTCGATGTCTAAAGACACGTATAGATTGACACACACGATTGCATAAATCAAAACGACTAATTCCTGTTAACAAGTCTCCAGTCTCCAGATTTGTTAGTTTATTAAATCCTAAGGAGGAAAACTGATTTCTGGTTTGAGTTGCAAAGTTCTACCAACTAATTTAAAATTAGGTTTACTTTAATCGCTTGATCCCTGATAATCTCTTCATTGTACAACAAACAACTTAAAATATGAATTGAAATAAAATTATCGATCGGAATAACAATGGGAAAATGTTATTTCGTTTCATAAGAATCGAAGTTGGCACATTTGATGAATTTGCTTTAGAATTATTCGCATTCGAAATGTATAATGAAATAGCGAATTCTTTCTCTTCGATCAAACGTTGCATGCTGTGTAAATTATATGGAAATAAGTTTGCAGTCTTAGACGGCTCTCCTGGAAAAGAATCGACGATGAAAGAGAAAGAAAAGAGATTTTCTGTTTCATTTGATCACAGAAGAATGTTTGATAAATGTTGATCAATGATCATGATGGATCACGATTCGATGGTAGATTCACGGATGGCAGTTCAGGCTAGATATTTGAAAATCAAGAATTGATAGCTCTATACCATCCAAGCTTTTGGCCAGTTTAACGTGAGATAAAGACGTAGATAAAGACTCATAGAAGATGTTCGAACTATTTGGAACACGTGATAATTTTTCCTTCTATACACTATTTAACAATAAGATTACGAGCTCAAGATTTCTATGTGGTGATAGTTGATGAGGGCGAAGCCCGGGTCAATTGTCACCGCATAGAAATCGAGAGCGAGTAATCTAATTGTTTTAGTCAGAGGTCAAACATGGTTGACGGTTGGTTCCTTTTGATGATAGTTGACCTGACCGTTGGTTGTTGATATTCTGAAGCAGGTTGTGAACCTAAGTATGACAAGGGTATACTGATCAATGTGATAGCATTTCCTTTTTGCTTAAGCTTTGTCTAACAATTTCTATACAAATCACGTATGTGTTTGCATTTATCACATAAGGATGTAAGGATACAATCACATAGGATTTGTGATTAGTTATAAGGACACATATTAAGGATATAAGGATACAATCACATAAGGATACAATAACATAGGATATACGTGTTTGTATTGTTTTTGAAAATTTAAAATACCTAGCTGTAATACAAGCTGATGTCGCACTGAAATTTCTAGGTATCTGATACCTTGATGCATACGTTTTCTAGTTATTAGTAAGTCCAAAGTTGGTGACTTTCTGTTTTACCTTTGGTGATTGCTAAATAGGAGTCTATCAACGATTTCAAAAACTACAAATTTATATAGTATAGCGCACATAAATATAACTAATTCAATATAAATTGTTTACAATACCTGACAAGGCTGCGGAGACGAATTTTCTGGGTGTATGATGGCTTGATGGTTGGATTTTCATGGAGATGAACGAGTTGCTGGCTGGCAGCACGACCGCTAATTTATCTCGATAAGACGATTGGTCAAAATATGAGAAAGGTAGAGCTGCCTGAAAACCATTTGGTGGTGAAAATGTTGATGTTTGCTCATAGATTTGTCGGACAGTACCTACAGGAGAAAGAGCAGTAGCTTTTTGCTTGGAGGCGAGGTACTTTTTCATTCAATCTCTTTACTGATCCTAGATAAACTTCACAGTATCTAACAAATACCTCAAACATGAACTCAAATAAAATTATCGAACAAAGTACCTGACGAAGTTGCAACAATACTTTTTCTATCTTCTTGTTTCTTTGTCTGTATGATAATACGATAAAAATAATCAAATCAATAATATAAAATATCGTAAATTTTTCGCCGAATAAATTACAGTCTAATCATTGCATGAAAATGCAAAATTTCGCGTATATTTTTTAAATTGAAATGTTCAACACCGTGATTTTTTCTATGTTTTTTAAACGTGCGATGATAATTACTATATTAGTACCACTTCATGATCAAGATCTTGAAATAACTTCCATTTTCCTATTTCCGACTTAAACATGTTCTTCCCTTTAGTAACGTTAGTAATTTGACAATTTTCATTATTGCTCGTTGCTTTGACGTTGAATCCAACACATTTGGGGTCTCCACTGCAAAGTGAAAAGCACTTCATTGCAACCACTTCGGCCGAACCGCCGACACTGTGTCTTGACAGTACTTCCTCTGGATGTAAAGCTGGACCGCCTAAATAAATAAAATTTGGTGCTTAATATCTAATTCTCGTTTAAGGTGACTCTAAAGTCGTTGAACAAACTGTTGTCGACTCCTTTTTAATATCCATTGTTCCTTGTAGTTAAGATGTATGATGATGAAACCAGGCTCGTGAGAATGTATATATAGTGTACTCACACATGTAGGATTTCAAAAATTAGTGACTATTGAGATTGTGATTAAAAAGATTGGTGAGTATAGTAGTGAATATATTCACCAGCAATTTAAAAATTCTTTTAATTTTAAGTCTTTGTGGTTGTTATCATTTCCATTTTTTTTTCATGAAGAATTGAGGATGTGAATGTTTGGAGCTAAAAATATAACTGCTAAAACATACCTTTATAAATTTGCTGATACGTTTTTTGGGTACATTGATTCCCTTTCAGCCTCGCAATTTTGGCCACTACTATGGTTGAAGTGATCAATACCCATTTTAGAAGCAAACTTGGACCCCAAACGAGCATGTTTGCCCTTTCTTGCATTCAGCAAGCAACACGTAAATGAATCAGTTTATGAGATGTTAGCATACAAAACATCACCGAAACAGCAGATGAATGACATACACTGTTTTGATAAAGATTTTTAATTACAATTTTGTCACCACTAGGACCACAGTGTACTTACTTTTTAATTATTCAAATTTGACAAACTTGAGATGAAAACCGGCACGATATGACCAGCTCTCTTTGAAACTACTGCTGCCGAAAACTCGAAATCATCAAGTAGTGACAATGATCTGTGCAATTTGAGAATACGCCGACACACAAACTCAATATGTTCATTCCCTATGCTACACATGTACATGCGTCGATTAATATGTCACTTTGTCTATTATGGCTTTATAAGAAACACGCTTGCAAGGAGGTGGCTGCATGCCTAGACGTTTCCTGAACTTATCAACCACTTCAGGTGGGTTAGACTTCGCACGCACATCCTCTTAGGTAACAGGAAAAACGCTAATAAGTTAGGCATGACATAAGGCTGTAATAGTCTATGAACTCCATTACGCAATGATTTGAATCTCAGAAGTGTTGTATAAGTAGCTTGTTCGGAATTTAACCTGATAAGTTGAAGCAGAATAAAACCTTGCAAAACACTGAAAGTTTTATGACTTAGTTGCATGGTTGAGGTTAGGATTACGGTTAGATTCAGGACAGGTTAGGTTGCAGGTTTGAATATCTATCAAGGATGGATATTGACCAAAACTGAATGAATACAACAATAGATATTTTGGTATGGACCTTGTTCTACTTTCAACTACTTGGACATGTCATGCCCTTGAATTCGAAATTCTAAATTGTTTGCATGAAAAAAAAACTCATGCCTTTGTACTGATGTTGCTTGGAAGATTTTGTAATATTTAATATAGCAAAGTAAATATTTTGTTTTTTATGTATGCTCTTTTAAATTCACTATTTTAATTAAATGTTGTTTTTAAAACACGGGTAGAACTAGATTATAATAGGGGCGAGAATATTATGAAAATAGGGATGAAACCAGAAGGTTAATAATTGTGGTGGGTGCATGGGGGTATACTGTATGTCGAACAATCAAACAATAGTATTTCAGGATCAATTTAGTTGACAAGCAAGGGTATTCAAGTTTCATCTATAGACCTGTCTACATTGAAAACTACACCTGACTTCTTAATGATTAAAGTTTGCATGTGTAGGTCCATCCTCGCATGCAATATTTAACATGCAGAGTTTTTTATGTAAACAAACGCTTTGTTTGCAGTTTAAGCTTCAGCCTATATTGTCTTGTAAATTAAAATAATACATGATGTCTTAATAATTATCACCGTCCTTTCTGGTTCGATATGAAAATAAACCATACTGTCTAGGTTAAATTCAAACAATTACAAAGATGCCAATTTTGGCGAATGTTTATATCCGCCACTGACTGCCCCCCTTTGTGTTTAGCCTTTGTAAATTTTCTCTATGGTTCAGTTTTGGAAGCGGTATCTTTGAACATTAATCACGTATTTTTTGAAAAATACCTTTTTTGGATAAAAACAAATCACTAAATTTAATTTCATTTCATTTCATTTCAAAAGTTCAATTTCAAAAGTTTCATTTCTCGGTATAATGTTGAGCGCTCAACAGATTTCAAAGGCCTGTAAATAGTAAGCATAAAATAAATGTACAATGCAGCCACATAAATGCAAAATGGAATTAAACATAATAGCAGTTTATGTCGTGAAACGGTTACGTAGCACTTTTTCATAAACAATATCATTTTATCCATACACGAGGTTGACAAGTAAAGTAATATTTGCTATAGAATTTACACTGCAGTTGCCTATATTAGACAAATACACGAATGTTTTATACACTTTTATGAACATATCACGAAAATAGACACAAAACGTCGAACAAAATAAACAAATTATACAATTACAAAAAGCACTTTCGATTTTTATGTATTAGGGGAGTCCAAACCCCTGCTCTTAACCCATACCTTTTCGCTCGAGAACAACCAAAGACAAATTTTTTAGCACTATTTTTAGCTTTAAATAACTATGCTTCAAAGTTTAAATCATCGAGGCCAGATGATGATTTTAGTTGAAATTTGACTAATATTTACCTATTATTTGACTAATATACTAAGGACGAAACACCTCAGGCAATACTTTCCCGTACAGACCGAGCAAATGAGGTTAACATAAGAATTATTATGGCTTTGTTGGATTGCAGTTTGCCGTGACTTTGTAGAAAAGACCAAAAGCGCTTTCGCTGCTAAACGTTCAGCCGTAAATTTATTTGGGTCATTTGTTTGTTCAGGGTAGTTAAACTCGCTCGGGGAGTGGTTTTCGTCGTCATTACACGACATAATAAGTTTTAATTTCATTAAAATTTTATTTCTGCAATGTTTACACGAGCGGGCAAGATCAATTTCTTTAGAGAGTAAGATGACTTTCTTGAGCGGGCAAGATGACTTTTTGCAGACCGCTAATCGACCAATCAGCGTGCGTCATTTGTCTCAGCCATATAACAAAACCCGTTACTCACAACCAGCATGTTGAAATGTCTCTCAAATAAATGGAATTCTGGTTGTGCCTGTGTATGCAGTGTTGTTTAATAAAGCAATCAAATATTTTATACTAGGGGTGACTAGCATTTTGACTTATGTGGTATAATTATCAATTTTCTTTAAAATATTTTTTATTCAAATAGCAATGTTTTTTGTAGGGACAGACATCATCAGTGACAAGTGACCATGTGTGAATTATATAATTATTTGGCACGCAGACTTCAGTTAGCAACTTATCAAAAAGAAATCTTGTTTGAATGTAATTCACTTTTTCCTGGAATCAGTGGTAAAATAATCTGGTAAAAATACTCATCAAGAAGTGGCAGTAAGGACTTATGGCTTACGCACTATACACCTGAGACAGCATTAGCTAACTAAATGTCACTTTGTAGTTGATTTTTGTATGAATATTTGACTACAGGTACATACATACATTTATTATTTACATGGTTATGGGTGCTTTACCGTAAAGTAAAACATTTGTATTTTTCTTTTTTTTTCTAGTGGAGATATGAAAAAAATATGTAACAGGTGAAAACGTAATATGTGTTTTTCCGCAGGGTCATGACCCTCAATAACTTAGACTTGTTGACAAAATGTCGGAATATTAATTATCAGAGAACCCTATATTCTATGGGTTTAATGCTTGTTTATCATTGTTGTTTGGACGCAACTAAGGCATGATGATGTCAGTGCAAGTTGTCTATATGGTTGAAATTCAGAGGAGTTTTAATGAAACAGCTGCAAAGTCGATCGTTGTCACTTGGCTGCCAGTAGCCTAAAGTAGTTTTATGATTAATTACTGCTTTTCAGAAACCCTAAAAGTGTAGTTTTTGTGTTAGACTTTGTGAATTTAGCAACACCTGAAAATCTCCTTTCATTAAATGGCATAAACAGCAATATATGGCAACAACGTGTGTGCATTTTTTTATTTTTGTGCAGATCTGCTAAAAAATTTTAAATTAGCACCATTTTGGGAAAATAGAATAATGGACCATATAATAGAACGTGTTTAAAATTATATATATATATAAAAAATAATTAGATGTGGCTCGATAATTATTGAAATTTTAAATATTATTACAACTTTTAAAGAAATAAGGTGTAGTTTACATAACACCTTTAGTTTTAGCCCTGTTAAATTTAAATAAGTACGTATTTAATTATTCACTGGTATTTTTACATATTTTCTTTCAAATTAATCTACAAATTAATGACCGATGTTGCGCTGCTATGGCAACACTTATGTAATTTACTCAAAATAATGTGTTTTGCTGCATAAGTTTAAAAGAAGCACGGTGACCCCAATTTTTTTCTTACCATTATGTTACAAGCACCATAGGCTAACACTGTGCAAAGTCTAAAAAATTCGATAATGCAATTTTTTTAATACTGCGAAAATGCTGTTTTCTTAAGGATAATTTTAAAAAAAACAATTATGTTTTGTATAATGCAAGACTTTTGCAAGGAAATATTGCACATTCATTTCAAAAAATTGAATTTTTTAATGACGTCAGCAATTAGAAAATCCGCATTCAGTTTGCATTAATTTTTACGCGTGAAATGGCGTCAGCATCCCACATGACATGCAATATTCAATGTTTTAAGTATCTCTTTCTTGTAAATGTGACATATGAGAGGATTTGTGTAAATAACATCAAAGTGCATAAAACACGAAATGTCTTTTTTCAGAATTACATAATTCTTTCTGCGGTTCGTGATTATCGAAGTATAATTCATTTTTAAAAAAAACTAAATTAAGGGGGCTATTTTATCGTATAAAAACGTAGTCGTGAGGCACATAACTGTCCTATGTCTGGAAATGAAATTGCACCAAAATTACTTCACCGATGTAATGCATTCGCTGTTGATTGACTGAATTTTACTCGAGGTAAAACCAGCGGCGTCATTATGACGTAATTTTGGTTTAAATTCGTTCCCGTGAATGGAACAGTTTTTTTCTGCACGGCCACGTATTAAAACGTTCAAATAGTCCTCTTAGCATCATGTTCTTCAAAAATAAATTAAATTCGCATAATCACCGCACAAAGAACCACATGATTCGGAAATAACAGATTTCGTGACATATGCACTTTAAATTTGGCGCATGCCGTCTTCATTTGTGAGCATTACTATAAGTGCCACCTTAATTACGTTTTATAATGCACGATGGGCTAAGATCGTGGCACTGTTCAAGAATTAACCTCCATATCATCCTCCCATGCCAACATGGCTGTGATGCATGGTGTTGTAAAACCTTTAAATGCCTTGTACCCATCAATGTCGAGTGTATATGTTTCGCTTGCCATGAACATTTCCTGCCAGTGCAAATTTGTTAGAGTGAATATATCGCCTTGTTTTGGTGAGACCGATACACCAGGTGCACTCAATTCCGATAATCCTGTTGATACTGCCAGGTAAATTACCCAATTATCCTGGACAGTTATAGGCAAGGTAATACTCATTGATACACGAAAGGTCGAATTATTGTCACGGACCAAATTTGTTGTGACTTTAACCCATTTACGATCTGTTGGAGGAGATATTTTAGGACACAAGTTTTCATCTCTACGGAACTTAGCTGTTATCTGAGGCAAGGTATCATTTTCAGCGGTACATCCAGCAAAAGATAATTGAATCACTTCGTTTGCCAGGCAACTACGATTCCGATGCACACCTTCGAGAATAAAGGATGAATTTGCGTTGTTATGGAGTATCGTAGCATCACTTAAATTCAGTGAGGATAAATCCAGAGACGATGTTAAATATATTTTCCAACCATCAGTAATATCCTCAGCGCATTTATTCATGATGACGCCTTTGAAGCATAGCTCGTTGCCCTTTACAAAGCTGTCTGTGATTTCAACATTGGCGATTTCGTTCACAATGCTGACGGTCCAAAATCGCAAATTAAAGGACATGTCTTCCTGATCAACGATTAAATCTACAAGAGGTACACTATTGTTTAGATAAAAGCCTGTTCAAACTTCAAACGTAGCCAGCCCTTAAGCAAACACCATTAGGCAATTGAATTATGGAAAACGTTGGGACGAAAACTGAACAATTCAAAGTCGATCCAACAACACCATGGTGTTGTGACGAGCTATGTTCCAGCAACACTGGTTGATGTTTTAATCAAAAAAAAGATTTTTTAATTTGGTGGTTTTTAAATGATAATTTCCTTTTGTTTCCACGTTTTACAAAGCGTCACAAAAAGCGGCCGAAAAATAAGCGTATTAAAAATAGGAAAAACTGTAACAACTTCATAATTAATTTCCTTAGTGGTTCTGCCTTTTGAGTACACCCGGGATAATAATTACTAGCTTGGCTTCGTTACTGAATGTCATACGTCGGTCAGGTATAGTTGATATACCTACACAGTATGAACCCAGTATGTACCCAGATTCAATTTTCTCCCTCTTGCGCTTATACGAGAAAGACAGTCACTGGTTTCGTCACTCTCACGTGACACGCTGCCGACCAATGATGACAAATCATATTGTTACCTCATAAGCAGTGAATAGTGGCGCAGCCAGGCTCGATTATTGACAATTAGATATTTTCTAATCGTGGCCATAAAACATAAATGGCCTTTTTGCATGGTAAGTGCGTTAGAGGGCACAAGTTATAAGACATGGAATGAATAGTGCAAACAACCTCTGAGGCTTTTCCTTAGAGCTAATCAGGCATGTTTTATATTTTCTCCACCCAATTTTAACTTTTAAAGTTTCATGTCACTTTGCGCTGTCGCTCAAAACATTTCAAAGACGTTTAACTCTTACTTATTGGGAAATGAACAATTCCTATCATAGACTAAATTTTAACCTACAGTAAGGAAGAAGAAAATCTATCCGCACAACTACAGTAGAAAAAACATCTTAAAATTAATAACATCACATATTTTGGTTAAATTACTCTAACATGTGGGAAATTTAACCTTCCATACTTTGCAAAACATTACATTCCCTCCAATTTAGCTCATATGTGGTAGTGTTCTCCGTGCGTACATAATATGACAATTATATGCAAATTTTGAGGATTTTGAGTATACCTGTACCAATCCTTCTGTATTTTACAGCATTTAGCAACTAAATTTTGTCGTTTTTAATATTTTAAATTTTTTTTTCTGTTGTGCTGATAGCCTTTAAATAGTTCCAGATATTTATATTAGAGAGGTTTAGCAAACACGACGCGACGTCGACGAGGACGTGAAAATGACTTGTACAGAAAACTGTCATCTACATCCCGTTTAATGTAGAACGTCAAATTTGTAAAAGATTTGTCTTTTTGCAAGCATTTTTGTGTTTTGATCCCGCCTGCTTATTTCCGAGGATATTTCAATCAGTTGTCAAGATATAGGCAAGGAAATGCTTTCTAAGGATGGCCTTCTGTCTCTGAAGATCGTGTCTGAGCAGTCGACAATTTCTGGAAGAATAAACTGGAAATATTTTGTTGTTTTGAGGAGACTAAGTTTGTCATAGTTTTCGGGAAAAAATAGAAAAGCTCAAGGTCATTTTGGAAGATAAATGCTTACAGTTCTGGGTGATTCCATCAGGGGGTTTCATATTAATCTGACACTGCAGAGAACAACAAAAAATTCATTGTCTCGAGCGTGAGTTTTTCGTTGTTCTTTGCAGTGTCAGATTAATATGAATCTAGTTTTTCATATCCCTGAGGATGGTTCTGAAGTAGAAAAGATATTAATTATGCAGAACGCAAACTGTGAATATGTCGCCCTCCCCATCTATCACCACTACCACCAAAATATTATCCAGCTGCACATGTTATTGATTTGACTTACTGTGCAGCTAGGTTTATGTTATTGGATTGGAAAGAAATTGTATCCTATAAATACCCAGCTATGTGATAACTCAAAGGTGGATCGAAGTGAAAGTTATATCTTCAATCCATACATGTAAAATCAATCTGAATAAGGTACAAAATGTTCTATAATACAGGAAATAAACAAGAAATTCAATGCATGCGTTGCCAAAATAATAACTGCAATTCGATATAATCATCTACTACCACCATGCACTCACCGGTTGTGGCTGTAGGAGCTGGAGCTGTGGTGACTGGGAAAAAATTTACAGTATGTAATGGTGATTTGTGCTCCTCACAGCATTTTCCAAATGCCAAGCATTGATAGGTATAAGGAAATTTGTCCTCTGGGGGGAAATCACGCAAATTAGCAGATATCAGAACGTTTGGAATTACCACAGATACTAAAGTACTGCTTAATACTTTAGATTCACCATCTGAGTTATTTCTTATCCAAAGAATTGTATCCAATTCACCCGAGGCCTCGCAGGTTAGTATAATTGGTTCTGGTGGTGAATATATTGTCCTGCCAGTTGGGGCGCCCAAGAAAATAATGTTGCTTGGTTGTGTAGGATCGCAATCTAGGACGACAAAGGAAATGAATTAAAATTCAGTTTTGAATTAATTAATTGTTGATGAGGAATTTAGTCAATTATGGCAAAAACTATTTGCTGACGAGATATCACTTAAATAGTTATGTGTAAAACAATAAAAAACAAAATCACAAAAATTTTTGTCTCGCGTTATTAGGATATTTCGTAAAAATATATCTTCCTTAAATATCTAATCTACCTCTGCAGTATGAATACTATATAAACCGCATTAATTTTGAAAAAGTGTGGATAAAACAATTAACAGTTGATAATTTTGTTAACATCGCGAACGAAAGCAATTGTCTGACACTCGTCGCAGTGACCAGTTATCCTGGGAAAATAATTCGAACGCTGACGTTTAAATTGAAGTTGCTGTTCTTTTCTACTTTTCTAACGTTGTTACATTGATGCTACAACACGGCAGAGAAGCCATTGTTGGCATTTCGGTAAGTATGCCAGTGAAGTATGCATTTATTATGATAGCTTCGTAATGTAATTATGCATATTTTTTCAGATCCTGAATGTAGATAAAATATTTTCCATGTCTATCAAAAAAATCGGATCAATTGAAAATTTAAGAGAGAAACCTACCTGCTTTTCTTGTGCACGCTGGGTCATCTTGCGCCAAACAAAATGAAATGGTACAAAGAAGTATGATTATCGACTTCAAAAGATTCATGGCTACGCACAGATGACTGAAAAATATATAAATAGTTAGTTAGCAATGGCGCCCAAATTAAAATGACTTATTTTTTCCATCCAATGGTGTAAAATTAGATTTCAGTAAACGTACAACACAGTAGTTGCAAATTTGTATCTATTTGCTGTTCATTGAATGTCCAATGAATTTAGTTCGAGGTAAAGCGAGTGTTATCATTATGACGTCACCTCGATGCAATCCCGTTCCCATGCATACCACAATTTTTTGTTTCACGCCCAGATTTCAAACGTTGTACTAGTTTCCTCAGCATCACACTTTGCGGGAAAATAAATAATACTGTGATAGTCACCCCATAAGGAATCGGGTTATTCAGAAAAAGAAAAATTTCTGTTATAAGCATTTTAAAATCCAGTTGTTCGCGTTTTACATAAAGTGTCATTGTTTTACAATCAAGACACTCTTGTTCTATTTCAACTAATATATTCTTACATCAAGACATTGCTGTTTTAAATCTAGTCGCTTTATATATATATATATATATATATATATATATATATATATATATATATATATATATATATATATATATATATATATATATATATATATATATATATATATATATATATATATATATATATATATATATATATATATATATATATATATATATATACATATATATATATATATATATATATATACATATATATAAAGCGACAAGATTTAAAACAGCAATGTCTTGATGTAAGAATATATTAGTTGAAATAGAACAAGACATACTATATATATATATATATATGTTTGTTCGTTCGTTTGCTTGTTCGGAATCATAATACATATACTATTTTAAAACACTTGCGTGGCCCGCTTAGCCCAGCAATTGGGCTAACAACTTTATACTTAAACAACAACTATGAACAATTTGTGGTCTCATGATCACGAGTATTCTCAACTGCAAGTGATGCTTTATACAACGTCAATCTAAACATATCACGTCCCTTGCGCAACGGCAAATCATGTTACGACGTTAGAAATGTTTTGGAAGTCCAGCATAAAGTAGACGGTGCATCGTTTTAAAATAAGTTTACAGTATTAAAATTCCAAAAAGCTTTTCTTATTCATGTATATTGACAACACGTCGCCGATCTTGCTGTGTTGTCGATCTTATTTATGTCCCTAGTCACAAATACTGTTTAGCTCCTTGTTCTACAATGATTTGCTGTGATCCTTAAGGTTACATTAAAGTGTTTGGGCTGACACAACGAGCGAGTTGTCGCGTTAGTGGGTTGACTAATTTTGACGAGTTGACTTATAAATTGTGATTACATGTACAGTGCTGGCTCGTTTATTTTTAATGATTTATATATTGCATTTTGGCTTCCTTATGGTGTTTGCTGCGATAATTTTGTTTAGTATTTGCTCAGATCGGCCTATATATTGCAAGCGTAATATACATTGTAGCTATTAATATTATATATCATCGTTTTATTCGTCGTATGATTTTTTAAGGTTGTTTTGTCTCAAACGTAACAGGTTTCAAGCAATTATTTCTGCCTTTAATATTGTGCAGGATTACACATTTTTAAACTGAGGAAAAATTATTCGAGCGAAGGGCAATTGTGCGAGGGTTGTTTATATATTTTGAGAGGGTTGTGCAAGTTGCTATTTGTAGGAATCTGGTTTTTGTTGGTGGTGAGATGTCGAGGATTGAGGATCGCAAGTCGAGAGTCAAAAGGGTCGAAATTCAAGGGTCTAAAGCACTACACTCTAAAGGTTTCTTATCGTTCTAAAGAACGAAGCACTCTTATTCAAACAAAACACTTTTTTAACCAAGTGCTACAAAACTCAATTGCTTGACGATTGCTTTTGAGTTACACAGTCAAGTCGGATGTTTTTTGCGAGCAATATTAGTTCGGTTCTGTTTTATCCTGTTCAGTTCAGTTAAGTTTAATATATATTCATCCAGAAGGAATCTTTAGGTGGCCAACTACTACCTTATCAGGTGGCCTATGTCACTGACCACTCTTTTTTATTTCGCAAACTAAAACTAACACACACATACCTGTACTTACCGTAATCGCTGAGGGGTAAAAGGATCTTCTTTACATTAAAACTGTGCTAGCATTAGATACGCAAGAGACGAGTTATATCTATGTTGCCCTTGTCATCTTATCGCTCTTACATGTATTATATAACTGTGGTAATAAATTAATGATTAATAATTGGGCATAGGTGGACATATAGAACATCCTTTTACATCAGTGATTATGGCAAGTATGATCAAGGCAATAAAGATTTAACCGCTGTTGACTTTCTTTTCTATAGACCGGTCAGTGTGTAATAATTACAGATGAATCCAATCTTGGCAGAAGCGAATAATGATGAAACTATGTAGTCAAGAATGGATACAGTGAGCATACACTAGTATACAATGCAGCGCTACATATTGAATATAATGTTGCTTACCTTTGATGGCGCTTACTTGCTGCTTGAAGACAAGATTCTCGAAAGCTGTGTATGAAGATTTAAATCAGTCAAGAACTGATGCATAACCAAACAAAATAACTCTGCGGTAAAAGCTAACGACCCCTGCTGAATAATTGCCTCTTGGAATGTACATGTAAGCCTGACAATGATCATAACAATTGTGATTTAGGTTGGATAAAATTCCGCGGATGGCGGATAAACTAGACAAAGACGTGGATACAATGAAATGATGAATCGCGGATGGGGTGACGACAAAACGCGGATATAAGAGAATGAAACGCTGGTAAGGTGAAAACAGTTGGGATGCTTTCGGTATACTAACACTGCTGGAGCTCGTTCTACATACCCTCAGCATTTGCCCATCTGAATAAAGAAAAAGTTCGGACAAAAGCGCGATTTGCCTCACTGGCATATTCTATAATCCAATAATCTTCAAAGTTGATAAAATAATGTTACTCTGAACGCAGTGGGGTAGGATAAAAGGTGTTACGGCCACATTATTCGCGTGAAAAGCTTTTGGCCAATTTTTTTTAGCTAGAAGACAGTTTTCCTCATTTACCAGCAGAAGGTTTTACCTTTGTTTGTCTTGTTTTATTATGCATGTCCATTGACTTTTGAAAACACTCAATTCGATATGTGCTTAGCTAAATTATACAGAGTGTATATAACAGTAGACGAACCTGCATGAAATCGCTCTTAATGTCGTGAAGAGCCTCAACGTACGAAGTTTTTAAATTAAATTATATGGATCATTTTAATACTTACATGTATAATGTAAAATAAACACAAAAAAATGATAAATTTAAAATAGCTCGGGGTGTCCTTTAAAACAAATTAAATATGGCTTACGCGCGAAACTTATGCTTTAAGTAGCTTTGACTATAGGGGGACATTGCCACCACCACCACCACCCCCACCACAATCACCACCACCACCACTACCACTACCACTACAACCACCATCACTACCACCACAACCACCAGAGCTACCACCACCACAACCACCACTACTACTACTACTCTTACTACAGCTGTAGTAGTGATATACTGCTGTACACTCTTACCGCATTTTCTAAAAAGAACTAGAGTGCATTCTAATCTTACAGGGCTGTTTTCGACTGCTTTAAAACTAATTTTGTATATCACTACAGCAAAACCACCGCGCCCTGTTGTTAGTATCCCCCCCCCCTTGGCACAAGTTGTCAATATTTTGTTACGCGTGTTTGTTGCGAGGCGGCATATCTCCTGGTACAACGGTGGGTGTTCGCTTTGGCTTAAGAGAGGATGAGCTCCTCCTCAGTACGTTTACTGTTCAAAATATTAAAGTTTATGACAGCCATCTTAAGTTATTTGTTTGCTAGGTATGAAATGAAAGAAATTATGTTGTAATACAGTAGAGCCCCGCTAACTCGAACTCGCTTAGCTCCAGCTCCCCGCTAACTCGAACTAAATCCAATTTCCTCTGGATTTGATATTACATTTTATAGTAATTTACTCCGGGAAACTCGAACTCGCTTATTAACTCAAATTCCTCGCTAATTCGAACAAATTTTATTCCCGGTTAACTCGAACTCTAATCTCGAAACGGGGATCTGAAAACCTGAAATGAAACTTAAATTTCATAATTCGAAAGCGTAAATTAAATTCAAACAACAACAGTTTAATCAATTTATAGCTTTAAAGTATAGCTTTAAACATCCATAACCTTAAATTTGCTTTCGAGTGAAATATGAGACAAAGTCGGCAGCAAAGGAGCATCAAATATCATTTGGAAAAAATACAAATGATTGACATTAGAACTGAACCTTAGCCTTAAAGATTCGTTGTTAGTTTTCTTGTTTTGGTAATGCATGGGTCTTTGTAAGTATTAGATAAAATTAGAACTATCTGTAAATTACACCCTATTAGCTCACATTGTAAATGAACAATGAAACCACTATATTCTATTAATCATTAACCTAATAAACGAAATTTAACACCAACCTGGCCAACTCGAACCCCCGCTAACTCGAACAATTTTTCGTTTCTCTAGAGAGTTCGAGTTAGCGGGGTTCTACAGATATTAATTTTGTATATTACTTTACCAAAACCAACGCCATGGTATTAGAACCCCCCCCCCCCCAGGCACGAGTTTGTCAATATTTTGTTACGCATGTTGGTTAGGAGGCGTTATATCTCCTGTTGCAACGGTGTGTGTTCGTTTTGGCTTGAGAGAGGATGACTTCTTCAGTACGTTACTGCTCAAAATATTAAAGATTATGACACTCACCTTAAGTTATTCGTTTGCTAGGTATGAAATGAAAGAAATCGTATTGCAGTATTAATCATTCTCTAATTACTAACCACCATGCATAATTTTTATGGAGGAATTTTCAAATTTGTTCATAGAAAAACAAAATACAGTAATCCCAAAATGTAAATATTTACCGTGATTTACCTAATTTACCCAGAAAAGCAGTCTTTGCCGAGATATGTAGTTCCTGTTAGGAAGATTTATTTGCATTTTACGCTAAAATTAGGAACCTAGTTGGGCCAAAAATAAACTGTTCAAAAAAGGAGTGATCGAGTTTTTTTCAAAGTCTAGAATAACGAATTGTTGTAAAGGTCGCCAAAAAATTGCGCAAATGCGAAAAAGTCAACATTATAATTACCCAGAGACCAGAACGGAACAAAGTACACAGGAAACACATAACCTGCCTAAATTTAAGATTATCATTTTTTTTTCATTAAATTAATTTTTGGGCTCAAACAGGCACAGTGGGCTAGTGTTTGGTTCTATCAATGCCACCAAAAGCATTTTGGTTAAAATATATAATGTTCTAATTCAACCTTACTTCGACTATTGCAGCAAAGTATGGGAATGTTTCAATAAAGGATTGAATGACCGTTTGCAGAAGCTTCAAAATAAAGCGGCTAGATTGATCATGGGTCTAGAAAATAAACATGGTCAATCTGCCATTGCTCTAAAATCATTAGGCTGGACGATCCTTGAAGAGCGGAGGGCTCAACTGAAAGGCAAACTGATGTTTAAAACGGTAAACGGCTTAGCTCCTCAAAGACTATGCGATATTTTTAACAATGCCGATGAAATTCATAATTATAATTTGAGAGGTTCCGCGTCAAAGATTTATATTCCAAAACCAAAAACTGAGTTCCTAAAAAATAGTTTTGGTTAGAGTGGGGCTAAGCTATGGAACCAGATACCCGAAGATATACGCAATTCGGGATCGTTCAAATTATTTTGTAATAAACTTTCTTCCTCGACCTCGATCCTTGTTTCAACTTAATATATTAGACTTTGTATTTGATTTAGTATTTAGTATTTTTGCAATATATATTTAGTAAGTTAGTTTGTAAATATTTAACTAATTAGTTACCACACAACCCTTTTGGAAATCAGCTTTAATAGTTGAAAAGGTTAAATTATTGTGTTTAAATAAAATTTTATCTGTCATTTATCTATCTATCAAACTCTCAACTTTTGATTATTCACTTGATTGGATACTATTGTTCAGTTTTGCATAAGAGAACATTAGGAAAATGTAACCAGGCATACGAATGATGAATACGAGTTATTCACTTGTGTCCATACTTCTAAATGCCCAGTTGCTTTTGGTCTCCGTTACGCTGCCGCAAGCAATATAATAACAAGTATGCATGTGAGTGATCTTAAAATTTGATTTGGGTACAAACAAACGTTAGCGGATTTTGTCTAGTACTAAATAGAGAGCTTATAAGCAAGCGACGTTTTTGTCAACACCGGATGGCAGCCGGAAGTAAGTTGTGTCGTTATAGAGGGCGAATGATGGCGTCAGCCGTCCTTGTTTGAAGTCAACAACGGCAGTCAGTCAACTTTCACGTTCATGATTTCAAACAAGAACGGCTGACGCTATCATTCGCCATCTATAGCGACGCAACTTATTTCCGTCTGCCGTCCGTGTTGACAAAAACGTCGCTTGCTTAAGCTCTCTAATATAATTGTCTTGTCACAATTTTAGTTTATTAGTTGTATAGCATTGAAACCAAGTCACGTTGTTGTATAACATTAAAAGCATCCCGGGAATATTTGCTATGCACTCTATGTACGAACGCACATCTGCATGAATATGTTGCTGTGCACTTTTGCAGTTAAATTAGAATCTTGCCGTTAAATCACACTCATTTTGAATTTATGCTACACCTAATTAGTGTAACGTTACGTATTTTTGGTGTTACTTTAACAGCACGATATTTAGAGTGTATGAATTTAAAACTGAGTTAGTTTAACCCGCTGCAGTCTAAGTTCCTGTCTGTTACTCTGTTGTTCGTTTTGCTGTACACAGAAACCATAACTATAAGATTGATTGACAGTACTGATTGGTACCACTGCTATTAATACTGGGGAACCCGCCATAATGATGACATGCTTTTTAAGGAAAGTTCTTAAAAAGTGAATGAACTGCTCGACGTCCGAACTTCTATTATACTTTTCTCAAGGTTAATTAATTTCAAATTAACCGAAGCATTAGTACACGATTAACAGTCGAATGTATGAATAATAATTATTATCTTTTTTCTCGGCGGAATGCTTACGCACCTTTATTCTCACATCGACCGCCATGATATCCAACAACGCATGAACATTGAAACGATGAACCAAACTTTGTGCAACTTCCGCCATTGGAGCGTAGAGCACTTGTGCAAGGTAATTCTGAAAAAGATATACTGAGGTCATTGTACTGAGGTGGATTTATCATGAAACATAGAAAGGAAGATCCTGTAAAATATATCAAACTTACGTTGCTAACGTGTCTGTGTCGGTAGAAATCAGTTGACTCTATTCCCCCCCCCCCCCCCCCCCCTGCGTATATTGGGTGAAAAATTATAATGGCAAATCTATTTTATATGATAGTTGGTTCCTAATCTTCAAAACTTGTTCCGCATTATACTGCCGCGTATTACAACTAAATTTTAAATCACGTTAACCTTTTTCTCGACTGGTTCGCTATCGCCCCCGCTAGTTTCCGATTCGTAAACGGTCGTTGCCAACATTAACAGTCGCTGCCAACATTGTCCCTTCGTTACCCTATGTGTTCCTCACATAAATTACACAAGCAGTATAAATTCAGTTTTTAACGGTGAATTTTCGATTCGCCGTATTAGCTCAGTAGTCTAGGTCGTGCGCTTCTGACCTGTTTGTTTCGGGTTCGAGCCCGGTTACGCGCTTTTCTTTTATACTGTTTTTTTTCTTCTTAAATTTTTGAATACTTTTTTTCTTATATTCTTATACTTTTTCTCAATTTTAAAAGGGATATTCTCACTCACTGGGACTGTATCTACTTCACCAAATTTAGCTAAAGCGCGAGCCCGAAGGGCGAGTAAGGCTGAGCCTCACTCTGTGAGGAACACATAGGGAAACGAAGCGATACAATGTTGGCAGCGACTGTTAATGTTGGCAACGACCGTTTACGAATCGGAAAATTGCATCGCCCCCATGCACTCGTCAAGATAACTTCTCGACGTTTCTCTAGGACATTTCATGGATTCAATATCGTTCATAATAGCTACAGTCAAACATTTTACGACGAAATATCGTATATTTTAGTCAAAACACATTATATTTTGACACTAAAGCGCATATAGTTATGTTTGTCAGAAAGCGTTTTTCATGTTGGAATTTTTAGTGTAAATGTAAAGCAATTTTGTTGAAATATCATGCCAGAAAACGGAAGTCCAAATAAATAGAGATTAATGCATGGGTGGCGAGTGCGTACGATTTTTATGCACGAGCAATCTTTTTTTAGCAATCTTTCACAAGTGCATAATAGAAATCGTACAAACGAGCCAACCATGCAGTAATTTGTTTATGCCAAACATCTATATATAGAGATTATTTTGACACTGGAAACCTGTCAAAGGCGAACAATGTCGAAACAAAAATATTGAACTCTCAAAACAGATTCATGCCATTTGTTGCTCCGTTTTTTCGCCTAAACAGTGAGTCAAAGCTGTCCTTTTCATCTCATGTTTTTTTATTGGAGAACCTCTTCTTCTTTTAGACATAAAAGCCAAATACCCTTTCGCTCCTTCCCCGACACGGCGGCCATGTTGTGAGCAAAATGAGAATACGATTTTCTTCACTAGTGAGAAAAACCGTATAGCCAATCAAAATGCTGATACGATAATTTTTCACTGATGAAAAAAATCGTACGGCCAATGAAAACGCTTATTCGCTTCTCCACAATGAAAATAGGATTTTTATTTCCCTCGTTTACCTCGCGTAACCGTAAATCTCTATATGTATGGCATAAATTAAAATATGCATGAATGATTCTTCAACATATCTCCGTATAGAGGGAGCAGAGGGAGGCGCATATTCAAACGTCAATAACATATTCACAGATTAACTACATGCATTGGTTGATGTTTCGCTTAGCAACTTCCGCTATTATAACACGGAATACCAGCGCGGGGTGAGACTGAAAAATATTGTAACAAGTGCTGCTTGTATACGTACTAAGTAATTAATTACATTGTAGGGCCTACTGTGAAGAAGAAACATGTTGATAATGCATGGATAGGACATTGAATTTTACAATTATGCCTTTCGCTAAAATATTTGTCCTAATTTGGTTAAAATGACTGTAGTGCTTTATGGGACGAGATGGTGGGGGATAAGCAATCAAGTTATTCGCTTCCAATACATTTTAAATAGAAACGGTACCTGACATCCCTATGATTGTTATACAATACAGTGCTTTACCTCCACACTCCACGCCATCTCCTTGAAAACCTTCGTTGCAAGTGCAATTATACAATCCAATCAACTCGATACACGTGGCATTTGGATGGCACGGACTCTTTTGCAATTGCATACTGCATTCCTTTATATCTGTAGAATTTAAACCGCGTTAATCATTAGCTTCCAAAATTTGGCTCTTTTTTAGGCTTGATAACGCTTGCTACATTAATTTTTCTGATTTTTCAGAACAAACTTACCCCCTAGAATCTTTCTTAGCTTATCGCGCACAATTTGCATAAATGTGAGTGATAACAAACTCCGAAAATTTTCAACCTGAGCACAGAAGATTTTTTGTTAATTCACGGTTAGGAAAATGCTAGGTTTAAGATCATAACTTGTGTATCTGGCATGCGTTTTCATGTACTAAGATACTGGAAAATGGCTAACCTCGTTCCCAGGGCCTTTTAGAGTGAGGGAAAAGGCTCTGGCACCGGCTGGCTTTCAAAACCACGAATCGTGGCTTTTGAATAAATTAACGCGATAACTGTATATGCGATTTTTTTCCAAAATGACCGATAAATCGAAGTGTTTAGAAAAAAACACCTAATGCAGTGCTTTAGTAAGGCGTTAACTTTTACGCGTAATTTTTTCTCCACGCAGATATACAATTATACGGTTTTAGATAATTTAACTGAGTGAGATTATAGACCAATGAAATTGCAGAAGTTAGCAGCCGGTGCCAGGGCCTTGTCCCTCTCTCTATTTTGGAAAAGGCCCTGGGATCGAGGTTGGAAAATGGCACTAGACAGTATTAAATTTAGCATGCATATCCTCACTTGAAGGTGTTCGAAAATTCCGGACTTTTTTTACCTTCGTATGTTGGCATGCAACCCGAGAATGAGAAATTCATGCCCCAGATTTATACGAATCGCTAAAATCCCTTGGTATTTATCATTATCAATCCAATGATTTATCCTCATTCGTAATTAATTCACGTGTATAATGAAATAAATTGTTTTAAATTAGATAGATTGCAATCAGGTCCTTCATACTCATTTGCAAATACACGTAAAAATATTGTTCACCTCAATACACATTTCATTTTCTTAGCAAAAAAAACACTACAGTTTGTGGCTAAATAGGAAACGAAGCGGTGATTGTTAATTGAGTGTATGGGTATGAACTGCTAAAAGATTAAAAATTAAACACTTGACAGTGAAAATTCATGCTGCGCTGAAGTTATTAAAGTAAGTAACTAGTTAGTCATACAGTTGTATGCAATTGTTGTGCATCTGATAGAACAGGAACACAAATGTTGCAAATAGCTTGTAAAACCTTCCAAATTTATAGATCTATATTGGCGACGACATTGTTTTACATTTTAAATGACTATAATTATGCCTTTTAGGACGAAGTCGTGGGAGCATAAACAGTTCGGATATTCGTTTCTAATGAATTTTCAAGCAAAATACTGCCCACTATAGCTATGATTGTTATATATTACAGTGCTTTACCTTCACACTTTACGCCATCTCTTTGAAAACCTTCGTTGCAGGTGCAGTTGTACGATCCAATTAGCTCGATACACGTGGCATTTGGATGACAAGGACTCTCTTGCATGCTACACTCCTTTATATCTATAGAATTTAAACGACGTAAACCATCTTTTATCCAGCAAGTAACGATTTTGTTTATTTTTCGAATCTAACCAACCACGCTGTATCGAACCATGCCAGTGGATTGTACCAAAAGAAAAATGCATACATGTGCAGTTTGGGCCATTTTCAGTGCATCGTTCATCACACGAGCAGTTAAAACTTCCGAAAGAGTTCAAACATGTTCAGTTCACGTCGCAGAAAGTTCCAGCGCAACATTCGTCTTCATCTGAGATGAAGAAATCATAGTGTTGCTAAGTATAAGATATCTGAGATGGGACCTAGTCTTGGCACTGTCAAAATGACCATGGCGTGCGACAATATACATGCCATGCTGTTAAACGCGTCCGATTTAAGGGCGCACAATCGGAGGTAATTTTTCGAAAACGGGTGTCGAGCCAATTTGAGTTAGTTAATTGCGCTTGCATCAATAAGGGACTTTTAGCGACTATATTAATTTTATTTTTAATTATTAAGAGAAAATTACATGGAAATGAGGGTCACACCTGCCTGTCATGAATTGAAGCTAGGTATGATATAGACAAAAATTTTGACAGTCACCGTATCCAACAATCAGCCCCATTATGTTAAACGTGTGCGTGATATTTCCTGGTTTTTCAAGGGACGTTTTCAAATATTTGTTAATTTGGTCGTTGTCTTTGTCCAGAACGTAGAAATTTAACATATCTGAAGTCACTTCAATCTCTCCAGAATACGTTATATTCAAATCAACTGTGGTCCCAGTGAGCGTAGTTTTCATAACTCTGTGATTGTTTTCGATAAAGTTTACCCAGTAGACGACATTATCAAATTGATCAAAAAATATAGATTGTGCATCACCAGTGTGGGTGAATGACAGCGACGTCCCATCTCTTGGATTGTAACGCTAGATGAGAAGATCTGCAGTGCTTGCTATGTACAGAAAACTGGAGACGGAAGGAAAAAGAATAAGAATACGACCTGCAACCGTCAAACAAACTACTGTAGGCATTTTACTTTTTATAGTCATTAAGAGATAATGGAAGGGGCCCAAAAAATTATTTCGTGGCACACCCTGATTACCTATGCATGTCCTTGTCAATGTGAAAATCGGCCCGCTGAACATTCCCTCGGGAAATTCAAAGCATTTTCTTTTAATATCAATTTTCCTAAACTTCATCCACTTGCTGTAGTCACGCTTACTTTTACAAAAACATATTTAGATAATAGTACGTACCCATTTGTGAAGTCCATATCAAGATCTATTACACTTGGGGCATTTTCTAGATCATTCTCGGCAACATTATCGCCACTTGTCATATTATTATATTTCCATATTCTATCACGAAGCTCGTGATAATAATAGATCATATCCCTCCTACCATCGACAGCGAAAACTTCAACGTTGTCAATATTGATTGTTGTACAGCTGGATCCGTCTAAGTCATAACTTGTTATACCTTCATTTCCTGTATAAACATACAGAAGCTTGTTTACACCGTCAAACGAGATTAAAGCACTTGCTGGATTGTTGAACATCATTGGGCTTCCTCCGGTCTCTTCTGTATTATATGACCAGGTTCCGAGTGGAGAAGAGTAGAACAAATATGGTATTTGGCAGCGGTCTGCAAAAGGCAATATTGATTCGAGTATAATTATTTCAACCCCTATAACGTTTTTCATCACATTTTTTTATTATTAATAGTTTACTTTCAATTTCACATCTATCGCCCATAAACCGTGCGGGACATGTGCATATAATCATCTCTTGTATTATTGCATAATGAGTGTTCTCTAGCAGGTATATAAAGAGGCATATTTAACACTGGATATTGGATAATTAGTTCATGAATAATTATCATTAATTATTGTATTAAAAATTGAAGTAGACTTTTACATCCATTTATCTTTAATGAATAAAGTACAGATTTAAACTTCTGTCAACATCCGATCAGGATACTTTTTGTTTTGTCAGCATTAAGAATGAGACGATTCTTACTTCAACATTATTTTAATAAATCATATTCGAGTTTGTCTGATGTAAGTCTTCGAAAAGACTTAAAAGTGAGAATCCAAAACAACAGCTTTCCGACCATTATTTGCGAATTTGACTTGGTTACATATTCCGTATATCTTGACGTCTAGACATCTCATATCTATACTTCTTAAGCTTTGTTTTTTCTCATCAGCATACATCGCAAATATCTTAAATGCATGTTTAATTCATCCGATCTAAACATTTTAAAAAGCAGCAAAATTAAGAATTCTGAAGCAGTATCTGATACTCAATGCTCAATCACGGAGTACACTGTAATTTGTTTGAGATGGACTAGAACATAACTGTTCCACATGATAAAGTAGAAATTAACGTTAAAAATGTCGCTATATTCTCTCCCCCCCCCCCCGCCCCTTTCCTCAATTTTTCAACAACTGGCATATTTATGACAATCTAAACATTCGTGCAAATCTGTAAGCTATTCAAAGTGCTTATGAATAATTGCTAATTAATACAGAAAATTTCATTTTTTGCGCTTGATGGCATTTAAAATATAAACGCGTTGATGATAAAATTGGAATAGAAATTTACTATTAATTAACACAAAGTAGAATATAAAACATTAAATTTAAGCATTTCTCTTACGCTTGCAGTACACTCCATCACCAGTAAAACCTTGATTGCATGCAAAATATTGATCAGTAACAAAAATATAATTATCATGTTTATCAAATGCAGTAAAGCAGGTCCCTCTGACACCGGAAGTAATTAGTATTCGAAATGGCAGTTGACGTCAGCATGGTAACGTTACCATTGATGATCCTAACGTGTAAAAGACAAAAAAACAGAGTTTGAGAACAATTTTTTGTTTTAGCAAATTACAAGTATTTAGCACTGTCTGGTTCTGTGGTGTTTTACATAGTTTTTTTGTGAATAGATTGGACGGTAGGCTCACCAGCTTGATATGAGCCGTAGACCGGTGCTTTAATTTCACCGGCCAATAATTTTTGCCATTGATCAACACACCTCCACGGACAGGCTGATGCTTTTCATTGTGCGATGTGTTGTATATTTCTATGATAAGATATCCTTCCCAAATCTTACGGATCGTTGGTGCTCCCAAGGTGTAACTACTTTACCCAAGCATCGACCGATGCATCCGACCAGCTAATAGCTTGCACAGAGTTTTTCCTTGAAGACATAGTTTTTGTGATTTCAAACCGAAGGGATAAGCAAAGCAATTGCCGAATTTATCTGCCAAAACTTGTTTCTCAGCTGGTGAACCGGGTTTGATATCCACCGAAAAGTGTCCAAACGCTTTTTCCGTGTCTTTTTAAAAGTGTTCATAAAACGGCTTCTGTTCTTATCAAACATGCGTTCTCCCGATATTTCAAATTTGTTCTCTATCTAGGACTTCGAAAGACTGCAAGGTAGCAACCGGACATTTCGGCTGATATTCTTTGCGAAACAGTTTTTACATCAATAAGATTACACTGGTTTCTCGATGTTAACCTTGAATAATTAAATAATCACAACACCACAGGACTGTCTGTTTCTTTTGCCATAAAATCGTCTAGAATGATGATGATATTGCTTCACCGAGGATTAATTTCACACAGAACTTCATGCTGCTCGCACCGATGCCAATACTCTTTTTCTCTTCATACACTATAACGCTGTTTTCCAAAATCTAGATCTGTTGGAAGAAATAGTTTTTTCCGCTCTTCGTAGGACCTACATCTAAAAGCGAGAATTTTTTTCGGAAGTCAAAATTTGAATAATGTGTGGTTACCAAAGACGTTCTCCTTTGCGTTACATGCTGCTCTTGGTCTTCTTGTGGGTAGCGAAAGTTCAGTTTGGCTTAGATGCTTTCATCCTGGCTCTTCGGTATTTGCAGGTGGAGACTAACACGAGGCTTGCCATGGCAACACCTGGACTTGCATAAGATTTCTTTCTTTGGAAGATAACGCGTGAACATGTAAAATATGCGTACTGATATTTGGCGAAATCTTCATTGCATAACTGCTCCAGCTAGAAACATTAGATAGAAGCACGGTCTGTTGATTTTCTGTCAAGCTACTGCTAAGCTTCTGCCAACTCTGTCAAGCTTTTTGTCCAGATTCTGAAGATCTTTCAACATCAACCCACCAAGTATTTAGAAAATATGATTTTGTTACGCATTGGATATTACTTGGCAACAAGTGAAGAGGATGTGAGGGAACAGAGTTTTTTTTTCACTGCGCGTAATTTCATTTGTCAATGAAAATGTCTCTTCTGACTTTGCACAAATTAGTTATCGCTTCATCTTACTAGTTAAAAGCAGACGAATGTAAATCATCATTCACAAATTAACATTCTCTTCAGACTCACAGGGCAATATCCTTTTTTCAAACTAATGT
The DNA here is from genome assembly GCA_963855995.1 of Muricea muricata. Lineage (NCBI taxonomy): Eukaryota > Metazoa > Cnidaria > Anthozoa > Malacalcyonacea > Plexauridae > Muricea > Muricea muricata. The sequence goes on from OY979716.1 coordinate 106,518,215, forward strand.
CAAGAAGTTTTAGAAGACGACGACAACATGACAACGTACAAGCCATTACAAGCTCATCCAAAGTTTCGCATGCCAGCTTGCAGAGAACTCACCATCACAGTTAATACCATTTCCAGTGAATCCTCTGATACAAGAGCAAGTAAAAGATCCAATTATCTCCCAACAACAAGCATATTTGTGACAAACCAATGATTCATAAATCTTATGAAGAATTGCAGAATGATATCGAACATTCTATTTTTAGTGCTTAAAGGCATTTAAAATAACAATGCGTTGATTCTAAAATTTCAATAGAACTTTACTACTTATTAACTATTAAAAAAATAAATATGTAAAACATTAAATTGAAATACTTCTCTCACTTTTGCAATACACGCCATCTCCAGTAAAACCTGGATTGCATGCACATTAATGTCAAAAACATTAATCGGCAACAATCATTAATTGACCATATCGAAAAAGATGGCAGCATGTACATTTTACCAGAATCCATTGTGGCCATCATCAAAAACGACTGAAAAAAGATGCAAAAAAACAGCAAAAGACATAAAACTTTACAAAGAAAAAGACCTCCTCTCTTGTGCATTTTTACCAAAAGACACCAGTTTCCTTTTTGGAACAATTTCTGACGCTATGCAGTCTGCTGCTGAAATGCACGTTGTAATTCCTGTTTTATTCACGCAAAATACCATTATTTGTCAATGGTGTGTTGATACGGGAATTTCCGAACAATGTAGAAGTGCTGGTAAATAAGCGTGTTTTTGATGTATTCAAACGTAATTTTCACTACAAAAGTGTTTGAACACAAGCTTTATTTCTTTTGTAACGACCATCAGACAATATCAACAAGCAACGCAAGTAATGAGGGTACGTTGCTCGATATAGTTGCGGGTGTGGTGCTTGATGATGATGTCAACTCTCCATTTGAAAGCTTGTTTTATAAGGATTACAATGATACTTGATACATATGGGGAGGGCATATAACATTACATTTTAGTAAGGCGATTTACTTTTCCCCCCAACCAGAGGGGGTTTTAAACAGAAACTTCTTCCAAAGCTTGAAACTTAAAGATCAATTCTGTTTTTTTTAATCATAAATTTTTCATAATTATAAGTTCTTAATTATAATTATAATCATAATTATGAATACATATTTTTTAAGTGTTGCACAAATAGTAAAGAATTGCACAAATAGTAAAAAGGATTCATGATTTCCAAAGAATTGTACAATGCTGCAAGTTAAGTTAATTATCAATTTTCAAACCTCTGGTCTGATAATAAACATCACTGCCACTCAGAATAATTTTTTATCATCACTTACCGGTGGTTGGTGTTACTGTTGTCACTGGGAAAAAACTTACAGTATGTAATGGCGATTTGTGCTCCTCGCAGCATTTTCCAAATGCCAAGCATTGATAGGTATAAGAAAATTTGTCCTCTGGAGGGAAATCACGCAAGTTAGCAGACATCAGAACATTAAGAATTACCACAGATACTAAAGTACTGCTTAATACTTTAGATTCACCTGATTCATCTGAGTTACTTCTTATCCAAAGAGTTGTATCTAATTCACTCGAGGCCTCGCAGGTTAGTAAAATTGGTTGTGCAGAATCGCAATCTAAGACGACAAAGGGAATGAATTAAATGCTCATGGTGCGTATTTTAGCTATAATTACAAAGGCCCTTTTTCAAATCAAACACAACATCAAAAATCGCAAAAGATGTTTGTGTCTCGTGGTTTTCTTAAACATCGTAGGGTCTACGTGAAAACTTCAAAATAAAAGCTTTCCTCCACTTTTCTTCGTGGCATATAAATTTGGTCATGCTATGATTTATATTATCTGTGTGAGTCACTGAGCTCTATTAATATACTAAATAGCTAAAGCTCAGTGGTGTGAGTGGTAGCTAGTGAGTGTCCTGCCATTTCTTTAGAAATTGATTGTTTTCGCGCTCTGTAACCACAGAAATATTTACATATAACTGTATGTCAACACGGAAATGTTTTATATAATAACTTCGCCCTCTACAAAGAATTTTTGTTTCATTATCAATTAGTTGTAGATATCTAATGAAGAAAGAGGCTGTCTATTGGCAAACTAAATAGTAACGTTTTAGGGGTTTATTTTGATAATTACATGTATGATGTTTTTCTAATCAAGACTAGACAAAAAGCTTTTCTATGTCTATCAATAAACTTGAATGAATTGAAAATTTGAGACAAAACCCTACCTGCTTTTCTTGTGCATGTTCCGTCATCTTGCGACAAGCCACACGAAAAAGCACAAAGAAGTATAATTATCGACACCAACAGATTCATGGCTACGCGTATAGATCACTGGCGGAAAATATAAAAATTGTTAATCTGCAATAGCGCCTTAAGGAAAATGATTTATTCCCCCGCTTATGATAAATGAGTGTACATGTAGTTTGCAGTATATAGATATAAGACAGTTTTGCCACATAATATTTGTTTTGTTTCTTTGCAACGACAAGACAATAAGGAACAAGTTAGTCTGTGTAGATTTTAGCAGAATTTACGTACGGGGATGACGGCCATATTGGACCTTGACATTCTTGTTTGAAGTGATCATCTTAAGTGCTATATAATTCACCTTATCTGATGTTACTGAACATGGTAAATTACAAGGGCCAGAACTAGCGCTTTATCACTTACGATTTTTAAGAATTGCAGTGTTTTCTCGTTGTCCTTACCACAGTTACTGAGTTTTGGTAAAATCTCGTTCCTAGGGCCTGCTCATTGCTCATAGGTTAATGGTAGGCATCGTGTCGCTATGAGGCACGATTGTTTTCGACACAATTTCATATTAAATTTATACGGTCGGTGCATGCTTTTCAACCATTCTCATCAAATTACATTCTATTATTTAATTCCAACATTAGATCGCAGTTTTTGACAACAACCAGTTAACAAACAGCTTTAGTTATTCTTCTCATTCTCATGTGCTGACAAATGATCCAGTCAAACAAATAGGACCTACTCAAAACGATGGGCTTAAAAGAGTGGCGATGCCAGTCAGGTAATTTGGTCTTGGCGTGCAAACAATGTTTAGAGGCTGTGAAAACAATGAATTTCCGGACTACTTCGCCACTGTGTCAAAATAGAAAATGAATATTAATTTTGGAATATTATGCCCTCGCACGCGGTAATTCCTGTAGTTACTCCTGTACATGAAAGCGACAAACAATTACTAGATGTCTGCCGTAGCAATTAGCAAAGTACTCTCCACCGAGTCTATAGTCTAGATCTACTGTATATTGTCCTGTTTTGTGCAGCTAAGCTGTCTACACTTCAATCACAATTATTAAATGTGTGCATGTGTTACACTCCATCGCACAGTCACGTTGGGCATACTGCGAAGCCCAGACTCGGACACGTACGTACAAAACTCGGACTCGAAAAAAACCCGGACTTGACACTCGGACTTACCTTTGGAAAAAGCCGCACTTGTCTCCACGAAACCCGAACTCGATTAAATAAAAAAACTGGATTCAAAACTGGACTCGTTAAAAAAACGTAGTTTTACACCCGTTTTCAAAATTACGAGACCGAAAAAACATTAGTTACAAATGTCAGTTTTACCAAACGAACTGTTATAAATGGCAATGATGAACCTAAATATATATTTAAATTGTACTTTTGCAATAATTGTACTTTATAAAGCAAGCAAAGCATATACATTGATATCGAACGACAAAATTTACAACTTTGAACAATTTGAGCCGCATGATCGTGTAACATAAAACTTACAGTACAAGTGATCGAGTAGAGCTATTTTCGGCAGACAGGTAATTTTGAAAACGGACGTAAAAGCGTTGCGTGTTAATCTGTGGAAGATTTGAGCTAGTTGTAAAGCTCTTATTTTAATTTGTATTTCACCATGTTTTTTTTTAAACTATATGGAATATAAAATGCACGATTAATATTATTTTATTTTTTTAATTACTAGAACTGATTATTTTTAATACCCTTCATTTAACAGTATAAGAATAAGTTGCTCACGGCGAGTCCTGTCTAGGAAACAAAACGCACGTACATAGTGATAAATTTGAGGTGGTCAGGAACAATGATTTTCTGAAACTGTCATTTTTCTGGTTTGCTATGCTCGAAAGTGAGAATACACCAGCTTGAATTCAAAGCAAGTTAAAAAGATGCGAAATTTAGACAATGTTTATATCTGTGGAGCAATCTTTAAAATACAAACCTACTTTTTCGTTGTCAAAATTTCGTTCCAAACTTCCTTGATTTTAAAGAGGCTAGCCAGGTTATAATCGTTCTAATTTGTGCAGACAATTCTACATAATTATAAGCCTGTTTAACCGGACTAACCCATCTAATACAATTGATATAAACAACCCTTCCTCACCTCAAGCTATTCCTAAACCTCAAGTTTTTCGACATATGGCACAGCACTACTTATTCCTGTGTGACCGTAACGTTAAGTCTTTCTCTTAGTAATTCTATGTGCTTTGAGTTCAAAAACGGCTTCAAATCCTCCGGAACCTTTATCAGTGCAGGAATAACAAACGTGTTTTGTTTTGCTGCGCAATTTGGATGAAGCCATGTGCAGATACTGTTACGCTAAAAAAAGGCAGACCTTTGTCTTTCTGTTTTCTCAAATTTCTCTCCTGTCCTCAACTCAGTATACCTATTGCTGTAAAATAAAGGGAAAACATTTACCAACGACGGACTATATGCTCATGATCAGGGCTCTATTATATACAAAACCTCGTCACACACAGCTGCACGAGGTGGTTGGAGCCATTAAACAAATCAAAAGGAAGACTACAATGTTTACCAAAGAAAAAAGAATATTGAGAATTGACAATTGAAAATTGCAGTAAACAATATGCTTAGTATATCGGCAAAAGATGTGGACCAAACTTGCGAGGATCCAAATGTCTCGGAAGGCACATAAAATGTATAGCAATTGACACTGTTTTCTGAGGCGTTGTTAAGAAATAAGCCCCAGCGATTTCCGTCATCAATACGTCTATGATTTTTATATGTGTCGCGGCTTTTGCCTCCAGGCCTTCGGTGGCGTACGCCGCGAAATAGAACAACATATAATGACGCACAGTTAAATCACACCTAAATTTCAATCTGTTTTTTATAAAACTTTTATTGTACTTCAATTGAAACATCGTTGAAAGAAAATAAAAAAACTATAAATTAAAGGAGATATATGCATATTGCATCTTTTGCGGCAAACTATTATTGTTAGTTGCATAACAGTAATTGTAAACTTGTACTATAATAAAACCCAAGCAAGGTTGATTCCAAGGATTGACATCTTGCAGACACAACCGATTTGCAAAACACATGTAGTCCGCACTCGTTTGGTGTGTCCTGTTTTTTATTTAGGCAAAGAAAAGTGAAGTATATTATTACTAAATACTGCAGGCTTTAGCGCTAACTTTCTGACGGACAGCCTTTGCTGGAAATGTCGAATTCTGTTTAACATATCGTTTCAGGCAATGAAAGAATGAAAGTTAGTTAAGAAACATACGTTTTTGTGTGCCTTTAATGCATCATGGTCTGTGCACTGGCAATTTTAGCTCGAAAGCCAGGATTAAGGTCCTTTATCGTGGCTAGGTAAAGTTCGGACTATAGCATGTAACATAAACTTTCAGGCCCATGTAGGGATTATGTATACAGACATATATTACAGACGGGCGCGCAACACTTTTAAAACCACTTTTTTTAATGAGTCCAGTTTTGAATTCAATTTTTTTTTATCAATCGAGTCCGGGTTTTGTGGAGACAAGGGTGGCTTTTTCTGAAGGTAAGTCCGAGTGCGAGTACGGGTTTTTCTCGAGTCCGGGTTTTGTACGGGTCCGAGTCCGGGTCCGAGTCCGAGTCCGGTCCGGGTTTTGCAGTATGCATTCACGGTGATATGTTAAAGAAAGTTACGATTAGGTTAACACCGATGCTTAATGTTTGTTTACAGTACTATCCCTCATAACGCCATGGGTCTTCATATAGGCAGCTTCCCTATAATTATTATGAACATCAAGCCTCAATTTTCGATATTTGTTTTTGTCATTTAATATATTCAGTGACACCAAGAAAGCAAGGCCAACATAGATATACACTGCATGAAAAAAGACATATTCTAACGTATTCACATGTGAATATGGGTATGAATAAGACGCATATCGAAGGGATATTCTGATGCGCAATACTAGTCTGAATATTGTAAGTATTCGATGGTATTCCGAATGCGAATATCATTTGAATATGGCTCGTATTCTATACCATAATCTGGGACTGTGGAGATCGAATTAGTCGTCTCGGTGTTTCCATTATTTGTGATATTCTTAAATTCATGTGATATGTGATCATGTGTCAAGACCGAGAAAACAAAAATACGGAATGCGAATGTGTTAGCAAGGAATTGTAAGGAATATCGGAAGAGACGAGGATTGCGTGAAAATGCAACTCATGCATAAATAATAAATTGTACGGCTTGTTGCTTATATATGTTTCGTTATTTGTTTTGTTCATTTCGTCGTAATTCACGAATATTCAATATTTGATTATCCATTTTGAAAAGGAGATATGTTGAAAGCTGCCGGCCTGCCGCTGTTTTGTGAGGAGATTTTGTGAACAAACTTCGATCGCTGAAAATATAAAAGCTAACGTTTGTGCGTTCTTAGGTACTATATAAATCAGTATACTGTTTTTAACTTCCATGTTTTCAATATTAAAAATCTTGTTATTAATGTTTGTAAAGCATTGAGAAAATGGACCTGATATCATTATCTTTGCGGAATTTATTTTTATAGCTTACAAACGAATCATGTTTAGGAAACTTTATCACAGAATTGGCAAATGTATACTAGAGACCCCCATTATGCGTCTGGGCGCATAATGCGTCCTTCTATATTGTTCGTCTGGTATAAAGACGGGACGCATAATCCGACGAACTATCAAGCAAACCACCACAATAATTTTTTTCTGGCTTTTTGCATCACGGTTTAAAATAGCCGGATTATTCGTCTGTGTGCCGTCTTTATACACACAGACGCATAATAGCTACGTCTAGACGAACTATCCTCGATAGTGCGTCTGTTCAGACGAAGAACCGAACATACTTCGTCCAGAAGCATAATGCGTCTTGTGCCCATCTTTATACTACAGACGCATAATCAGACGAATAATAAAACCTTGCCCAAGTTCGTCCAGACGCATGATGCGTCTCCAGTATAAAAACGACTGTTGATGCTTATAATGTGCCCGGAAATTATAACCAAAAAACAAGCAAGGTTTAACAACGGTTTCGTATTTCGTTGCCGATAAATTGCGCGCATTTCGCGACCGCGTGTTTGACAAGCTTTACATAGAGTCAGTTGTTTGTGCTCTGTTACAAACATACGGACTGCTCGGAAAAAGCGCAAAAGCTGGTGAGAAAGAAAAAAAAGAAAGGCCAAACAAAGAGTAGAAAATGTCAAAGAAATAGAAGCTACTGTGGCCGCAATAAGGGAAGAAACAAGCCGGCAAAGACTAGAAAAGTTGTCTAGAAAATATTACACGATATGGAAAGTAATTTGCATACACTTATTTGAATATAGTAAAGCATGGACATGCCAGGCATATTTAATAAGCATGCCACTGGTTTGGTGGGACGTATTTATTTTTATTTTGACACTATATACTTGTAGCTCATGGACGTGCTAATATTTAAGTGTTCTTGGATTTGTTTGTTGATTTGCAGCTGGAAAGCCTTAGCATTGTAATAGTGGTCTGAAAGTGTTGAATTCTGACTAATCTCAGATTATTTGGTTATGGTATTTGCAGTACACACAGAGCACATGTTCTGCAAGTAAATCCAGCAAAAATAACTATTAATAACCAAGGTAGAAACGGAGTTTTTCCTAATATTTATCAACTTGTGTGCCTGAAAGTAGTTGTTCACCTAAAAGGATATGCAAAACTAAAAACTATAAGTTAGTTTATTATCCATACCATATGTGCATTTAAAAATACTGACCAAACTATGAGTCACATTGGCTATGGGTAACAGTACATTCAGCAATCTATTCATAGCATATGCACAAGTTTTAAAATATAAAAATTAAGAATAGCTTGGTATTCTATTTTATAGTAGCTTGGGCTTCTAAACTGTTAAGATTTCGGTCTTTGGGCAGTTCATGGCTAAGATTTCTGTCTTTTGGCCATGAGCCCAAGCTACTGTATTCTTTGTACATCTCCATGTTTATTAGTAAGATATAAAGTTCATATTCTATACCATACTGTAGTAAATATTCAAGAAAATAGAATAAATATTAATTAATAAAAAAATCATACACAAGTTTTAAAATATAAAAATTAAGAATAGCTTGGTATTCTATTGTGTAGCAGCTTGGGCTTCTAAACTGTTAAGATTTCTGTTTTTGGGCAGTTCATGGCTAAGTCTTCTGTCTTTTGGCCATGAGCCCAATTAAGCTGCTGTATTTTTTGTATATCTCCACTTTATAAAGTTCATACTATACCATACTGTACTAAATACTCAAGAAATATATAATAAATATTAATTTACAAATTATACACAAATTTTTAAAATATAAAAATTAAGAATAGCTTGGTACTCTATTGTACGGTAGCTTGGGCTTCTAAACTGTTAAGATTTCGGTCTTTGGGCAGTTCATGGCTAAGATTTCTGTCTTTTGGCCATGAGCCCAAGCTACTGTATTCTTTGTACATCTCCATGTTTATTAGTAAGATATAAAGTTCATATTCTATACCATACTGTAGTAAATATTCAAGAAAATAGAATAAATATTAATTAATAAAAAAATGATACACAAGTTTTAAAATATAAAAATTAAGCATAGCTTGCTATTCTATCGTATAGTAGCTTGGGCTTCTAAACTGTTAAGATTTGTGTCTTTGGGCAGTTCATGGAGCTAAGAAATCTGTTTTGTGGCCAGGAGTCCAATTAAGCTGCTGTATTTTTTGTATATCTCCATTTTATATAATTCATACTATACCGTACTGTAATAAATACTCAAGAAAATATAATAATTATTAATAAAAAAATTATACACAAATTTTTAAAATATAAAAATCAAGAATAGCTTGGTACTCTATTGTATAGTAGCTTGGGCTTCTAAACTGTTAAGATTTCGGTCTTTGGGCAGTTCATGGCTAAGATTTCTGTCTTTTGGCCATGAGCCCAAGCTACTGTATTCTTTGTACATCTCCATGTTTATTAGTAAGATATAAAGTTCATATACTATACCATACTGTAGTAAATAATCAAGAAAATTGAATAAATGTTAATAAAAAAATCATACACAAGTTTTAAAATATAAAAATTAAGAATAGCTTGGTATTCTATTGTATAGTAGCTTGGCCTTCTAAACTGTTAAGATTTCTTTCTTTGGGCAGTTCATGGCTAAGTCTTCTGTCTTTTGGCCATGAGCCCAATTAAGTTGCTGTATTTTTTGTATATCTCCATTTTATAAAGTTCATACTATACCGTACTGTAATAAATACTCAAGAAAATATAATAAATATTAATAAAAAAATTATACACAAATTATTAAAATATAAAAATTAAGAATAGCTTGGTACTCTATTGAATAGTAGCTTGGGCTTCTAAACTGTTAAGATTTCTGTCTTTGGGCAGTTCATGGCTAAGATTTCTGTCTTTTGGCCATGAGCCCAAGCTACTGTATTCTTTGTATATCTCCATGTTTATTAGTAAGATATAGAGTTCATATACTATACCATATTTTAATAAATATTTAAGAAAATAGAATAGGTATTAATAAAATTTATACACAAATTTTAAAACATAAAAGTTGAGATCAAGCATGCAGGTTGGTACCAGTACTGGCTGCCAATGTATATACCCTCTGTGTATTTGCAAGTTCACTATATCAAATTTTGTTCATATACTGCATATAATATAAGCATTCAAGCAACTTATTTTATTTTTATCATGATATGTATACCATAGATCAGTACACCATAGATCTTATATATTAGATTATGTATCTACATCATGTGAGACTGTGAGTAGAATCATATAAAATTATAATACGAAAACATTTGAACAACATGACAACTACAATGCAATGCAGCAAGTTGAGATAGAGTATTATTCAAGAATCAAAATCATCAAGTTGTAAATTTTGCGAAAAATGTCTATACTCAATAAATAAAATTTAAAATCTAGGGTAAAGGCAAACGTAAAAGCGTTGTCTTTGCGCCTTAGTGTTCCTGTTTTTACTTGTTAAATAATTTAACAGTCCAAGGTATATATGGTTAATTGCCTGAAGACAACCAAATGCCTAAATCAAATCATTGAATTTTCAGTCAAGATGACGTCATGATGCACTTTGTTTGTGACTTTGGTGTTAGTACAAGGTCAATTTCAAAGTAATTAAGAATCAGAATTTTTTATATCAATATTTTAAGTGTTGATATATATATACACATATATACTAAAATATTTGAAAATGCCCAACTGATAATGCATCTATGTTAGAAATAAGATAAGTTATTGCAATCTAAGTCATACTATACCTGACACTTTGGAAGCTGTGGTTATTGAGATTCATAAACCTAACTCAAGACCTTTTATTGTTTCCACAATATACAGACCACCTAACAGTACTGTTGATATTTTTGCAAAAATTGACTATTTCATTAGTACGTTTGATTGTGAGCATAATGAATTCTATCTACTTGGCGATTTAAATTGCAATATGTTGGATACATCAAGTCATGTAACAAAAAAGCTAAATCTACTTCTGGAATCATATCAACTTTATCAAATGATAAATACACCGACACGTGTTACTCACGTGTTCTTTGAATGTTCTTGATAAACACGCGCCAGTTCAATCTAAAAGAATCAGATCAAAAAGACATATTCCTTGGATTAATAAAAACACCAAAAATCTAATTCATGAAAGAGATCGTCTTAAACGTAAAGCTATGATTTCCAAATCTGAGATCGACTGGAATGCTTTCAAAGCACTCAGAAATAGAGTAAATTGTACCATTCGCAAAGATAAAGAAATTTATTACAAGAATTTAATTCATAAAAGTAATGACCCAAAAGATGCTTGGAAGACCATAAATAGCATATTGGGTCGTAATCAGTCCAAACCAACAACATTCAATCTTAAAGTAGAAGATAAGGACATTGTAATGCCTGATGAGGTCACTGAATGCTTCAATGATTACTTCTCAGGTGTAGGGTCTAAGATTGCTAATTCTGTTGGCGAAGGTAATTTCAAATATGATGAATTTATGATAAAAACTACTGATACATTTCATTTCCAAACTATTGATACATATACAGTTTTTCACATGTTGCTTTCAATTTCTGCCTCAAAAGCTACAGGTCTTGATAAGATTCCAGCTAAAATTTTAAAAATTGCTGCCCCTGTTATTGCTCAATCTCTAACAAATCTATTTAATTATTCGATTCAAACAGAAATATTTCCTACAGAGTGGAAAGTTGCTAAAATTATTCCCTTACATAAATCTGGTCCAAAAAACATAGTCGATAATTATCGTCCTATTTCAATTTTGTCAGCAATTAGCAAAATCTTTGAAAAAATTCTTCATAAGCAATTATTTGCTTACTTAAACAACAATAATCTGATTTCCAAACATCAGTTTGGCTTTAGACCAATGCACTCAACAGCTGACGCATTGCTCCATTCTACTAATGAATGGTATAGAAACATGGATGATGGTATGCTCAACATTGCAGTTTTTCTTGATCTAAAAAAAGCTTTTGACACTGTGAATCATGAAATCTTAATTGGAAAACTTAGCTTTCTTGGTATGCAACAATGTGCTTTAAATCTTATTACCTCATATTTGGGAAATCGTTTGCAAAGGTGTTATGTCAATGGATATCTATCCAAACCTCATAAAATAGATTATGGTGTTCCCCAAGGGTCTATATTGGGGCCTCTTCTGTTTTTAATTTACATAAACGATTTGCCAAACTGTATTGAAAAATCAACAGTAAGAATGTTCGCAGATGACACTACTCTCACTGCCTCTGGTTTGGCATTACCCGAAATTGAATCCAAAATTAATCATGACTTAAACAATGTTCAAAAGTGGCTTTTAGCAAATAAATTATGTCTAAATCTGATCAAAACCGAATACCTATTAATTGGGAGTAAACAAAAGATTAGCAAACTTACAAATGATCCTGTAATTCAGATAGCAAATAGACTTGTAAATCGAGTGACAAACAAAAAATCTTTAGGTGTTGAAATCGACCAATGTTTACTATGGGACATCCATCTGGACGAAATATGTAAAAAAGTGTCGGCAGGTATTAGAGCGATTAGGAAGCTTAAACCATATGTTACTCGTGAAACACTTGTATCTGTCTATTGTGCTTTGGTTCAACCTTATTTCGATTACTGCTGCCTTGTATGGGAGCCAATTGGTGCTACACTTTCGAATAGACTTCAGTCACTCCAAAATAGAGCAGCTAAGGTTATATTAGGATATAGAAACGAGCATGGCCAATCGGAAGCAGCCTTAAATGAGCTTCAATGGAAAACGTTGAAGCAACGTAGACTTGTTATGAAAGCCAGACTCATGTTTAGAATAATTCACGGGCAAGCACCAGCTGTTCTAATCGAATCATTTCAAAATCCAAATGCTCCTGAACATGATTACAATTTACGTAATTCAGATTATGGGTTTTATCTGACAAAGCCTAAAACTGAATATATGAGAAAAAGTGTTAGTTATAGTGGTGCAAAACTTTGGAACAATTTACCATCGGAAGTTAGAAATTCAATATCGATAAATACCTTTAATTCTTTAATTTCTGATATTAGTCTATCCTAACATCGTACTTGAGTTTTACTGTCTTTATTTGTATTTATGTATATAGTTTTCTTTTTATTGTCACGCCCCCCTTGGAAATCAGCTATTGCTGAAGGGGTAAGCGTGAATAAATATAGTTTTAATAATAATAATAATTAACTGGGCCAGGAAGCTGAGAATTATCCATAAATTCAAATTTTTCAAGTTTTAGCTCTAACTTCTAAGTTTTGGTTAAAAAGGTACTCCTACTCAATAAAATTCAAAATCTAGAATTGGATTTTGAACATGCACATAGCACAACCACATGCAGACTGTTTGAAAATGAAATGAAGTTCTGGCTGAGGAAAAGTCATGTAGGGTGTATCTGGTTCTTGATAAAGATCAATTTCAAGGTAAAAAAAAATGAGTTCCTTGTAGCATTAAAATTAATGACAATATACATTATTGTAGATCCAGTGTACAATATTTAGAATTTGCCTAGTACATGCAGGCATATTAACACCCATTCTAATCTCCAATATTTATTTCTGTATTTCAATAAAACTATGATTTGAAAATGGTCCTATGAACAGACGACCTGGGAATTGCTAAATAGGCTGTACTTCAAAAAATGGCAATGGAAAGCTGGTATACTGTTCATATGGAGTTCAGAGTCAAAATTATACCTTTTCATTGATCCTTTTGTAATCTTTTAATTTTTAAGCTTTTAATATATTGCTGTCACCATATCTGCAAGTTGATAATAGGTTTTATTTTCGTCTGCTTTGGGCGATTTTATATTCCGAATTTAAGTGTTCACAAACTTTGGAGTTTTGCAATAAGCCATTAAAAATTTGAACCAAGGAAATTTGAAAGGAAATAGAATGTTTGTCTTCAAGTCAGTGTTCGAAATTTGGAATTCCTTTCTAGGTGCTTCCGCTTTGACAATCTATTTTCAATGAAAACCTAGGTCAATATATTTCTAGTTTAGGGGCCGATTACATGGACCGGGCTAGCCCGCTTTGCCGGGCTGGCCCGCTTTACCGGGCTGAGATGACTTAGCGATTACATGAGGGTTTTCAGCCCGGTAGTATGTTTTGGCGGGAAATCTTTGAAAACAAATTTCGCTGCTTCTTGCGACTGTAAAATGCTTGGCCTGCAGGTAAGAATACTTATTGCAGTTTTATTTCAGTTTTACGGTGCTATTTTCGTACTTTTACTATTCCGGAAGTTTAAGTATGATCAACCATTGGCTTATTACGCGTTGAAACGTAGCTTTGCTCGAAGGCGAGCACGATATATCAAAATGAGAAGGCTTGCAAGAAAAAGCGTTCAAAGTGGGTCGAAAGTGGGAGAAGTGACGCTTGGTGGCAAAATATGGTAAATGGTTTGTCTGCCGACAATGGTTTGACTGCATGTATGTTGGTACTACGCATGCGTTAAAGTTTTTCAGCCCGGCTTGACGGGATGAAAACGATTACATGGGAAATTTCATCCCGGCAAAGCGGGCTAGCCCGCTTGCAACAAGCGAAATCTCGCCAAAGCGGGCTAGCCCGGCTGACATGTAATCGTAATGCGAAATTAATATAAGATTATTAAGTAAAGCAGGCTAGCCCGGTAAAACGGGCTAGCCCGGTCCATGTAATCGGCCCCTTAGTAACGGTAAAAATCTAGCAGACACAGCGTAGTGAATATAGCATTAAGAACAACTAAATGCAGCTATAGAATTTATAACAGACTTCCAGAAAGTTTTGCTACATGTAATCAGCATGCAGTTTATTCGCTACTGTTCTCTACATTGATAGATATTTTCTACTCGAATCGCGAACCGCGCTCATTGCATGCGTAACCATACATAACAAATACAAAACGACATGCTAAAATTACCATGGAATACAAAACAATCCTTGTTCCATAAAGTAAATGTTTAGGTTTGTAAAATGTTTAGGTAAATCAAACGGTAATACTGTCTATTAAGAAGCGCAAGTGTGAATATTCGGTCCAGAAAAATATTCACAGAATATTCTCACGTATTATATGTACGAATACTAGGTGTGTCATATTCCAACATATTCACGTCTGAATACCACCAAGATTCTCACAATATTCGCTGGAAATACGTCGGAATATGTGTCAATACTAATAATATTCTAAACAGTATTCATTAGTATTCGCGTTAGAATATTGCGTTTTTCATGCAGTGTAACTTCATTAACGTGCCCCTTACCTATTTATAACGCTAGCACAGTATTATTGTAAGGTTTGATCCTTGTTGACTTTCCTTTCTAGTTCCTAGACCTGTCAGTTTGTAGTCATGAATTATTGAAATCCTAACAAAAGCAAATAATCATGAGACTATGTAGTCAGGAATTGATGATACAGTGAGCATACATTAATATACATTAATATATGATCTTCGTTCACTGTTCAAAATCCGCGCACGCGATTGGTCAAAATCAATCACGTGTGTTTTGGTTACCTGGCAACAGCGAGTCGTTTGAGGGCGTTATCACAATAATGCACGAAAAGTGTGCAGTATTGAAAATGGCCAGGAGTAAAACGTCGATAAAAAGTGGATAAAGCTAACAAGTTGATGAAAATATCGATGAATTCTACTATAAAGACCAAAAAGGAAAACAATCTTGAGAATTTCTATCGTCAGAGGTAATTAAACTTAGTAAACACCGATTTTTCTCATTTTTTCGTCTGTGAATTCTCGCATGAAAGCTCATTTAACAGGCTATTTTTTGACGTATCGTTGTGTTTATTTGCTTGACTCAGCTTGTAAAGGTTGTTCGCTACAATTCTTCAAATTTGTTGTACTTTTTTCGCGTATAATGTTTTTAAGATCGGATTTGTTTTACTTTGTTTTGGTAGCGAAAGCGTACGGCTTTTGCTTGCGAGCACGACCAGTGAACTCAGATCATATATTAAATGTGTTAGAGACTGTTAAGTTCGTGTTTTGTTTACAAATACACGCATTTGTTGAATGTACAATGAACTCAAAATTTTGTACACTGCACTGAGGGTGGTAAAGGGGGGAGGGGGGGGGGGGTTCGGATCACGTTTCACGAGTGGAAAAACAGCCATTTCACATTTCACAGGTAAAAAATTAGTAATTTCACGAAATTTAATGAACTCGTTTTTATCTGTGTAAATTTAACCCCTTTCTTAACCCATCAGCCTATTTTTACGCTGTAGAAAGTAAAAACCACTATTGAAAGCTCAAATTCGGACGAATTTCCGTAAAAACAGCCAATATATGTAGAAAAAATGACATCGCCAGAAATTTGCGACATTTGAGCCCGCAAAGCAAGCAGCGGTACCAGCTTAAATTCAAAATCAAAATGGCTGCAAAGCGATGTGCTCCAGTTGATTAACGCGAATTTCAACTCTATCACTGCGTTCTTTCACAAGTACAGCGTGGTTTCTTTCGAGAAAACCATTTATGATTTGCACATACGATATATCCGCGACCTTTTTAAGGTCATACCAGCTTTTTAAGCACTTATGTTGAACACCAAGTCGGAAAGATTTGCCCCCCTCAATACGCTTAATAGAAAAACAGTCACGAAATTTGGCAAAATCGCACCGCTTATTAATATTTATAACAACCATCTCGGTAACGACGATTTGAGTTTCGAAAATGGATTTGCAACTTTAATTTTCGCGCGTTCTCAAAGCGGGAGAGGACATGGTAGCTTACATAAAGTGCTCCTTGCTGGAGCGTAAATAATCTGCTGACTCCAGCTACACCAGATTCAAAAAGTTCATATTTTCTTGATTATTTTGATACCAAATGTCAAATATTTATCGTTGTCTAAGCTTGAAAAATGTTTTCTACAAATTCCAAAGCGCGCTTCGGATCGCACAAAGACATTGCTTCAGGGACAGTGCGCGGTGTTCGTATTTTGAAGTGAATTTTGGAACAACTTTCCTCTAAAACTCAGGCAAGAAACATACAACAATAGGTGAAGGTATGTTTTCTCGTCAAGACTCCGTAGAAACAAAGTCAAAATTGATTGTACGCTTTTCGTAATCGGTCATCTTTTATCGCATTTTGGCGCATTTTGAGTATATTTAATAGTCTTAAACAAGGGACAAACGTGTCGTAGAAGCACTTCGAGAGGAACAAGTTAGTGATCACTTTTACAAGCTATTTTTACAACATTATAAGCAGAAACTGGACTAGAATGAAAAACTATCGAGGCAAAATTGATAAATTACGTTATTTAAAAAATATTTGATATTATTTCAACTGGCCCTATCTAAAGTATAGTATTTTTGTTTGCTTAAATATTTCGTATTTTGTATCACCGCTGACATACCGCGGGCTCAATGTCGCAAATTTCTGGCGACGACAAAATAAATACATTTAGTAAAATTGTTGTAACCAATGCATTGTACTTTGTTCTTTAGCACTTTTCCTTACTCGTCCAGCTGCCAATCACGGTTCAGGAATAGACATGTAAATCACATTTCACGACACAAAAATTCGTCAAATCACATTTCACAACAACAAATATTGGCAATTCACGGCTCACGAAAAAACCCTTTACCACCCTCTGCACTCGGCCCCGGCGATCTCGTGCAGTACAGTATACAAAATTTTTCGTTCATTGTACATTCAGCTCGTGCGTGTATTTGTGAACAAAACACTCACAACAGTCTCTAACCCTTAAATAAAATACAGCACTGCATATTGAATATAACAGTCCTTACCTTTTATGGCGGGTATTTGGTGCTCAACCACAAGCTTCTCCAGAGCTGTGCATAAACATTTCAATCAATCAAGAACTGATAAAGGGAAGCATAACAAACACAATTCAAAATTACTTTGAGGTTAAAAGTGGCATTCGCCCCCTGCTGAATAATTACCTCATGGAATGTACGTAATCGTAACATTGATCGGGACACTTTTGTGATCGGGAAGCGATAAAATACCGATGCGGATGGCGGATTAAACTTTGGATAAAAGACGGTGGTCATAATATACGTTAAGACTGAAATGACCTCGTTCATAAGTATCTGCAAAGTTATCCCCCATCCGTAAAGCTTTTATCCTTTTATGAACTTCAAAGTTAAATTGCGAAAAAAATTCAGGTTACACTTTAGGTTTACAAATGGCACGAAGATGTAGAAGAAGCTCTGGCAGTGTTAATACCGTAGCCAGGCCGACTTATTTCCGCTTTGAGACTTTAAGATTTTTCCTGGGAAACTATTACACGAGAGGATTTGCCCCCCCCCCCTCCTCTCGTCTCACAACTCTCCGAAATATCAAGTTATTGTATACACTCTAGACTATTACTCACCTCCAACTATTCATTTGCTCATTATAATATGAAATAAAAAATTCATAATTTATTACAATATTTATTACATTTATAACTAGTATTACATCCGTTAATTCCCAAATCGCACCATTTTTATCATTAATTAAACGTATCATTTCAAACCAATTGTATTTATTGAGTATTCAGCAATGCCAACCAATTATATGAAGTAGCCAGTCAAATGATCTTTTTCAAAATATCTCAGATAAACGATCCTCGTTTATTCTCATATAGTTTGTAGTCGATAAATATTTAAAATTACAAATATTTTTAAAAAATAAAGTAAACAGAAAACAGAATACTGAAGAATGTAAACAAAATACTAAAGCAATATTTTGGAAATTGTGAAGAAAGAATTGTACACTTCGACAGAGATTTTCCGATGTAACTGCTACAGATGTGAAATCAATCTTGCACAAAAGGGGAGAAAAATCAACTTGAACGGAACAATCAAATGTTCAATGTGAATTTCCGCGATTTAAATGAACATTTATCGCATCAAAAAATGTTCTAAAAAATATAATCTTAATTGATGTGCCATAAATTTGTTGTTTAAATTTCTCTAATCTAGTACTCTACCGCGACCAGTATTTGAATTTTGGCCATTATCTTTGCCTGTCTCTATGTTACAAATTTTGTTAAGCTCAGGCCAGTCTTTTGTAAAGAAACTAATGTTGCCACTATAGATTTTAAAGTGAATATAATAAAGTTCAAATTGCATTTCGTGTCATGCAATTTTGGTTTGAAATCAAACTTGTGATTACAAATAACACTCCGGCTGCACGGTCGTGCGATTTTGTAAATGATTAAATTTAATCTCGCATCGATTTCAGATCAAATTGCCCTCCACTCAGTACAGTTACTAACGAGCACATAGTGAATGTTTTAGTTTCAAAAATGTTTGCCACAAAAATAGAATTATCCCAATGCCGCCATCGTCAATTCCAATTTTAAGATCTTTCTGGCTGAAATGACTAAATATAGCAAATTTAGAACCCATTCAGTTGAATCAGAGAGTATCTCAGAGATACCTTTTGTAGCAGCACATTTACATGTTTCAAAATTGTAACGTGCACACTGCTAAGTTGTCACTAGTATACACTCTTCTTGAATTACGCTCTTGTTTGATTTTATTTTGCACCTAATTGGTGCAACGTTTTGTATTTTTGGTGTTACCGGTAATAACACTGCGAGATTTATATTGTGTAGTTCTAAACTGGGTTATTTTAACCCATGTCAAACGTCCGTTTATTTAGCACAGAAACCATGACTACAAATCGAACTGTTTTCCAAAGAAATAATTCCAATATTGGAAATTTTCTTAGCATTTTACGTCAATTTGGATCGCAGTGTAAAGTACTGGTGCTTTACCAGTAATTTGTGTAATCCTCTGATGAAGTTCGTAAAATTCGTAAAGTTCCATTCAGGGTTAAAGTGCTTATGAAACGAAATTTTCTCCAACAATTTTCGTATTGCATTGGAAAGATCAGTTAAAATCACTGTATAACTTTTTTGATAGAATTTTTGTAACTGCCTTACTTTTAAAATTGAATATCAATTTTATTTGATCTGAAAATTACCTAACCAGTGACGTCATACTGCATAATGAGCGATGATATAATAGTGGAAAATAACTACAACTACACTAACATGTGGGTAGGCTATGTTTAACATCCAGACCTGGGTATTTAGGTGTTATATCTTGAGTACTTTTTAAATTAATTCAGCTTTTTTGAAAAGTGATTATGCAGTATGACGTCACTGGTTAGGAAATTTTCAAATCAAATAAAATTGAATATCTCGAAAAGTAAGGCAGTTACAAAAATTCTATCAAGGAAGTTATACAGTGATTTTAACTGATCTTTCCAATGCAATACGAAAATTGTTGGAGAAAATTTCGTTTCATAAGCACTTTAAGCAAAAAACCGTCTTTTGGCCGCCTTTTGGCAACTGCAAAATTGCCTCTTTTTATCGAGAAAACTATAATTCCAGTGCATTGATAGTCAGGATCTATGGTCTCAAAATTTATTTATACAGTACTCTTCTCTTTCCGGTGGGTATAAGAAGAGTAGGACCAAGTTAAGAACTGTTCAACTTTTATTATATAAAATATAATGTATATACCTTTATTCTCACATCGACCACCATAATATCCAACAACACATAAACATTGAAACGATGAACCAACATTTGCACAACTTCCGCCATTGTAACATGGAACACTTGTGCAGGGTAAGTTTGAAAACTGTAACATTATCAATGCACTTCCAAGAATATGGCATGGAAATAGACAGAATAGCTTCCTTTGTAAGTTGAACTAAAGTTTCTGTATGGGCAATGCAACCAAAAGCATACAAAAGAAGCCTCGCAAAGTCATAGTATAGTCAATTTGAAGTTTCGAGCAAAGCCATGCGTCCAGATGTATATTACATACTGGAGATGATCTATAAAATGTGACGTCCTGCAGGGATCTGCTTACGCGCGCTGCATTGTTTTATAAACAACGGCTATAATGCACATCATTATATGAAAGTGTCAACGAGTAAAAAGAACAATCTGTATATTAAGTTGTCTTTTTGAAGACGTTGCATTCCCGGAATGTTCCAGATGTACATTTCTGACTAACGGCTTTTGAAACTCAAATGAATCAAACTCAGAAGCCTGAATCTGACATTTCTTTAGAAGCAGTAAAGTAAAATGTGACCATTTTTGAAGTATAATTTTTAATTAATTCACATTATACGTTAAAGCACTGACAAATGTGTGTTTGTCGGCAAATTTGACAATTCAAATTCTAGAATTTCAAATCATCTCTATTTGTGTATGCAAAGGCTTGCACATTATAATTACGTCAGAATGACGTTTCGCACACCACAAGTCTTCAGCGGTTAATCTATCTCAAACCGCCGGAAATATTTGTTGTATTTGTGCGGCCAAAAATATTTTGGTGATGCTTTTATAAAAAAACTCAGATCCCACTTACAATAGCGAAGACAGACCGTCAATTTTGTAAGGCTGTTTAAATTTAAATCATTATCACTGACTATTCATTTCTTTTAAAATGATTCCTTATACGGTTTATAAACAAATGCGAATATCGAATATCATTTGAATATGGCTCGTATTCTATACCATAATCTGGGACTGTGGAGATCGAATTAGTCGTCTCGGTGTTTCCATTATTTGTGATATTCTTAAATTCATGTGATATGTGATCATGTGTCAAGACCGAGAAAACAAAAATACGGAATGCGAATGTGTTAGCAAGGAATTGTAAGGAATATCGGAAGAGACGAGGATTGCGTGAAAATGCAACTCATGCATAAATAATAAATTGTACGGCTTGTTGCTTATATATGTTTCGTTATTTGTTTTGTTCATTTCGTCGTAATTCACGAATATTCAATATTTGATTATCCATTTTGAAAAGGAGATATGTTGAAAGCTGCCGGCCTGCCGCTGTTTTGTGAGGAGATTTTGTGAACAAACTTCGATCGCTGAAAATATAAAAGCTAACGTTTGTGCGTTCTTAGGTACTATATAAATCAGTATACTGTTTTTAACTTCCATGTTTTCAATATTAAAAATCTTGTTATTAATGTTTGTAAAGCATTGAGAAAATGGACCTGATATCATTATCTTTGCGGAATTTATTTTTATAGCTTACAAACGAATCATGTTTAGGAAACTTTATCACAGAATTGGCAAATGTATACTAGAGACCCCCATTATGCGTCTGGGCGCATAATGCGTCCTTCTATATTGTTCGTCTGGTATAAAGACGGGACGCATAATCCGACGAACTATCAAGCAAACCACCACAATAATTTTTTTCTGGCTTTTTGCATCACGGTTTAAAATAGCCGGATTATTCGTCTGTGTGCCGTCTTTATACACACAGACGCATAATAGCTACGTCTAGACGAACTATCCTCGATAGTGCGTCTGTTCAGACGAAGAACCGAACATACTTCGTCCAGAAGCATAATGCGTCTTGTGCCCATCTTTATACTACAGACGCATAATCAGACGAATAATAAAACCTTGCCCAAGTTCGTCCAGACGCATGATGCGTCTCCAGTATAAAAACGACTGTTGATGCTTATAATGTGCCCGGAAATTATAACCAAAAAACAAGCAAGGTTTAACAACGGTTTCGTATTTCGTTGCCGATAAATTGCGCGCATTTCGCGACCGCGTGTTTGACAAGCTTTACATAGAGTCAGTTGTTTGTGCTCTGTTACAAACATACGGACTGCTCGGAAAAAGCGCAAAAGCTGGTGAGAAAGAAAAAAAAGAAAGGCCAAACAAAGAGTAGAAAATGTCAAAGAAATAGAAGCTACTGTGGCCGCAATAAGGGAAGAAACAAGCCGGCAAAGACTAGAAAAGTTGTCTAGAAAATATTACACGATATGGAAAGTAATTTGCATACACTTATTTGAATATAGTAAAGCATGGACATGCCAGGCATATTTAATAAGCATGCCACTGGTTTGGTGGGACGTATTTATTTTTATTTTGACACTATATACTTGTAGCTCATGGACGTGCTAATATTTAAGTGTTCTTGGATTTGTTTGTTGATTTGCAGCTGGAAAGCCTTAGCATTGTAATAGTGGTCTGAAAGTGTTGAATTCTGACTAATCTCAGATTATTTGGTTATGGTATTTGCAGTACACACAGAGCACATGTTCTGCAAGTAAATCCAGCAAAAATAACTATTAATAACCAAGGTAGAAACGGAGTTTTTCCTAATATTTATCAACTTGTGTGCCTGAAAGTAGTTGTTCACCTAAAAGGATATGCAAAACTAAAAACTATAAGTTAGTTTATTATCCATACCATATGTGCATTTAAAAATACTGACCAAACTATGAGTCACATTGGCTATGGGTAACAGTACATTCAGCAATCTATTCATAGCATATGCACAAGTTTTAAAATATAAAAATTAAGAATAGCTTGGTATTCTATTTTATAGTAGCTTGGGCTTCTAAACTGTTAAGATTTCGGTCTTTGGGCAGTTCATGGCTAAGATTTCTGTCTTTTGGCCATGAGCCCAAGCTACTGTATTCTTTGTACATCTCCATGTTTATTAGTAAGATATAAAGTTCATATTCTATACCATACTGTAGTAAATATTCAAGAAAATAGAATAAATATTAATTAATAAAAAAATCATACACAAGTTTTAAAATATAAAAATTAAGAATAGCTTGGTATTCTATTGTGTAGCAGCTTGGGCTTCTAAACTGTTAAGATTTCTGTTTTTGGGCAGTTCATGGCTAAGTCTTCTGTCTTTTGGCCATGAGCCCAATTAAGCTGCTGTATTTTTTGTATATCTCCACTTTATAAAGTTCATACTATACCATACTGTACTAAATACTCAAGAAATATATAATAAATATTAATTTACAAATTATACACAAATTTTTAAAATATAAAAATTAAGAATAGCTTGGTACTCTATTGTACGGTAGCTTGGGCTTCTAAACTGTTAAGATTTCGGTCTTTGGGCAGTTCATGGCTAAGATTTCTGTCTTTTGGCCATGAGCCCAAGCTACTGTATTCTTTGTACATCTCCATGTTTATTAGTAAGATATAAAGTTCATATTCTATACCATACTGTAGTAAATATTCAAGAAAATAGAATAAATATTAATTAATAAAAAAATGATACACAAGTTTTAAAATATAAAAATTAAGCATAGCTTGCTATTCTATCGTATAGTAGCTTGGGCTTCTAAACTGTTAAGATTTGTGTCTTTGGGCAGTTCATGGAGCTAAGAAATCTGTTTTGTGGCCAGGAGTCCAATTAAGCTGCTGTATTTTTTGTATATCTCCATTTTATATAATTCATACTATACCGTACTGTAATAAATACTCAAGAAAATATAATAATTATTAATAAAAAAATTATACACAAATTTTTAAAATATAAAAATCAAGAATAGCTTGGTACTCTATTGTATAGTAGCTTGGGCTTCTAAACTGTTAAGATTTCGGTCTTTGGGCAGTTCATGGCTAAGATTTCTGTCTTTTGGCCATGAGCCCAAGCTACTGTATTCTTTGTACATCTCCATGTTTATTAGTAAGATATAAAGTTCATATACTATACCATACTGTAGTAAATAATCAAGAAAATTGAATAAATGTTAATAAAAAAATCATACACAAGTTTTAAAATATAAAAATTAAGAATAGCTTGGTATTCTATTGTATAGTAGCTTGGCCTTCTAAACTGTTAAGATTTCTTTCTTTGGGCAGTTCATGGCTAAGTCTTCTGTCTTTTGGCCATGAGCCCAATTAAGTTGCTGTATTTTTTGTATATCTCCATTTTATAAAGTTCATACTATACCGTACTGTAATAAATACTCAAGAAAATATAATAAATATTAATAAAAAAATTATACACAAATTATTAAAATATAAAAATTAAGAATAGCTTGGTACTCTATTGAATAGTAGCTTGGGCTTCTAAACTGTTAAGATTTCTGTCTTTGGGCAGTTCATGGCTAAGATTTCTGTCTTTTGGCCATGAGCCCAAGCTACTGTATTCTTTGTATATCTCCATGTTTATTAGTAAGATATAGAGTTCATATACTATACCATATTTTAATAAATATTTAAGAAAATAGAATAGGTATTAATAAAATTTATACACAAATTTTAAAACATAAAAGTTGAGATCAAGCATGCAGGTTGGTACCAGTACTGGCTGCCAATGTATATACCCTCTGTGTATTTGCAAGTTCACTATATCAAATTTTGTTCATATACTGCATATAATATAAGCATTCAAGCAACTTATTTTATTTTTATCATGATATGTATACCATAGATCAGTACACCATAGATCTTATATATTAGATTATGTATCTACATCATGTGAGACTGTGAGTAGAATCATATAAAATTATAATACGAAAACATTTGAACAACATGACAACTACAATGCAATGCAGCAAGTTGAGATAGAGTATTATTCAAGAATCAAAATCATCAAGTTGTAAATTTTGCGAAAAATGTCTATACTCAATAAATAAAATTTAAAATCTAGGGTAAAGGCAAACGTAAAAGCGTTGTCTTTGCGCCTTAGTGTTCCTGTTTTTACTTGTTAAATAATTTAACAGTCCAAGGTATATATGGTTAATTGCCTGAAGACAACCAAATGCCTAAATCAAATCATTGAATTTTCAGTCAAGATGACGTCATGATGCACTTTGTTTGTGACTTTGGTGTTAGTACAAGGTCAATTTCAAAGTAATTAAGAATCAGAATTTTTTATATCAATATTTTAAGTGTTGATATATATATACACATATATACTAAAATATTTGAAAATGCCCAACTGATAATGCATCTATGTTAGAAATAAGATAAGTTATTGCAATCTAAGTCATACTATACCTGACACTTTGGAAGCTGTGGTTATTGAGATTCATAAACCTAACTCAAGACCTTTTATTGTTTCCACAATATACAGACCACCTAACAGTACTGTTGATATTTTTGCAAAAATTGACTATTTCATTAGTACGTTTGATTGTGAGCATAATGAATTCTATCTACTTGGCGATTTAAATTGCAATATGTTGGATACATCAAGTCATGTAACAAAAAAGCTAAATCTACTTCTGGAATCATATCAACTTTATCAAATGATAAATACACCGACACGTGTTACTCACGTGTTCTTTGAATGTTCTTGATAAACACGCGCCAGTTCAATCTAAAAGAATCAGATCAAAAAGACATATTCCTTGGATTAATAAAAACACCAAAAATCTAATTCATGAAAGAGATCGTCTTAAACGTAAAGCTATGATTTCCAAATCTGAGATCGACTGGAATGCTTTCAAAGCACTCAGAAATAGAGTAAATTGTACCATTCGCAAAGATAAAGAAATTTATTACAAGAATTTAATTCATAAAAGTAATGACCCAAAAGATGCTTGGAAGACCATAAATAGCATATTGGGTCGTAATCAGTCCAAACCAACAACATTCAATCTTAAAGTAGAAGATAAGGACATTGTAATGCCTGATGAGGTCACTGAATGCTTCAATGATTACTTCTCAGGTGTAGGGTCTAAGATTGCTAATTCTGTTGGCGAAGGTAATTTCAAATATGATGAATTTATGATAAAAACTACTGATACATTTCATTTCCAAACTATTGATACATATACAGTTTTTCACATGTTGCTTTCAATTTCTGCCTCAAAAGCTACAGGTCTTGATAAGATTCCAGCTAAAATTTTAAAAATTGCTGCCCCTGTTATTGCTCAATCTCTAACAAATCTATTTAATTATTCGATTCAAACAGAAATATTTCCTACAGAGTGGAAAGTTGCTAAAATTATTCCCTTACATAAATCTGGTCCAAAAAACATAGTCGATAATTATCGTCCTATTTCAATTTTGTCAGCAATTAGCAAAATCTTTGAAAAAATTCTTCATAAGCAATTATTTGCTTACTTAAACAACAATAATCTGATTTCCAAACATCAGTTTGGCTTTAGACCAATGCACTCAACAGCTGACGCATTGCTCCATTCTACTAATGAATGGTATAGAAACATGGATGATGGTATGCTCAACATTGCAGTTTTTCTTGATCTAAAAAAAGCTTTTGACACTGTGAATCATGAAATCTTAATTGGAAAACTTAGCTTTCTTGGTATGCAACAATGTGCTTTAAATCTTATTACCTCATATTTGGGAAATCGTTTGCAAAGGTGTTATGTCAATGGATATCTATCCAAACCTCATAAAATAGATTATGGTGTTCCCCAAGGGTCTATATTGGGGCCTCTTCTGTTTTTAATTTACATAAACGATTTGCCAAACTGTATTGAAAAATCAACAGTAAGAATGTTCGCAGATGACACTACTCTCACTGCCTCTGGTTTGGCATTACCCGAAATTGAATCCAAAATTAATCATGACTTAAACAATGTTCAAAAGTGGCTTTTAGCAAATAAATTATGTCTAAATCTGATCAAAACCGAATACCTATTAATTGGGAGTAAACAAAAGATTAGCAAACTTACAAATGATCCTGTAATTCAGATAGCAAATAGACTTGTAAATCGAGTGACAAACAAAAAATCTTTAGGTGTTGAAATCGACCAATGTTTACTATGGGACATCCATCTGGACGAAATATGTAAAAAAGTGTCGGCAGGTATTAGAGCGATTAGGAAGCTTAAACCATATGTTACTCGTGAAACACTTGTATCTGTCTATTGTGCTTTGGTTCAACCTTATTTCGATTACTGCTGCCTTGTATGGGAGCCAATTGGTGCTACACTTTCGAATAGACTTCAGTCACTCCAAAATAGAGCAGCTAAGGTTATATTAGGATATAGAAACGAGCATGGCCAATCGGAAGCAGCCTTAAATGAGCTTCAATGGAAAACGTTGAAGCAACGTAGACTTGTTATGAAAGCCAGACTCATGTTTAGAATAATTCACGGGCAAGCACCAGCTGTTCTAATCGAATCATTTCAAAATCCAAATGCTCCTGAACATGATTACAATTTACGTAATTCAGATTATGGGTTTTATCTGACAAAGCCTAAAACTGAATATATGAGAAAAAGTGTTAGTTATAGTGGTGCAAAACTTTGGAACAATTTACCATCGGAAGTTAGAAATTCAATATCGATAAATACCTTTAATTCTTTAATTTCTGATATTAGTCTATCCTAACATCGTACTTGAGTTTTACTGTCTTTATTTGTATTTATGTATATAGTTTTCTTTTTATTGTCACGCCCCCCTT
The DNA here is from genome assembly GCA_963855995.1 of Muricea muricata. NCBI lineage: Eukaryota > Metazoa > Cnidaria > Anthozoa > Malacalcyonacea > Plexauridae > Muricea > Muricea muricata. Next base: position 106,546,158 of record OY979716.1, read on the forward strand.
GGAAATCAGCTATTGCTGAAGGGGTAAGCGTGAATAAATATAGTTTTAATAATAATAATAATTAACTGGGCCAGGAAGCTGAGAATTATCCATAAATTCAAATTTTTCAAGTTTTAGCTCTAACTTCTAAGTTTTGGTTAAAAAGGTACTCCTACTCAATAAAATTCAAAATCTAGAATTGGATTTTGAACATGCACATAGCACAACCACATGCAGACTGTTTGAAAATGAAATGAAGTTCTGGCTGAGGAAAAGTCATGTAGGGTGTATCTGGTTCTTGATAAAGATCAATTTCAAGGTAAAAAAAAATGAGTTCCTTGTAGCATTAAAATTAATGACAATATACATTATTGTAGATCCAGTGTACAATATTTAGAATTTGCCTAGTACATGCAGGCATATTAACACCCATTCTAATCTCCAATATTTATTTCTGTATTTCAATAAAACTATGATTTGAAAATGGTCCTATGAACAGACGACCTGGGAATTGCTAAATAGGCTGTACTTCAAAAAATGGCAATGGAAAGCTGGTATACTGTTCATATGGAGTTCAGAGTCAAAATTATACCTTTTCATTGATCCTTTTGTAATCTTTTAATTTTTAAGCTTTTAATATATTGCTGTCACCATATCTGCAAGTTGATAATAGGTTTTATTTTCGTCTGCTTTGGGCGATTTTATATTCCGAATTTAAGTGTTCACAAACTTTGGAGTTTTGCAATAAGCCATTAAAAATTTGAACCAAGGAAATTTGAAAGGAAATAGAATGTTTGTCTTCAAGTCAGTGTTCGAAATTTGGAATTCCTTTCTAGGTGCTTCCGCTTTGACAATCTATTTTCAATGAAAACCTAGGTCAATATATTTCTAGTTTAGGGGCCGATTACATGGACCGGGCTAGCCCGCTTTGCCGGGCTGGCCCGCTTTACCGGGCTGAGATGACTTAGCGATTACATGAGGGTTTTCAGCCCGGTAGTATGTTTTGGCGGGAAATCTTTGAAAACAAATTTCGCTGCTTCTTGCGACTGTAAAATGCTTGGCCTGCAGGTAAGAATACTTATTGCAGTTTTATTTCAGTTTTACGGTGCTATTTTCGTACTTTTACTATTCCGGAAGTTTAAGTATGATCAACCATTGGCTTATTACGCGTTGAAACGTAGCTTTGCTCGAAGGCGAGCACGATATATCAAAATGAGAAGGCTTGCAAGAAAAAGCGTTCAAAGTGGGTCGAAAGTGGGAGAAGTGACGCTTGGTGGCAAAATATGGTAAATGGTTTGTCTGCCGACAATGGTTTGACTGCATGTATGTTGGTACTACGCATGCGTTAAAGTTTTTCAGCCCGGCTTGACGGGATGAAAACGATTACATGGGAAATTTCATCCCGGCAAAGCGGGCTAGCCCGCTTGCAACAAGCGAAATCTCGCCAAAGCGGGCTAGCCCGGCTGACATGTAATCGTAATGCGAAATTAATATAAGATTATTAAGTAAAGCAGGCTAGCCCGGTAAAACGGGCTAGCCCGGTCCATGTAATCGGCCCCTTAGTAACGGTAAAAATCTAGCAGACACAGCGTAGTGAATATAGCATTAAGAACAACTAAATGCAGCTATAGAATTTATAACAGACTTCCAGAAAGTTTTGCTACATGTAATCAGCATGCAGTTTATTCGCTACTGTTCTCTACATTGATAGATATTTTCTACTCGAATCGCGAACCGCGCTCATTGCATGCGTAACCATACATAACAAATACAAAACGACATGCTAAAATTACCATGGAATACAAAACAATCCTTGTTCCATAAAGTAAATGTTTAGGTTTGTAAAATGTTTAGGTAAATCAAACGGTAATACTGTCTATTAAGAAGCGCAAGTGTGAATATTCGGTCCAGAAAAATATTCACAGAATATTCTCACGTATTATATGTACGAATACTAGGTGTGTCATATTCCAACATATTCACGTCTGAATACCACCAAGATTCTCACAATATTCGCTGGAAATACGTCGGAATATGTGTCAATACTAATAATATTCTAAACAGTATTCATTAGTATTCGCGTTAGAATATTGCGTTTTTCATGCAGTGTAACTTCATTAACGTGCCCCTTACCTATTTATAACGCTAGCACAGTATTATTGTAAGGTTTGATCCTTGTTGACTTTCCTTTCTAGTTCCTAGACCTGTCAGTTTGTAGTCATGAATTATTGAAATCCTAACAAAAGCAAATAATCATGAGACTATGTAGTCAGGAATTGATGATACAGTGAGCATACATTAATATACATTAATATATGATCTTCGTTCACTGTTCAAAATCCGCGCACGCGATTGGTCAAAATCAATCACGTGTGTTTTGGTTACCTGGCAACAGCGAGTCGTTTGAGGGCGTTATCACAATAATGCACGAAAAGTGTGCAGTATTGAAAATGGCCAGGAGTAAAACGTCGATAAAAAGTGGATAAAGCTAACAAGTTGATGAAAATATCGATGAATTCTACTATAAAGACCAAAAAGGAAAACAATCTTGAGAATTTCTATCGTCAGAGGTAATTAAACTTAGTAAACACCGATTTTTCTCATTTTTTCGTCTGTGAATTCTCGCATGAAAGCTCATTTAACAGGCTATTTTTTGACGTATCGTTGTGTTTATTTGCTTGACTCAGCTTGTAAAGGTTGTTCGCTACAATTCTTCAAATTTGTTGTACTTTTTTCGCGTATAATGTTTTTAAGATCGGATTTGTTTTACTTTGTTTTGGTAGCGAAAGCGTACGGCTTTTGCTTGCGAGCACGACCAGTGAACTCAGATCATATATTAAATGTGTTAGAGACTGTTAAGTTCGTGTTTTGTTTACAAATACACGCATTTGTTGAATGTACAATGAACTCAAAATTTTGTACACTGCACTGAGGGTGGTAAAGGGGGGAGGGGGGGGGGGGTTCGGATCACGTTTCACGAGTGGAAAAACAGCCATTTCACATTTCACAGGTAAAAAATTAGTAATTTCACGAAATTTAATGAACTCGTTTTTATCTGTGTAAATTTAACCCCTTTCTTAACCCATCAGCCTATTTTTACGCTGTAGAAAGTAAAAACCACTATTGAAAGCTCAAATTCGGACGAATTTCCGTAAAAACAGCCAATATATGTAGAAAAAATGACATCGCCAGAAATTTGCGACATTTGAGCCCGCAAAGCAAGCAGCGGTACCAGCTTAAATTCAAAATCAAAATGGCTGCAAAGCGATGTGCTCCAGTTGATTAACGCGAATTTCAACTCTATCACTGCGTTCTTTCACAAGTACAGCGTGGTTTCTTTCGAGAAAACCATTTATGATTTGCACATACGATATATCCGCGACCTTTTTAAGGTCATACCAGCTTTTTAAGCACTTATGTTGAACACCAAGTCGGAAAGATTTGCCCCCCTCAATACGCTTAATAGAAAAACAGTCACGAAATTTGGCAAAATCGCACCGCT